>OY764963.1:98147457-98747457 GCA_963668005.1 Melieria crassipennis | reverse complement strand
AGTCAGTCAGTTCGCGTCTATTCGTTCACGTTTGTGTGCGCGTTCATAAGCGAGAGGAGCACATAAAAATGAGAAAAACGAAACAGAGGTGAGAGAAGCAAAAAAATACTGTTAAGGCTGATCTGGCGATTGTTCTGCTACAACAACGTAGAAATGTTTGCATTTTTCGAACTTTCTGTATCTATGACACGAAGTTTGCTCGATTTGCACGTTTTGTCTTGAAGGATTTCAGTTAGAATTTTGCGTGGTTGCGTAAAGCAACGAATTGCAGCGGCAGGTGTGTATTAATATATTTATTTATTTATTTATGTAATTATTTATTAATTCATTTATTTATTTATTGCAGGCGAAGTCAGGATGTTGTATTGCATCAGGCCCCAAACAGTTCCGGCAGAAGTGTGTCAACAACTGGAAGTTTATCTTGGTTCATCTTTAAATGCACCAACAATTTTTTTTATTCGCGATGATTTTTTGTTTTTATTTTTAAATATTTTTAAAATAAAATAATTATTTAAAAAATTTAAAATTTAAAAAATTTTTAAATATTTTTAAAATAAAATAATTATTTAAAAAATGCACTGTTTTATTTTCCCCGCAAAAATCGAGTGGTTAGAAAACTCATCCAGAATAAACTAGTTTGCAAACTAGTCGCTTTGCAACTGGTTTGAAAACTGGTTTACTTCGGAACCTTGGACTAGTTGCAAATGGATGCAGACGGGGACAATTGACCCTCGCCTAGGACACCGCCATGTTAAAAGGGTGAGTTTGCTACAAGAAAACGGGTCGATTCTGAGGTCATATATGGCTGTCCAGCGACCAGTTGAAAAACTAGACTTGGACCAGTCCGATTTCCCACAGGGATGTGAGTGGGTTTGTTTGTGTGTGTGTGTGTGTGTGTGTGCTGCGTCATAATTTCGCTGCTGGCTGCAACTGAATTCTTCATTTCATTTTTGTTTATAAGCAAACATTATTTATATTGATTAAAGTTATGCAATTGGCACTTCAGCACAATTTGTGATTTCACTAACCAGAAGAATATTTTTTTTTTAAATCTTAACATATGCTAAACCGTATAGCAATTTCAAAACGTTGCGCAGATATTAAATACTGCTTAAGGCAAACTGAAAAACCAAACGTATTATTTTAGATTAAACCGTAGCGGAGTTTTCTTATGCAGTCAAGCTTCTTAAAATGGTTCATCACGATTTCATGACCAATGCAAAGATCACGACTCTTTATGTGATAATTTTCTGCAGCATTTTGCATGATTTCATTGACTGTTCCAATATTAACTAATGCGAACGCCATTTTTTGTTTGTTTATTTTTTGCAACTATTCTGCACATTTTGCCACACTGTATTTTCGCGCATTTGTTGTCCGCATTTGTGGGATTTCCTTATATATATGTTTGAGCCATAGCTTATAGCGGTCTGTGTGTTGAAATATGTGCGCCACTTGTGCAACATCTTAAGAACTAACGGAAGAACAGAACTAAAGCCTAAGTGACCTTGAAAGCTATAGCGAAAGAAAAGCTCGAAACACTCGGCATCAACATGCGGCTACAAGATTTGCATGACAAAGTCCAAAAGTGACACAACGGCGAGTGCAACTGTACTGCTGACAGGTTATCTGACGGATGTACAGTCGAGCGTACGTCATAAGCGACACCTGCAAATGCTTTAGTCCTTTCAGAGTGAGTAACAGTTTGGCGCAGTTTAGATCATTCAATGAATTAGTTAATTTAGTTAATTATATAATTAATAGTTAGTTAAGTTTTGCTAAAAAACACATGAGCAAATGGTTATAAAACTGAAAACAAATATTTAAACAAAATATAAAAAAAGCACATTTCACGGCGCAGGTCGGACTGTTGTTACAAATTTACTAACTTAGTTGAGTATACTTTTTTAGGAAAAAATATATTAGAAAATATTTATAAAAAGTGACCACATACATAAAAATCACTTAAAAAATTTTTTTAACATATTAAGCTCTAAATTTTTGTGTTTTACTGTATTTCACTATAACAGCAGTTAACTTGGCAAAAATAAAAAAAACAAATAAATTGGGTGAAACTGTAAGGGATTGGGAATTCAATAAGCAAACTATTTTTTCGAAAAAAATATATTAAAAAATATTTCAAAATAATTCAACAATAAAAAAATTTTACAAAAATATATATATATTTTTAAACTATGGTCATTAAGTAAGTTAAACTGTTTCTTTAAAAAATAATATATACATATATTAGAAAAAATTTAGTAAAAATGAAACAATTAAAAATATATATGTACAGAAAATATATTTGTCTTACTTTACAAATATATGTTTTTCTTACTTTACAAAAAATATTTTTTTTCTAAAAGTATGTATTCCGTCCTAATAGCAGAAAACCTTACAAACATCGAAAAAAATAAAATGGGTTAATAACTCCTTAAGTTTAACTGTTAAAAAAAATATATATATTTCTGAACGGGGTTACGACTTCATTGAGTAAAACTGTTTTTAAAAGCAACAGTTTATTTGAGAAAATATTTATAAAATATGAAACAATAAAAAAAAATTTATATTTACCTAAAATATATTTTTCCTAACTACAAAATATATAATTTTTTCTAAAATTATTTATTTTATGGTATTCCACCCTAATAGCAGAAAACCTCACCTAAATATGAAACAAACCTAAAATATGAAACAATAAAAAAAAATTTATATTTACCAAAAATATATTTTTCCTAACTACAAAATATATAATTTTTTCTAAAATTATTTAATTTTAAATAATAACAAAATGAAACAACCTAAAAATTAAATATTTATATTAAAAAATTTATATTTAAATTAATTCATATTAATTTGTAAATTAAATTAATTTATATTTATATTTATACAATTTATTTAAAAAATTTATTTTTCTTACTTAAAAAAAAAACATTTTTCTCTAAAATTAGGTATTTTATGGTATTTTGTTTTAACAGCAGACAACCTGACAAACATCGAAAACAAAATTTTAATAAACTGCGACGCACATCTGAAAGCTGTTGAGTATTCAAAAGGTTTTTAAAGAATAAAAAAAATTGTATGTTTAAAAATTTTCCAAAATTAATTTTTAATTTTTTAATTTAATTTTTATATTGTTTTATTTTTTTAATTAATTTTTTTTATTGTTTTATTTTTTTATTTTTTAAATTAATTAATCTGTACTTTTTTTAATTTTTTTAACAGCAAATAACGTAACAAACAAAAAACAAATTTCAATTAACTGCGACGCACTTCTGAAAAGATTATGATATAAGATATGCATAACAAGTGCGCTGAAATGAATCATGACAGTTTACATGCGTTACAAACACTAAATAAAAAAATAAACAAAAAATATGAAAACATTTTTAAAGCAACTCACAAGTGTCGACACACCAAGGCACCAAAAAAAAAAGCTCTACGCGTAGAAGACACCACACTACACTGTCAACAAATGACCGCAATAAACGAAATGACAAATGTGTGTGTAGTTCCTACACTGCAAAAAATTAGGCGTTCTTATTGAAAGCTCACCCAACTACGCACTTATCATTCAAATATTGAAACTGTCGTTTTGTTGAAAATGCTTGGCGCGAGATTGCATATTATTAAAAATTCATTCTCGCTATTAAATTCAGTTTCCAATTTTGAGAATTGAAAATTGCGTAGAGCCCATACTTACGCAACTGTTGCATACGTTTCACCAGTTGTCGATTAATTTGCGCAATTAGCACTTTTCACCAGGAGCATCGAACACATACACACACACACACACTCGCAATCCCGCACAGTCAGATAAGCACATTGAAAGTGAGGGAAAAGCGTCGATTGGCACACAAACTGCGCCATGCAAGCGACCAACGTCAACTGAGAAAAAATTGAGCGCTGCTGGTGCGCCCCTCAGCGCCAATACGCGGCCGCACTACAATTCACCGAAGGAAAATGCTGAAAATTTGCTTTTCTTTTATTTGTTTTGCTTTTTTTTTGTTGTTTTTACTTTGCAAAAGCACACAACAACAAATCCACACAAGCTGCTTTTAGTGCGGCCATCATTGTTCGTTGGTGTTCTTGTTCTTGTTATTCTTGTTGTTGCTTTATATTACCTCGTCGGTGTTGCAGCGTATGAATGAATTTTGCGCTTTGCTTTCACTGCTTTTTGATTTCTTGTTGCTTTGCTTCGCCGTGCTTGGATTTACTTTACTTTGCTGTACAGCACAGCGCTGGTTTACGCCAACGAAAGTCGTTGCGAAAGAGTACAAGTACGAAGTTCTTGACTCTGAGAATGCTGGCAACGTACTGAGCCAGGCACAAGGACGCCAATGGGTTTTAAAGCTCACACACATACACACACACGCACACAGGTCGCTTTAAGCGGCAATAAACCTTATAGCGATGCTGTGAGGTGCGGTGAGGCGAGGAAAATTCAAGCGCCCCAGCTGGTTTTTATGAACAGAAAATTCAAATAAAGCTGTGACTACATTTTTTTTTTTTTAATAAAATTGTAAAGCTGGTGCAGTTTGCGTAAAATGTAGGTACTCCGTACGGCGACGCACGGCTAAAGGTCACAGGACGTATGAGTGACAAATAATTAAAACGCGCTCATACGCCCCGTACAAGTTACGGTACGAACGCTTCATTGTGCATAGCTACAAATACAAATGTGTATGTGTGTGTTTATGTGTGTGTATGTACTTAAATGTATCCACCAGCGAGATGAATGTCCTTCAAACGTTGAACAATGTTTGGTTTGCATGGCCGCAATATGCGATAGGCGTGTTGCCCGTTGTTACATACTAACAAAACAACAACGACAATTACAACAGCAACAATAACAATAACAACAATAGTAATCACAATAATGCGCACTATTTGCATCTATAGTACCAAACACAAAAGTGTAGCACAGCGTGTGGAGGCGGAACAAAAGTGTTGCCCGAATGATGTAATAGTCGAGGGGAAAACTTTTTTATGACTGCGAAAAAATTGTTTGCTCAGAATTTTCAAGTGGCTAAAAAAAAGAAAGAACCGCCAAAAGAGGCCCAAATTCCATTAAACGAAAGTAAGAAATTCAATTGAATGTTTGAGCAAGTGAAGAAAATTGCAACAGGGAATAAAAATGAGCGCTGGAATGTTGCCTGGTGTGTCGTAAAGTTTATGGGCGAGCGGCATATGGTGTTGAGCAGACAAAGAGCAAACACATGCCGGCAATTTATTTAGCTGACACTTCAAGGCTGCACAATTTCGATCGCCAATTGGAAGACAGTTTATTTAGTTTTTTGCTGAGAAACACTAAACATTGCAAATGGCCATTAGTGAGTTCGGTTGTGGTGTTGAAGCAGGTCGCTGTTGAGGGAAATATTGTTTTTTTTTTGCCAAATAATTAAACAATAAATTGAATGTGGAATACACCAAGAGAGAGATTTATATTCCTAAAAATGAAAGCAAGAATTAAGATTTCTTTGGTAAGTGGTATTTTTCACGCAACATAAAATAAAAGTCAACTTAACCCATTTTCGGCCGTGGTCGATTTTTCGACCAGCCACTTTGAAGGAGAGTAGCTCTGCACTTAGACATTATATCTCTGAACTTTTGATGCAGAAAATAGCTTTGGTCATTTGGTAACCCCTCGAAATAATAATTTTTTTTTAAAACAATAAGTTTAGAGATGTTGGCGAAGGCACGAAAAAAGCATTTTTTAGTCATATTTGAAATAGTCTGAAAAATATATAACCTTTTCAAATTATTGATTTATTATTGATTATTTATGAAGCCTAAAGACCAAATTACCATAATCAATTGATATCCATAAGATTATGAAAATATGTTTACCTCTCAGCACCGCGTACTTTTCAGTGGTCGAAAAATCGACCATTGGCCAGAAGTCGTCATGTATGTACATATATAAGCCAACAATTGTTTGTTTTCATGCTTGATTATTATTTGACTAAAACTCAGTATGTACATATATGTATATTTGTTTTTATTTGAAATTGAATTTTTATTAATTTATAAAAACAAATTTGTAAAAAAAAAACACAAAAAAAATCCAAAAATATTCTTGATTAAGGTCCTAAAGGTAAGTTCTTAAAAGGAATTAAAAAAATATTGGCTATTTCTGGTAGCGGCCGAAAATGGGTTAATAGGCTCAGTTTATATAGAATTGAGATTCATATTTTCAGTTCTCTATTTTAGAAAATGACGCAATGCTCATCGAAGAGTGCAACTCTCTGATATCAACTCCTCCTGGCCATCAGCAACGGATATGCAGAGGACATTTAGTGAAAAAAATCCTCTCACCATACGAAGAGGTCTTTTCTGGAAACGAGATAGAGGACAGCCTCGCGGTTACGAGTTCCAGCCAAAGACTAATCACCTATCCTGATAGAATTTTAATTGATTAACGTAACTAACACAAGTTATTTTCTTTGTTAAGGCCCTAAGATCTTAAACGGAGTGGATTCGAATTTCTACTTCTCCCTTGCATCTCAGTTTATTATAAGTCTAACTATATAGTAGTCATAAGTATGATCTCAAATTCAAGACAGCCTCGATATCCTAGCATGAGTGCACTAGCCTATTATTTCAGAGGTCGTTGGTTCGACTAATACCTGGTGCATGGTTCCGCACTCTTCCAACTTTTCCTGTCCTCTAAATATTCCCTAGCCCAGCAATATACCCCAGTTCGAAAATTTCGACCCTTTCCCTTCGACCTTTTCGCACTTACTCCCACGCAATATTACGCGCAATCAAAACACAAAGAAAACAAATATACAGCTACACGGTGCACCAGGGACGCCTGTAAGGGGAAGCGAGCATTAGCGAAAACAACGCACCAAACCGATCTTAGCAAAGTCCGCAACCATCATGCAGTCACCTTATTTACACAACAGATGGCGCTATGAGCGATAGCTCGTAACATGGGAGACGTCGTTTCTAAGCGGCGGTAGATGGCAGCCCTATCACTTAGAACTACCTGTGGCAGGCCAATCACCTACGCTGGCAGAAAAACACAACCAATTAACGTAACCTACACAAGGCAATTTCTTGCAGAGGCCCCATGCTCCCGAGAGGAGTGAACAAGGAAAAAAATGTACATGTATTCATTCATCAAAGCTCTGTTCCTTTAACTTTGTATCATTTTTAAACGAATGCATTAGGTACGAAGATAGTTAGGAGTGGCTGCCACAAGGCCGAGTCCACTTACACCATGAAGGAACTTTATGATATCACAATCAATCGAGCTTAAAAGTCTTCTTAACAGTTGAACCAGTTTGAATTCCTTGCAAAGCCCAGTAGACTGTGAATAGTCCTACCGGATAAATCTCCTAGATTGTCGAAAAAGAAGCCGCCCAGATAAGTATACTTTCTTCTAGACAGATAAGTCTTCCGTCTTCTAGATAATTTGGGACAAGCACATTAAAGATGAAGCTTTCTTTCGCTTTCTTGTCCATGCAACTTCAACAGAAGTCATTACAAATCAAACCCATTCTTATTGAATGGATGCCAGTTAAACAGTGACCCCTCAGAACATCATTAATGCTCCGTAGGAGTGGATTGGCTGTCCAATAGAATCAGAATATTTCGTGCCGATATTCCGCTTCCCCTAAGCCAACTAGAAGCTGTTCACTTATTGAACCAATTTGAGCTGCTTACGAATCCTAGTATACTGCGAATAGTCCTACCGGCTAAATCTACTCAATTGTCGAAGAAGAAGTCCCACATGTGAGTCTTTTTCTTCTTTCTTTGGAAGCTAAAGTCCTTACAGCTTGGACAGAACTTATTAGGATGCAAACCCAATCTTCTCGCTTGGAAGTGGCCTATCAACACACCAATCATGATCCTCATCTGGTCCCTATTTAGGTAGACAAGTTTTCTAGAAGCGCCAATGCTTCTTCTTCTTGACTGGCACGACAGCCCGATACCGCGACTAAGGCCTAGCTACCCGCAACCATCCGTGTTGTGCGTGCGAATTTTTACAAGGTTCGAAGGGACCTACAGTTTTATGCCGATTCCGAACGGCGAGTTGGGAGCTTTTTCATAGGCAATATTACTCTCAGAGGCTTGCCATTTCCTGCTGAGAGTTCAGCCGCCGAAAGAAAAATTGTTGTTTTTCGGTGTTAGCAGCAATGGAGTCTTGAACCTGGGTTCGAGCGTCGCATTTGACTCGCGGCCCAACGCACTAGCCAGCTGAGCTACGGCGGCTGCCAATGCATTGCTTCGAAATATCTTTTTCACGTTGGCTCGTAAAACAATATTTTAATGTTTATTCTGCTTGACCCTGTTCTTAGAACCTTAACGGAATGAACAAGTTTGGTGCAAGTAAACCACCCTAACTTATTCTTATTCTTAATATTTAGCTGCTTTCCCTCTTTACTTTTTTCTTTTCATATTTTTTTATAGTTTTAAAAAGTAACTATTGTACAAAAAACAAATAAAAACTAGCTCAAAAGCTTTACAAATATGTATGATTTCGTTCATTTGTCATAAAACTTGTAGTATGCACTTGACCCCTGGGAAAACTTGGAATACGAAGATGGTCTGAAAAGTTGCCGACCTAACAGAAGATACAAAAGACATTTATTCCTGAAATTTTTGTCTACTTTCTACATACATAGTATCCTTCTAAGTCCACGAACATCTCCCAGCGATGCTCTCATGTCTTTAAAACGTCCAAATGGAGCGTTGGAAATGTTAATTCGAATACGTTTTTGGTCTAACGTGAGCAAACGTCGCATCCAAAGTGTGGAAAATTGTCTTATGCCTCAACTTTGATCAATCAATATGTGATAAACACATTCTTTGAACATATTCATAGCCTCTACCATCTCTATCTCACTTTTATTTAATGGCTGTCTATGTAGGTCCATTTGGTGAACTTGACCAATGCTACTGTCAGTGATTGCAAGTTTCGAACGTTCATCGTCTCCCAAATTGGTACAGCCACGTTTAAATTTAGCTGCCCAAAATTTCACGTTGGTAAATGATGGTGCCGGGTCCCTGTACACAGTGTCTAACTTATCTCTAATTTGCGTAGACAAATTGCCTTTCCAAAACAAATATTCAATGACTTCTTCAATGACTTGTTCTATACTCGATATTTTTCCATTTATGCAAAAACACTCACATCAAATGACTCAGATCATTGCCAA
This sequence comes from Melieria crassipennis, assembly GCA_963668005.1. NCBI lineage: Eukaryota > Metazoa > Arthropoda > Insecta > Diptera > Ulidiidae > Melieria > Melieria crassipennis. The sequence continues at coordinate 98,738,287 of OY764963.1, read as the reverse complement.
ACAACAACAGCACATATAAAATTGTTGAAATTTTGGTGAGAACCTTTCAAAAGAGGTGCAAAAATCTGTCTTAACTTTTGTTGACAAAGGCTGCCACCTTCAATATTGAGGTCGGAAACTTTTCAGACCATCTTCCTATATGAAAATTGTTAAAAACAGAAAGTTTTCCAACTTTTATACTTCTTATTTCGTTACAGTATTTGAAATTATATCAAAAAGTTTTCATTCAAGCCCCCAAAATAATTAACAATGTTAGCTACCTGCTGCCGCACACAACAATCAGTAGTCAATTGTGTATCTTTGCGAACAGTTGCGAATTTATCGGCTACATTTTCTCGTAAACCAAAAATAAATTACTCAAAGTCTATTTGTTTTTTTGCATAGCAAAAACTTATTCCTTTCTTTTAATCTGTATATATGTACATTTTTGTTGCGAGTACAAAAGTTTTGCGCATTTGGCCATCGCAAACTTATACCTCATTTCCGTTCTTGTATGCGCTCTGTTTATAATAAACAACAGCAATGTTGTGTGTTTTGCAATTTTCTGCTAATATTTTTATACTCTTGAAACAAATCTTCAAAATTAGAAAATGATTTTTAATTGGCCAAATAAACAAAAATGTGTAAAAATTTACAAACATGCAAACTGTGCCTAGCACTAACAATAACAATTTTGCTTACATATATGTTGTCAAAACACGAAGAGGGAATAGCAGAAAAAATTTTCACAAAAAAATAAGTTCAATCAGTTTGCTGCTTTCACGCACGAAGGCAACGCAAGCACACTTCTTTCTATGCCATTTTTGTTCTATTCCCACTGCCATTCAACCCAACAATCGCCGCCGCCGGCATTGAAGCCATGACGTAATTTGTTTTCAAATACTCGCTTTCGTATCTTGCGTACGAGTACTTTTATCTGAGCGCCTGCAGCAAGGCAGCTGGCAGAAATTCTGAAGGTGAAATTAAAATGAATGGCGATGGCGATGGCGAGGTGCGAGCAAGTTTGCGGCGCGCAGAATAATGATGCACAGACCGTCGATTATGAGTGGACCGGCAATTGTGTGTGTGCTTCCTCGCATCGAGTGGTTATTTTTTCTATTTCTATTTTGCATTGCTTCCTATGTGTTCATCATTTTTGGTTCGCATTCATCATTTCCTTTGAGTCTATTCATAGACGCACAACGCAACATTCTTGCTGTCTGCTTAGCTTTTCCGATTTTTCTTAGGGGGGACAATTTATTGAACAATACATTGATTTATTCTTATAAAACTGTTTCACTCATTTGTATTCTTTGCAATTACTCGATTTGGTTTGAAGTGTAAACAGGGGTTGGCTTAAGTTAGGTTAGGTCGGATTGAAATACTGTCAGTACTCAGTGAGCCACTCTAATTGGAATTGAAATATTCATTTAATCGGTTTAGTTGTTTTCGAGATCAAATATAACCTCAATCATCAAGTAAATATTGTGTAGAAATTTTTTTCATGTATCATCTTTTTGGTAAAATCGGCGCATCAATAAAGTATTTTGTATTTATAAAAGTAATAAAACATCTATTGATTGAAAAATAGAAATAAGTAAGTCAGTAAAATATAAGATTAAGTTAGAATGAGGTTAGGTTGTTTCCTTGGTTCCCTAGACGTCTCTATCTGGGTTTCAGTTAGTGCATTATTTTTTTTCAATAAACTTACAATGAACTTAGTTTATTCAACTATAAAATAAGTAACTGATTGATTTTTATTGATGACTTAAAAAATAAGTCACTGACTGATTTTTATTGGTGACTTAAAAAATAAAAGTCACTGACTGATTTTTATTGATTACTTAAAAAATAAAAGTCACTGACTGATTTTTATTGATGACTTAAAAAATAAAAGTCACTGATTGATTTTTATTGATGACTTAAAAAATAAAAGTCACTGACTGATTTTTATTGATGACTTCAAAAATATATGTCATTGAATGATTTTTATTGATGACTTTTATAAATAAAAGTCACTGAATGATTTTTACTGATGACTTCAAAAATAAAAGTCACTGGCTGATTTTTATTCATGACTTAAAAAATAAAAGTCATTGAATAATTGTTATTGATGACTTTTATAAATAAAAGTGAATGAATGATTTTTTTTATTGATGACTTAAAAAATAAAAGTCATTGAATGATTTTTATTGATGACTTTTTTAAAAAAAAGTCACGAATAATTGTTATCATAGGACAACTAAAATAAAAATCGAAAAAAAACTGTTATTTGTGGACTAATAAGAAAAAAATAAAAAATAATTGTTATTATATGATTTTTAAAATATAAATAAAAAATAACTTTTATTTGTTGAGTCATTAAATAAAAGTAAAAAAATAACTCTTGAACTTCGATTTTTATAATAAAACTTATAACTGCTACGGTCCTTGTGAACAACTTTCGGTTTCCCTTTTTTTTGGTGTTGCCACCTTGTTCGAAAACAATAAACATTTTTTGCTTATATCCAGTGCTACCACAGTAACTATACCAAATAAAACTATTTATATTTCTATATTTTATGGAACTCAATTTATATAATTCTTACATAACCCAGAGCGACTAGTTTATAGAAAAAAAATAAAAAAGTAAGACAGCTTAACCTAATTTATATACTTTAAAGAATATTTTATGTTCACTTTTACTGCTTTTTTCTCTATAAACTATAAAAGAGGAAACAAAACTCATCAAAATGACATACTCTAAAGATTAGATCTATGTACAAGGTGCAACCCAAAGTAAACAGGACTTTTATAAAATAAAGAAAACGGATGATTATTTTTGTATAATTCTTTTTATTTATTCAAAATACTCTCCTTCTGCTTCGATACAACGTTTTGCACGGTCCAAAAGCATTTGGAATGAGTGTTTTAGGTCATCGGCCGGCATCGCCTTCAGAATGTTGGTACAAGTCTTTTGGATGTCCTCAACGTCCTTATAACGGTTTCCTTTCATCGGCAAATGCAACTGACCGAATAAGTAGAAGTCACAGGGAGCCATATCAGGCGAATACGGTGAATGATTGATGGTAAAAATGCGATTTTTGGTCAAATAATCGGTCGTAACTAGGGCTCTGTGAGCCGGTGCATTATCATGCAATAAACGCCAACTTCCTTCCTCGCGATATTCTGGCCGAATACGACGAATGCGATGCACCAAATGCTTCAAAACTTCAACATAAAACAAAGCGTTAATTGTTTTTCCCGGTGGAACAAACTCTCGATGAATTATTCCCTTTGAATCGTAGAAACAAATGAGATGAGTTTTGATTTTTGACTTCTCACGGCGGGTTTTTTTCGGATTTGGCTCATCTGGGTGCTTCCATTCGGCACTTTGACGCTTTGTTTCGGGATCATATTGAAAGCACCACGTTTCGTCACCGGTTACGATGTTGAACAAGAAATTTGGATCACGTCTGGCTTCCCGAACGATGTCTTTTGCGTGCTCAATTCTCTGCGCTTTTTGGTCGTCGGTTAAAGTGTGCGGAATGAAGCGAGAACACACTTTACGGAGACCCAAATGTTCGGTTAAAATGCGATCAATTGATGTTTTGGAGATGTTCAATTCCATTTCCATCAATTCCAATGATGATTTTGGCTGCATTTTGATAAAATCACGCACAGTTTTGATGGCATCGTCAGTAATCACAAATTTCGACTGGCCGACGTGTTCGTCGTCATTCAAGTCTTCACGACCATTCTTGAATCGATTCAACCACTCATTAACACGGCCACGGGATAAACAATCATCACCATAAACTTGCTTTAACAATTTAAACGTTTCGGTAAAAGTTTTACCAAGTTTAAAACAGAACTTAATATTAGCTCTTTGTTCGATCGACATTCTCGTACCAAAGTTAAAAACATACTGTCACATTGAGCGGGATATTTCGGCGTCTACTAGACCAAATGTCATGAAATTTAGACAGTATGTGAATGAAAGATGTACCTTTCCAACGCATGTCCTCACACATAGATGGCGCCACCAGAAACGTCCCTATTGCAAAAGTCCTGTTTACTTTGGGACGCACCTTGTATATCCATAAAAATTAGATCAGGTTAAGCTTTCGTCCTATGTTCCTTTTTTCTCTATAAACTAGTCGCTCTGGTCTATATCAAAATGGAAGTTATATATAAATTCTATGAATTGTGAACTCGCTTCCACTTTCACTGGAAACTAATGAAGATTCGATGCCTCTTAATCCATCCATCTCTTTGTTAACAATCAGGCACAGACGTCGGCGCTTAAACGATTTGAAATATGAGAACAAAATTTTACTGAGTTTTAATTGAAACTTGAACTAAGAACTGATTGGAAAATATACAAGGCCAGCTTTACTTTTGAGTTGCTTAGCCAACTGTATATCAGTTACCAATTATTAAAACCCTCATATCAACCAAGATTGTTTAATCTTAAGTACAAATCATTATCAAAATATAAATTATTACCAGTTTTTGCGTTGCAATCGAAAAAACTTCAAATTGTTTAAATTTTTTAATTTTTTTTCTTTTAGAAATTAAACTGTCAAAACATGCGAGATAAATTGGCTTTCTTCATTGTTTATTTATTCGTTTGTGAATTTATTTTTACCTCGAAGGCTGTTCTTTTTCTCGTACGGTTTTCACTTCAATCATCTTCAATCGTTATTTGAAATCACTTTCAACATCACGCTGTGTCTGCTTCTCAAGCATCACCAAAGACAGACATATTTATAATAATTACAAACAACCACACCAAAAACATGTCACACTACTTGTTACTTTTATTGTACGTGTACGTGCTTTTTTTTTTGCATTTCATTTGCTCATTTATCATCGTTAATTTCGCTATATTTGTCTTTATAAATTTTTCTACTCACTGCTCGTTTTTTCCTTATTTTTATATTTGTTTTTTTTTTAGTACATTTTTTTTGTTGTTAATAGCTTCTGGCTAATCGCCAAATGTTCACAAATCTCAAGCTGCTTTTGTTGTTTTCAAACGTGTCAGTCCCTTCTGTGCCGCCTGCTTTTACCACACTTGCCTCTTTCACGCTTCTATTTATTTTTTGTTTTGTTATTTTTTGTGTTATTTCATCTTCCCACTGTTTTCGCTATAATCTAATTTTATACAACATTCTTGCAAATAATTTCAAGCGTTGCGTTTTTGCCGAATGATTTGTTCATTGTTGTTATACTTGTTTCTTTTTTGAGATTTTTTTTTCTGTTGTACCTATTTATTAAGTTTTTGTTTTGCTGATTGCAAATGGTTTGCTGCAAACCGAACCAAAACAAAGTGTTTAAAAAGGCATTTGAATGTATTCAAGATTCTAATTTTTTCGCATTAGCTGGCAGCATTGTCGACTGTGCGCGCCGAACAGTGGGCCACAGAATCCGTGAACAACTTAAATTTGTTTGCCTTAATGAAATTTATGTAAATTGAGAGCATTTCAGTGGCATTGAAAATTTATTGGCAGCGTGTGCTGACAACACTGTGGAACTAATGCGAAAATTATTCTACGAAAATTTGAAATGCACATATTTGAATACTAAATGTGGAGTATGTATGTATGAATACTGTGTGGAGTAAAATCGAAATAGCCGAATTTCCATAGAATCTTTTTGGCATCATTTGGTTTGATCTCAAATGCATGTGAGTCCTTTAGCTACACGAAATTGGGAGCTAAAAGATTTCAATGTGACAGAGGAGGGTCTCACCACTTGCAGACTTCATCTGAAGAATGCATAGGTACCTGATATATACATAGAAAGACAGATTTATCCTTTGGCCAACCAGAGCAGATCTAGGGAATTGATCCTACTAAACAAACCCTCGATAGGGATTGTCTAGGAAGCCATAACTGATCACTGCGTCATTGATCAACACACCAAAATATTGGGTTTTCTGTACAATGACTTCTACAAAAGTTCCGGAATTGAAAATAAAAACGAAATCGTTGAGCATCTCCTCTATGAATGTCCGGCGCTTGAAAACCCGTGCTTCAGCTTCTTGAGACAGCACTTCCTGCGCTGTCTAGTGGACTTGGAGAAGATGCCCCCAAGTCATATTGATGAATTCATCAGAGCTACCAAGTGGATCTCATCTATGGGAAGTTTATAGGCGGAATCCCTCCAACCTACCTAAACCGCTCCTTTTTCCAAGAACAATTGTAGGCATTATGAACTCCAAAAAATACCATAAATCACACGATGTGATATTTTGAAATGAGTTTTTGTGCACTCAACTTTTGTTTAATATTTGTACTTAGACAAAAACTGTGACACACAGGATGCCAATAATTGTGAATGTTAAAAGTCAATGTTTAAATTTTGTACAAAAGTGAAGATTTTGTGTTTTAGGTGACTAAAGTACTTATTGTTTTATAAAAATAATAAAAACATGTAAAAAATATTCTGAATACATTTTGATAATGGGGAACATTCACAGTTATGTTTGAGACAATTTAGATAATTTAACAGGAAAGCTCTTTCTTTCACTCATTCAGACACCTAGGCGATTCATCTTCTATGCCCTCTAACACTATACATTGTTTTTATCAAACACTTTCTCTAACCTTAAAACTACTTCCAATAATTGTTTAGCAAAAAAAAAACTTGGAAACCCAAAAGTTTAGTTACATTATCAAATGACTTTCCCTCCCTTACTTACGTTACTAATTTTCGAGATAAATATTTAATGAATGTTCACCGATTACGATTATCATTTGACCTTTAAAAACAAAATGAAAAAAATGAAATGTTGTCTACGGTCCGCAACGTCAAATGTCGAAATACTTTAGCAAACTATGCCCAAACAATTCAATATCTATCAAACATTCACACTTAACGCAAAGTTTTCCTTTGTTCCAATTCGAGCAACAAGAAACGCAAAAAGTTTTAACCTCAACTAAAATAAAGGCGTACATTCGCCATTCTGACTTGTGCCATTTTCAGCTTCTAACACACACACACACACACACACGCACAATGAAGAATGCACGCAAAAATTTCACATGTCAACATTACATTTGATTTGCGCAATTTCCATTCAAGTCAGATGTCAATCAGTAAACGGGAAAACCATGCCCAACAGCGCCGCAGCCATGAGCGTCAATTCGCGTTGCAATGTAACCGTTTAGCAGGAACTGCCGGCTGGCTAACGCGGCACAACGCGATACGGTTGACGGCTGCAAAGGTACAGTTATGCGAGTGTCAGTCAAAGTCAAAGTGTCCAACAGTGGCGCACGCATACAGCCACGGCTGCCAACAGGGATGAAAGGAAAAGTCTACGGCAACACTGAAAAAACGAAAGTGTGGCTTAAATGTTCGCTTATCTGCAATTTCAATTTCGCCTCAAACCGTTTGCGTTGTCGGTTGTCACTGCCAAGTGGAAAATGTTATTTTTTGCTGCTAGTTGTGAGCGTTTTTCATTGTTACCCTTCAGAGTGCTTGAAGGAGTGTTTTTGTTGTTCTTGTTGTTGTTTTCACTTCAATGTCATAATTGAGTTACGGTTTGTTTACAGCTCGAGGGGTGTACGAGTAGATTTTCATTGCACCACAATGCCGCTGCACGTTGGCTGAACGAGCACATTCGCAAAGTTGATGAGCGCATTTGGTTCGCACACATACATACATACATACATACTCGTACATAGTAATGAAATGCAACAATGATGAAATACTTCCACTGTGCTAGTACGTAATTTCAAAAGTAATTCAATATGTGTGACAACAACACAGACAACAGGAAAAAGTGTTTTTATTTTCGGATATCTGTGTCGGTTGAATGCGGCCATTGAAAAAATTCCCACTGTGAACGTCAATTGGAGCAATTTCGCTCGACTATATTTTTAATAAGATTTCAAAGAAGCACTAACAAAAAATTAGCCAAAATCGTTTGACAAAATTTGTTTATATATTTGAAAATGTTTTGGTTCGTAAGTAAATATGTCAGGTAGAGTAAATAAATGGAAACATAGCAAAGATTTCTAGCGAATTTTTATGGTTTGGATGCAACTTATGGGTTACATGGCAGTGTAATTGGTCAAGTGGGCGTGACATCTGCTCATAAAACTAAAATTTGTAATGTATTATAAGCTTTGCCTTGCATCGATTAGTTCAAATAGGGAAATATATATGATTTATAAATAAAGTTTTGAGGAATTTACAAATGATGGCGTATGCGACCTTGTGACGTTTTATAAATAAAAAATAAATCATTTAGATTATGGTATCATGGCACGTTAGAAAGGGGAATTTTTAATGATTTACAAAATTATTTATTTTTCAGCTCCTTTATTATCAATCTTTTTGAAAATTTTTTTACAATATATTGAAGGTTTAAGGAACACAAACAAACATTTTTTTTTGTTTTTTTAGCATATTGTCTCTTATATAGGTGGAGCTGAAGTCGCGTAGAAAAAAAAAGTCCTCCATTACGGACACTTAATCTCCGGATTGGCTAATCTGAAACAAAAAACCAAAAAAGATTCATAGTTATTCAGCTTTCGGACACAGGAATTCACCAAAAAAATATAAAAACGCTAAAAATTAAAGGATAGGAGCTTTTTGAAAAAAAAGTGTCAAAAATTTACTGCGTTTTTCACCTTTTTTCCCAGAAAAAGTACTTTAAATAAAAAATTTTCTTCTTCTTTTTTCTTGTAATTCTTGTAAAAAATAAGTTAATAAAAAGAACTAAAAAAATGTTGTTTAAATCGGTCGAGCCAATCCGAAGAACACATCCTCCATTACGGACACTTAATGGAGGATGTGTTTTTTTTTCTACGCGACTTCAGCTCCACCTATATAAGAGACAATATGCTGTTTTGTGTTCCATAAACCTTCAACATATTGTAAAAAAATTTTCAAAAAGATTGATAATAGAGGAGCTGAAAAATAAATAATTTTGTTAGTCATTAAAAATGCCCCTTTCTAACGTGCCATGATACCTTAAATTTGTTATTTATTTTATTTATTTATTATTAATTGTAATTAAAATTATAATTAATGGAAAATTATAATTAATGGCTGAAATAAATTACTAAAAAAGAGCAGCATTTTCTTTATAGTGTACTCATACATTTTCGTTGCTAATTTCGTTAATGAGGCGCACCAACAATTTTTCTCGTATTTGAATTATTAAGTTTACATGGCGCAGCTTAACTTCCCACAAGTTTACTTTGCTCTAGGCGTCCCTAAGTTCCTAAGCAAATTAGAAAACGCAGCAGACCAATAAAAACAACTTGACATGAAAATGTAAATGGAAAATAAAGCAAACACTACTTTAAATTGATTATGCGTTGAAGCCATGAATTGAGGACAAAGGCTCGACAAAACCGGAAATAGAAAAGTATAAACTTGGCCGCCAGAAGTCAAAAGTCACAAAAATAGGCGGCTGCCTCAGCGCCACAAAGTCAATGCCAAAGCCAACGCCAACGCCAACGCACGCAACACACACATGGAAAGCATAAAAATGGCATCAACAGAAGACAAACGGCTTCAAAGGAAACCAAATGTACGACGCAATATTTTTACTACGCCACATTTGTGCGCTTCCCACGCACGACAGCCGCTGCGTGGCGGAAGCAATTTGCACTGTTTTTCATTCATTCATGAATTCATGCTCGACTGTACAACGCGCAGCATATCCTTTAGCAAGGACACGTTGAAATATTAGCTAAATTAAATAAAAACTTTGACTTAATTTCATTGCTGAACTGCGCACATTGAAAGCTACGTTTGGTGGTAGCAGACAATTTGAAGCGATGTGAAAATTGTGCTATTCTGACAATTTTAAATTCAACTTAAATTCTTCAACTTTTCAATTTTTCAGTCAAAATGCCAAATGTCGTTCACGTGTGCGCAGAAAACTTCCAGAACACACGAAACCCATATCTGATATCTAGATAACAGCAGGAGATAGTAAAAAAATTGAGGCCAAAACTATAATTTGCTGTCTTTGGCAAAATGAAAAACAAAACAACAACAACAAACCAAATTCTAACAGAATACGAAATTTCACAACAAAAAGCAAGACAAACACAGAGGCGATATAGCAAAAGCACAACAACGCAAGAGCAAAAATGCCACCGAGGACATGTGTCCTTAAGCTTTCTCCCGAAACAGACACGCACACACACTTACACGCGCACACAAAATGATGCAATGCCTGTCGCTGCTCATTGACACGAAAGGATGCTGCGAGCGCAAAGCAAAGAGCGCCAGCACCTCACACAATTCGTGAATGGCGCCAAAAGTCGTCAGGCTGTGCAGCACTGCGCCGGCGCACATTTATCGATTTGCAGTTAGGGCAGAGCGGCGCTGCGCAATAGTGCGCTGCCGTCGATGGGTTGGGGCAGGGCAGGCACGCACGCAGCAGCGACTCGTTAGCAGCAAACACGGCCACGACCAGCGGCGAGTGACTGCGTAGTAAAATTTCAATTGCAGGGAAAAGTCGAGAACGATAGATGGGCAGATGGGTGGCGTGGCGTTCGCCTGTGAAGCTGCTGCAAACGACAGTGAAGCCTACGCGACAATGGCCATGACGAGCTGTGGGGCACTGGCTGACAGAAACGTTTGAGGCAACACATGTTTCATTTTAATTTGAATTTCTGTGTTGATATTTATGCGCGCGCGTGTTTCTTGTTTTTGGGAATTAACGCAGAAGGCATTAATGCCTTTCGTGGGCTAATGTGTTGATGAAAATTGTTTCACATTTTGCCTGTGGCTTGGCATTATTCGTTTGTATTTTTATTCAAATTTATTTGCTTAAAATGTTGTTTTTGTTTTGCATTTTACACGGAATACGTGTCACATTACGCACAACCAAATTCATCCATGAAATGAAAAATTAAGTTGTTTTCATTTTCACAGCCTGGAAGTGCCTGCTGGCATGTGCGCGCTGTCAGCTTGTATCCTTCGCCCGTTCAATTAGTTGTTGTTATGCTGGGTGCCGAAAAATGACGATTTAAAGCCGAAGGATCAAATATGCGAAAGCAACAGCCTTGGCACGGTTAGAGTGCAATGGCTGTTGCAGTGCTGCCGCAAAAAGGACACGACATGGCGTGAGATTATTTATGTTCTGGGCTTTCGGTTGGAATTACTCTGTTCATGAGTGTGTGTGAATGTTTGGGTTTTTGGTTGGAATTTAATTCAATGCAGACCACAATGTGACCCCAAATTACCAATTAAGGAAGCTCATAATGGGCTACTTGCATATAATATAGTAAAAGTAAATGAGTTCTCTAATGATTAAATTGATTGACTGTTAAAACGCTATATCGTTTCTCTGCCAATAAATAACAACAGTATGATAATTGTATTAAATTACTGCCCATAGAGGCGACGGCCAGGGTAGGTCTGAAGTCAAAAGTGCTCGTATTCTCACAATTCACTACTACCACTCATAAACGGATATCCATTTGGCATCCCTAAGGACGCAATAAGGGTCCATTTGTGGCCAAGCAATTACACCTACCTACCTAGGTTGGGTTAGATTAAAGTGGCTGCCTAGGCACGGGACTTGCCGAAAGACACACTTAGGCCGCGAAAAGGGCCCATTGTGATACCACAAGGAGGAAGTAATCTGACTTACTGCAAGTCAAAGTGCCTATACAAGCCATTTTGTTTTGTGGATAAAACCTAGCAAGTCCCTAATGTTGACTGATCTGAGGTCATCCAAGTTGTCGAAGAAAGTAGAGCCTAAGGCTTTCCACCTTCGTATAGAGAGAGCCGGGCAATGCCAGTGAAGGTGAGAAGGTACTGAGGTTACTGTTCTAAACTGTTGAGGTGAGTTTCAACTCGACTTAAATAGGTCAAATAAATAAAGAAATAGTAACGTTTCACTGATCACTCACCTTCTGTGCACTTGTTCTGCTTTATCCAGAAGAAGCAAGAATCACCTGGACAATTTCTTTGACAGTCTAGGGGATCTAACCGGTAAAACTACTAACAGTCTACACAGGATTTCATTTAAGGTGGTTTTGCGTACAGCTTTTGAGCTCGATTCCATTTCAAAACATATTTTGCACTAGCAATTTTCTATTTGGGGGGGGTAGGTTTGAACTTTTGCCCCTCCCTGTGTGTGCTACTGAATCTACTAGGTTTCATGAAAAGCTAAAACTGATTCAATGAATAGGCGGTCTTTTGCTTGACTGCAAAGTCAAGTCTTGCGTTCAAGTCTTTTCCACCTACCATACTTTCACTGATCACCGCTGACTTTACAGTCCATTAAACTATCAACAAAACCATGAGATAGGACATCTGAGCGAAGAAAGTTGGTTAAGTTAGATGGGGCTAGTCGGTAAGTGGCTCAGTGATTAGTGTTTTGGACCCCAAGGCAGACGTTTATTGAATCATCATACCAAGTCTCTACCTAATCAACACTAAATAAAGACAACTTTTTTATGCCAGCTGCCTTCTAACCAAGTAATGGAATATTTTCGCCTCCTGTATTTGTCTTTTAATAAAGTATTGTTCAGATAAATTCACAAGTACAGGGATATTTTTTGCAGGAAACTTCACCTTATGGTCCAAACAGATTGACAACAGCAACCACTCGACCTCATCTGTCAAAATACAGAATCACAACGTTTTTATGGAGACGATTATTTTGAATCCTACACGACCATCGGTTGCAGTTGTAGCTGTCGTCAATCTTAAAACTATTTCTAATTTGTAGAACTGTTTCTAATTCAAAACGTATGCTTTTATTGGCCTTCTTTTTACTTTTTCTGGGTGCTTTGAACAAAACTGGGTATTATTACAAACTGGTTATTATTTCAGTTAAAATTTACTTGTCTTATAAATTAAAATTATACATTGTCAATTGTTTCAAATTTATTGTAGAACGATGAAATGGATATAGACGAATTCTTTAATGGACCTTAGGAGAATCCTTTTATTCAAATTGTGACAAAAGTCTGATTGTGATGGTTGAAGCCGACGCCATCTGTCGCTGCCGTCTTTAATGTGTTCGAGCCATTAGTGTCTCAAAGGAAAGACTTGTGTTGAAAGAGTTGTTTACAATAAGTTCGGGCCCATGTTAGATTCCATATGGACCCTAATTTAGAAGCTTAGTCATTTGAGAAGTTGCAGTTTCGAATGAAACTCAATTAATGATAAAATTTGCTACGAAATAGAATCAATTTCAGGTCTCAAGGACGCCCAAGTTATGAGCTACAGCACTTCGAAATTGAACGAAATCGAAAAATGTGCAGGCTTAGCCTTTAAACCTCCAGTAAACTTGAGCTCATTTGGGTTTCTGCTTTCTGACTTCATAAATCGTTAGTTACTATAGTGATGACTTGTTTTGGCAAAGAAAACACAAATCATGTCTGCTTGTATTCTAATTAGGATGCACATTGAAAGAGAAAACGGACAAGAAAAAAGAAAAAGCTACGTAAGAAAACAGCTAATTAGCAGAATTACATTTTATAGCCGAATAGATGTAATCATTGTAAAATTTAATTAATCACTAAATATTCACACAATGTTTTGCAACAATTTAAATCTTTCTCCTAAATCGAAATTGAATCAGACTCTTCAATTGTGTAGCGAACATTTTATGAACGGAATACAAATTTCACTGTCTATCTTACATTGCAAAGTCTACTTTGCATTGTACGCGTCGACTTTCACGATCACAATAATCATTAGGTATTCTTATCAGGGCACAAAGCGCGACTTTTGCACGTCTCTCTATTAGGCAAGACAACACAGAAATTATTGACCCATTAACAGAGTACAGTAATAAAAACAACAACACAGTATTAGCAAAGCCGGCTGTGTAATCAATCGACGAACGTAATCAGAATGCAGTAACACTTAAGCTCGAATCAGGATTGTAATTGTAGCATACAACAAATTATATAGATAGTCTTGTATAATGTTGCCGACGAGCTCAGCAAAAGCCAAAGGCGACATTTGCCGCCGAAAGCAAATTAGTTTCCCATAATAGTCGCAGCCATGCAAATGCCTAGTCTCTCATATTGTTGTTGTTGCTATTACTGTTGTTGTACATTACGCAAATATTCGCTCAACAAGCTGTCACGAAAAGCGGCCGCCGGTTGCCGTTGCCGTTGCATTTAATTGCACGCCCCTCAACTTGCGCCACTTTTCGTGCTGCCCTCCACGTGATTTATAAGCAGTCCCAGCGCCCAGTCTGACGTCGCACACGCCGGTTTATTGACCTGTGTGCGTGATAACCACATTGAATGCAACAACAATTAGTACGTACATATGTGGCGTGAGTGTGGCTTATTGTACGTGTTTTTTTCAAAGCAATTTGTTAGCGCTTTGCATAGAGTAGAAAGTAGAATTTTCCCCGACTGCAGCAAATCGCCAACGATAGCAGTTGGGCAACTGGCAGCTGGGTGAGGTCGTAAGAAATTCTATGAATTTTTCACACTGTTCTTTAGCTCTTATAACAAGTTCTCCTAATAACAAGAATGATTTTCAATTTCGTAGGCACACAAAGTATTATTGTATGCTTTGTTAATAAACATTTACAATTGCAGTAATTACAATCATCATAGAGCTAATTATGGGCCACAAACTTAAGCTGTACAATTCGACTAGGCACACAAACTTTTACGAGAATTCTTTCTTTGCTTTGTACAGTAAAGCTGACAAATACGAAACTGTTCAGATTTCTTAATGCTGAGCAAACAGCATCGTAAACAATTGAAATTGCCATGATACAAAATTACACATTACGAAACGTTTGGAGAGAAGGAACTTTTGTACCCAGTGGGAAATTTTGTTTATGTGCACTAAAAAGCTAAAGTATGTAGGTTGTTGAAAGGAGTCATGAAGGATTACACTATACTCTATAACCGACTTGATTAGTAGGTTTTACTCAGCTTTTGAGTGGTTTGTCTCCGTTCCTTTCAAAAATGATTTGGCCTTCAGCATGCTTAGAGAAACAAAACGTTAAGCGAAAAAGAACTTTTGGTCATGTCAAAAGAAGTCATCAGGTTGTGGAAAGGATTTATTTATGATTTATGGAGGATTACACTATACTCGATAGGCGATTCGATGAGTAGGTTGCACTGCTCGATGAGTACGTTTTACTCAGCTTTTAAATGGTCTCCGTTGCATTGAAGTGTTCGAAAACTGATTTGCAAGACCCTTTAGCTAGCTTAGAGAAACAGGAAAAGAGCTCATTTGAATAAACACACTCCACATATATTTTTGGATTCATTCAGCCTTTTTTTAACTTTGCTATTAATAATGAACGTCGAATGAAAGCGATTTTTCATTGACCAAAACCAATTTTGCCGAGAAATATTTTGTAAAGAATATTTTGCTTTTGTGATTCAGCAAAAGTAAATTATGAGTATTTTTGTTAGTTATTGTAGAAGAGATAGGAAACGTTTCCGCTTAGCTGAGACCAAGCCATCGTCCGACAGCCATTTTCTTGCCAATTCTTATTCAGCTTCAGTAAAATAATTACGAAATTGTATACCGGTATCTGGATCCTATCAGAATTTGGCGTACGTACCAGCCAGTCGACGGACGAATGGACTTTCATGCACACAGTAAATGATTTTGATAAATTATTTAGATTTCGTACACTGGAAAGTTAAAAGGAAGTTAAAATGGTTCCATTAATATCATTTCTTATTTTGCATCTTTCTGAAAAAATAGTTCGCGATTTTTACTATTTTTTTCTAAGCCAAAGAAAACATTATAATTTTTGTGGAACTGGCCGGCCACTTTAGTGTAAAGTTTTAATATTAATTAATTGATAATTTAGAGCCAATTAGAAAGAAAACTTAAAAGCGAAATTAACGCCAACAACCTTTTCCTACTAACTTTGATCCTTCTTTGAAATTTATTGAACTCTACCTCAACATTTCCTTAACTTAACAGTTTTGCGACATTTTTTACCCACACAAATTTTGTTTGCAATAACTACTGAATAACATTTCCTACTGGGTCATGCCGCATCGAGTGGCGCATTAGTGCAAATATTTCATACTTTTTATTATAAAAACAATGCTCGTGCCAGTACAAGTAGAGTGTAGTATATTTTATTTGAACGTTTGTTCGTCAGCCATTGTCTATTTTAAGGTCAGCGAGTCCTCTTCGACAACACTTAAGCATTAAAGCGGCATCAAATTGCTGACTTACGAGACTGCTGCTGTTGTTTTTGTTGTTGTTGCAAACAAGCTTGCTGTCGCTTGCACGGCGTTGTTGCTTTCATTGCGCTGGGTGCAATAAACGTCCTTGCACTGCTTTCGCAATGGCACTTGGCGTTTTATGTGTGTGTGTGTGTATTTTTACTTTTGTATTTTAAATTTTTAATGCAGCTCTCAAATTACAGCACATTACCCTATAAAACAGAAGCAAAACAGTTGCTGGCATAACTTTTTATTTGTTTGTTTTTGGTTTTTTTTTTGGTTTCATCTTTCACCGCATCTTGCCACGCTTCTGCGAAACGACTTATGCAATCAGTCATTGTTGTTTGATGGTTTCTCAAGATATTTGCTCGTTTTGGCAGCGGCTCAACAATTCACAAGTTGAAATGAATTTTGCACACTAATCGATTCCGAGCCAAAATGGAGAAAACAACAACAGAGCGCCGCGCGTCTATTTGTCTGTCTGACCGTTTGGATATTGAGTTATTTTGCATTGGCAGCTCTCTAATTTAGCTACTGCAGTCTGGTCGGGCTGTGTACGAGTATTTAGCTGCACCTGTCTGTCCGGCCGTGCGCCGCCTCGCTACATCACTCAACATCGACAACTAGACGTTTGTGGTGCATTGGGTCAATGCACTCGCATTGCCTTAGAAAAATGCCAAGGCGATTGTTTGCCGCAAAGCTTTTCGTCTTGTCACATGATCGACCAGGAGGCAAACTGCAGTTTTTCTAGACTATTTAGTAGTGCTGACCGAAGGCGAATTGCACAAGCAAATGCAATCATAGCATACACGGCGAGTAGCAATTGGTCAATGAAGTGATTAGTGGGCAGGCATGTGACAAGTGTCACAGATTTACCAAGTATTGGTCGATTGATTAAATTGAAGAGTTATTTGTATGAAATATTGCTAAATAATAACAAACAAATTTAATTAATTCAAATTTTACGATTTGAATTTAGAAAACTACCAAATTTACTTTTTTAGATGTCACTAAAATATATAAAATCATTAAAGTTAACTGCATAAATAATGAGTTGCACCCAAGGACGAACAATTGTTTATTTTATAATTTAGTAACATGTAAAAAACAATCGTAAAGTTCAATAAAAAATTACGAAATTGTGACAGTTTGTTTGTATGAGAAGTGGTGATTGATTTTGCAATTACAATTGCAGTTCCCGTCAAAAACTTGAGCAATATGTCATCAGAGAGACTTCACATGCGGAGGACTTAAATGCTAAGAACTTTGCGATTACATATTAATTTTACTGGAAAATATTTCAATATTTTATTGCCAGAAATCTGAGGTCTGACAGTTCCGAATTTGAAATCTTGAAACTTTTTATATAAAATAAAAGCTTGTTTAAGATGCGAAACATTTTTACCATATTATAATTATGGGAACTGTCACAAATTCTGGTAATATATCAGATCATACAGATTTTAATGACATCTAAAAGCTAATAAAAGTGAATTTCAAAACTCTGTAAAATTTTATTGGTATTGCTTTTGCCAATAATTTATAAAATGTGTCACAAAATCTTAAAATGCAATAAATGAAAAGTTTAAAATATAAAACAAAATATATATATATATATATATATATAAGTTAATTTATAATAATGATAAATTATTAAGTTAAGTAATAAATAACTATGTAAATATAAAAAATAATTTATATATTACAAATAACAATAAATTAAATACAAAAATAAAATAGTAATGATAAACAATAAAAATCAATAATAAATAGTAAAAAATAAATAAAACAGAATATAAAATATAGCAAATATAATAAAAATACAAATAAATCAAATACAGAAATAAAATAATAAATATTAATAACAGTAACAACAATTAATAAACAATTTTAATTTTGTATATAGATTAACTGACAACAGTATCGACTTAATGGTAAGTTAGGTTCTGTGCTTTTTATTGTCTCTTTTTTGATTCTTTTTAATTTTTAAATTATTATAAATATTTGTGTGTGGAAACGCGCTTCAAACAAGCACAAGGAACACCAAAAGATTTTTAGTCATGACAACTTTTTGTGTGGAAACTGTGTAGCACACAAAAATAAAAATTAAAACATTTAAAGAAGCGATAACAAATAAGAGCAAATAATGTACATAGAAAGAATGTGCGTTTTGTCGTCTTTTGAATGCATTGAGAAAGAAAAACTTTGCTAGAAATTGGACAGCAATTTTATCATTAAATGTGGAGTATTTCTAAACCCCTTTGTGGATGGTGTCCTGTGCAGATAATGCAATGTAGGGACGTTTTAATCGAGACTGAAGTGTACATAGTCACTCGGGCAAAGTTCAATTTCAATTTCCAAACACTCTTAGGGATGACATCCTCTGTTAATCGAGACTAATGAATGACCCTGTGTGACTCGGACAAAGTGTTACAACTTTATTGTTTGCGACTCAGTCTAATTGTTGCAAACTCATTCGTGTGTTTGCATTGGTGTCGACACCAAATTCCACTTGGAGCATTTCCTATCAGACACGTTCTGTAGCAAGTCCTGCAATTCCACGGCAGCCTCTAACAACAACAACAACAAATACTCTAATAAGCGTAAAGCTCGCTTAGGCCCAATCTTCAGGCTGACTGGGATATTGTGCTTTCACAGATGACTGAACGTGACCTTGATCCTTCGACTAAGCTCACATTTATTTCGAATGGCCGCACGCAGCCATCTGTATGTCGTCATCTATATATTTATACACATACAAACAGCTTTGGTATTGAAACTGGTATTTCATAATGAAATGGCAAAAACTATTACTGGCAGACTGGATTTTCGGCATTTCTTGCACAAAGTTTAACACTTACGTTGGTTGTGCGCGACACTCAAAAGGCATCAAACCACAAGTCGCTGCTTATCGCCCTCAGGGAATTCCAGAGTTTCAATTCGCTTGCAAGAGTTTCGCAAATGGCCAATTGCCGAAGAAAAATCACCGCACTTAGTAAATGCACAACGCGACATTTGTAATTCTGCACTCGAAGATCGCATTCAGCACTTTTGGGATTGCATTAGAAGCGAATTGCACGAATTGATTTGCTATTTATTTAGCGCACAATGCACATATCTACATACACAACACTAAACGTACACGAATCGTCGTGAATGAATGACACACATCGAATCGGATTGCATTCGCGTAGAAGGGGACATGTAAGCGGCGATTATGCTCTACATGACGTTTCACGCGGCGCACAGTGCACTGTGAGAAAAATTGCTGCTAAAGCCAAGATGGAAGCAACTCTTGTCGTATCATTGTGCCTTGAAATGGGGCCAATTGAAATGTAATGGCGTAAAGAAGACAAAGCGTAGTAAAAACATTTTTAATTAATAATTATGTACACGATATTCAATGAGAATGATGAGAAACAGAAATTTGGTTGTGTTAAATTGAAAGTTGTGGCAGCACAATTTGCTTATTTTGTTTGCTTGTGGGCTGCGTGAGAGCAGCGGTGTGTAAACAGAGAGCAGGCAGATGGCAACAACAGGGTTGCAATGGCATGTAATTGTAATTTTTAACTGTGAGTTGTTTAAGTAAATCAACAAGCATGGTCTTGTGATTATGTTTCATGTTGTGATATAAGTAAATCGAGAAAAGTTCTCAATTGTTTTCAAATCAGCATTTTTTTTCTTGAAGCCTCGTTTCAATGTTGTACCTTGAATTTTATTCATTATAATAGAATCGCAGTTGGATAGAAATTAATCAGACTCTTTAGAGATTAACATCGTTGATGTGCCCAATACATAAAATTGTTCAAGTACTTATATTTAAACGCTTCACAAAGATGAGCTTAATTTTTTGTATATATTTTCTTAATACAAATCATTTAATTTATATTGGTTTTATCTGCTTGGCATACAATTGTAATCCAACCACACACATCAAATTTAACAGCAAATACCACCGCCTAGATGGCGCTGCCAAAAACAAGTGCCAAGAGCAACAAGTGCTAAACAACTCGACCAAACATACATAAACAGTGCATTGTTAATATATTTGAATTGTTCAATGCAAATTTAAACAAAATGCAGTTTGACTAAAGAAAGAAACAAGCACCAGTGAACTAAAGTACACAATAAGATATACATACATAATAGAATAAGAAGTACACAATAAGAATGGCTTTTCTGTGTCCAGTGCGCATGCGGCGCGACAAAAAGAAAGGTGCCTTTTCTCATTTAATATTTTTGCTAATAAAATTTTGATTTCACTTGCTCACAGCAAATTCAAAAGGACTAGTATCCTCGAGACTTACAAAAGTTGTTGCAAGCACAATTATTTAAAAATTCAATAAAGTTATCATACACAAAAGACTGAGAACACAAACTCAGCAACAGATGTTGATCTGTTACATGTAAACGATTTTATTAGATTTTTAGCATTTTTTCTACTCTCCAGCCACCAATGCCAACATCGAGCGCGATCTGCCGCTGCCCGGCGTCGGTCTGGGCCGCATCACAGGCTCGTCCAGCATTGAAACGCTGGTACGTGTCGGTATCGAGAAGGAGCACGGCCTCAGTCCGGACTCGAAAATGGTAGTACTGCACGATTTCACGCCTTGCGTGGACGACGAGCTGGAGGTGAAGCGCGGCCAAATCGTCAACATACTCTACCGCGAAAACGATTGGGTGTACGTCATTGGGCAGGATACGCGTCAGGAGGGCTTCATACCGCACTCGTACTGTGCTCCCTTCAATACGCAGCTGGCCGATCTGGCCATCAAGAAGAAACTGCCGCGCGAACAGAATCAGAATCTCGAGCATAGCGAGACTATGCCGCTGCTGGGTGCCGATGCCAAGCTGGAGCTGATCGAGGAGGTGGGCGTTGGCAATGGCAGTGCAACAGTCGGCGCTGGTGGTGGCGGCAATGGTGTCAACGGTGTTGCTTTGGCCGTTATGGCCGGTGGCAATGCATCGCTGAAGAACTCCGAGGTTAGCCTAATACTCGAACCGGAATGCACACCCTTCCACAAGGAGCCCAGCGGCCGATACATTGTACTCTACACATTCATAGCGCGCGACGAGAATGATCTATCGGTGGAGCGCGGCGAATTTGTCACTGTGCTTAATCGTGACGATGCCGATTGGTTTTGGATTGTGCGCAGCGATGGACAGGAGGGCTTCATACCGGCCGCATTCGTTTTTCCGGCGGAGAGCGTTCTGCAGACGCAGCAGAAAATGCTCAACGCCTGCTCGAATGGACAGGAAGGCGGTGTCGTGCATGGCAAGGCACAGCAACAGCTGAATGTGGAGCTAAGTGCAGGCAATTTGGGTGGAAATTTGAATTCGTTGGGACAGCCCATAAGTGGCGCACCTCAAATAGATGCCAGCTGCGTGAATAGCCTGCAACAGCAGCAGTCGCAAAATACACAGCAACAACAACAGCAAATTGGCGGTATAGGCACTGACGATTTGCGATACCATGGCACGGAGCTGGTCATGCTCTATGACTATAAAGTGAAGTTCTAAACATATGCAAGTTAGTTACAATATTTAAATGCATTTTGAATTGTAGGCACAGGCGCCCGATGACTTAAATGTACGTCGCGGTGACTGGATCTATGCCGACCTGAATAATCAAACCGTGGACGGCTGGCTGTGGGCGTACGCACCCAAGACGCGCAAATATGGCTTTATACCGAAGGCCTATGCACGTCCGCCGGCAATGACCAGCCTATGAAGGCGCTGCACGCCTTTGCTGCACATTATCAAACTTGCCACTACATAATTGCCACATAAGTACATAGAACAGACCGGGCTTTCGCATGCAATCGCTTGCCAGCCAAGAAATGTTTTTGCGTACTCCATATTAAGTGCTTCCATACTTGCAATACATTTTTTTAAATATAAAAATCACAAGAGCTCATATCATATCATATATTCAAGATCATTTTGCTTTCCTTTTTAAGTAATAAAACTATTTTTATTTGATTTCAATATATTGCCTTTCTCTTTAGAATTGTAGTCTTAATAGGTTAGCAAAACTACACTAACAAATTAAACTAGCAAAAGAATACATGTGGTTGTGTGTGTGTATATATTTAATATTCTATTGGTATATTTGTCCGCTTACAGTAAGCTCGTTGCGGGATCTGTGTAGTTTGCAGCGTCTTTTCCCACACAGAATGTGTGTAGCACAAAACTAAAAAAGAGCACTTTATGGTTTACAGCAAAGTAATGAAATAAACTTTAACTTAATTACAATTGTTTGGACAAAAAATTCGTTACAATTGTTCTTAATAGAAATTGGTATACTAGTACTACGATAGAATAATGAGACATTGTGTTTAACATTGTTGTAGTGCAAAACTAAGAAAACTTAACTAGTCAGTATACTTAGAACCACATTTAAAGTTGTATTTTGCAATAATTACAGCAGAATATCTTATACTGGTTTGTGACACAGTTT
Source organism: Melieria crassipennis (assembly GCA_963668005.1). Taxonomy (NCBI): domain Eukaryota; kingdom Metazoa; phylum Arthropoda; class Insecta; order Diptera; family Ulidiidae; genus Melieria; species Melieria crassipennis. The sequence goes on along the minus strand of OY764963.1, from coordinate 98,715,709 downwards.
TGTGTTTGTTTCGTTAATTTTTAGTTTTAATTGCATTGTGCTATGCTCAGCATAACTCATACAACCGTTACGTTAGTAGCAGCCAAAAACTAAAATTAATCGTTGCATTTTTTCTTATGTGAGGGATGATGTTGAAGTACCAGCGCAACGCGAACAAGTCGCAGCAGCATTTCTGTAAATGAAATTAAACGAGTTTAAATAGATATTTCGTTTTAACTAAGCCTCGTAATAGAAAACATTTGAATATACAAATCGTACTAGAAGATGATCATAAATAGACTACTTATAGGTACATTACAAAAACTAACCCCACAGCTGTTCATTTTGGACGTTATGAATAAGAATAAGGCCGTATAGTAAGTTTATTTGAATTTTTAATTAGTTTATTCTTCCCACCAGCCAATATTTGCAACTGTTATTACTGCCATTTAAGGTATTTATATCAAATACTTTTTAAGTTGCTCAAATTGCGTCGCAGCGACATTAATTATACTTTTAATCTGAGTTTCATGACCCTTTATATGTGTATGTTTATATGTTAGTATGTATGTCTTTCAAGTAGAAAAAATATTTTCTTTTACAGATGCAAATTCCCATTAAAATTGCTAATTACCAACGCTTATCAGTTGCATGTAAATTTGAGACTGTTTAATGTTGTGCTTCTTATCGATATTATTAATTCCATTTGACTAGTGTGTGCGCACAATCTACATCGCCGTTAAATTACCACAATGCTTCACACAAAAACCCTATGAATCAGCTACCGCGAACTGCGATTGGTAGCCACTTACTTTAGGGCCTCCTTCAGCTGCTCCTTCTCAGCCGTTTCGTCACGCAGTTTCTGTTGCAGACTCAAAATTAAGTCGTTCTTGCTGTTGATTTGCAATTTCAAATGTGTGATGGTCTCCTCCTGTGCCTCAAAAATAGCCTGCAATATGTAAGCAATTCATTCCACAATTTGTACACATTGCACACAGTTTTACACCCCACTCACCCTACACTCCTCCATGGATTCCGAGTAGGAAGGCGGCTCGTCTAAGCAAAAGAATTCGCGCACCAGCTTGCACTTGCGCAGCTCCTCCTTGGCCATTATGGAATTGACAAAAATCTGCAGACCCTGTACGCGATTGTCCAGAAAGACTGCGTTGAAATTGTCACCGAAAATCTTTTTGCGCGGCAGTAGCAGCGCAATGTGCGGAAAGGCCTGCTTCAGCTTCGCATTCAGACGCACAAAGTCCGTGTAGCGCCGCAGCACCAGCCAACAGTCGTTGGTCAGCGGATTTTCTACGCGCAACTTGTACACCGTGAAGCGTGCGCGCTCCTCCATCACCTCGTAGCCTATGATGGGCACACGCACCACCGTGTTCGGGTCGGTGGTATTGTTGGAAGACAGCGTCAGTGCACTGCCCGACATGACGCTAGTGCGCTGCGAGTAGGCAGTGCTCGAATTGAGGCTGCACTCGCTCATGCGGCGCCGCGTGGGCGACAGCGTCACATCGTATGCACCGCCACTCACATAAGTGGACTGCGTGAGGTCGCGATGGGAACGTGCGCCAGAAAGCATGTTGACGTTTGGTGGCGGTGGGGCTGTTCGTGTGGCAGTGCTCGTATTATTGCCGGACACACGTGGCAATGTGGGCTGTGTTGCGCTCGGATCTTGATAACTATGCGAAGATATGGTCTGCAGACAGATCTCGGATTTGGCACCTATGAGACCGCGTCCTGCAGTGTCAGCAGCGTTACCCGTGCAGCTGTTGACCAGCGCGTGTACGTCGCCGTCCGATTTGGTGCGCACCAAATGTGCGAGTCGCTCAACCGTGTCTGCAGGCGAGTCGCGCAGCTCCGGACTGGAGTGTACAGTGCGACCCAGCAGCGCTCGCTGCTGCTGCAAACTGTGCAATCGGCGTAGTGTGGACGGTGCCTTGAAGTTGGCTGTGGCGGCAGCACCTGCGCTGCTAGAAGCTACTTGCAAGGATCGCCGCTGCTGACCGCTCAACGCGTTGGACTTCCTGAAGAGCGTCTGTCTAGCACCTGTGGTAGAGGTTACCTGATTTTCGCGTTTCTTAATTGCACGCAGCGACATTGCACTGTGCCTGAGGCCGTTCTGAAGCGGGGACTGCGTGCTGCTGACCGACGTCTACTTCTGTCAGGCGCATTCCAAGGCTGCTGCTTGCAACTGGCGACTAGTGAAGGAATGTGCAGAGATGTCGATGCGGCCCGTTACAGTTGCGTAGCTCTCAACACAATTTCGCACTTTTCAAAAGCACCAACTCATGCAGAATTAATGGTTAAATAAAACTACAAAAATTAAAATGAAAACGCGAAAGCGAGAATCAACAAAGGAAAGTTACGAAAAGCCAGCAAAAAGGCAAACGGCCTCAAAGATGACGCTGTCAGATATGGACGGCTGCTACTTGTCGATTGCTCCGTGCACAGCTGTCAATTTTTGCTGTGCGCAGTTTGAAAACCACTGAAGGAACGGGAATATCAAAGCAGAAGAGGAAAAAGACCGCAAGAGAACCCGCAAACAGAAAAAAAGCGCAAAACCGCATTTTCAGCCAAATTATTGTAAAAATCAGGATTTCTGAAAAATGAAGAGTTTTGTTAATTTGGAAATATTTGGCAACTATCAGAAGTACATCGACCATGAGCAGGAGATACGAGAGGTAAGTTTTTAACTGAAATCTAATAAATGTTAATTGAATTCTACGCTGTACGCCGGCGGCGTCTATTGCAGAACATCAAAACAAAGGTGCGAGAAATTGAGCATTTCGCCAAAGAAGCCACAATTCAGCTCCAAATAATACACTGTGATCTGCTGAAGAGTAAGAGATGTGGTGGGATGAATATACAATAATTGGTGACTTGTAAATTATATTATAGTTGACTACGCGTGCGCCGAGGCAAGGAAGCAGATTGCGGCTTGCGCTGACATTTACCAGCAGCTGGCGTCCTTAATTCCCGTGGGACAATACTACCGGTAGTGGCCACAATCTTTATGAACATTTAAGTAAATATCAAGAAAGTTTTGCTTTCGACTGTCCTACAGCTACTCCGATCATTGGACGTACATCACGCAGCGGCTGGTTTTCCTAATTGCTATGGTGGTGTATCTGGAAGCTGGCTTTCTGGTCAAACGGGAGACAGTGGCCGAAATGTTGGGCCGTAAGTATTTTTGCAAGAGATTGCCAAGTGTGTTTTGGATTTTAAAAATGTATGCCACAAAGCTATACATAATTGAACAATCCAGATCTGCACTTGGTCAACTTCCGCTCATATGCATACATATGTCGAACTATTACCAAATTAAGGGAAAATCATTGGCTGAATCCATTCTCTGTACAAATTCCTTTAATTTTCAATAGTGAAAACAAATCATGCTGATGGCTTTCACCTGGATATTGAGGACTATCTGATGGGTATTTTACAAATGGCCTCGGAGCTGTCTCGTTTCGCCACCAACTCGGTGACCATGGGCGATTATGAGCGTCCGCTCAATATATCACACTTCATGGCTGATCTCAATTCTGGCTTTCGTTTGCTTAATTTGAAAAATGATGGTCTACGTAAGCGTTTCGATGCCTTAAAATACGATGTGAAGAAGATCGAAGAAGTGGTATATGATATAAGCATCCGTGGCTTGCGTAGCGGTGCGTCAACAGATCAACCTGCAACTGCGCCCGAAGCAGACGAACAGGCATAAGATACAAATGCGGACGCTAATTTTTTCTAAGTTTACAGTAGATATGGTTATTTTGAAAATCAGTAGCATAACTTTTCTAAGACATGTATTGAAGTGTTTGTGTTTATTTTCAAGTAAATTCCGTACATTCGTTATAAGAGAAACGTTTTAAGATCTAATTGTTTTATGTAAACAGTTTAATTTTTATTTCGCCCTTAGACTTATGTGAAAAGGAAAACTATATAATTTTACAATTGCTTTTGTCAATAATTTTTTACGAAAATAAATTACTTAACATATTTTTCATCTTGCTGTCATAAGTGCTGTTATGTGATTTAATTCGAAATAGTTTGTTTTGTGTCTTTGGCTATTCTACACCTGAGACATCTACATTTTATTTACAAGTTAGTTGAAGGAATAAATTCAAATTAAAATTCCATACTTGTAAAACTTTTAAATGTGTATAAAAACACTTGGATTCTTTCTTCCATCTACCTAATATAACGAATATTAAGTACTCGTATATTTAGAATATGTGTATATGTACGAATACATATTTAATCCTCACGTGCTGCATTTTAATTCATACGAACTTTCGTTTACCTGAGGTTCGGCTGAAATAACCATATTCTCATAAAAATTAACATTATCGAAGCATAACATGGATGACGTGCCATGCGACAGCTTGTTAGTAGAAAAGTCCAGAACAACCGACTAGCAATGGGATGCTACGTTTGTCCTGTGACGTGCAATTCATCGCTGCGTGCATTTACCAGGAACTGCCAAAGTTCACAATCTACTACCTGTAATTGCAGAGAGAGAGCCAAAAGAGAAGACCGTCCAAAACCGTCTGCTCTGTATTTTGCGTTCGTCTCTCGCCTTTAGCCGATCACAAGTTTCATCCACTGGATTTGGGCGAATTGCATTTTCCAACTCTCTGTCTCCCTCTTTTTGAGTCCCCATCTCAGTTCATTGCATTCATTTGCATCGCGCGGTTCGTTGCAATCATTTTACGGCGTTGCGTTTCATTTTAGCGGTTCTTGTGTATTTCGCTGTTCGTTGTGCGTTTTCGACGTATTGCAGCTAGTGCAGACTTTGTAAATTATTTATTGCCATAATTGCGATATTCATAATTTCCATTGAGTGTAATATAACAAGTGGAGTAAAAAAAGTTTGTGAAGATTGTGTTGAAAAGTAAAGTGAAAGTGTGCGGCAATTTCGTGACGTCTGGTGCCTACACAAACGCTTCAGAGGCGGTGAGTGACCAATGATCTAAAAATATTTAGAAATATTTACGAACTTTTAGGTAAACGAAATTTTATTTTTTTGCAATTTCATTTGTACATTTTATGAAGTTGATCGCAGCTGCTTGGTCTGAACGCATGTTTACGTTCTGTGGTTTCAATGCGCAGAACAAGAACAATGAATTTACCCGAAAAGTCGAAGCGATTTTTCACCTGGCTGAGGGTCGCGCCTTTTCTTGCCTATTTTCGTAAACACGAATCGAGCGTAGAGGGAGGGAGGGAGCATTGGTCGCTATGGGTACAACCAAGCGGCTTTATGGTTACTTGCTGGTTTTCGTGAATTAGCGGTGGCTTATGTTTTTTATTACATTAATCGTGGCAAAAGTGGCAAAATAAATCATTAATTGAAACAGATTATTGTACTGTTTGCATTAATTAAGATCAAATTTTATTTTTGATTTTGAACTATAAATAGAAGTAGAACTTGTTATATAAGGTACATTCAAGTTGAGTCGCTACTCGCAAACAAGCTGGGCTTAATTAATCTCAAAGGAGATAATGAGGCTTGTAGCTTCTAGAATATGAATCACCGAAATTGGCAAAAACTTCGAAGTTTCTTTTGGACGGTAGGATTCAAAAACGTGTCTTGAGAACGCGTCTAACTTAACCCGTTCCTTGAAAATTCTTTCGACAAACAGAAGAATCACCTTATAGCAACTTTATTATTAAAAAAAATGGTCGTTAGAGGGTTGGTTGGTTGAGTGGTTGCTGTCACAACACAATTAGCACATAAAATGGCGTTTTGGCGCCACATCCTCATTTTGTGTTGGTTTTGGATAGTATTTTATACCCACTTTGTAAGGTCAGAAAGTGTGGAAGCTTTCTGATCTCCATAGATGAAATAGTTCTTAGGCCTTTCGGGAAGGGAATCTCGAGCGAGCGTAGCCTGTTCTTTGTTAAACCCGGACATGCACATAGAAAGTGGGTGAGTGTTTCCCTCTTTTCCGACAATGGTTGTTAAAGAGTATTTGAACCGGGCCGCGGGTTCTCCCACCGGCCAATTACCCGTAAGAACCACAATGAGTCTTGCAGGGTGCTTCCAAGCAGTTGCTTCGTCCTGTTCAGGTCGCACTCTGGCCATGTTTTCTTTGAGGTGTGTTCGTGAGTGAGTTTGCTCCATCTTTCGTTGAAACAAATCAGAAAGTGAGCGACGCTGCGCAGAACAGCTAACCGCTCAGCGTCGGTAATATTTAGAGGGTTATTTTAACCTAATATCATTTAATTTAATAGGTGTACTTGTATTTAAATTTGGCAACTAAATGTTGCTAAATGTTAACTGCTGATCATATGCTTATTACTCTTTTATTAACATCTTTTCACAATGTCCGACAGTTATATTATTGCATATTTAAACATATAATTAAATTGCCTGGATATCATTAAATTAATTTTCCATCAATTAGACACCATTATTTTAACAAGCTAATGTTTTTGTTTGGTCATACGTGCATGAACTCAAATTCAGTAGAAACAAGAAACAAATATTTCAAAGACCGGTTTGCAATGTTGAGGGCCATTTGCTGTGGACTTTGGACAGCAACTATTGTCGAAAGGCGCATCCAAACCCAAAACCGTAGCAAACACTAAACAACAACAACAACAATCAATTCAAACGCCTGCAACGATGCGCAAACCACTAAACTTTACTTATTATGTACCTATGTGTGTGTGCAACACTGTTGACCAAAAACAACAACAGCAACTGGGCAGCACAGACAAGTTGCGGATATGCGTTCGTGTTTGGATGGTTGTGTGGCGTCGAGACCAATGTACGCTCCATGTTTGCAGCTAAAAATACCAAAAAGCCTATCAGTCTACAGCTATTAAAATCAAATGAAATTCAAATAAAAATTAAATTGAAATAAGCCCAAAGTGAAGTGGCTCAGTTTTCAAATCAAAGTTTGTAGGTTTTGTTGTCGAGGGGCCGGTTTGCGGATGCTCCAAGATGTAAATATGTACCACATATGAATAAATACTGGCGCACCCACACACGAAAATCGTTAAACGTTGTCGCTCTTCTGCTTTGAGCGAAACGCCAGACGCGAGGAAAAAGCTTCAGTGCCAGCACTGAGTAATGGGCAGAGAAAAGAGAGAATGACGTGCAAGCAGTCGAAAGAAACTTTTTGGCGTCTCACAAACAAAAGACGTGGCAACTGGACTACCTTGTCAGACCGCCAGCCACCAGCCAGCCAGTCAATCATTCGGCCAGGTCGGACTTTGGACTTTGAGCTCGACTTTTTAACAAAACGAACAAGTACGAAGAGAAGATACCCATGAGAAGCAACTTAATTGAAAGCGGTGCAAGCGGCACAACGCCTCTAGCACAAAGATGGAAGCAAAAACGATATATTGCACTGGCAGAAAAGTGGTAAAACAAGTTGGCCATTTGGTTGGTATTTCCTGGCTTTATGGCACCTTAAATACAATGTGCTGATGTTTAGCATAGGGAAACAAAACAAAACAAGAGTCAAAACAAACCAACGCCAGTCGAAAGCTGCATAAATCAAAACAAACGCTCAAATCGAATTTCGAATGGCTATTTTCCCCCTTTTGAATATTAATTTTCCTTGCGGCAAATTGTTTGCACAATTATGTATTTAGTAGCCAAATGTTTTCAATATTTTGACAATCATTATTATTGTAAAATTTATTGTTGCTGTATTGCCATAAAAAATAATACGTTCTTGTTAAAATCGTGCAAAAAGCTTAAACTAAGTGCACGAAATACTGTTACAACGTATTTAACGTGGAAAACCACTTTAAAAACTTAACTGACCTACTTAACAAAACTGGTAAGACGGTATTTTGATATGCGTTTGTTGTGTGTGCCATGTGTGCAATTCCACATGCTCGAGCAATTGTTGCATATGTTGGAAATGCGCAATTTTCAGCTCAAGCGAAAGTGAGCAATAAATATTTCCATAATCAATATTTTGTTTATAATACATATTTCAATGAGTTTGCTTCGCTTCAGTCGCCTAAACGTGACGAAATTCACATAGTATATTAATAAAGCAATAAATTATAAATATTGTTGTTTATGTAAATAAACTACACAAGCTTTCGCAATCGTTTGCAGAAAACACTAACTGAACAACATTAAATTGCTGTTTATATACGAATTGTAGTGTAGACAATGTGCTGAACTTTGTACCTTTCATTAAAAACATAGGAGAGAGCGGGCAAAGCTGATGTTTTAGTCTTCTATTAGACATGTCAACATACAATGTACACATTTTAAGAAAACAATGAAAAGTTTGAGTAAATTATAAATTAATAAAAAAAATATTGTTTATGCAAATTCCGAGCGTTGTTTTCAAAGTCAATTATTTTACTCTTAATGAGATTATTTTGGTGTTTCTAACTTGTGATCAACAGAAAAATCACTAAGTTACGGACAACACGTTATGGCATAAACCAATGATTAATGATTTCGCATTTCAATTCAAATAGTTGAAAAAAGCAAATCATTAAACCATTTATTCAACCGATCCAAAGCACTGCGGCAGTAGCGCAATCAAACGAACCAAACAATCGACAAAAACATTGACCTTTTCAAATTTCAAACACTAATAACACATAAAAGGAAAGGCAATTATACTTTTTTTAAAGACCCCGCTTTCCTCTAAGTAAATGTAAGAAGAAGCATCGCTTTGTAGTGTAATTGAAAATAATGTCCCGATGACGTTCGTCTGTCATTCATAAGCGCGCCAACAATTTGCGACCATACAACACACATGCGTGCAACTAAGCAATTGAACTCATTCATAACTCACGGAAGACTTAACGTACATATATTACATACATATATACACGTAAGTATCTACTTGTTTATTTCGCTGCAAAAAGTAGAGCAAATGAATGAGGTTACACAATTTCTATATACTCAGCTCGTTAGTTTCTTTCTACTGACTGCAATAATTCGCTCTCAAAATGATCGATTCATGTTAACATACTAAGTCCGCTCTACATTCCATCATCAATTCTTTGCGAAAATATCAGACCCGCGCCCCTTTCTTCACAGAACACCGGTCATCGTAAAAGTCTACGTGCGGTCATTCAGAAATGTTCACGTCCAGCCATTAAACGTTGTGGCGTTCCATATCATTTATAATATTATTCCTTATCGTTCCAGAAACACTTCTATATATTATAAAAATTGTTTACTAATCAAGTGTGGTCAACTCATCGACCTAATCAACTATGGTCAACTCACTGGTTGTCATTGTTGTTGCATTCTGTGGACTCCTCACTCGGTGCTGAATCTATTAGTAAATAGAACAATTAATTTTAATGATTAGTCATTGTTTATGGCCACTTGGAAGAAATTTCAAGCAAACTGTGCTTGAAATCTATTGTTTTCCACTTAAATCGCTTAGCGAAGTTTCGTTGCAACTTGGAATACTTTGGGCGCTTAACGTTTTGTTTATTATTACAAAACACAGGCACGTGTTTAATTGTTCAATACTTTTGCAAAATATTTGTTTCGAGATTGTCATGTTTGCAATGTTATTATTACAAAGGAAGTCGTAAATTTCAAAACATTAACAATTTCTTAGTAGTAAATATCGGCCATATCGCACACGCACTACAAAAGTGACACAACTCAAAATTTTTAATTTTCGGGTTTATGTGTTAATACTGTGCACAATGCATCAATCTACCAATAAGCAAAAGCTCAGTGTATTTTGTTGTTGTTAACTGTTGCAAAAATACAGTTAGGTCTCTCTTTATGTCAGAAGTTTGATGTTATTTGATCGCTGAAGCTCAATGCAAAAGTGTCCTAACTCAAATTGTGCCACTTTTGACGAAATACATTTTTGTTAAAGTTAATTTTAAGCAAAGTTCTGACAATTTTAGTATATATTTTCAAATAAAAAAATTAATTTCGAATTCTCAAAATTTTTCTTTCGACTTTTTAACTGTAATTTATAATTATAAAACTCAGCAAAAGTGACAAAACTTAAAATAATTCCGTAATTATTGAATTAAAATATCATCAAAACAGTCACAACTCAAAATTTTGGATTTTCTAGTGTAAAATTAAAAAAAATTCTTGTAACTTATCCTAAAGTATAATCTGTAAGGATTTTCTACTGAACGGTCTATACGTTATTTTAAAAAAATGTTTATTTACCTCAAAAACAGTTTTTTGCGTTTCCTGAAAAATCAAAAATTTTGAGTTGTGTCACTTTTGTAGTGCGTGTGTGATATGGATTTTGCGCATTTTGATAAGGCTGCAAGAGTCAAAACTGATTGTGGTTGATAGTCAATTGAAGCATTTTAAATGAAAAGTTTAAGCCATTTTCTGAATGCATTTCGATATCGAAGCATATAGAATGAAAGAGTTGAAACAATAATTAATTTAGTTAGAATCAAGGAAATTAGTTATTATTAGTTATTAGTTTAGTTATTATTAGTTATTATTCATATAGATTAGCGAGTTAAATCTAGAAACATCAATCAACTCTGAGGATTTCACTCCTCGCTAAGTGAATAATCTATAAAAAATTTCGACTCACTAACTAAATAATCTATTGAAAAGTATTACTCTGCTTGTTGAATGCATCCAGAATCCTATTGATTAACTAAATCTATTCAAAATCTTTTTTATCGCACTTTCTTATTCATTAACCTGAGCCTCTATTCACAAATTTGTTTTTTATTGGCTTAATGAAAACTCTTTATGGAATCAATTTGTTATCACTAACTTGATAATCTATTCAAAAATATCACAAACATGCCTAGAGTCCTATTCACTTAATGCGTAATCTATCCAAAAGTTAGTACAAAATACTCAAATACTGAATAATCTATCAAAAGCAATTTGCTATCACTAACTGAATAATCTATTGTTATGTACACTAGACTCCTAAATCACCAAAGTGGATCGCTTGTGACTCATACTTTGTAAGCTTAACTAACTTAATCCATTTAGATAAAAATTCAATGGCGTTTTTTGTAGTATTGTTGCCAAATTTTTCGACACTTTTGCTTGATAAGTTATCAGTTACGCTCACCCCCAAAAAAAATATAAATTTAATGATAGACAGTGCACTGATCTAATGGTCTATTGTTCTCGTACTGTGCTTATAGTTCGAGAACATCCCCTAGACCCACCGACCTAATAAAATTTAGTAATTCACGAGGATTCAGGTGCCTGATGTCCTTTTCTAGAAGACAATACTGACCCAAGTGACAGGGTATCTGCCTTTCTATGGGATTTACAACGCCCAGGAATACATAACAACTATGTATATTTTTAATCAATACCACTAAGAGAGCTTATATAGTGATCAGCTGTAGCAATCCACAAAAAATCATTCCAAAAATAAAACAAAAATTCGAAAAAAATTCTCTTACACTTTCGGAATTTCGTTAGATGGAATGCAAAAAGAAGACGAAAGTTTAAATATCCTGTTTGGATTCAGTTATATTGGAATATTCAGTTATATTGCAAATATTGCAAACATTTTTTGCTGATAAAGAAATCAATACTGATTCATCGATCCTACATTTCTTGTAACGCATTTGTGTTTCATTTAAGATTTGCTATGCTATGCTATGATTTCCTTTTATGTTGATAGAGCAACACATTTAAAATGGGCGGATTTGGCATGTCGATCTGTCGAGACCAACTGCAACATCATCCAAAAATTATGGATTCAACCAATAAATTGCGTTGTAAATCAATTGCATTCTGAGTTATTCATAAAACCATTAATTGATCTACTGCAAAACTCAAGCCACGTGATTTTGATTGATAAGTTTTAAGCAGTTCTTTAGATCCGCACTTTGCTTAAATTGCCAGCAGCAAAAAGGCTGAAAATTTCCATTTTAACAGCGCGCCGAGTGGGGTTTTTTACGTATCTCAGCCGGCAGATTTCTCATTTCGGTTCAAAGTTCTATTGCTATTTTTGTTATTATTTATTTCGTTTCTTTCGCGGTGCTTATCGTTGGCGCGTCTGTGTGTTCCCCCACGGGATTATTGTGCTACACGCCAATCTGGCATTCGTGTCTGTCGCATTCGAGGCGCTACGAAATGTGCTCGACTCGGCGAGTTTGTAGCAGAAAGCGGTCGAATCGACACTGTGACGGAGGCGTGTATTTTTCAACAACAACACACGTACACAACATAATTACATATATGTATGTATGTACATGTGTATGTCTGTACAGATACACTTGGAGTCAACGTAGCGCCAGAGATCGGTGCCGCGCCGAAAAGCTCTCCTCGAACGTCCCCTCTCTGGGCTTGAAGAATTTTCTCTCCACTGCAGATTTTGCAATGTCGATGTGCTGGTGGATTGGCTGCATGTGCAACGTGTTGACCAAGTCCAGTAAGTTGTTCCACGCTCAGGCTGTCGCCCCCCTACATAGCTGTGACCATTCGCACGTCTGTGTGACTTTGTGTACGCGCATTGTGTGCGCGCGATAACAAATCAACAACAACTGCGCTGTAGTCGCGGGGGCCAATGGAGGCGGGTGCTCGCCACTGTTGTCTGCGTACACGTCTGCGACCGTTAATCACAGGTTGCCGCGCTCTCGGCGCCCACTCGCTCGCCCGTTCGTGCCGCAAACCAGCGCAAGAAGCCGCGAGCAGCATACAAAGTGCGCTGATGATAATGTGGTGGTGTGTGTGTCTGGTTCGGACCTCACTTTAGTAGGCCTTCACGTTGGTATGGCTGCTCAGAAAGCTTTCAGCAGCAAAGCGATCAAGTCGTGTGAAACAGTATTGCGAAGAGTCGAGTCGAGTCGACAGTGTGAACGGTGAAACCAAAATATAGCAAACAAAAAACAAACTGACACATAAGCACTGCGCCCAGAAATTGCTCACACTTAACATTTAAAAGAAATTAGAAAACGGAAAAAGTGAAAATTGAAAATTGACCAAAGAGTGTCGGTGCAGTTCGATTGATTTTACGTGGTGCAATCGAAGGTAAAGACTTGGAAGGAAACCTTGTAAAACAAAAATCACTTGAAACTTGAAAGCACTTGAGCGGAACTGAGGACTGAAGGTTAGTGAATTGTTGCTGCCGCTACTGTTTGATAAATTTTGTGTGTGTGTGTGTGTGTGTGCTTCATATGATTTTAAAATCTTGCGCACAAGGCCTTGAGATCGTAAATTTACGTAAACGTTCATATTCTCTAATAATGACCTTACGGTATTTACTTTGCTAACTGGTTTATGAGTTTATGCATAAACAAAACAAGAAAACTATTCAAATGTGCTTCGTCGTACTTGACCCAAATCATAGAACTAACGAAGAGCGCCATTTTTTTTTGTTTTCAATAAAGCAAAATAAACAAACATAACAAACCCATACTGCTTTGTGCATATCTACAAACGGCCACAATAGTCGGGTAGATATTTGCCCACTCAACGAAATATTGCGGCCAGCGCAATATGTGAGCGCAACAAACTTGTGCTTGTCGTTTAAAAAATATGAAATATAATAATAAAAGTAAAATAATTAAAGTAATATCATAAAAAACGCATGAAACTGCGCAAAATTTAATAAACGATTATGATGTCTGAAAATGTTGCTTATGTAATGCTGAAATTCCTATCAGATGTGCAACTTTTTTTTGCGTCTGTAAATATTAAGTCAAAAGTAAAGGATTACACTGTAAAAAAGAAAAAAATTGCATAGTTGCTGAGGTAGAATTGTCAAGCGGGTTTTTCGCTCACTAATTTGATTACAAATTAAAAGAGTAAATAAAGTTAAATAAACAATTTTTTGCTGCCGGCTGAAACCTGTGGATATTAAAACCTAGTTACTAGTTTGTTTATGTGGTTCTTAATGCTAGTAAATGTGATTATTATTACGCAATTGTTACACTGTCTATAAGTCATTTGGATCATTGCTTACACATTTAGCTGGCAATCGAAAAATAGCATGAAACTGAACGATTTTCTTCCGCTTATAAGCAAAGATTCATTGAGAGGTTTAGACAAATCTTACAAATTCAGTCAGACAATAAGTAATAAAAGAGAGTTTCTTTCAATCAAATTTTATTGACAATTTCAATTACAAACTTTTTATTTCCTTTTGACTTTAATAATCTAAAACTGAAAGAATTTATTTATCTAATTGTCACCAAGTTGGATTGAGAAAAATAGAGACAAAATTGTTTAGAGAAATCTTACTAATTAAATTGAAAAATAACATAAAACAGGGAGAATTTCTTCCTTTTTTGGTAAAACTTGATTGAAAAAAAATATACATACTTGTTTAGTTAAATTTTAGAAATTCAAGTTACCTACAACGGAGAGAGTTTTCTTTTGGAAATTTGGGCGAAGCTTTATTAAGATTAATCAAATATTTAACCCTTTACACGGCAACAGCGAATTTTTTCATCAAATGTTGTTTTTTAGATATAAACCTAAATGAAAGAAAACACGTGTTTTTTATTTTTAATATACATTAATTTTGAAAGGTTTTCTGTAAAAAACATTTAGTGGCACATCTGCAACAAAGCATTAAAACTTGTTTTTTATTTTAATATGTTTAATTTTTAATGAAAATTTTTAAAGCAATTAATGTGTTTGCATAGTCCTACTCCGCTTTTTATGCAAAGAGTTTGTATGTTTTTTATTAAGAATTTTTTAACACTTTTGTTTCACTAAAATAAATGCGTGCAATTTTTCGCAAAAAATTTCAAATAAGTGCTGTCAGGTAAAATTTAGCTACTTTTTCCCACTATTAATGCCAGTATTTCAAAAAAGGAACTTTGCATATTTGTAAAATAGCAAAAAAAGAGTTGTTTTGATAATTACTTCCGAAATTACGGGCAATTTTACGGTTGGTTGCAGATATGCAACTGTACCGTGTAAAGGATTAAGATTAGTCAAATATAAATTTTGTCAAAACAAAGTTTACAATTTCAGTTGCAAGTTTTTAATTTATTTTTACTTGAAAAACTTCAAACTGAAAGAGTTTCTTTCGATAATTGGCGAAGCCAAATAAGACAAATTGAAAAAATATTATTTGAACAAATCGTACAAATTCAATTGAAAAATAACATAAAACAGATGAAACTTCTTTCGGTAATTGGCGAAGCTTGGCTAGGAAAAATGTAGACTTTGTTCAGACAAATTTCACAATTTCAACTTCAATTCCAATTTATTTTTACTTTTCTGCTTTTTTTGTTCCTTATGACATTAAACTTTGTGTGTACTTGTAAGCTATTAAGTTCCAAGAATTGATACCACAATTCTCGGAACCATTTCGCGGCCTAAGTGTGTCTTACAGCAAGTCCCATGCCCAGACAGCCACCTTAACCTAACCTAACCTAAGTTCCAAGAATTAGTACTTACTTTTCAAAACAGACAAGTGTTGGTTTTTTCACAAATACGCAATAAAGACTAAAGAACTGTCAAATTTAAATTTAATGACTTTTTAATAACAAAACCAATTGTATACGAAATTCACAGTTCAAATGAGTTTTTTTTACCATTCAACTGATAAATGGACGGCATCGGGCAAATACGGGGTTCAAATTTCATCACTTTGCAAATTCAACAATTTGCAAATGCAAATTAGCACTTAAGCAATAAAATTAATTAACCTTCTCAAAGCCAAATTCCTATTCTTCGAAAATTTCTTCAATTTATTAGGTTTCATGCTCAGTATTTTCTAACTTTTTAATCGTTTCTGGTTTTGTAAGCATTTTCTACTTCATTTGTTATTTATTGCTAGTTTTGTCTTTATTCAACACTTCAATATTTTTCACTGTGTTGTTCCCCTCCCACTTTTGAACACGATGCGCATTATATCACACTACAACAACACTCGTGCAGAGGACGTCATTTCAAATGTTTGCATTATATTCGAATTTATGCGATAAAGCTGATCGAGCAAACAACAACACCAGCCTCTTGGACTTTGTACTTTTGTATAAAGCGGAAAAAATTAAAATTTCAATTCTATCAAGACAGTAATGTAAAAGTGGGCGAAAAGGCTACACAATTAAGTGGACAACATGAACGGCAATTAAAAATGTCAGCATTAAATCGAGTTGATTTACAGCTCGATTGTGTTTATGGAGAAACGTTGTAATTTGCAATACCAGTAAATGAGAACAATTGGACTGCATAAACTTACTTTAATTGCAAAACTTACTTTACTTACTTACTTACTTACTTACTTTAATAAAGCAAAAAAGTTACTTTCTTTCAAGATTTGATTGTTTATTGAAGACAGTTGCAGTGCAATTATAGAAATTACTATACATATGACAAATTGTTAGACCTTAAACGAGTCCACAAAACAAACGATTTCCAATCGCAGCACAATGTGTAGCAATTGCGAGACAGCTGACTGTACTTTTCTTCAAAAAGGTTTTCAAATTAGGTCACCGATTGTTGTGCACAGTGACTTCTATAGTTCCTTCAGCAAGACAACTTTTTACGTAATTATTATGCAAATGTTTAAACCGGTTGGACAAAAATTGTTTGAGCATAATTTGAAACCAGAAAGACCTTCTCAATATTCAAATGACCTTCAAAGAAACCTGATGATTGAAATCGAAATGCTACTCGGTGTAGACGTCAAACCGCAAAGGTGAACGGCAAAACGCCGAGCGCTGCGGCGCGGAAGGCTATTCAAACATGTAAACAACTTATTGGTTAATCACTTCCATACTTTGTTGCTTTATAGCAACAGAGCAACTTGCTTTATAGCAACTACTTTCTATGTGTTTTGCTTTTTTTGTTATTTCCAACTACTTGGTATCATATGGCACAACAGCGCCGATAACGATAAGACGCCACACATACCTACGTTTATAAGTAGTTGTTGCACTACTTGAAAAGTGCAAAATGAAACACATATTTCCAAGGAATTCTACAGCTTTGAATGCGCAAACAAGTGGCTACTGCCACCTTGATAAGAAGCGTAAAATTGGCTGTGCCTTTTTCCTTTTCCTGCCGTATTTGTTTACACAAACAACAACGCACAAACTGTACAACTGTCACAAATGTAAACAAACAACAATGTTCTCATCTACTGCAAGCAGTCACAGTGCATAAAAAAATGTTTATAAAAAATTGCTTCTTACAAAACAAATGAACAAAGCTAATGTAGTTGTTGTTGTGGTCACAGAGCTGTAAAAAATATGATTAGAAAAAAATTAAGTTGTGGCGAATGTTTATGTATTTATGTATGGGAGCGAGTGTGAGAATAATGCGATTTTTTTTTTAATTTTATGAAACTATAATAGAACACTGATTGTATTCCCGATTGGGAGGAGAATTAAAAACCGTTTTTTAATTGCATAAAATTACAGTAGAATGCTGATTGTTTTCCTTACAATAATGTACAAAAAATTTCGGTTTTTTCAGTATAAACATTGAAGCTTTTATTTTTTTTCCAGTGCAAATTTATATTAATCACACACGTTCAGTGAGTTTATTAGTAGTAAACTCCAACTTTTATGTGCGTTTTATTGTACCCCATTCATACATCCATACATACGTGTCTACAAAGCCATACTTAGTTACATGTGAACGAGTTTGTGCTGCGTTGCTGTGCATTGAACTCAACATTGCTTTTACACACACTCACACACCTTTTATTTGCTTTTTTTCAAATGAATTCGAAATTATATTCAAATTAAACAAATTGTCTGGCTAATTGTGCGCAATTTTGCATATTGACTGAAAGTTTTGTGTTTACATTTTTCGGTTGGATTTGCATACGTTTTGCGAGGTGGAATGGATTGCTGTATGCATTTTGAAAAGGATTTTTTTTGCATTACAAAGACGTTTTGAAAGCTATAAAAAAGTATGCAGGTATGAGTGATCAGTGTGAGCAGGATAAACAATTCATTTATATGCGTAAAGACTTTTACTCGTGTTGGGATATGGGTTAGAAATATGGTCTGGTCTGCGTAATCGAAAGACCAACAGCATGGACCATATAAGTTGGGATCCTTTTGCGTCAAAATAAAATTAGTAATTATTAATAAAATGAAAACAATTTAAGTTTTAAGGTTACGACACAACTACTTTGCCCATTATTAGAGTCTCATTATGGAGTCCACTTAGACCTGGAAGGCTCATTGCGATACCACAATCAGTCGAACTTAAAACCGCTCGCTCATTGAATTAAATATTTTAAACGCCTCAGTGATCTAATTTAGGCTCCTAATGAAGCCTAATAGACTGTGAATACTTGTCCCATCGGCAAGATTTCCTATATTGTGGAAGAAGAAGCTTGCCCAGATGAGTCTTCTTTCTTCCAGTTACTGACTGACAAATGCAAAGAAGGTAGGAAGTACATTTAGTTGCCCAATACTAAAGTATTTTTCTATGAAAAAATTTTTCGCATCCAAATGCGATGATCTCATATTGCAGCAAACATTTTAGTTTAAAAGCCAAACTATTTGTACCTAAAGTGTAGGATACAAATAAGTCGAGCAAGACTTAATTATAGCCTAATTGTTGTGATTAAAAATTGTTCGATTTTTTATATGCACCTATAATTTTTAATTACAAACAAATTTTGTTAAATTCCCCTGACAAATAAAGGCTTAAAAATAATGTTAAGATGTAGACTTGGGAAATAAACTTACATTTGGCTTGATTTGGAGTTTATTATTAACTAATTCAAGCTGGCACAACAAGATTCTTTAAAAAATCCTATTGTGAGTACCAGTTTAATATAACAACAGTAGCACGTAAAAGTATGAATACAAGGCGATTGAATATCTTTTGCAGCACATGTGATCATGAGAAAGAATAAATAAATAAACAAGTAACTGCATACAGGTTTCGAATGTTGTTGTTGAGTTGTAGAAAATTGTTTCTTTAAATGTTGTATTAAAGTCTTAAAAACAACAGTTTTATACAATAGATGGCAAAACCGTTTGATCTGTAATATTTTCAACAACGTTAAAGCCATTTTACTTAAGTATTTACTATATATCATAACTTCAAAAAAATCCCCGTCTTAATCCTTGGCTATACAAACTATTGGTCATTTTCTGATTCAAAATCGTTCTTACTCACTTTCTTATTATAGTTCGGCAGTTCTGGGCTCTTTCCAATTCCTCCAAATATTACAATGTTCTTTTGGATATATCAGATTCTTTATAGATCGAGAATATAATTTTAGCCGATCAGTTTTTTGCAACTCCTCAAAATACCACTCAACTCTCGTTGAGAAATTTGTCCACCATTGTGCAATATTTCTTATCATATTTGTTTTGTGCCAAAAACCTGCACTTAACTCCACACACAATCGCGTTGGATTACGACGCATATTTTCATGAATGCAGATACTGAAACCTTCCTTATGGCTGCAACCTCCTCTGCAACCTCTTCGATGATTTGCATTTTTCCCGCCAACAAACTGGACTTTCATACATTAACCCGGTAACCAAACATAATTGAGCACTTTGTTGTTGTATTACTGCACGCTCATCACACATAACGTAGATCAGAGCGTAGCGGAGATGACTTCTCGGAGGTTATCAGTGCCGCGACAGCAGCAAATGACGTCAATAGACACAAAGTCAATCCAGTCAATATCAATGCCGTTAATCGTAGAGGATTCCTATGATTTTTCTTAATAATTTTATTGCCTTTCTATACGTACAGCAACAGACTAGCGAAATATGAGCGCACGCTGCGAATAGAAAGAGCTGAAATTTAAACAAAAATAAAATTATTTTGTAGTATTCATATAAGTAAATGTCTACATGTGTAGGAAACACATTCGCAAATCCGCAAATACTGCGAATTTATTTGCAAAATGTTTACAAGTGGCTGTCTCTCCACCTGGACTTTGTGCCGCAGACTAAATTTAAACAAATTGAAATGTGATGAAAAAAGTGCAAATAAAAAACAAAACGCCGCGCATGATAGATACATTTGCTGGCTTATATTATTTATAAAGAACAAGCATCACCAACAACAACAACAATACTCAGCGCCAATGACAGCGGCTGCATCAACTAGTCGGCCAGTAAGTGTTCGATTGTTCGATTGAAGCGCCAACCAGCCGTCAATTGGACACGTTAGTTTTTGGCATTTGAAAGCAAATTGAATGGCATACAAACCGAAATACAATCCCACAATGTTGCACATTTTAGGCAATAACACACATGTGTCCTCTACGAATGGCCGCACCGGCTCCAGTCGTTCTTATCAGCACGTCTGTTGGTCACAATTTATTTTTATTTTTTATTACACTACGGCAGTGCGAATTTCAACTCATTTCGCCTTGACGTGCCTCTTAGCCGTTTATCAAAATCACAAAAATTAATACCGATTACATTTTAATGGAATTGCGGCCGGTCACATGCGGCGCCCTGAGTGCTTAATTCGCTATCGGCTGTGATTGGTATCGGGTATTAGAAAGTTTGAAGGTGCGTCTCGCTGTAGGTAGGCAGGTGTGGCTGCCCCAATAGGAACACACTTAGACCAAGACGGCCCACTGTGATACCAAAAGAAATCAAACGCAGAAACGCTCACTCATTGAACCAGTTGGAACTGTTAACGAAGCTTAGGAGACTGCGAATGGTCTTGTCAGCTAGATCCTTTAGACTATTGAAAAAGAAGTTTCCTAAATAGATCATCCTTCTTTTGGACAGAGCAGAACAGTTGCATAGTAGGTGAGGTATATTTTCTTCCTCCTCCTCGGCCATGCAGCTGCGATAGATGTCATTTGAAAATAGCCCCAACCTTTTTGCGTGGGTGCCAATTAAGCAATGAGCTGCTAGGACACAGATCATGGTTCTGCTCTGGGTTCTGTTCAGTGAGAGGAATTCTTTAGAACGTCAAAGATTTAAGGTTGGCCAAATTTGGCGTGCATGGAAACTTGTGTTACCTTCAGTCCATCTTAAATTATTTTCATATGTAGAGCTCGTATGGGTACAAAGCTTACAAGATAAGAGAGGTACAGCAAGTGCTGTCATATCTTGACATAACTGCTCAGTTGTACCAAGCCGAGCGAGCTCGTCTGCTCTACAGTTCCCTGGAATATCCCTATGAGGCCGGAACCCAGCATAGGCGAATTTGAAGTTGCTTGGCAGTCTCGTTGAGAGATTTGCTGCAGCTGAGGACAGTCTGTGATGTTATTGTGACTGCATCAGAGCCCTAAGAGCGGATTGGCTGTCCGATAGTATCAGAGTATCTCTTGCCGATATCCCGTTTACCCTGAGCCAAGCAGAGGCTGCGCAGATCGCTGTGACCTCGGCTTGGAAGACACTCCAGTAATCTGGCAGTTGGAGCTTTAAGTTCAAATGTAATTTTTCTGAGTAGATACACAGCCCACAGTCTTGCAGTTGTAGCGCAAAATTATTACGCCAACATTTTCGATAAGTCTGACGATAGTCGGCCACAGCACTCAGAGTGTCTGTCCGGGCGTGTGGCAGGTGATTTATAAAATTCGCGAAATTCGTCTATCGCTGTTGTGCGATAAGCTGGCGCAGTGTGATTAGACGGTTCGACAATTGTCTGAGACGCAGTTAAATTTCGACCGCTTATCTTCGAGTGCTGATTTCCCACAACATTGGGTAGATGATCGAGAATTATCTCGCATCTGTAGAATTTGACTGGCACCCAAACTGTGCGGAGTTGATTGTGGTTAGGCGTAAATTTTGCTTTGAATCGGTTATGCATTATTCAATTCATAAGATATCATTTCTGCAATGACTTAATTCTTAAGACATCTGCGCAATCTGAATTAGTATCTAAACCCCAATTGTTCCCCCTCTTTCATTTACAGACAACCGTCGGCATTATTGCATCGGTGAGCGCTAGTCGCCGGCCAAAACATGGCTGAAGCACATTCAGCTGTCGCCTTCTCGTTTGCCATCACGCACGAGGGCTTCGACATCAACTATGACCAGGAGGTCTTGAATCTCGTCTGGAATTCGGGCGTACGCTCGTGGAAGAAACGCGTAGCACGCGCTCGGGTACGTTTCGCTTGCTCGTCCCAACGCCCCACACTCGGCCACTAATCTCATCATCTCTACATTTGCAGAACGGCATACGCAATGGCGTCTATCCAGCGCACATACAGAGCCTCTGGCTGATAACCGCCATCGCCATAGGGCTGCACTTTGCCGGCTATATGACACCCTTCAATCTGGTCAACCGTGTGCTGGTGCATCTGCCCGCGAACACTATAAACTGGCAGCTGACGGCCTGCTTCATGGCCGCGCTCATTGTCTGGCTCTGCATCTGCTTCACGATGCGTTACACGCTCAAGTTGCTGCTCATGTACAAGGGCTGGATGTACGAGTCGCGAGCGCCGGGCAGCAAGATCTCGCTCAGGACCAAAGTGTGGGCGGGCTTCGTAAAGGTGCTGTCCAGCTGGAACAAGCCGGGCCTGTACAGCTTTCAGGGTTCGATGCCGCGGCTGCCGGTGCCTGCGCTGCACGACACCATGCAACGTTACCTGCGCTCAGCGCGCCCACTGCTCGACGACGAGAACTATGCGCGCATGGAGCGACTGGCCAATGAGTTTGAGATCACCATCGGCAAGAAGCTGCAGTGGTACCTGATTTTGAAGGGCTGGTGGTCCACCAACTACGTGTCCGATTGGTGGGAGGAATATGTGTACCTGCGCGGTCGCGGCCCGTTGATGATCAACAGCAACTTCTACGGCACCGACGCGATCTTCATGAACCTCACCAACAATCAGGCAGCGCGTGCGGCCAATGTTGTGCACCTGTTGCTGGGCTTCAGACGCCTAATTGAGCGACAGGAGCTGCAGCCCGTAAGTTGCGAGCGCACCACTACATCTTTCAACCACACCACACTAACAACTTATTTGTTTTGTTCTACAGATCATGGTGCAGGGCATGATTCCGCTGTGTTCGTGGCAATACGAGCGCACTTTCAACACGGTGCGCGTGCCTGGTCTGGAAACTGATCGCATTGTGCACTACAAGGACTCGAACCACATTGTGGTACTGCACAAGGGCTGCTACTACAAGATGATCATCTACTATCGCGGCCGCACGCTGCGTCCGTGCGAGTTGCAAGTGTAAGTTAGACGCGCTTGCCAAGTCGAGTCTCCATCTGACGAAACAACTTTACACTTTACTTCTTTGCAGGCAAATAGAGGAGATACTCAACTCGAAGGCCACACCGCTGCCGGGCGAAGAGCATTTGGCTGCCCTGACCGCCTGGAATCGCTCCAAGTGGGCGGAGGTGCGCAACACGCACTTCTCGCGCGGCGTCAATCGCGTCTCGCTCAACGCTGTCGAATCGTCGGTGTTTGTGCTATCATTGGATGATGTGCCGTTCGAGTTCGATCTGGCACACCCCGGAATGCTGGACAAGTTCGGCAAGCAGCTGCTGCACGGCAATGGCTACAATCGCTGGTTCGACAAGAGCTTCACAGTGTGTGTGGGCACGAACGGACGCGTCGGCTTCAATGCCGAGCACACGTGGTAAGTTGGCGCGCTCTGGCGCATTGAACAGGCATTTTTATTCCATTTTCGAGAAGAGTTGGCTACAGTGATCTGACCGCTGTTGGCTAACAAGACCGCAATTGTTTCCAAATAACCTGAAACATAAATTCTCAAATTGTCCGCCCGCTGTTTCAAAACAATCGAGTAAAACATTTCAACTCTTTTGCAAATTAAAAGGGCCGATGCTGCTATTGGCGCGCACATGTGGGAAAATCTGATCATGGACGATTTGATCACCGATGGGTAAAAGAACATCACATTCTCCTTACCATAATTGCGTAGCACAGAATCAGCGTTGGTTGGCGGTGTTGTCATAAAACTCTACTATCGGTTCATATATTCCTCTTACCTGTATTACTGTCTGCGGTTATGGCTAATTTTTATTGATTTTCATTTTATGTTTTGTTTAAATTTCAATTTGTTTTTTGCGCTAAAACACGAAACAACATTTTGAAATTATCGCTATCACTGTTTATTATTTTTACTACTTTTGTTTTCTGATTTTTTTGAACATTTTAGGGCTGATGCACCGGTTATGGGCCATGTTTGGGAATATATATTTGGTGATGATATTGATGGGTAATTGAAAGTATAATTGCAATCACTGTAGTTGTAATACATTTTAAACTAACACTGTAACTGTTGACTGTGCACTAACTATTAAATTAAAAAAAAATCACATTACTTATTGATACGAACTCATATGAATTGGTTATTGGTGACTGCTATTCAAATTAAGTGTTGATACAAAATATGTGTAACAATTATGCAAGCAATCTAGATGAAAATTCTAATTCTGAAATATATATCACATCATAACATACATTGATATTCAGCTTTGTAATGTTGTAAAAGGAAAAAAGAAGAAATTCTGATTAACAGTTTGTTTTCTTATAAACAAACAAGTTGCATTTTAAATTTATAATATTTTTCATTTGCTTGTAATAATTTCTATTGAAATTAAATTTAAATTAAATTTATTCTATTTTATTCCCTCAAATTTCACAAATTCACGCTAATGACCAATTCATACTCTAATATTTGTAAATAAACTTCATTTATTCTCATTTGTATAATGCTTTCTTGTGCTCACATGCCAGCTTTGTGCTTTAATCCATCATTCATATAAGCTAAATGAAAAAGGTTCTTACCTCTAAACTGCACATATTCCCACCTGTCCGCACAGATATGACGAGAGCGGCAATACCAAAGGCACGCCCGAATTTCAGCCGCCATCGCCCGCACGCCTGAACTGGGAGCTCACGCCACTGCTGCCACAAATCGAAGAAGCCACCATTGATGCCACCAAACTGATAAATGTAAGTCCTGCTAAAGCCATCAACCCCCTGCTCGTACAGCCAAAGCTAATCGAACTTGTTTAACCATTTTGACAGGACGTTGATTTGCGCATTCTGGTACACAATCAGTACGGCAAAGGCTTCATGAAGAAGTGTCGTCTCTCACCCGACGCCTACATTCAGATGGCGCTGCAGCTGGCCTACTATCGCGACGCCGGCCGCTTCTCGCTCACCTATGAGGCTTCCATGACGCGCCTCTTCCGCGAGGGCCGCACCGAGACAGTGCGCCCCTGCACCATTGAATCGTCGGCCTGGGTAAAGGCCATGGTGGATCCGAATGTGTCGGTGCGTACAGTTTTCACATATCCAACCAAATGTTATCGAAATTAGTTTCTATATCATTTCTATTGTTGTTAACAGAACGCCGAACGCGTACGTCTCATGCGGCAGGCGTGCGATCGCCACCAGCTGGGCTATCAGGATGCCATGTGCGGTCGCGGCATTGATCGTCATCTATTCTGTCTGTATGTGGTCTCCAAGTATCTGGAGGTGGACTCGCCCTTCCTCAACGAGGTGCTCAGCGAACCGTGGCGCCTATCGACCAGTCAAACGCCGCACGGTCAGACGCCGAAAATGGATCTGAAAAAGCACCCGAACTGCATTAGCTCGGGTGGCGGCTTCGGACCGGTGGCCGACGATGGTTACGGCGTGTCGTACATCATTGCCGGAGAGGATTTGATCTTCTTCCACATATCGGCGAAGCTCAACTGCAAGCTGACGGTAAGTTGGCTTAATTGAATTGCTGGCAAGAGGTTTGCCTAAAAAGATTTGCTGTTGCAGGATGTGCATCGCTTTTCTGCACACATTTGCCGCGCTCTGGCCGACATACGCGCCATGTACGAGCAGCACTTCAAGGAGCAGCCCGCCAAGAAGATCACCAACGGCACTGCGACCAAAGCCGCACCCATCGCATCGAAAGTCACCAACGGCGCAACAAATTAACGCCCATGACTGTGTGTGTGTGTGGTTAGAGCACTTAGCAATTTACCATTGGACAATCAAAGGCGGAGGCCAGCGGACGCAAAGTCGATTGAAGGTGTCGTTTTAACAGCATTTTAACAAAGAGCAGAGAAAAAAGTCGTAATGTTAAGCTATGCATTAGTTAAATTTGTAAATTAATTTAAACGTAGCAATAATGTAAAGAGAATAATCGAGTGAGGAGAACGCGTGGAGGAAGCAAAAGTGCGATTATTAATTCGCAACAATGTCGCCAACGCCCGAGCAATTTAGCTTAGCCTGAGTGTGAATAGTCGTGGTTGTTTATGCAAAATAGTTACATATGTTGAATGTTTTATTTAAAACCGATTAATTTATAACCATACGATTTAAGAGCCAAATTGTGAAAAGTAAATTTCCGAAATGATTTGACCTTTTGCATTTGTTGTGCACACAAAAACGAAATGCTTCAATTTGTTGCTTGCAACTTAAAGTTTTAAAATTTGGTTGTTTTTTTTCAACGCAAACATTTGGTCTCGATATATGCGTAGCTATTAAGCCAAAAACCCACAGAGATGTCGTTCGATTCACACAAATCAATGCAATTTACATGTTTTTTTTGTATTTTTATTTAGTCAGCAATTAATCGAGTAAGCGTTTAGTATTTGACACACGTCTCTTTGCTTGGTTTGATTATTTTGTTATTCGTAATTATTATGAAAATGAGAATTATTTAGAATTGCAAATTGTTAAAGTATACTGAGGCCGTGCCTCTGCCTGCTGTGCACTGCGTGTTCGCGTGCTGTCAGCACAACAAACTTTCTCTCATCATTTAGACTAAGGCTTAGTAAACAAATGAAGCGCAGAAGTTGTTAGATCTTAAGCTGATTAGGATAAGTTTTCATTTTGAATAAAGTGAAACCTATGAAAATTATTTAAAAGTTGTAATTTATTTATTTATTGTATAGTTATTTATTTATTTTGATGCATTTGTATTTTACATTTGCTTGCGCTCAGGAATGAAATGATAGAATGAAATTCTATCAATACAATTCTATTCTTAATGTCAATTAGGTTGAGCTCCATGCTCAACCGGTGCCGAATCTTATGCAGCAATGGGATTTGCATGTATTGTGACGCTATTGATTTTCTTCTCCACATGTGGCCGATAGGTCTTGGGATTGACGGGCAGTTTTTCCAGCTCATCCAACGCATCGAAACCGTCAATGACTCTACAATAACAACAAATCAATCAAAAATTAGCGCGTTGATTTATAGCTTTACGCATTAATCACACACACAAGCACACACCTGCCAAACAGCGTA
Organism: Melieria crassipennis; assembly: GCA_963668005.1. Taxonomy (NCBI): domain Eukaryota; kingdom Metazoa; phylum Arthropoda; class Insecta; order Diptera; family Ulidiidae; genus Melieria; species Melieria crassipennis. The sequence goes on along the minus strand of OY764963.1, from coordinate 98,688,671 downwards.
TACTTCAAGTCCAAATTGGGCTGCGCCGCATAGGTAATGAAGAACTGGCTGGCATTCGCATTGGGTCCATTGTTTGCCATTGACACCATGCCGCGATCCGAGTGCTAGTAGAAAAACATTCATTTGAGTATCAAAGCGTAACATATAAACACGAGTTGAGTTTCGGATAAAGCTATCATTTATTCTTCAAAGGATGAACAACGAAAGAATACAATATATTTAACATTATGTGACAAAAGCGGTCGTGGCCGCAGGGATGGGAGGAATGTACTTAAGTACAACATTAAAGGGGGAAAGATGGGACTAGATGTGAGATTGACAAATCACTGAATGCAGCACTCATTCAGCCACTATGGAACTAGTGGCTCACCTTTAGAGAATCCTTGAATTCGTCCTCGAATTTAGTGCCCCAAATCGAGTTGCCATTTTTGCCGGTATTGCTCGGATCGCCTGTTTGCACTATGAAACCTTTAATGTTGCGTATGAACGAGCAGCCATTGTAGTATTCGCTGGCGCACAGTGCCAGAAAGTTTTCGCACGCCTTCGGGCAGTCCTCGCAGAATACCTCGATCTTTATGTCGCCCACATCGGTGTGCAGCGTAACGGACTAAAGAAACAAAATGTTGAGCTCGTATTATTCGTTCAAATGTAAATTAAATTGGATAATTATGTATAATCAGTTGTTTCTCACCATTTTTTCAGTACTTGAATGTTGTAGTGGAAAAAAATGTTTAGGTTTTCGGCCAGAAATCACTACAGCTGCTGGCTGGCCATTTTGAAAACCATTGTCAACCCTCTGTGGCGCAGAGTTGATTTCTGCAATCAAAATGCGTGCTTGTGGTTCTTGATTGTTGATTTATACCTTCAGATATTGCAGTTTGAGAGTCATTGGACAATTTCAAAGATTTGTTCAAATGCTGCAGCGATTAATTCTGTGGTCAAAAGCAATAACCGCTTAAGTGGACTTAAGAAGAAATTGAGTTATGGATGCCACCATGTTCCCTTGACTGTATTCTACGTTTGTGTAAAATCGGGGAGTTTGTGACTTTAAAATAAAAAAGTTATTAATAAAAACCTATTCGCTTAAGTTTTAAGAACACACTACGCGCGAAAACTTTAAAACGAGATTGCTCGAAACAGCAATTTTCGACTTAGGCGGTTATTGCTTTTGACCACAGAATTGCAAGCAATGGATTCAATTATTTAAATTTTAAAATTACGTACAGTCGTGTATGGATATAGTGAACTAATTATTGCAAAGTCTGTTCACAGTATCAGGTTTGTTCACTATATCAAGGTTAACATTTTTGTTCAAAAACTCGTTTTATTTGCTCAAAACACTTTTTGTTTTTGAAAAAAAAATTTTCCAATATTTAGAGGCTCATATCAAAATTTGGGTGTTCACTATACCCAGACACGACTGTATATGTAAATGAAATTCAATTCCAATGAATAAATTCGGAAACCAACCGAAAACATTTGTTATCATAAAGAGTAAAACAGAAAATTAGCCCAATTGGCCCAAACCAACACATTTTCGAAAACATAAGTTATAAGAACTTTCGCTCGACTGATCATTTGTGGTCAATGTGTATCTCACCCAGCCCATTCCTTGTTAGCGCTACAATCTCCCAGCTGCATTTACCCGGAGGTAAACATTTATAGTCACAAAAAACCGCCCAAGAAATTTACATTTTCAAGCATTTCCGTTTTATTACACAAGTTTATTTGCTGGTAAAATTATAGAATAAATGTATCTGTTTTTTAAATATATTCTCCTGCACGTTTAATGAAAAAAATGTTACCGAAAACATGATAAATCTGCTCGCTATCTAAGGACTTTTGTAAAGATACGAATGTAACAAAACGGCCTTCATATAAATGATATAAGTATACATTAAAAATTGGATAATTCTGCTTCTGACAAAAAAAATATATATTAAAAAGCATATTAAAAACAATTACAACTTTAGGTGAAAAACTGATTTCATATCTAACAACATAGGTATTAATATTAATTTTCATAAATAAGACAGCCAATACTAACTATTCAATTTTAAATTTGGTGGATTAAGTAAATATTGATAATCATAATATAATAATTTGTAAACATAATGCAGTTTAAGTGTTAATAAGGACAATATGTATGCGTAAGTATATAGTAATTGAACGAAATACATGGTGTTGATTACAGAATTGCCCTAAAACTAGTTTCATTTTTTGTGGTTTTTACGTTTTTGGGATTTTTTTTGTTCTGATTTTTGTAGTTTTAACATTTTTTTTACGTTTTCATTTTTCTTAGATTCAGATAAAATACGATATTTTCGCTCTTAACATAGACTACAAAATTTCTGCTTATTTATGTTAAGCTGACAAATGTCTATGTATCGAAATGTTTCTTTTTCTTTTGCGTGAATATTTCATAGCTAATCGGCATGAAGCGGGTGTTATATAGATTGAATGAATTTAAATAGTAGATTCAAACTCATTGATGTCGGCATATGTTGGTTCGGCACGCAAGTCGGTCGTGAGCTTGTTGTAGTTTGGGGACCAGCTGTTGGTTTTTGCGGCAAAGAATTGGTTACTGTATTGCGATGTTTACCATTTTAAATATGATCGATATTTTAGATTTTCGATCGATATTTAGATTTTAGATATGATCGAAGGTTGTTGTTGGTTGGTATGAATGCATTTTGAAGTTGCAAATCTTGCATAGAACATTTGTCAACTTAGTCCTCCATGCTATAAATGAGGAAGAAATTCTCGGAATCATTCTCTGTAGCTGGTGGTGCCATGGGCGACTTCCTGGACAAGGGCTGGAAGCCCATTATCAAGAAGGTCTCCAGGAGGCGTGCGCGATCCGGTTGCTTTTTGCGCATGCACAAAACGACTGCATCAACATCGAGCTTCTCCTCGGCGAACTCTAGCAAGGAAATGAAGGTCTCTTTCGAGGCTTCCGGCTGGAGTACCTCGGGCAGAGCCACGTACAAAACGTTGTTGATTGGATTCAAAACCTGTCAACGCAACCGCAAAATATTTGTTAGCGCCATGTCAAAAATATGCAAACGAGTGTCACTCACCGATTCCCACTTGGTGAATTTGTTCTCGGTAACGTGCAGCTTGATGGTGATGCGCGTCGGATTGTCGTGCTGCAATATTTGCTTCACTACCTCCTGGCAATCGTCGTCCGAGTACAAAGAATTAATGTCTCCATTCTGTGAATCGCTGCAATCCGAATCAGAGCACTCCGACGAAGCGCTGCTGCTATCGAATACACTGCCACCAGCTGAGTCCACAGAAATCTTCCGAGTGTAATCTAGATAATAAAAAACAATGGTGCATTATTTCAATCCATCCGACTGCCCGTGGCACTCATGTTCCGGATGCTATTTACGTACCAGTTAAGAGTGACGCCCTATCGTGATCTGTTCTGTGGTGGGTAGGGACATCAGGACCACCACAGAGGCCCTACGCCGAGAGAGATGGAGTAGGACTCAGCCGACATGTTGGTGGCGCAAGAAGAGGTAGAAATAGTGCGGAGCTTGGAATCGGCACTGGTGCCAAGACCGCTCTCACTAAACTCTCTTCTACTACTACTACTACTAAACATTGGGTCGCTATTGGGAGGAAGAGCAAAAGTAAAAAGTGTCAGTACATCAAGTTTGTGAAAAAGGAACAATTCTGATAGTGGCAAATTGTTGCGGTTGCAATATTTTCGGTCGGAGCCTGCAGGTTTCTGTATGTGTCGAAAGATTTGTAAGCTGCTGGCTTGCGTAATACCATCCGTTGCTATCTTTGTTATCGGGTGGGTGACGGCGATTTGCTTAAGCGCTGCCATTGTTTATATTTAAATTAGTGCTGTGCTGCTTATTTGCACAACCTTAATGAGGAGCGTACAAGCTAACGACTTTTACGAGCGGAAAAATATGTATGGGTAAATATAATTACGGCAGCTTTAAGGTTGTGATAAACAAACCAAGGCACAATGAATAAAGTAATAAAGATAAAGGTAAATAAGGGTAAATCATAAAGCGTCAGTACGTGTCCTAATAGCAGATAAGACGATCGTACTCATAACTATAGATAAGTAATTCAAATGAAGCAGGCTCTCGGTCCCTTATATCTTACGGATCACATAATTCAACTGGCTGTGGACTTTCGCCAACGAAAAGTGAATAAAACAAATATGTTCACTGATAAGATTGCAGTCGACAACTAACATAGCATAACCTGATGAGGCATCAACTTCGAAAACTTCTAGATTATAGCGACTGTTTATAAAAGCCACAATGCTTTTCAAACTGTTGCCAAGCACGCTGACAGCTCAAGCAGCAAACGTACAAGCACGTTCGGCGTAAACATGGCGCCTCGAGACTCGGCTGTCAAATAGGCGGCCACACGAACGACTGTAATCGTTTTTGTGCAGTGGTTAGGCGAAAACACACTTTTCTCATCGGCCGGCGCAAAAATTGTCTAATTACAGCCGAAAAAGCATATTTAAAATTGAAACAACTGTGCGAACATATTCATAAGCAAGCGAAATGTCTATTGGTGTCCCGATAAAAGTGTTGCACGAAGCCGAAGGGCACATTATCACCTGCGAGACCATCACCGGCGAAGTCTACCGCGGCAAACTAATCGAAGCGGAGGACAATATGAATTGCCAAATGACACAAATTACGGTAACGTACCGAGATGGACGTACTGCCAATTTGGAGAATGTGTACATACGTGGCTCGAAAATACGTTTTCTCATATTGCCGGACATGCTGAAGAATGCGCCCATGTTCAAGAAGCAAACGGGCAAGGGGCTGGGCGGTACAGCGGGCAGAGGCAAAGCGGCGATTTTGCGAGCACAGGGTAAGCGGAAAATTTGTGATTGCATGATTTTATGGGACTTTAAATGATTTGTTATATTTGTTCAAACAGCGCGTGGAAGAGGACGGGGCGGCCCTGGCGGAGGCGGAAGAGGAGGGCCACCGGGTGCGCCTGGTGGCGGTCGTGGTGCTTGGCAAGGTGGACCAACGGGTGGACGTGGGCGCGGGGGGCTTTAAACGCTGCCCAGAGTGAAGAAATGTCTATACTTTAGCTTAAGTAAGTGCAGAGCAGATTACGGAAGAACGTATCCAATCTGTGTATTGAATTATACCAACAAGTACGATTTAAATAAATGAAAATTCCTAGGTGTAAAAAAAGAATTGTTCAATTAATTTACAAGAAATACCGGCGGACTGTCTTCAAGCAGAGCAGACAGCGGAAGTAGTCATCCCACTTGAATACAATGAGCTGCTGCTTGGGTGGACATGTCCACAACGAATACAAACACACATCGAGTGGGTTAGTAAATTCGCTGCTTTTCGAATACTATACAAAGAGAGCAATTCCATGACAGTAATTTCATTTAAAGCTCGACTGTCGACGGATAGCTCTCTTTATTTTGCTATTCGCTGTGTGGTCTGGTTCATCGGCCAGGACAGTAGTTAGCGACAGCGCACACATGGAAGGGACAACAAATGCGTATGAGTAGTAGTGCCGCTATAAATAGTCAGCAGCAACATTTTTGAGACAGAAATATTTAATGGACGAAGGACATGGACATTAACACATTTAATTAATTAATGATACGCGCACAAGGCGAATTGGATTAGGCGGATGTGAAGCGGCGACGCGGCATCGAGCAATTAGTTGGAGGTTAGTGGACTGCTGCCAATCGAATATCATACAAAGAGAGCAATTCCATGACAGTATTACTATCAAAAACTGGACTGTCGACGGACAGCTCTCTTTATTTACTTATTCGCTGCTATTGTGGGAGGCGGCGACGGCGCCGGCCAGAGGTTACAATCGAACCATCACCCGGCGAATTAAGTATTAATAATAAACAGAGACAACTAAATAACAGCACACAAAGGCGGGACATTGAATATACAAAGCAAGAGTAGCAAGTACAGACAGTTGAGTACTTTTGACAAAACCACGGCGACAATAAAGCCGCTCGTGATTATTCCGTGCATGAATTAAATAAATATTAGCAAAACAAAACACAGAAAATTGCGCTGCATCGGCAGTTGAGCACATTAAATCGTCGAAAGGCAGCGTAGAAAGAAATGGCGCACTTGGCACAGATTTTAGCGCGGCGAGCCGTCCGAGTGTCAGGAATGTGGGCGAAACATTTTTATCTGCTCCGTGCGAGTATCATTGCGTTTATGCACAAAAAAGATGCGTTAATCTGCACAAATACCTCAAACGCACGGCGTGTGGTGTGCTTATAAGTTTAATTGCAATATTGACTCTGAATTAAGTCAACAAAAAATGTCCGGAAAATAATAACTGCCAACGGCATAGCACAATGAATACTTAAGTTCGCGGCAATATATATAACTTTGCGTTTAAAAACGTTGCATTCCGCATTACAAGCATGTCCATTGTGTTTTTTTTTTGTTTTTGTTAATATAACGTACCCACTTTCAGGGCTGGCAGGCCATCTATCCATTCAAGAGCATTTTTAGAATATGCCAGCAAAAAAAGGGGTTCGATTCGTGACCACTCAACCCCGAGTGACAGCCACGCTTTCGCTACAAGAGGCCGATAAACCAATAGAACCAGCATAGAACAACAAACAGTGCCACTAGTGCACCTTGCATAATCCGTTTGGAGTGGCACGCCGACGGCGCCAGCTGAAAGGCGCATTGGTTTTTGCCGGTAAATAGTACACAGTGGCCAATAAGCGCTTCAAGCCAGTGAGTGGCTATCACAAGCACCACCCAGCCATTGCTAGAATGCATAATTGGACCATTACAGAATGTGGGATTGAATTGGCTGGCGTTGTTATAGTCTTGCTTACCGAGCAACTGCGCCGCACGATGTGCATACCTTCAGTGTGCTTTCTTGTTAAACATTAAACAATATTTTTTGCGCATTTTTCAAATTTCTTCTAGAAGTATTCCACCAAGTGGAAAATTGAACAATCGATCGCTGAAGGTGTCTAAGGAAATGTGTGCGACGTACTGACACGCGTGTTGTTTGTTAAGTGTTGTTAATTGATGGCTAACGAGAAATATGAAAAATAGAAATATTTTTAATGAAGAAACGTGTGCAATAAATTAATAAACGAAACCGGTAATTGCAGTTGCGAGTGGCTGGAAAAGCTTTGAGCACTACACGACAGTATTTGCGAAGCCAGAACAAATTTTACTTGTATTGTGGACATTGCTCACTTCTGTTTTATTTCTAGAATCGTTCACATTTAACCCTTTCGGGACTACTGGGATAATACGTCCCAGCAAGTTTTTGAAGCCCCTCAAAAAAATTATTAAAATCTTACAACCCACGTAAAATATTTCTTCGATTTCGGTGTTCCCACATAAAAGGATGATTTCAGAGCTTGTGAGCATCCAATATAATTTTCTAACCCCAACTTTCATAGCATGAGAATATTTCTACTGAGAGTATTTTGAATTTGAAAATTAAACTCCGTCCCGAAAGGTAAGCAACGCAAATTTTCAATTATTGGAAAAAGTTTTGCCATTTAGCACCAATCCGGCAATACGAGCCGACAATATTTGTATCACATTTCCGAAAGATTTATGTTATTACAATATTTCAAATTTAAAAAAAAAATCTAAACCAACGCATGGCGCCAAATTTTCAACAGCACTAAATGCAAATAATCCTCGAAACCTGCTTGGAAGACAAACAAAACTGACCGAGCTCATTGATTGAGTGATTGACTCGAACTTGGAGTCAGAAAGAAGTGGTTTCTCCTTTTCATTTTAGATAGAATATTTTGGTTTTGTAAGAAACACAAACCAGCCAAACCACCATTCAAATGTAAATCTTCAAAAACTCATACATTTTTCAAAAATATTCAAATTTATTCCAACAACTTCCACCTACCAGTTGCGTTCCGCATTGGCAACGATGTTGAGATTTGGCGTTGGTTGCTGGCACGCACACATATTGCTTGTTGTTGTATTATTTAATCCGAATTTAGTTGAACTAAAGAGACTTTATCACAGTCGTAAGATTGACGCAAAAAACGTTTTCAACACAAATAAAATAAAAAACTAAAGTAAAAAAATGTCTTTTGTACGAAGAACAAACGTTTCGGTTGAATTTATATCACAGCTGCGTTCATTTGCATCACAAGCAAATCAAGTAAAAAAATGCGCACAAAATCAGTTGGTTGGTTGATATTCACTTTTTCATAGAGTCGCGTCTTGCGGAAAAATAAACAAACAAATAAACAAAGTAGTAAAAATTTAAATGTGGCGCGTTCACAGTTGACGGAAATTGTTTTCCTTTGTATTTTGAAGCTTCGTTGGCGGCGTTGTTGAACGTCTGATTTCAGACTAAAGATGCCCACAGAGCGCACAACGATTTTATATGAATTTTCGAAAACATTATCGGCAGCTGGGAAGGCACAAAGCTTGAAAGCTCACAGGCGGAAAATTCAGTTGCACAATTCGAATACAAAACGCCAAACAAGCGGTGAATACATGACATGGGTGGAGAATGAAAGCAAACATTCGGAAAAGTGCCTACAGACTGCCGGCAAAACATTTATCATAATTTAGTGCAGTGTGGCGTTCACAGGAAAGAAATTAAAAAAAATATATAACACCCCAACTGGTTAGAATGGGCACTGAATGTGGAAGCGGTATATTGCGAACTATGACATTCAAAGCTCGTTCAGCAGCAATTTAATTAGACAACAACAGTTGTTGCACTAAAAGCGCAATTGGCGTGCACAACAACTGAACGTTTAGGGCCCGTAAATAAATTTGTTGTCATTTCATAATCGAGCATTTCTATGCCTGTGTCCAATTCCATACGGAAAGATTTCTTTGCGAAATTCTTGTGTTATACTTTTTTGCTGCTTTCAGTCCGTTTCCACATAGTAAGACGACGTTTTCCTCTTTGTTGAAAAGAACTGGCTTTCGTGTATTGTCTGAAGAAGGAAAGTTTTCTGTGTTGAAATCGGGACTGTAGTGTGTAAGCGTGCACGACTTATAAAATATGCAAATTATGCAGTTTTGTTTGCGGTGCTTGGGAGGTGGAAAATGGTAGCAATTGCAAAATGGCACGACAGCTTTACTGACGACATGGTGCTCTACTGTAGGCGGCAATTGACTAAAGTGGCTCTAACAAGTTTAATGCACAGAACAGAGAAATTAAATTGCAATGTACTGCATGATTTAGTACATTAAAATATATGTACATTAAAATATATAATTCAATAACTGACTCTTTCACTATCATGAAAAAGTTGATGTTAGAGAAAGAAGTTCGAGTGAATAAATTTGTTCCCCATCAGAGATATCTTTCATTGAAAAACCCTTATGACAACGCGTTAAAAGTTTCTGAAGCGATATGAAGCCGTGTCTGGTCTGGTGTGGTCCAAACTGGAACATTTTGTTTGTCTTTAAGTAAACAAAAAAAAAAAAAAATTTTAAACAGAAATTACTGTTTAAACAGCTTTAAACAAGTATTAATTTCTGGCAGTTGTAGATTATATGGAATGTTAAATATTTCAAAAATCTGTAAGGTCAATTCGGAAGTGCCTCGACTGCTAAATTTGACCCTGAAACAAAATTAATCCGTAGTGACGAGTAAACTAAGTTGACGCACGATTGCCGGCAACTGTGTCGAAACTACTATATTTAAACAGCAACAAGACGCCAGCAACAAATTCATTTAGCATAAAGCAAAAATATATAAAGCAAATAAGTAAGAAGAAACGCAAAATATTTTGATAATACACATTGCTTAAACACATACAATACATTATATGTTTTTATATAAAATTAGCGGTATTTGGTTTTATTTAGCATGGTGCATTTTTTGTAAACTTTGTGTTTATATAACAAAAGCATTTAGTCTGCGTAGCGCTGACGATAAGTGGCATAAAAATATAAAACAAAATATTGTGTTTATAATCAACAAATTACTAATACTAGCAGCTACATGCTAATTTTGAGGGGCCTGTTAAGCGAGTTTTAGATTCGGTCCGTAACAATTTACGAAAACAACATGCCAAATAGCTGATAAGGCAATTTCATAGTCCAGCTTCAATGCCAATGACAAATTTATGGAAGGTTAAATGAAATTCAATAATTTACAACAATTGATTTCTTGGTTTAGACCAGTTTGTTTAACCAGACAAACGTTGCTGTTATCATCATCAATTTACAGTGCGTTTCAAAATTAAGTGTTGACTATATCTTTGTAACTGTAGAAGTTTGGCATGGTTTTAATATCAGATTATCTTCTAGTATATCAAAATACCGTTTTTGTATGTGTTTCTGTTTTCTTAGTTGGGTATAAGTTTTCGCGGAAATATCAAGAATTCAAAATGAGTGCTATATTTAAAAAACGTTTCGAAGTGTTTTTGGTAAACCATCCAAAGGGTCCAAAAATGAAACATCCACAAGTCGCAAAATACACAAAAACATTAGTTTCATTTGTGAAGAAGTGGGTCAGTCGATTCAAAGAGTTCGGAAATGTTGACGACGAGCTACGGAAAGGCAGGAAGAGAACCACTCAGAACAAAGCGGATATGGCTATAGTCCAGATGTTTGATAACACTCCAACTCTTAGCCTGAAGCAATCGAAAGAAAGATTGTCGCAGAAGAGAGTCGAATTATTAACGGCCACTATCCGACGCAGGCTTAGAAGTACCATGTCGAAATCGCTATTGGGTAAAAACATGTGGAAAATCGTCTCAAATGGGCTAGAGAACATTTGGTGTGGATACACTAAATTGGCCATCTCAAAGTCCAGATGCAAACCCAATCGAAAATGTTTGGTCCTTAATGAAGCAAAAGCTTAGAGGAAAACTAATAGCAACAACAAAACAGCTCATTTTGGCATTAAAACGGATTTCGAGAGGGTTTTCTTTGCAAGCTAAAAAATGAAGCCGAAATTGTAACAAAGATGCCAAGCTATTATTGACACCAACGAAGACGGGACAAAGAATTAATAATAATGCGAAAAAGATGTTTGCACAGCCTTTCAGAAAATATATAGAATTCATTACTACATCTTCTTTTGTGTGTTTTATTAGCAACACTTTATTTTGAAACGCACTGTAAAATTTTAATCAATATTTTAGCTGCTTGTAACAAACACTTTGCCGGTTATTTTTGAATATTTAAAAGTTCATCGGAATCAATAACCTCTACAATGCTACACCAACACGTACATGTATGTGTTTAGTGATTGTGTGGCATGCATGTTGCCGTCGCACTGGCAACTAAAAACAACCCACAGTTTTCAAGTCGATCGCTATGCGTAAACAAAGCAGCAGCAAATGAATGACAAAAAATCAACAAATAGCAAAAGTAAAATAACGAGCAGAAAGCAAGCAGATCGGAGGTACACACAGCAATCAGCCGAACGCGTAGACTAGAGAAAAATTCAAATTGGCATAAATGAGGACAGAGTCCATATAGTCACGAAATCGAGGGCATTTCGTACTCATTCTCGATTCCCTCGCATTTTGATTCCAAACTGTTTACATTATGTTCAATGGAATAAAGTGAAAACAACAAGTCAAGCAGTCAATGACAAATAAATGCGAATACGAGTTGATAATTCAGCGATTTGCGCGAACGGTCAGTGGAATTGCTACTCTCTGCTCCGCGAAAAGGATCCGATTGTCGACAATCGTCTCTATAACGCTGTCTAGCAACAGTAAAATCGTATTACATGCTGCTGATTTCGTTCAATGAAAAGTGACTAGACAAACGTGCGGCACATTGGAGCCGGTGTACGGCCGGACAGTCAGACGAATGAACGTAAAATTAAAATGCCAAAAACATGTGTGTGCCATTCGAGTTTATTTATACTCGTGTGCTTTCTTGGCTACCTACATAGATATGTATGTAGTATGTAGAGACTTATATATTTAGGGTATGTGCACTAGGCCAATAAAAAATGTAGATGTGTCTGTTAGCCAGTCTGTCTGTTAGTCTGTTAGCCATTTCGTAATGCACGTGCCCGTGTCAAACAAAAATATAAATTCTCAATAAACTTTGCATGAGTTTGAGTAAACTTCGTTGATTCGCATTCCGCTGTCTGCTGCTGCTGATATGAGGAGCGCTTTCGAAAATGCTGAATTTGAGTACGCAACACAGCGCGAGTGGACGGAGTGGTCGATTGCGATATCATTTGGTGAAATTAAAGTGCGCATATGTTATAAAAATAACCACATATCACGTGACACTGTCAGGCACACAACAATGTCAACACGCAAAACAGAGATCTGCAAAACTGAGTGCTGCAGCGTTAAATGGTTTCTGAAATAGAACACAATTTTTATGAATTTGGGCTCCCTCGATTGTACAATTTGAGCTTAAAACAAATAGTGACTTTTATAAATTTGTAATTATTTATTTAGTTAATTAGAAGTTGGCATAATTAACAACCTTTCAATCAATTTGTGTTGTTTTTTGACTCTTCAACCAACTACATATTTATATCTTCGGACATTTTTATTTCTGTAACTTCTAATCAAAAAAATCGTCAGACTTGATTACAATTTTAGAGCAATCTTAATTGAAAAAATTCAATAACAAAAGTCCTCTGTGAAAAAAAACCTATAGATTATTGCTCGCCATTTCCAAAAACTTGTTCATCTTTCTCTACAGATTAGAAAGTTTGCAGTCCACTGCTATAAATAAATTATTGTCACTGCCAATGAAACGACTGCTGTCCATATCATTCGGGCACTTTCAATGTGCTCATCGAATGTCGCAAATTGTTTGCTGGCATCGTGACAGCGACGCGGGGTGTATGGGCCACAACGGGCCAATTAAGTAAATGCAAACTTTCCAGAAAGCCATACAAATCGCTGCTCAGCGCTAAACAATGAAGAAGCAGACACTTGCCTGACGTTCGCTATTTTGCAATATTTATAAACATTATTAATTCCAATTGATTTCAATTATAATAAATTATTCATTGGACCCTCAACTGTGGACAATATTCTAGAAATTTATTTACTGAAGCGCAAGGCAAATATAAAACAGATTAGCTAGTAAGATGGGAAACATTAGAATTGCAAGTGACGGCAGGTAGAGAGCCATCGATATGCGGGCGATTCAAATATGTAAATTTCAACTCGCTGTCAAAGCCATAAAATTTCCACTCTAACGAATGCATGACTGCAAAAAAGCTTAAAACTGGATAGTGAATAACGGAGAAAGCAACTCTAGCGTGAAATTCACATTTGCTGCAAGCATTTACGCAAGTAGCCACTTGTGGTCGAGAGCAGAAAATTGGGTTTTTTCCTTTGCAGTCGCTGGTACTACATCGTTCAAGTACTCACACCTTGAGAACGAGTGAGTTTTTGCGTCTGTCTGACACCATAAAGTTAATGCAGATAAAATACCGCAGAGGCAAAATAAAACCATTTCACGATATTTTATTGCCACCTTTTCAGAAAACAACATCAGCGATAAGCGATATCGCATCATGTTATTAGATAGTGGATCGTACAGAACAGAACGAAAAGCGGCTACAAAAAATCTGAACAAGTTCTATACTGAACTTCAACAAGAACTAGTCATTTGTATGAAATATAATTAAAAATCGTTGCAGTCTGATACAAAATTTTTTATTACTAGATTTTGATACCGAATCAGCTGGTTATATACATATATGAAAGTTGAGCTACACTAGGTTAAACTGGTCATTATTGACTGATAAGCATTCTAGACAAACAACAACAAAAACGTAATCGAGACTAACGTAGTTTGACTTATCACAAAGAACGCCACAGCTGAAGTACAAATTGAAAACAAAACTGTACGAAATTAAACGTAAATAAAACTTATCGATTGATGTAGAAAATTCGCGCTCTTAACGTGTTTATAGTGTCCGACCGAATATTCGGTTTTGGTTTCGGTTTCGGCCCAAATAAGTGGTTTCGGTTTCGGTTTCAGTTTCGGCCAAAAAATGGCCGAATAGCCGAAACCGAAACTTTCTAGAATATTTTTTACATTTTATTGTGTAAGAGATATATAGTAAAAGGAGGAGTAATTTAGATGCCAGCAATGTAAATAAACTTCTTTTTTTAGCATATAATATTAAATTATTTAATTTTGAATATTATCGAGTAAGGTACGAAAGGGTGATTTCTTCTTGTTTACGTTTTTAAAAAATGAATAAATTGTTTTTATTAATAAGTATTTATTTATTTATTTATCTGATATGGTGATTTTTATTTCAACTAGAAAGTTTCGGTTTCGGTTTCGGCCGAATATTAAAAAAAAACCGAATATTCGGTTTCGGTTTCGGCCCAAAAAAGTGGTTTCGGTCGGACACTACGTGTTTACAATTTTTTTTATGGCTCTTGAAGGGGACAATTGGGGGAGGAGTAAAGCAAACAATAGTTTAAAAGCTATACTTGTAAATAAAAGTGCACTCAAGTAAAGCAATGACAAATTATAAAATTTGCAGCACATTGCCTGCGAATCGCACGCCACACAAAAAAATTACTGCCGAGGCAGTTTGCTCACACGACTCTCGAGTGGATGGAAAATTCCACTGACAAACACGAAACAGCACACAACATAATAAAGCAAAAACAAAAACAGGCCACAAAACAACACTCGACCGTTCAGCTGTAGATATGTATGTATGGCAGATATGCTGTAACCAAAGACCGACCATACAGCATTTGGCTTTTACTGTAACGTTGCTGCCGGAAAGCAGCAATAAAACATGGAAAACATGAATAAAGAGAAAGAAGAGAAGAAGCAAAGATAAAGCAAGTATTTTATATAGTATATGATTATAGATAGCGATCAAGTGTGATTTCGAAGCAGCACTCGCCGATGACATTGGCCGAACTACTGCCGGATTTTGCAGATCAAGGGGGGCTGTAGTGGTATATCTTTTTAGATACCGATCTATGATTCTTCTAAGATTCCTCTAAAAACTTCTTGAATGCTGAGCCAGCCATTTGTAGTACCATATCTACAATATTAGAGACTAACGTGCTGGGCGACGAGCGTCTTCATCGTGGAACACCGTAAAACCCAACCAGGTTTTTATAATCAGACAACAGAGTGGATAGCTTATACATAGACAAAGTCGCACATGGCGGCCGCATGAACAGATTAATGATTAAACCG
The DNA here is from genome assembly GCA_963668005.1 of Melieria crassipennis. Lineage (NCBI taxonomy): Eukaryota > Metazoa > Arthropoda > Insecta > Diptera > Ulidiidae > Melieria > Melieria crassipennis. The sequence continues at coordinate 98,673,531 of OY764963.1, read as the reverse complement.
ACTGAAGCATTCTGAGTTTTGGGAACAGTTGAATATGCTTCGCTCTGCACTCCACCAGTGTATCTAAGGTCTGTGAAACATAAGCAGAATAGTAAGTAAAGAAAATAAGCCAAAGCATTTGCGTATAGACTTTATACAAGAAAAATATAAACAATGGTTCATCGAATGCGGTCATCGCAGACGTTGCGGTACACAGCTTGGTGGCGCTTAGAGCTGTAATTTACAAACTACAAACATAACACCACATTTATATGTATATATTTAATATCAACAATATTGTATGATTATAGCCAAAGCACTGTTTGCAAGATGGCCACAACAATCAGCCATCCGACACTGGCGTAAACAAAGCCTACTTTTGCGCATTGTGCCAACTGCAGCAACGACATTACGATGTTTGCCAAGTGGAGCGATTGACGATACAGATTAAGTATCGGATTAAGTAGAGCGGAGCAGCAGGCCAACAGCCCGGGAAGGCAAACGCTAATTATGACTTTCGAGCTGACTTCGCACACAGTCAGCCACCAACAAACATAGCACAGCATCCATTGCGCGCAGCGAGATTGTCACGTTCGCAGCCAGTGAGCGCTGTGCGCGTTGAAAGACGTACTCGTGCATGTGCGGCTACTGCTGACACCAACCAAATCAACATCAAGCGAACTGTGTGTGTGTGCGTGGTTGTTTGCCACGGCTCATAAATGCAACGCGCCGTATGTGCGGCTGTTGAGCTGCGCACATAACGACCACTCATTAGCCGTAACTAAAGTGTAAAGATGGACGGACGTATGTGAGTGGTGGGCTGTTGTTTCAGTATGATTTCTGGTTTATAATGTGCCTCGCCTAAATGAGCTTAATCAGATGTTGAGGCCAGATAACAGTGCGACGAGCAGTTATAAACGCTTGGACAAATATCGAATGAAGCTAGAGCGGAGCAGCTGCTGCCGGCTGCCGGTGACATCCGCCGCTTTTCTTTTTTTCTGGAATTTTCTGCGCAAATACATTTTCAAGATAACAAGTTTATTTGGGTTGGAATACGCTGCGTAATGCTCGAATAAAAGCAGCAGCAGCCAGCTAAAATGCTGCGAACAACAAGCATGATGATCGAGCAAGCAAACTTGGCTGGGTGATAAATTTGCGTTACGTGGAACTGGAAATCACGTAAAAACGTTTGTGTTGACTGGCTTTGAGGCCAGCAACTCAAACAGTTTCTAGAAGCTAAATAAAGATAAGCTTGATTGGATAATAATTGTTTGTAGAGGTTAGAGCTTCATTTACACATTTTGAATGTGACTATGTACATGTTGGCTTTGCTTCACTGATGTTTTTGTTGGTGCTGTTGCCATCTCTATGAGGAATGTGTTGACGAATAAAATAAATACTGGTTTTAGGTTTATGTGCTTGTCAGATCAAATTTCGAGGACTTTGTCTGGCTAATTGAAGTGGAACAGATTCAAAAAAACTGCTTTAACTTTGTAATTTAAGGTAATGAAATTCATTTAATGATCAATTTAAACTTATTGAAGTTGTTTGTATGTAGAGAAATAAACAGAAAATTTGTTTTAGTAAAAAGGTAAAAGTTATATGGAATTTTTACTCACAATCTTTAATTTCAGGCTGGGACATTGGTGTGTTTAGCACGAATACAGAAGTAAAAAATCATTACTAATTTCTTACTTTAAGTGAGCATTAGTTGTGTCAAATAAAATATAAAAATATGTTCCGCATACCTTATTAAAAAGTATTGTGCACAAAAAGATATAAAATTTCTTTACCGAGAAGCACTTTCAAATATTTGAAGAATAAAACTTATATAACAGAATAAGGATTTCATTTCATAAGGATTTACATAAAAGGATTTAATTTAAAATGCTTAATTTTATTAATAAACTGCGTAGTAAATCTTTTATAAAAAAATATGTTCATACAAATTGGTTTGGACATTTTTCGAAACATTTAATGTATCGGTAATTGAAATTTTAAATTATATGGGAGCTTAATATTGTGTGCTCGATTTAAATTTTTCTTCACAGCTTTTGACTGGTTATCGCAACACGATAACCGTGTTTGCTAAATTTGATAAGAAATACTGACTTATGGATAAAAACAAACTGCGTCAAGTCAGCGATAATCTCTATACTGAGTCTAGAAAAACAGCTGACATTTATTAATGTTAGTATTTCATGTCCAAAGTCCACCAAAAATAGCCTAATATTAGCGCTCAATTTGCAGCAAACCAATAAACACAAAAAAGTCGTAGCAACGCAAAATAACAAATGTATTAAAGAAAACAATACAATTAAAAGCGAGAGAAATCCGAATGGGGAGGAAACAAACAACGAAGTACATGCAAAATGTAAACCAACAGCGCTGCGAATACGAAACTCCAGAGCATTCCAGCAAAAAATGTGATAAGAGCTCCGCTGGAAGGGAGAACATAACCTATACAAATGTATAAAAAAGTATGTGACGAACTTCCAATTGCCGAATGGGCTCCCCTGCACCGCGCGCGTGATTGAACAATTCTCCACCAGCTGCTACGGTATCAACAACAGTGTACTTCCTGCTTTCTAGTCACCATACTGCGATTTCTGAAAACTTTTAACTTTTTCTCATGAAAAAACTAACACAGAAATCTATGCTTTGATTAAATATTTATAAAATCGATCATTTAAAGTTGCAATTGTAAAATCATTGAACAATGGGGGCACCATTTTCGTCCCGCTTTCTATTTTTGTGCCAAGCAACACCGTTCCCCATACACTCAGCGCAATCACGCATGAGTGTGTTTGTGTTCGTGTTAATGTGGGGGCACGAAAATGGCCGCACGCAACAAAATATAGGAAATTCAAAAGTAAAAAAGCCAGTCCAAAACACAAAAGTCGATAATTGCAAAATAAAGTAAAGAAATTAAATTTCAAAAAAGAACGCAAAACGCACCACTAATAATGGAGTTTTTTGAAATAATTTCGTTTACTTTACTTACGACCTTCGTTGGCTTTTTAGTTTCTGCTGCGCGTAGTGGGGAGCAACGGGCGCAGTGCTGGCTAATATTTGCCATTGCACTTAATTAAGCTTACGAACAAGTTTGTTCATTTTTTGCTTTAGAAACATTCTCTACTTTACCACCGCCACCACCGACAAGCACAAGGATAACCACATACACACACACACACAATACTAGCATTACCACTACCAGCATTACAAACCATTATTTTATAACCATTACAATTTGCCACCAAAATTCATTTCTCTTTAATTGCTTAATTTATTTAATCACTGCAAAATCGATTTTCTTTTCACACAACTTCTTTTTTGATTCTTTTTAGCTGCACTCATTTTCGCCGAGCATTTACTTTTACTTACAGTTTATTATTCATGTTTGATGGCATTTTTACACGTAATGGTTGCAAATGTAACTTCACTTGAAATTAGGAAATTATAAAATTGAAATGTAGCTTTTTTAGGAGCTTTTTCGCACGGTGAGACACAACTAAGTGATTGGAGCTGGAAATTGTAAATGATTTGGGGGCTGGCAGCATAGTAGTAGCCGAAGTAGAATTTCCCTTTGAATACTATTCAAGGGGAAATTTTTAAAATTTCCCATTGGTGTTTCATGTAGGGTTGCAAATAGGGTGTATGCATCTCGTGGGCAGTGTTGCCACCTTGGTATAACTCTACCAAATTTGGTAGACTTTTGTTTTGAATTTTCTTGTTTGGTAGATGTGATTAGGATTTTTTATGTAATAGAAAAAACCGAGTATCTTCTTCAAATCGCAAAAAAATCCCAGGAGTCAAAAAAGAGACTGGCACGATTATAAAACATGACTGCTGTTATAAATATATTTTCATTGTTTTCTTCATGATGCAATAATTTTTTTGTTTCATGGTTTTCTTGAATCTCTGTTTTTGCCGTGTTTACTGCAGCAATTGTGTTGAGAATGTAAATTTAATGTTTATAAATGTATAAGTTTAACACTTTTACCACTAAATGTGATTCCTTCAGAAATAATTTCAAAATAAATGTTAATTCGATCTGAACAAGTTTTGGTAGAATTTTGTTGGATTTTTTGAGGTTAGTGTGGTAGAAAATATTTTTCGGTTGTGGCAACATTGCTCGTGGGCAGAGGTTGGTGAAAAAATGTTCACTTATAAGTGAATCTGAACTGAAGCATAATTTATAATAGGAACTTACAATTTCATATCATTTTGAAGTGATTACTTGGGGCTTTTCCATAGATTGGTTTTTTACCAAAGACAATATAAATAAAGATGAACCGCGGCCATACAACGTTGGTCCGCAGCCAAAATCGAGGTAGGATTTAGCGAAAATCCTACTTTCGCTTACTCTCACAACTGTGAGCATAAAATGAGAAGCGGTGAGAGCGGAAGAGTAGTTTACGGAGAACATACCAATGCAAATTAACCACTCCCACTGTGAGTAATGCTCGGATTTACGAGAGCGTAAAAAGGTTGTCGCTCAGCCGTGATACAAAACTGCTTTGTCGGTCAGAAAATTCAGTGTTGCAAAAATTCGGCTTCTTCCGAAATAAATCAGAATTGACGATCAAAATGAGCATTCGTTAAATTTCCGCAAATTATTTTGCAGTTATTTAAGCTGGCAGTGCTGCTTCATGTGGGAAATTCCTACTGGGACGAAATGTGAAATCATTTCTCAATGTTGGCTGCACTGCAACGCGCGGAATTTCATAAATTTGTTCTTATATTCGAAAAACAAGCAGGCAGTTAGTTATAAGCAGAGATATTACGAAGCGGATACAAAGTTTTACATATTTTTATATTAGCATAAGGGAGCGACGCCAAAATAGTAAACGGCATGGAAACGAATTTTGGCGGAAAGCGGGAAATGGCCAAAAGGACTGCAGCAGAAGTTGCCCAGGAAATTGTATCCCGCAAGGGGGCCAAGTGGCAGCTGCAGTACGGACTGACGGTGCTGCGCAGTCTGTGTGTAGCTGTAGGCAAGTGTGATGGCAAGCACTTTGATATTTACTGTGATTTAGTGGTGCGGGTGTTGGCGCCGCACATTCAGCCTACCGCCAATGCCAAGCTCTGGTCGGCCTACTTGGAGCATGTTCGCTACTTCCATTACTTGCTGCAACAGCGGGTAAGGCAAGCATTACATGCAGTAATAGTCCCGCTTTAAACCACACTTCTTATAGAAACTTCACGCGGAAGCGGGGCAGATTATAGCCTATGTCTCTAGCTGCGATCAGTTGCTGCAGTCTGAGGCAGACTACAAACTGGCGCTCAGCCTTTACTTGCATCATCTGCTGTCGCAGTATACACACATGCGCACCAATGCCGCCGAAGCACAGCGGCAGATACTGCAAGTTCTGGATGCGTTGACGGCGCTCTTTCATACTATGCAGCAGCTCAACGTCGAAATGAATTTCCTTTACGTCGAGTTGATTGCTGACTTTGTGCAGTATTTGCTGCCGAAGCGAGGAGCAAACGCCTATAATTTTCTTTGTTCGTTACCGCCAGAAAAGACCCGCATGTATGAGGCTTTCTTTGGGCTGTTGAGCGCCCTGCGTACGCCTGCGCCATTACCGCATGAACTGAGCGCTCACTGCCAGCGCCATCTGGAAGCGTTAGCTGCATTTTTGCATCTGGATATGGTCGACCGGCTGTCTGAGCAAGTTGCGCTGCGTCACTTGCGCTCCTGTCGAGACATGCAGCTGCTGCAGAGCAATAAGAGCGTGGGCTATGTGTTCTCGCTGCTCTACTACCTGGTGAAACTGACCTATGGACTGCCTGCCGATGTTTTCCGGGAGGTTTACATAGATCTGGTTAGGAAGCTGACTTCATTTTTCGAGAAAGTTGGCGAGTCGCTGATGCAGGAGCGCTGGTTCACAGATGTGCCAGTGTTGGTGGCAGTGTTGCTGACACACATGCAGCCGCATGCCAGCACCACATTCGCGGCATTCTGGCAGCAGATGGACACGGTTGAGTGCTACATTGCACACATGGAACTGATATGGAGCTGCATCCGGCTGGCGCCGCGGATCGTCGAGACGAAACTGTTGGTGCTTAATTGTTGCACCAGCGCGCGCAAGCATACAATACTAACGCTGATGCAGGCGGCGATGGGTGCCTGCCACTCGTTCATGAAGCATGTGACGAACGAGCCGCAGGAAAAGGTAATGTGCGCGGAAAAATGTATGGTATGGCGTGGTTTGCTGACAAATACTCTTTGCTCTTTGTTTGACAGCACGAGGAGGACCAGTTCAACAGCTTTCGCAGCGCCTTCATGCAAATTATGCGCCACGGCATTAGCGTCATCGATTCATTAGCATGCATCGAGTCAACGTCACCTGATCTGAAAATGATGCTGGCGCTCTTTGGCCAGTTGTCGATATCGGTGCGTACGCCCAGGCAAGTGCGTTTCTGTGTGTCGCTGGCTGAGCTGCTGGTGCGCATAAAGCACAAATTTTCGAGTGGCGACTGGACACTGCTATTGCGTCGCATCTACAAAACCGCGGCGCTAGGCGATGATCCCAAGCTGACCGCCGAATTGCAAGCAGCCTATATTGCGTCCATAATGCAGGCGACAGTTTGGCCGGACGTGCTGATGCTGCACAATCAAATTGGTATTTTCTACACCAACTCCCCGCATGTGCCCAGTGGTCAGTGTATACTGCAGCTGCTCGAAAAGAGCCGTAACGCGTTTAAACCGTTGTTGGAGCCGCGGCAGCGTAGGCAGCTGCATTGGTGGGAGGTGCAGGAGTTTCTCAAGTATCACCGAACAGACACGCAACTGCAGGAGTCGTTGTTGCAGAGCAGTCAGTGCGCATACGACGAGGTGCTGGTGGCGTGTGTGGGCAAACTGCAACCGTTTGTGGCTGAGCGCTTAGAGGCGATTGTCCAGCCGTTGCGACTAAAAGCAGACACTGGCAAACTGACGCGTTTGGAGCAGTTGACGTTGGCGCACGCTTGCACGACGCTACTATACGACCAACTGAGCGTGCAGAAGAAATCGTTGGCGGTGGAGATCAAATGCCAGGAGGATAATCTTGAGGATCTACTGCAGCGTAAGGAGCTAGCCGCAGTAACTGTGCGCAACGAAGTGCGTTTGGTAAAATTGGCCGAGGAGGCATTGCAAGCATTTGCAGAGTTCTACAACAAGGTACGAGTTTGTAATTGAGCCTATTTTTAATGTTAAATTTTTGTTAAATGCCAGGCGGACAGCGAACACATTTCTTGTGATGATGCCTACATCGATTGGGAACGCATCGTCGACGATTTGGCGTCAATGGCTTTGTACTTACAGCTCATTGGCTACGTGACGTTAGCGTCGCAGGCTTGGTTGCTGCACTATCGCGTTGCCAATACGATCGAAGATGCGGACAACGCCCTGCGTAGCTTCAGTTACTTTTGCGAACATGCCGACTACTTCGAGCACTCAACCGAGCTGAATTTAGAAAAGGAAGTTGAATTGCAGCAGCCGTTTCTGCTCAGCGCTATGGAGAAATTGCCAACGCTGCGCAAACGCAACCAAAACTATGTGCTGACGTGTGTCTGTCAGCTGGCGTATTTTTACGCGCGTCGCGGCAACTTTACCTTCGCACAAATCCTGCTGCAGCTGGTGCAACTCAAGCACAGCGCCCTGCCCGACCAGCAGGGCACGTACAATGTGGTGCTCGGTACCATGGATGTGGTGAAGTTCCGCATTTTGTGGAAGCAACTGGGCGCCGGTCGCAGAGACGATCACGCGCATACGGAACTCGTGCAGAGGTGTCTGCTGCGCGAGGTGGAACAGACGCTGGAGCGCTTTCGTACAGAGGTCTTCAAAGTCACCGCCAGTGAAGTCATGCCCTACACTATACTGTTGCTCAGTCTGGTGCAGGAGGTGGCGGAGTGTGCGGCCAATCGGCTGTGCGATTACTTTGTGAACGCCTACTTTGCGGGCATTTTCAATATTCTGCTACAGTCGGGCTCTGCGTTGCGGATCATACAGCTGCTGAGTATGTGGGCGTGGGTTAATTTACAAATGGAATTCGTGAATAAGGCTCAGGTGCGTAGTGTTTGCGTTAATTTCACAGGCAAATTTACATGGCGTACGCATTTGATTTCAGATTAAAGTCAAGTTGATTGAGTGCATTATGGGTGTAAAGGGTTTGGCAGAGTTGCGGCAGCTGAGCGAGGAGGCCGCAGCGCTTAAGAAGCCGGCCATGACTCCGCTACCCACACTCGAAACGCTGCATCCCGGCATGGAGATGATGCGTAAAGTTGTTCAAGTACCCGTATCGCCGGTGAAAATTGTACGTAATCTATACTCTATCCTTACTGTTATATAAGAAACAATGTGACGTTGCTTTTTTGAGCCCCAATCAGGCAAAAACCACTGACCGATTTAGATGAAATAAGCACCAACAGATTTTTTATGTGGGGGAATGGTACATAGTCTATATGAGATTGACCACGCCCAGTTCATGTCTGCAAATCAATATTAATGATTCTATGTTTCATAGGGGTAAACATAGTTTATAAAATATTGGCCACGATATGGGTATGAAATTATTCCAATAGGGTAGCATAAGCCTTACGGCATTACTCGCGCCCTGTTGTTACGCCCACTATGGTGATACAAATTAGCAAAATCTTTCTATAGGCTATTTGGATATCAAACGATTTTGTGTTTAATTGAAGCAAAAACAACCATTGGCTTTCTGAGAAAGGCCACACTTACTTTCGCGGGTCACGTCCAGTGACTGTGTAGACTTTATAAGTTTGGCCGCAGCTACTTGACACTAAAGTAACTGAAATTGGTTCCGTCGTATTTAAACATGCGGTTGATCATACCCACCTGTCACTATGTGTGTGTTTGAACCAGTCTTGTTGAAATTTCTACAACGTCTTATTGTTTTTAGGAAATAGGTCATACATTATATTTGGTTTCGATATTTCAGGGAGTATGGATTTACCACTCTTTCTAGGAAAAATGCAACAGAAATTGTTAACATTGGCATGTCTTTAGAAGTGTAGGTCGCACAACTTGATCGGTAGTTAGTCGAGTCGGGGTTGGACAAGTCACCGGCTTGAAAACATTGCACAGAAAAAAATCAAACTCAATTGTTAAGGGTTTTATACTTATTGAATCATCAGATATTTTAAAAAATTAATTACGATGTCACGGTGAGCAAAGCCGCGGGGTACAATTAGTTATCTATATCTATTAATCACTAGCAGTCAATGGGCCCCAATAGATCAAGTTTCTTCATACAACACTTTGACCCATGTTTTGCCTCTTTAGACCCTGAATTTCAAAAAATCCCGTCTTAGCGGAAGTTTATTTTCTTAAATGTGCTTACACTTTCAAAAAAATTTCATGTTTGTAGCTTTAGCCGCTAAAGTTTAACGGTTTGGACTGGGCGGTGATGAATCAGTCGGTCAGTCAGGGCAAACAATCATATGTATTCAGATTTTAGTTATATGGGCGGTGCCACGCCCCTGTTATGCAATGCCCAACCCATTCTTCCAGGCGACTCAGTTTCATTTATGTGCGGCTTACAGTTCCAAAATTAGGCGGCAAATTTGAGTCACAAAAAATGTGCCACGCCCCTTGTCCAACGCTCATAAAATTTTACCAGTAAAATGGCACATCTATGGGACAACGGTATACAGAATTTCAATACTGTCCGATTTATGTATAATTCTGAAGCTATTCCATATTAAAAATTTGGGTTGTATGGCTGGAGCCATGCCCCTTGTCTTATACCCACCCCATTCCCCATATCGAAAGGCAAGACTTAATCGTAAATTTGTGCCAAATTTCAGTGATGTGTGACCCGTAGTCTACTATATAAAAATAAGTCGGGTTTTCCTTCCTGACGCTATAACTCCAGAACGCACGAACCGATTTCCACGGTTTTGCATTCGTTGGAAAGGTCTCGGGCTGTGTGAGGTTTATAGCAAAGAAAATTCAGGAAAAGAACAAGGGGCGTGGCACATTTTTTATGACCCAACATTTCAGCAGAACTGTAAGTCGCACATCAATGAAACTTGGTACGAACATACCATTTAGTCATATCTTTCGGCAGAGGGAATGGGGCGGGTATTTAACAAGAGGGCGTGGCTCCGCCCATACAACTAAAATCTTTTATATGGAATAGCTTCGAAATTGTAAGTCGCACAGCATTGAAATTTGGTTTGACATCCTCCCATAGAAGTGTCATTCTACTGTTAAATTTTGATAGGCGTTGGAGAAGGGGCGTGGCACATTTTTTGTGTCCCAAATATTTCGCTGAACTATAAGTCGCACAGCAATGAAACTAAGTACGAACCTACCATTTATTTATATCTTTCGACAAAGGGAATGGTGCGGGTATTGAACAAGGGGGCGTGGTACCGCCCATACAAGCCAAATCATTAATATAGAATATCTTTGAAATTGTTAGTCGTACAACACTGAAATTTAGTACCCCGTCGTCCCATAGATGAGTTATTCTACTGGTAAGATTTGGTGGGCGTTGGACAAGAGGCGTGGCACATATTTTGTGATCCAAATATTCCGCTGAACTATAGGTCGCACAGCAATGAAATTAAGTACGAACCTACCATTTATTCATATCTTTCGACAGAGGGAATGATGAGGGTATTGAACAAGGGGGCGTGGCACTGCCCATACAAACCAAATTTTTAATAGAGAATATCTTTGAAGTTGTAAGTCGTACAACACTGAAATTTAGTGCCCCGTCGTCCCATAGATGGGTCATTCTACTGGTAAATTTTTATAAGCGTTGGACAAGGGGCGTGGCACATTTGTTGGGACCCAAATATTTCGCTGAACTATAAGTTGCTCAGCAATGACACTTAGTACGAACCTACCATTTTCTCTTTCGACAGAGGGCATTGTGCGGATATTGAATAAGGGGCCGTGGCCCTGCTAATATAACTTAAATATTGTTCAAGCGCTATCCATTTCTTTACTGAAACTTAGCAGCACCATTCCTTATTTACGGGCCTCGATTGCGTTAATCAGTAGCTCCCTCCTCTTCCTTTAGTTGGTTTTCTTCGTCAATTTGCCATTTGCCACATCGCCATTGATTCGCCATCTCGCGTATTTCATTATAAAAAAACAACAAATGTCGTGCGGGACGAAGTTCGCCGGGTCAGCTAGTTTCATATAATTTGGGTCGTTTGAAAAGTGTCACGCCCCCTGTCTAACCCTCATGAAATTTTTCCAGTGACACGACACACCTAAACTATGGCCCTGCACCAATCAATTTCAATGCGAAGATATTCCATATTAAAAATTTAATTTGTATAGGAGGTGCCACGCCCACCTCACACTATGTGCTTTTCTGAGATTTAGTCAAGGCGAACATTCCGTGAAAGATTCAGTTCAATCGGCCGTCTAGTTTTCGAGTTTTAGTGTTGTGTGACTAACAAAAAAAAAACAAACAAACATTCATTTATAAATACATAGATTTGAAGAATCCAAATTCGTTTCCATCGCAGGATCGCACGCAGCTGAGTTCGGTGACGCCCGGCCATGGCCTCAAACGCTTTCTGCAATGCCACAAAAACGACGCGCTGCAAGAGTACGAAGTATTGCAGTGGAACTATTTTATTGCCGGTTGCCTGAGTGCGCGCTCACACTTTCTGGCCGAGAACTACGAGCAGCTGGAAGACTTCTACGAGCAGTGTCAGCAGTGGCTGAGTGGGCGAAAGGATAAATTTCTGCAAGTTACTTTCCAAAACATAAAGTTGCTCAGCATGCAGCACTACGTGAACTACCTGCGTCTGCGTAAAAAATACGACAAGGCAATGCAGTGCCTGGAGCGAGCACTCGACGACTGTCAGCAAATGGAGGGCACTGTGGACTGCGTCTATCGCGTCAATTTCCAGCTGCAGCTGCGCGCCACAAAATTGGAAATGCTGCGCGCTCAACAAAAACAGGTGGAGCAGCTGCAATTGCGGCGCGCTCTGACATTCAACGAGTCGCCAGAGGATAGTCGGTTGGCGGTGGCAGCAAAGGTGGTCGCGACAAGCGCGGTGCTGTGTGGAGGCGTCAAAAAGAAAACCAAACAGGCGTTTAGCATTTTCAGCAGCGAAGCCGACGAGAGGCGACACAAGTACAAAGCAATGACCGTCGATGTGAGTGCGAGAAAAGCTCGCAAAAAAGCGGCCAGTTGCAGCGACAGCTCACCGACAGAATCGGAGCTGGAGGCAACCTTGAATCAATGTCAGACAGTGCAGTCAGTTGATTTGGTGGATAGTGATGATGCAGAGCAGGCCACTGTTCCAGTTGCCGCGAAATCAGCGAAAACCCGCGAAGATGTGTGCAGTGTAAAAAAACCGCTGGCTAAAGTACGCGTAAAGAACAGCGGAAATCGTGCAGAGAAATTGCGGCAAACTGGAGTGATTTGTCTGTCCGACAGCGATGAGGAGGACACAGTAAAGGCTATGGTTGAAACAGTCAAAAAGAAGCCTGCGCCAACGAACAATATGCAAATACAAGGCAGCACACACAAGTCCAACAGTGGCAAGGCACACAGACCAAAAATGCTGCGTTTTGTCGGCCGCATGCAGACAATGCACTCGTCCAGCGACTGTAGTTTGGATAAAAACACTACAGTTGAATCAGGCGGCAGTACGCCTGTTGTGGAGATTAACGCGGATATCATAAACACGCCAACAGTAACGCAGGAATCCAGCGAACAGAATAACAGTAGCATTCTAGCAACACCGGCCTCAAAAGGCACCAACACCAGATCTGCCAGAAAGAAAACTACCGCCTCGAAGCAGTGCAAAGATGCCGATGCGGCTGAGTTGAGTATGGAACAGCCTACGTCTGCCACAAAGGTCAAAAATACAAAATCGAAAGCAACACTAGCACCAAATATGGAGGTTGAAATCACAAAGAAGACAACGACAACGGCAACTAGAACGCGCACCAAGACGGAAATTCGTACACTGACTTTGATCCGCAAAGAGACCGCCGTGAGGCTGGTGTCGCCCGGACAGATGCCGACCGCAAAGCGTAATCAGAAGAAGGAAGACGAACCAGATGCACCGAAGCGGACAACGGCCAAAACGCGTACCATGCGTGCGCGCAAAGTACCGGTTCAAGTACAAAACGATGAAAATATCCAGCCGGCGGCGGCGTCGCTTACAGTCAACAGTGCCGCCAACAGGCGTCGAAGGCCGTAGAACATTGGGCGTAGCTTCTTTGGAAAAATTTCTCGTTTGAATTTGTTACATTTTAGTTTATTTTTGTGTGTGTTTGTTAGCATTGTCCCTAACTACATACTTTTATTTGTTTTATTTATTTGTATGCAACTTTCATTGCTTGTGTGTTTTTTTGTATCAATTCATTTTGTAGTCAGAAGTAGTTGAATAAAAATGCTTGATATACATATCTAAAATAAATGAGTATGCTTGTATATAGAAGGTTGGCTCCTGAATCTAACAAACTAAAAAACTAAACAATTTTTATAAAAGTTGTTTCGCTTACAACTTTTTATTAGTACATCTTTTGCATCTAATGTTACACATCAGAAGAAAGGTATGAAAAATACCTTTCGTTTGATACCCATATCAAATAAATCAGTTGGAGATTAATCGAGTTTTTTGATAAAAACTTTGAACTTTGACCCCGAGCCACGCCTTTTGTGGGCGTTTCCCAAGCAAAATTTTCAGTTTGTTAGATTCACAAAAATAAACTATATGGTCCAATTTTCCGTTTATTTTTAGGGTTCGCTATACTGCATTTGTTGCAAGGAATTTTGTCGGATGACAGGAATACCATTTAAAACATAGTTCTGACTATGGGTGCGGAAGTACTTCATCGGGAAGTACTTCGTCGTGTCCTCGCACTGAAAACAAATATTTTTTACAAACCGTGATAGTGCTGCCTGCCAATCATTTTTGTTTAATTTAAAACAACTGTCCACTTATCGTTTTTTCCATACTTTGGAATATTTTTTAATTGTTTGCCAATTTTTTTAACAGCAAGTTTTCATACAAAAGTTTGTTTTTCATCAACGAAAGAAAGTACAAAAATCCTTTAAAATGTTCTTATAGATTCTTTTCGTTTTGCTAAAACCAGTAAAACTACAATAGATTTTTAATTTTTAAAAATGTTAACCATATTTTCTAAAATTACTGTCGTAAACGAATTTTGAACATAAATGTGTAATGACACTTTTTAAATACAAACAAAATAGTGCCTCAAATAGCATCGAATTAAAAGAATTGATTTTGGCAATGACACGACATGACAATTTCGTGAACTTAATATTCAAATTTTCGCATAGAAGTTTCAATAATTTAAACGATGCATAGTAAATTTGTTCACAGTAATGTAAAATTGGGCCTGTAGTATGGACTACATTACACTTATACGTTATAACAAAACCTAGCTAAATACTTTCTTGTGTTAACGTTAATAAGTAAGTTAAATATATATATTAAATAAGTATACTTATGCTCGTTTTCAACTTATAAAACGCGAAAATTATTGTTTCTCAAGTAAACTTAAGCAAGTTACCAAAATGCATTTTACATTCAACCATAAAACGCATTTCACAATATCACAATTGCATTTGAATCCCATCGCACACACGACTCGATTCATTTTAGCCACAAATCATCTACACACATTGCTATTGTAATTGTAATTATAGAAATATAAGATTCGGTCTTTCAGCTTTTCCTTTGCTCTACAGCGTACAAAATTGACGTACGAAAATGTTAATTGCTAGTGCCCGGACACACACACAGTGCACGCACAAGTTGCAGCCAGAGCCCATACAAACCTACGAAAACCAATAAAAAATTCGGTTCGCTGCGGCTCAAACGATATCGCCGCTGGCACCGTAGTTGAGTCCGTTGTTGCGGTGGTGATGATGCTGCGTGTCCAGGTGGTCCTGCTCCATCTGCTCCTTCAGTATTTCCAGCTCGCGTATGCCCGACACGGTCACCTCGTACTTGTGCGTCACCAGCGAGCGGTAGAAATGGATGGCGAAGGCGAGAAAAATTATCAGCACCGGGATGAGCACAATGCACGCTGACCAGGCGGCCGGCGGGCTTAGATCGTAGAACTTCACCCAGCACAGGATGGCGATCTCCACCAGGAAGAGGATGAGCCCGAGCAGCGTCGAGAAGGCCCACGCCGTCTCGATGTACCAGTGCAGCCGTTCGTGCGGCGATTCGTGCACCAGCGAAATGCTGTGCAGATTGCAGACGGTCTCGATGTTGGGCAGGATGCAGGTGCTGATCATCAGCGCGAGCATGTGCACGGCGACGAGCAGCGTGGTGCAGATGGCGAACGCCACCAGCATACCGGCGGGCACTTGGGTGTCGTTATTCAGTTGCACCTCCACCATGGCCACCTAGACGATGTGCAGGCGAAACAACAAAAACGAGTCATTACAAATTGTACGAAAGATTCGTAGCCAAAGCCATAAACAATTAAAAAACAAAACTCATTTGAAGAGGCGCGCCGAATGTGTGCCTAATTGAAGCCAATTGAGTATCGTGCCGGGTGGAATTGAGCAAAGCAGTCGCCATGTCGGCACAGCCCCATATAACCCAATTAATATTTTTACACATATGAACACAATTAATTTATATGAAGAGCTATTGGTGTTGTTGTTAATTTGGCGCTTGGCTCGTACGCACAAAGCAGGGCACGTCGCCGCGGCTGCGACTGTTTGGCAAAGGTGCAGTCGAAGTCATCGTCGAATTGATGGCGTTTTAGCGAAATTGTGTTTTTGCACTTGGCAGAAGAGATAAAAGTGAATGTGCTGTTCTGGTGTTGTGCATAAATATAACTAAGTATTTCAATTGTAATGGCAGCAAGTCTCAATGGTGGAAGAGGCGACTGCAAGTTGCATAAATATGCGACAAAGTGTTGGTGTACCTATGTGAAAATGGTGACAATTACTTTGGATTTGGATTGAATTGAATTGTCATTAGAAAACAGTTAAAATTGTTGAAAATATGAATTGCTATTGGCAATCTGGAATTTGATTAATGCAGCCAGTTGCCGGAATAAAGTCCACTAAATAAATAAATCAATTTGACATATTCGAATGGCGTCGCGCGTTCGACGCTGCTACGTTGCTCGCTTTAGTCGGTTAAAAATCACGTTTCCTAATAACGTGAGCGCGCCAGTGAGTGACAGTAAGAAAGAAGAATCATTACAGTAAGCTTCATATTCATTGGAAAACTAATCATGAAATGGTTAAGTCTTTCATTATTCACATTAAAAAATTTAGAACTCGAAACTTGCGAAAACATGCAAAGAATGCAAAACCAGGGGCCAAGTGAAACCATTTTAGCAACAGAAGCATTTCCAAAACTATGAGGAAGTCCTACGAGGACAGATAGATGTATGGATAGATTGGGCGGTGGATGGATAGACAGCTGGATAGAGCAGTGGATAGATCGATAGCCGGATAGAGCGGTGGATGGATAGAAAGTTGGATAGAGTGGTCGATGGAGAGATATCTGGATACAGCGGTGGATGGATAAATAGTTGGATACAGCGGTGGATGGATAGGTAGTTGCATAGAGCGGTGGATGGATAAATAGCTGAATAGAGCGGTGGATGGATGGTTAGCTGGATACAGCAGTCGATGGATAGCTAGCTGGGGAGAGCGGTGGATGAATATATAGCTGGATAGAGCGGTGGATGGATAGTTGGATTGAGCGGTGAATGGATACATATCTGGATAGAGCGGATATAGATAGATAGATGTTAGGGACTGTCTATGACGAAAGAGGAACCAGATTAATACTGCCTAGTAGCAGCAGATCCACATGGAATAGCCATAACGAACGACGAACGCTGCCGAAAATGTGGTGAGGTGAGAAGCAACGAAATCTACTCTGATACTACCCCGCCATCTCTAGCCACTGTCTAAGATGAGAAAATGATTTACCTTAAATAGCTTTAAATTTGAAAAGTATGGATACCAAAACCATTGCATAACAGCTAAGAGTTAAAAATATCAATATGTGACAATAAATAGTAAAGCGTTTGGGGGGTCAATACGTGTAAATGTACAAAATTTTCCAAAAATTGTTTTTTGTGAAATAGACTCCAGGGGATCTTAAGAATATCCCCACCCCCAAGTGGGATTCTAATTCTGATGACCCGTTCCCCTGCAGCAGTGCTTTATTGATGGTCAATTCGTTCCGCATGATGTCGGTAACGCAAAGTTTAAACCGAATTATTTCGAAACACTGGTTTTTGATTGAAATTTGGGCAGCAACTTTTTGAAACATA
Organism: Melieria crassipennis; assembly: GCA_963668005.1. Classification (NCBI taxonomy): domain Eukaryota; kingdom Metazoa; phylum Arthropoda; class Insecta; order Diptera; family Ulidiidae; genus Melieria; species Melieria crassipennis. The sequence continues at coordinate 98,656,274 of OY764963.1, read as the reverse complement.
GAACTTCTAAAGTAACTAAAAATTTCATTGTTTTTGGCGAAATCCGCGGCGCCATTTTCGGGGAATTAAGAACAAAAAGTTAATTTTTTTTCGGTTGGAGCGTATTTTTGTATTTTCGAGAAAATATTTTTGTTTGGTTAGTTACTTTAAAAGGTACATATATTTTCTCATAATAACTAATAGCAATATTTTTTCGGATGATTTTTGTGGCGCCGCGGCACAACTTCTACTAGAATTTGGGCCCAACGTTGGACCCCCACCACCGCCGCCATTTTGAGCACGCCAAAAAACAAAAAAAAAATGTTCTTGCACTGCTACCTTTTAATAAAAGGATGAAACAAAAATTGTACATTGCATTAATTTTTTCCGGCGTATGCGCGATTCCAAAAATATACCGTTTACACGTATTGACCCACTTAATGCAATAAAGAATTTACTTATAACTATATGAAGATATATTTGCTACAGAATAAAATATCACAGAACAATACCACAAATTTCTTGAACATTTTAATTACATAGTTCAAGATTCGGAATGGTCACAAGATAGAAACTGCCAGTGCCGGTATTTTAATTTGATCTGGACAAGAAAACTTGTGAAAGACCTGGTACCCTCGAAATTGGGGCTGGAATGTCTTAAGAAGTTAAAAATGCTTAGCCTCCGTAATCATGTACGGGTCCTCTGGGTTGCGCGTCTCGTTGGTCTCGAAGGATATGAAGCGGCAAACAGACAGAAGGAAGAGTACATCAAGCTTTTTTGTTGACAAAGAACTATTCTTCATAGTTACCAGAAAAGACCAGACGAAATCTACCATTCGGAAAAATACAGGTTGTGTACATGTTGTGCGAACATTGGTTATGCTAAGATACATAGATACATTTTCTTTATGTAGAAATAAAACCATATAAATTGACATTACTTTACAGTTATTGCTGCGCATTGCCGCCCCTAGCCATGTTTACAGAAATCTGCTTGGCTATGTGTACATATGATGTACATGAAGCTGTACATAGAAGGACCGACACGCTATGCACACAGGCACTCAAATGGGACCTTGCCAAAACTGTGAAACACATTGCAGATTTGCAACTGCAATTTTACCGACGTGCAACGTAGACAATGAACGCAAGACAGGAAATCACGGTGCATGCATGCTATAAATTTAATCACGAGGAATTTCGTACCATGCAAGTCCCGCGACATTTACACGGCTGAGCTTTGTCGAACGAAATACCCCAAATTATGTGCGAATTGTTGTCGCTTTATGTTCGCTAAAAATACCGACAACACAGACAGTCGGCGAACATTTATTAGCCACACCAAAGGTTCAAGGTTTGACCTGCAAATATTTACTAAAAATCTATTGTGTACGAATGTCTGTGCGGCTAGAACTTGCTTGGCGAATGGGCAGGTGGCAGGCTTTAGGAATTTTAGGATATATTGAAGGAATTAGTTAGTGTATTTGCACACTTACCATGGCGAATCCGGATAGCAGCGCCGACGTCTTGCTGGAGGCTTTCAGCTTGGCGCGACTGAGCTGGAGCTTGCGCCACGACAGATAACTGGGCGAGTGCAGATCGTCGCCGGACTGTGACATGCTGCCGCTGCCGGTGCGACGTGGCTGTAAACGAGAAAACTGCTGAAATGAACGCAACTGATACGGAGTGGCCTGTGGCTGTGTTTGCGTTAGAATCGCCGGTGGGCCGGGCGATGGCGGCGGCAACGACGTGAAGCGATTAGTCGATTGCGCGTTCAAGTTAAGAAAGCGCGTCGAAACCGCACCGAAGCTCTTCTGCGATATGGTGCCCGGACTGCCGCTGTGTCCCGACTTGGACAGGTGATTGTGAAAGCGCAGCGGTCGACACGAGTCGCAAAAGTTGTAGTCGTGCGGCAGGAACGGATGCGCACCGAACGAAGGCGGCACACTGGCCGCCGTTGAGGGCGGTGGCGGCGGCGGCGGCGAGGACGGCAGCGGTGTGGCCGAACGCTGGACAGCAATGCCGCCGGGCACAATGGTCGCCGATAGGCCGGACGAGGATGTGTACGTTAGGGGCACGGTCGCGTCTAGGGTTTCGTTGCTTTCGTCCGCTGCACTGTCGAGCGCGTTCTGATTCAGCAGGAGACTGCTGTGGCTGTGGTTGGTGCGCGCATAGCGCAGGTTCGAGTACATCTCGTCTTCGAGCTCTTGTATCTGCTCTTGCAGATGTTGTTGTCTGGTCTTTTTCGACGGTGTTCGCGTCGAGTGTCGTTGTGGTGAGTTCACAACATGGGCACCGACCAGCTGGTGGATCGCCGCCAACATTGGGTATTAATTGTTGTTTTTCTTGTTGTTGTTTTAGGTACTATTGTGCTTTCTTATTTAGTTTATAATTATTATGAATGTTTTTTGTGGCGCTCGGCTGAGTTGTGCTTGTTTTTGTGCTGTCTGTTGTTTGATTTTGGCATTTAATTAGAAATTTTATTGCACGCTCACCGGCTCGCTAACGCTTTATGACCGCATTTAAATTCCTCGCGCAAGAGTCAGCACAGGCAACCACCGCTGCTACTTGGCCTGACAAAATTTCGGCCGAAATGTGAGATCTACGTCAAGTGGAACGTGACTTAAATGTTTAAATCACATAGAACTTGGGATTTCTGTTGAAAATCACTAATAATTTATTGCATAGAACGTGAAGAACAAGAAACAACCAGATTGAGCTGTTGAAACAGCTGATGCTATCTTTCGTTTCTTTTCTCCACATTTCACAAAGAATTTGAATAATAAAATATTGTCGAAATGTTTTGGATGCTAAAGCACTGCAAACACTTGAAGGCAAGTAGGATAATTCGGAATCGAATAAACGGAATAATATAAAACTGCAAGGAAAGGTCAGCAACATATTTGCGGCAGCGATACTTCGTCTCTCTTTTAGTTCTCTTTCATGTTAATATGAATTTAATGTTGAAAATACACCAGTTGATTTTTGATATACAAATCTGTGGCTAAAAGTCAACAATCATTGAACCATCAGAAACAACTGTTCGAAAGAGGGTTTTTTTAAATGCTTTGCTCTGTTTTTCTATATTTTAATACATAGAGATTTGCTGTTCATTGAAAACTTTTATTGAATGTATACGCACATTCAGCTGTCAAAAAAGCGAATTTAGAACAGTTCCTTGCATTCTCTAGCATTCAAAAAATTATAAAGTAAAAGGAAGGTGATAAATAAATGTAGATTTACAATGAAATCAAGTCTGATTAATTTCTAATATGCCTAACCTACAGCAAGAACTGGACTATTGTCGTGGGCAGGTTTTGACGACAGTACTTTTGACCCATCCCAAAGAGTTTTTAGGCATGAAACTAGGGATAATTTATAGTAACCTGACATATTCAATTATTCATTTTGTGATTCGTTGTCCTATTAGATAGTTAATAATAATTGACTGGCACGACAGCCCGCTTACGCGAGACTAAGGCCTAGCTTCCCGCAACTACCCGTGTTGTGCGTGTGAATTTGTACACGGGTTGGAGGGACCTACAGTTTTATGCCGGTTCCGAACGGCAGGTTGGGAGCTTTTTCATAAGCAATTTTTACTCTCAGAGGTTTGCCATTTCCAGCTGAGAGGACAGCCACCGAAAGAGAAAACGAGTTTTCCCGTTATTTTTTTTAGGTGTTATTACAGGCAGTACTATTAGATAGTTAGGTAGATTTAAAAGGGGTAGTTGAACTGAGACCAGAGATGATCTGTTATGCCCCCTAGAAGCTTTAAAGAACATTCCCTAATCCCATCGACCTAATGAAGCTTAGTATTTCATGGTGGTTGAGGTGTTTGATATGCTCTTCTGCAAGCCAGTACTGGCCCAGGTATTGCCTCCTACTGCGACATAGCGCATCGCAGTGCAATGTTCAGCAGTCTTCTCTGCTGTTCTAAAGTGTTTACAAATATTTAGCTGTTCTATCATGTAATTTCTCAATCTGTAGTGCCCCGTTAAAAGCCCGTTAACTGTCTAAGCTGTTTTTTCCCCAGTCTGAGGCATTCTTCACTCCATTTGGAGTTACAACCCTTAACAAAGATTTTCGATTGCCTCAGACTCGAGGCGTTAGACCAGTGTTCTGAATTCTTGGTTTTTTTTCTCAAGTCTTAGTGACTCTGCAAGACTGTTCTTGCCCAGTCCAATGAAGCGCTCCGGTTCAAGGGAGATCGCAAGATTATTCGCCTCCTCATTTCCGTATATTCCTCTGTATCCTGGGCCCCAGAGAATTTTGACCTTGTGTATGCGTCTATGCATTCCAGCACTTACCCTAAGGTTATCTCATACGAGTGAAGTCCTTTCACTATCTATCTGAAGGGGCACAATAGATCAACTCTAGTCTCAGAGCACATTTCCCCTTTCAAATCTATCTATCTATCTATCTGAATAAATGTTGTCCTATTAAAAGGAATTTAAAGTTTTAAAAACACATATTTCAAAGATTTTCTTGCAACAATTTTTTTCTTTTATTTTATTCTCATATCTTCATCATTGCACAACCGCAAATATTGAAATAAATTCTTTGAAATATGCATGTCCTTAAAATTTTAAAGCCCTTTTAAAAGGACATCAGATCCGAAAATGAAAAAATGAGTATGCCAGGTAACTATGAATAACTTCTAGTTTCACGACCATTGTAAAGTTTTGAATGAGTCTCGATAAAAGTGGTTATTTGACGCACGGTGTAATATTTCCAAATTGTTAAAACAATGTTCAAAGTAAGCCCAGTATTTTTTTTAAGCAGAAGGCAAAGCAAGAATTGTGCAGTTATAGGCAATCAAAAGTAAACAGGGCCTAATTGACCCAGAGTGTTCCCCATGTTTGAGAAAATTTGTGTGTTCTCCGAAGGTTAAGCATATTACTTTAATTTTTGGAAAGAGTATTAAGTCTTAAAAGCATTAGAAAAGCCCGAAATGCTTTTCTTTTGCTATTGTAAATGCAGGGAACAAGAGAAAACAGACATAGCGCAGAAAATAAATCGGCCATGATTGTTTTTAAAAATGTTGCTCAGATTTTTGTGAAAAATAAACAAAAACCAAGCGGTCATTAAGAGTATTGGATAGCAACAGAAATGTTTTTGGCACATTGAATACGCTATCAAAAAATTGCTAGAAGATATAGAAAAATAGTTGCGGTAGGTATGAAACATTGGCATTGGCCACCGGCAACTTAGGCTAATATAAAACTTTTGCTGTAGATATGAAGGCACAAGTACACACAATTTTCGAAGCTGCTGTCCCGCCTTATGGCGCGAGCACATTGAAGATGGCAACGACACGGCCACACAACTTTAAGATGGCGTTGGCTTCAACCGTTGCCTACTTGATTACAATGAAAGCGGCAGCAACATTATAACGATCATATTTTTTGAGCGCCTAAATTGTAGGGTGTTTGCGTGCTTCTATTAACACTAGAAAGATTGCAAGTTTTCCATACCAACATATTATATCCGCCCATATCTGCAAAAGTACACACCGCATTTGGCTAATTGTAATTGTAGAACTAATTGCAGGACCCGATAAAAACATTAAAGTCATAAAAGCAAAAGTTGGTAGAAATATGAAAGAAAATACAGATATTTAAAAATGAAAAACCGTCAAAATGACCGCAATGGTCTTTCTAGTGTTAATAAGCTTTAATTTATAACAATTTTTGTTGTTATATAATCAATTAAAAACAAATGGCAATGTGTAATTAAAACCAGTAAATTTTAACTAAAATTCAAAAAAATTTGTAATTATTATTCAAAGCACACCGAAGAAGAAGAACGTCATAAAAAATATCTGTTTTGAAGCAGTGATGCCAAGTGCTTTGTTTTTTTTGTTTAATAATCATTTCCATAAGAACGATGTGATTCTATACTTTAACCAGGGACCGTAACAGTTATAAGTTTTATTATAAAAATCAATGTTTAAGAGTTATTTTTTTACTTTTATTTAATGACTCAACAAATAAAAGTTATTTTTTATTTATATTTTTAAAATCTTATAATAATAATTATTATTTTTGATTTTTTTCTTATTAGTCCACAAATAAAAATTTTTTTCGATTTTTATTTTAGTTGTCCTATGATAACAATTATTCGTGACTTCTATTTATAAAAGTCATCAATAAAAATCATTCAATGACTTTTATTTTTTAAGTCATCAATAAAAATCATTAATCACTTTTCTTTTTTAAGTCATCAATAAAAATCATTCAGTGACTTTTATTTATAAAAGTCATCAATAAAAATCAGTCAGTGACTTTTATTTATAAAAGTCATCAATAAAAATCGGTCAGTGACTTTTATTTTTTAAGTCGCAATATAAAAGTCATTTTCATTAATGCATGCAAAAGTTATGATTCTTCCAGAAAATAGAATTGTCAAGACAGGTCTTGTTAAGCCGATCAAGAATATATATACATTTCGATATTTAATGAATCCAATAGTGCATTTAATGAAAATGACTTTTATATTGCGACGTAAAAAATAAAAGTCACTACTGAATGATTTTTATTGATGACTTAAAAAATAAAAGTCATTGAATAATTTTTATTGATGACTTTTATAAATAAAAGTCACTGAATGATTTTTATTGATGACTTTTATTTATAAATAAAAGTCATTGAATGATTTTTATTGATGACTTTTATATATAAAAGTCACTGATTGAATTTTATTGATGACTAAGAAAATAAAAGTCACCAATAATTGTTATCATAGGACAACTAAAATATTATTGAAGGAATTTTAAAATATAAATAAAAAATAATTCTTATTTTTTAATTTTTCCGTAAAAATTATTTATTGCCAAGTTTGATTCTCCGTGCGAAAAGAAATGTATTGGTATATTTAATTTATTTGCATGATTTTTCCTTCGTAGTAAAATTTTCAATTATAGTTTTCATAAATAACTGTTATTTCCGGTCCCTGACTTTAACAGATGTGGTCGTATCGCTGCCGTCTATGTGTTCGGAGCGTTAGCCAGGGGAGGTTAGCTATACGTTTTCTCCAGAATTTGTTTGCTTAATCATCACTTAAACATTGAGTATAACTAGTTTGATTATTACATGGAAAATCAATTTGAACTATTGCCAAATCTTGCTACTTCAACTTCAAGTTTTTCTCTTCAAGTCAATGCAAAGCTTTAAACAACGAGTAGTTTTTCTTTTCGAAATAATTTAGTTCACATTTGCTATTATTTCACTGAATATTCAATTCGATATTCTAATTGAGCTGAAGCTGTTGGGTCGTTTTCAGTCATTAACATAATAAAAATAGCACTGGACTTGAGCCAACTGTGGTTTCGATTTTTAATTGCTGAAGTTCAGCGTAACTGATGGCATTAGCTCAGCTGTTTCGATTAATTTTCCTAAGGTGCGCATATACCTTCGTGTCATCTGATAACTGATTAATTCAGCTAATGTTCAGACCGCTAATCAGCCGATAGATGCAATGAGTAGCTCATGAACAGCAAAGTATTCCGCATTTAGGAAACACAGTCACTTGGTCGCTTGTAATTTGTGTGAGACACTTCTGGCTGACACTGGCACCCGCAGGTCTCACTTTCGTCGCTGTCTCTCACTTGGCTCAGTGCTTTAGGTAATAAATCGACATCGACTTAATTAAATTAAAGATTTCATATGGCCAAACTTAATTAGCGTGCAGGTGAAGCGGTTGCCGGTGTTGTCTGTGCGGTACAAGTTTGCGGATGGCACTGGAACGTCATCGTTCAGATATTTCGGTGGTCACACACGCGCCAATTTCTCTTTTTCGGCAAAAATGCTAATGAGCACCAATACACATACACACGTACGAGTCTCGTTCATCGATTAGTGGAATTATAATTATAATAACTGTTGTTGTTGTACGTTTTATTTACATACATACACCCAATTTGGGTGCTTTTAGCACTTTGATGAATATGCACACACAAACGAACGCCGTTGCCGATAGCCGTTGGCCGCATGCGAATTTGGTTGTAAAAATAAAAATTTCAATTTGGCGGCGCCGCTCGACTGTCAAGTGTGCCGCTAAAAACAAGTTTGTGTGCCGTTCTCCTTTTGCCGTCGATGAAATTTGATGAATTTGCTCTTTGAAATGCCATTAAAAGCGCTCGAAATAAATTCGCCTTTGCATTGCTTCCGCTTGCGAATTTTCCCGAACTCTTGTTTATATAAATTTTTTTTTAATGAAATAACTACAAATAACCGTAATGTAACAAAGTATATATCACTATGCGATTTGTACGATTTTGTCGTTATATTTTTATTTGTTTTTGTTTAAATATATTTTTTTGTATATTCTTTAGTGGACGGCGACGATGATGACAACACGCTGCAGCAACAAGCTAACAACTGAGCATAGTGGCGCGCTCCGCTGATATGGTGGAAAGCAAAGTAAATTGAATAATAACAACAACAACAACGACAACAAGAACAACAACGGCAAGTTGTATAAATACGTTGTACGAGTAAGGCAACAAAAGCGAAAACGCAAAAAAAAAAATCGATCACTTGGCGGTTAATTTAAAATTTGAAGTTCACATGCTCGCACCAACCCAACAACAACAGCAGCTGCAGTAACACTGTGTGGCGGCGACAAATAAACGTTCCCAAAAACAAAACGACAACAATCACAAGTGGCAGCAAGCGGGCCATAAAACTGCCAACAAACAAAATCGATGAGAACGAAATTGACAATTTGCATAGCGGCTTAGAACACGCGGAATGGACGTTCGCAATGGGTGACGTGTAGACAGGTATATGTATGTACGTGGGTACGAAATGAAAATAATCGATACGCTTCAGCGACTACGACAATAGATTAATTGTACCCTACAGAGAGGCTTTCGATTTGTTTCAAGTGCATCGAGTGCTGCGGTGTTCGATGAGGTTTGGTTGGGCAAATTCAGATCAAGACAAGTTAGTGAGTGTGTGAAGTGAAGTTTGGTATGGTTTCGATTAAGTCTGGTTAGTATGAATAAAGTTTGACTCACCTTCAATGAGGTTGGATTGAGTTACGTATGGTTTGGATTCATCTAAGCTAAGCTAAACTTGGTCGAAGCTTCACAACCGTAAATTCAGTTAGGTTGAATTGGCGGTTAAACTCAAGTCAGGTTAGTTTGAATGTCGTTTGATAAACTTGAGCTAGGATTGAGTGATGTTTGGATTAAATCACGTCAGTATGAAGGAAGTTTGGTAACCTTCAGTGAGGTTTGATTGAATTATGTGTGATTTAGATTGGTTTAGGGTAGTCTGATTGAAACTTTTTAACCTGAAATTAAGTTATGTGGTGGTGGTGGCGGCTGAGATCGAGTCTGTTTGGTTTGAAAAACGTTTGGTAAGCTTGAACAAGGTTTGAGTGATTGAGGTAAGGTTTAGATCGAGTCAGGTTAGTGTGAATGATGTTTGATATTCTTCAGTGAGGTGAGATTGAACTGGGTATGGTTTAGATTGATTAAGGCTTGTTTGAATGATGCTTTTCACTCCCAAATTAAGTTAGGTTGAACTGGAGGCGGTTCAGATCAAGCCAGGTTAGTTTAAATATCGTTTGATAAGCTTGAGCTGGGCTTGTTTTGAATGATGTTTATATTAAATCAGGTTGGTTTGAATGACGTTTAATAACCTTCATTTAGGTTAAATTAAATTACATACTTATAGTTTAGATTGATCCAAGCTCACTTGGTTTAAGCCAAGTCAAGTTAGTTTGAATGACGTTTAGTATGACATTAAATGTGGTAAGATTGAACTACGTATGGTTCAGACTGATTTAGGCTTGTCAGGTTAGTTTGAATGACGTAGTTCAATCTTACCTAACTGAAGGTTATTAAAAGTCATTCAAACTAACCTGACTCAATTTACAGATCATCCAAATCAAGCCTAGTTCAAGCTTACCTTAAGATTGATCTAGGCTAGCTTGGTTGAAGCTTTAATTAAGGAAGGTTAAGATTAAGTTAGGCGTGTTTGGAAAGGTTGAGCTAGACTTGAGTGATATAGGTAACGTTTAGATCAAATTAGTTTAGTTTGATTGACTAACCTATGGATTAGATTGATCTAGGCTAACTTGTTTGAAGGTATATTTAACGTTAAATTAGGTAAGGTTGAACAGGTGGCTGCTTAGATTACATTAGATTAGTTTGAATGACGCTTACCAAAGTCAACGTCGAGCTAGGCTTAATTGATTTGTGCCAGGCTTAGATTAAGTCAGGATAGTTCAAAAGACGTTTAATAACCTAAAATGAGGTTGAATTAGGCAAGGCTTAGAGTAAGTTCGGCTTAATAACATTAAGAATATTTGAATTAGTGATACAACAACCTGGATAACGGTAAGTGACAATAGGTTTGATTTAAATACTGACTTAAGTACCTACTGTTGAAAATATATAAAAGCGGTGTTTGTTTGGGCTAAGCTAATTAACGGTCTGCATGATGTCTTTCTGCATTTCGTCATCCACCTGTTGGAACTACTCGTTGGAACTACCCGTTGGCTTAGCAAAAGTTAAGTTGGGTTAAATTAAAAGTTTGGTTCAAGGTAATGAAAAAAATCAGAACTTCATTTTTGGCGAAATTCCAAATACAAGATTTGAGCCTAATATTTACAAGTTGAAACCATTTGCGATCCAAATTGTTTGTAAGAATCAGATATTGGTTTGAACCCTAAAAACCCTTGCGAGTACTAAAAGTATTAATAATTTTTAAATTACAAATATTTTTTTTGATAAAACTTTGTCATATTTTTATCATAAATAAATAAAAGTTATGATAACTTTTCTTCCTTTTTATAAAAAACAAAATTTTGATTCGACATTGATACAAATGTAATACAAATAAATAAATAAGTAATAAAAAAAGTTGATTGATTTTATATTACAAATATTTTTTGCAAGATACAAAATTTTGATTTAAAATTGATTTATATTTAATAGGAAAATTATTAACTATATAAATAAAACGGGCTTCTGAAGCTGTTCCTACAAATTGACTTGAATTATTGAGAATTAAAAAAATTTGGAAAAATTGAAATCATTAAACATCCTATAAATCCATCAACATGTATGCATGTATCTAATATTTTTGAGTAGAATCGTTAAAAGGTTCGTTTTAAACTATTCTACACTCATATCAGCATGACCGCAAAATATAAAAATGTGTTATGTGTTGAAGTAAGCATGCAAAATCATTTGTAAGCAAGCAAAAAACTTAGCTAACAAAACAAGACAAGACAGTTTTAACAGACAAAACAAGACAAGACAGTTTTAATGTGCAATAAAATTGTGAAAAGTCTTTAAAAACGTACTTTGAATAAATGAGCAGCAATAAGCAGCAATGAAGCTAAGTTAACATTTACTTTTTTTTTAACAAACTAAACCTTAAACAAATTGTCATAATTTGCTGAAGTAGGTAGAGACAAAGTCAAGTTAGGTTAGGGTCGTAACTCTATAGAGTTGCACAGGATCTCAGGACACGAGGGTAACGAAGGCAACGAACAAACCGACTGCCTTGCCAAAAGAGGTTCAATGCCCTCTGGTAGGCCTTGAACCATTCTGAAATGGAAAGGGGACGACCAAAAGGTTGCCCACCAATGGACCAACGGTACGGGACTATGTCAGGCAAAACGGTTCCTAAAGCCAGAGAAAATAGTGTCCAGAAAACTCTTCTGTATGAAACACACTTAGTCCTCTATGGCCCATTGTGATACCACAAGAGGGAGGGACACAAATTAAATACCAATTTAAAATACTGAACATTGAAGGTGTAGAGTGCGAAATGAATGAATGAATATCAGACAATTACCCAGCAGAAAGTCTCATTCATGTTCAAGTTTATAGTTGGGGTTTGTGTTTGAATATTTTGTGAGTGTTGAAATAGGAAATTATAGAAATGTTTTGAGGAAAAATAATTTCGTCAACATAATGGGATCCTTTTGAGGCTCTTTTAGCTTTCATTGGTAAATTGGTAAATTTAGCGGTTGCCGAATAGTTATCAAGGATGGCCACGAGGAGGCTGTGTATCAAATTGGATTGAACAGATTGATTGTAACCAGAGACTTTACTTTGTATGTCCGCTTCCATCCTAATAATTTGAGGCAAAAAATGAGTTCGTAGCTGGGATAAGCATTCAAATTTCATTACTTTCTTGCTAATACTCGTAGTTAGAAATGGAATGAAAGCATTTTGTTGAAGAGACTACAGTATGCTGGTTGCTTGCTAAAATTTATAAATTTAGGACACAATTTGAAAACCTCTCTGAAGATAACCGAAATTAATGAGTCTAGTAGAAAATCAGAAGTTTGAGCACAAATGTTTTAGATGAAAGTTTTTTATATTCACAGCAAAGTGATAATTCGTATAATTCACTACATAGTATGAGTGAGCAATATTATTCGATAGGACTAAGTAATAGGTTAGGTTAGGTTAACTAGGAGTATCAGCCTCTATCAGTCTCTCAACTATAAAGGCATGGTTCATTGTGATACCACACACACTAATCATTGAGTTGTACAAATAAACAACTTGTTTACTGCTCACTAAATGTTTTCCATTCATACATTACTTATTCTATGAAAATAAAAATAAAATGCCTCGATACACACAAATGGCATCATAACAGACATCAAAGATTGTCAGCAATTACAACAATAATACGGTAGCTACAACAATAGCCACTAAATTTACATTAAAATTGATATTTAATATACATTCACATAATTAACTTTTGCGAAATATGCTCAACAATAAGTCATGTGGTATTAAAATGCAGAAAATATAATTAAAAAGAAAAACAATATTTTATTTATTTGTTCGCAGGGTGTCTGAGAGCGCCTCTGGTTGGTTAACTTTTATTGACATGAGACAATTGACTTTTTGCTCTCCGCTCGAGGTTGCAATGGACAGATCGACTACGGAAAAGCGGTAAATTGAATTGAAATTAATTGAATTTGACAACCAGTCGTAAGGCATTGTGCATAAATAGAGAAATTAACTTTGACTCTGCGACACAGTGCACGGGCGATTGTATGGTAATTTCGGAAATGATTGCGAAAACAAGGCATTATTTGTTGAAAACACATTATTCCAACAACATTGGCTAACGAGTGGGAAATGATTTTTTCATTATTAGATGATAGACAGATAGATAGATGAACAGATAGATGGGTAGATAGATAGATAGATAGATAGATAGATAGATAGATAGATAGATAGATAGATAGATGGATAGATAGATAGATAGATAGATAGAGATGGGCGCTAAATTTGTGCACCTCTGAAATTCGTTTTCTTGTTTATCTTTGGTACGTTGCACATGGATTTATTTTAATTAGAATTGGTAATGGGCAATGTTTATTTTGCGCTTTTACAAAACCAAAGGAAAGTGTGAGAACGACACATACTCAAAAACAAATACAATTCGATGCCCTGCTGGCAAAAGACAACAATAAATAAAAAACATACAAAATAAATAATCTACGAGCTGAGTAAAATTCCAATTCAATTTGTCGTCGCCTGATAACGTTTTCAAACGAATTGCTGCCGCTTCTGGGCAACGATAAATAAAAATGTGAAAATATTGAGAAAAGCTGTTTGCAAAAGTAAAATAAAAACCAACAAAACAAATGAGAAAGATGGGAGCAAGTATTATGAATTATGTATGTTGTGTCCCAATATGGAGAAAGATCGCAAGAGAAGCCGCCGAGCGAGACATAAATTTGCGCTGTGATGCGGTTATTGGCGTTTCGCGACGATCGTAATTCGAAAGCACAATGCAAATTTATTGTTAAAGAATAAAGCTTGAATTTCGTAATTAAAACTCAGGCGGCACAACTGACAATTAAACGAAACTGTGCTCAGCAACAAGAGAGAGAGACACAGGATTTGAGAGCGAAAGATTGGCGCGCTCGCCACAGACAAGTAGCGACACAAGTACACAAAGGCCTGTGCGAATAATTTCCTATGGAATGAAATGAGTGAATAAATAAATAATGAAGACAACATGGAGGGGAGGAGAAAAATCTGTTTACAAGTTGAAAGATTGTAGTATATAAAAGGAATTTTAATTGATAAGAAATTGAGCATAGAAAAACAGCATGAAAAAGCTTTTTAATCAACAGCAAATGTCTTGGCGGACAATCATTAATGGAATAAATTCTAGAAGATGCTATTGCAATTATCGATCTAGTATGAAGGGGAAAATATTTATGAGCTCAAATTGATAAATACGAGTAATATAAACAACTCTGAAGAGTCAAGGTTGAATTTAAAATTATGAGATAATATATCAATAGCAATATAGACTTTTCAGGATCATCAGACATAGGATTTTCTCATGGGCAGATCTCTAAAGCAAAGGGAACATATTCCCATATATCTTGGGTTCAACTTTAATGACAATTTAAATATTTAACATGGATTTCATTACAATAAGACTTTTTAAGCCCAGGTAATGGGTTTATAACATCAGAATGTCTCATGGAAAGCGAAAATTTATATAATAGATAGGAAAATCTGTTAGGACTCAAGCTTATTTTTATTTATTTATTTATTAAGAAATTTATATACTAATACAAGATTCTTTCGAGTCTTATAATTAAAGTATTAGCAACTAGGATTTCAAAAAAGCTTACAATGGTGATCTTATACAGTGACAGTCTGAAGATTCAACAGGGACTTCATTACAATACGATTTTTTGGATCGCAGTAACCTCAAGTAATGCTTTAATACTTCAAAGCGCACATATAGCATAGTTATGGGAATCTTTTGGGGTTAGAGTTCAGTGACAGTCTGAAGATTCAGCAGGTACAATAAATCTTTGAAGACTGCAGTAACTAGGTGACTGCATAGTGAGTCAAATGCAGTTTGTTTTAGAAAATTAAAATACAGCAAAATTTATATTTGTTTGACTATAAATATGAGTGAATTAAAACATTGGTAAAAGCGCAATACAACTTTAAACACGACTGTTTTTAAATATATATTAGAAAATTGATCTCACAATGCAAATTATTATTTAATACGTTTGTAATCAACAAGCTGACCAATTTAACAATTTTACTAATTGCGCTCGCTTCGAGCACGATTTCAAACTAATTTATTAACAGAAATGAAGTAAAATCTTGATAATTTTCGACAAATTAAAATTGAATTAACTACCGAAATTCGGGGTTTGTGGCCAAGACAGTAAAAGATTTAGATTGAACACATATGTTCCACTGATCTTGAAAGGGTTAATAAGCCTGCAAACATTTGAAAACATTCGTTGAACTTTTCTATGATACATTTTTGAATTCCAGTTCAAATAATTAAATTAACTTTTAATGCAAACAAGTGGAATTAATTTATTATTGTGCTAACAATTTGTTGGCTCAAAGCTCTAATTGCATCATTACACCGAAAAGTATACTATACGAAAATGTTTAAAGCAATAACGTAATTGATTAAAAGAAATTGAAATAAATAAAATAAGATATATTTAATTTAAACGATATTGAAAAGAACTTGTCTGAGCGACTTGTATTGGTCAATGGACCTACGTGAATGTGCTTCAATGAACTTAAATTCGAATAAATAATGGAAAAAATTCACAAGTTTAAAACAGGGTTTTTCATGATGTTCAACTTCATTGCCATTAGGATTCAAATATTATCTTAACATAATTTGTAGGAAATAGTAGACTTTGACTTCGGTTCAGCTATAACTACAAAAGATTTTGTCATTACCAAGTCTGTACCAATGAATAAGAATGAAATTACAAAACAATTAAGACAGTGCAAGTTCTAATTGTAAGAAAAACAAATGCTAAATAAGTCCGGCATATATGTTTTCAAATGTACATGTCATTATCTGTCTCTACCGCATTAGTTACGGGATGATCTCATATTTTAAATTTTTGTCGAAGCTTTTAAAATGTTGTTATCGGCATAGTTATGCATTTACAACAATGAGGTACTTTGTATAAAAACATTTAAATACTCTATGGCCACATTGTCCCAAAGCAAAGCAACCTTGGGTTAGGGGTTAATATCAAAATGGAGAGCTGTGCACAAGTCAAACCGCAATGAACGCATTATCACAATTTAAAGTACTTCATCTGGATTGTGGTAATGTTTTTCGTTATGATTTGAATTTAGGTTGGGCTACAATTGCGATGTTATCCATCGATTCTAATCTATATTTGGGCAATTCTGTGTCGGCGTATAAGACAAGTGAACTTTTTGTTAGGAATTTACTGTGAATCTGTGTGCAATATAGTTAAAAATTTGTTGATTTTGAAAAAAGTAACAGTGATTTAAATTATAATATTATTTTAGCTCCTTTGATTTTTTCAATTCCCCGTCAGTCAGTCATTTCAGCAGTAGATCACAGCTAAAAGCCAACTGAAAATTCTTGCAAGCTGAAGCGATAAATTTTAAATAAATTTTGTCAATATTTTTCATCAGATTTCATTTGCACAAATGTGAGCGTAAGTGTGTGTGTTTGTTTTGTTGTTTTGTATGCGACAATGTGGTAAAGTATTTGGTATTTAAGCACTATGACGTCATCAGCGGCGCGACGTACACCATGAGCACGGGGGAAATTAAGTCAAGTGAACGCTTTCAGCCGTTTTCTGTTACCAAAAACGCAAACGCAACACAACTTGTCTGATTACGGAGCGCGAATGTGCAAAGCCGGCTAAGCGCTGCGTTGAACGCGGTTGCCGTTATTGAATTGTTGTTGTTGTTGTTAAACTTGAAATGAAGGCCAATTGGTAGGCAGCACAGGTGGCGGCAGGCTGCAACGTGCGGCTACGCCACTTTCAATTTGCCCAAAAGATATTCCACGAAAGCGGCTGCCATCGATAACGCAAACACAGCCACAGTGCTTTTTTGTTTTTTTTTAACTTAAATAAATAAATGATTTAATCTTGAGCAAACAAATAGCAATTCACTACATACATACATATATGAATGTATGTAGATTTTGTTCCCTGCTATGTGCCAATGTTGGCCCCGTGTACTCACCTTGGAACTGGGTGGCGTATATTGGTGCAGCGAGTGCGAGATGCTATTCCGCTGGTAAGAGTTGGCGTTGGTGTGATTATTGTTGTTGTTGGGGGCGTGATTTGCGTGCCCGGATGCAATGGAGGCAGCGGCTGCTGCAATTATTGTCGCTGTTGCCGATAGCGAAGTGGTCGACTGAAAACGTGGACTTGAACCGGAGCCGGAACCGCCGCGTTCACTCGCTGCACCGCTCGGTGTGTGACTGATGGTAGCGTTGCTAGTGCCACTATTGTTGTTATTGTGAAAGTGCGAGCTGCCGGCAGTCAAAGAGAATTTCGCGTTGGTGTTGTTATTGTTGTTGCTGCTGCTGCTGTTGGCGTGATGTGTGCCCTTGAAATGTTGTTGATACTGTTGCTGCTGATGTTGTTGCTGAAGTTGATGCACACTCAAAGTGTTGTCTAATCCTGCTGAGGCAGCGGTGCTCCACACAGACATGTTGTTGTTGTAGTTACGGCTAGTGCTGCTGTTGCAATGGCCTTGGCCGTGCAGTTGAAGCTCAGACTACGATTGCCGTCGAACGCGAACATTTTGAAGATAATGCAAAAAATTGTTTAGCAAAAAAATCAAATATTTAATTAAAAACAATTAAATGCACGAAGTGTTGCGATTTGCAGTGCATGGAAGCGGAATATTTTGCGTTTTTTGCACAGATACGTTTGTGGCGACGGACTTTTTGTTACTATTAATTTTCTTTTATTGTGTTTTTAAGTAAATGTTGCCGCTTGCGAAGTATGAGAGATAGGAAGTAAATGTTAAAAAAACGACGAAGACGTGCAACGCGAACAAGCTGCCTCGTAGTTGTTTGCAAAATAAATTTAAAAAACACACGCGTACAAAAGGTGGTCAAAAGCTGAACAGCTGACAGGCCATAAGCGAACAGCATTGCCAGCATGACATTTTTGCGGTTGCTGACAATTGACTACAGATGGCGCTAAAAGCGGCTGTGAGTAAAGATCAGCTTGGCTTGGATAGTTTTACAAAGCTGGCAATAACTTTAACAAAAATCAGTGGATTAAAAAAAAATTTTGATTTAGGTAAGGAGAAAATTTGTTTCTTTGTAAATAAATGTATGTTTTTGGTTGTTTGGAAAGTAATTTCGTTTATTCCAAACAGAAGACTTAATTGTATTTTTTTCACTGTGAACTTTTTGCATTCTGTCACTGGTAAGTCATTCAATCCCGATGCATTTTGGATGAGCCGGGATTTCGTGATTTAAAAATGGCATTTCCGGAATTTTTGGGGATTTTTTTTTTTTAATTCTTTCAGCATAAAAATATATAAGTTAATCAAATTGTTTATATAAATACATACTTTTTCTATTAACCTGTCGTTTTTATGAAATAAAACTGTTTTTCATTCGATCCCGAAGCATTTTGGATGCGCCGGGATTTGGGATTTCAAAATGGCAATCCCGAGAGTTTTCGGGATTTTGTTTTGTGTAAGTTTTTCAGCAGAAAATTATAGAAGCTAAGCAAATCCTTTATACAAACAAATACTTTTTTTTATTACAACAGTATTTTATAGAAAAAAGGTTTTTATTTTAGCAAAAGTTCTATGAAATTCATTAAAAAAAATATCGCGAACAAAAACAAAACCATTTAATTCATTCATCTTTTGTGCAAAGTACTTACAGTAAGTTAAAACTAAGTTTGTGAAGATCAGAGGCATGGTTTGGGGAACCACTTTTCTATTTGAATATTCCGGAATTCATCACTTTATGAAGTTTACTGAGAAAACACATAGCCCAAAACTTGATGGGCCGATGAAATGAGAGTAAATGACGTCGCATCGAATTCGAAATTTACAAAAATGCTGGGAAATTGCTCAGAAGCGGATGTTATTCTTAGAAAGTTAAATGTAGAATCGACATGCAGTCATTTATTTTTTCAAATGTTGTTTCCAAAAAACCAGTCAACCATCAAGGCGAGTAATTTGCCGAGTTTCCTCACACTTAAAATCCCGGGATCCCGAAGCATCGGCCCCGAGATTTCAAGGCTGTTAAGAACAGCTGGGATCCCATGATTTCGGTATTCGGGATTCAGGGATTTAATGCCTTAATGGCAACTGAAAGAAAGTGTTGAGTTTAAAGGTTTTGGAATCAGTATTCTTTCGTGCCTTCCGTGGAACCCTGTCTTCGGTGGAAGGACCAAGTTGAGGACGCCCTGTCATCTCTAGGTGAGACCAACTGGAGAAGGCGCGCGCAAACCAGAGACGCCAGTTAAGTATTAGGATCGGTAAAATTCTATTAAAGAATATCATTCAAAATTCAAAAAATCCATTCTAGACGCTTTTATAACTGAAACTTGCAGACATTAACTCATCATTCAGTACATCGACCAACACCAACATCGACTATCGGCTACGAAATCAACTCAACACATGCCGTTACCCGATTTTCGATTTCAGTAAATAAATCAAATTAATTCGTCGCAATGCATTGCTTTGATTAGCATTTCCCCTCCGTGTCTCACAGCGACAGGTGTATGAAAATCAAAATTTTTTTTTCAGCATATCCGACTCCCCGATCTGTGTGCATATTGTCTGTGGATAAAAATAAAGACATTCTTGGGTGATTTCGGTTCGTTCAGCTTTTTGGCACTCGAATTGAGTTCGCATTCATACAGTTGCGTAATCGGTATGCAAACGTATTCTAGCACACTTCCTCTACGGCGCAGCGCTTTCGCTTCCTTCGCGCGGCGCGTCTCACTCCTTTGTTCGCGGCGCGCCGTTTGGCGGCTTGGGGCGCGTATGTTTGTATACATTGTTGTTGCATTTATTTCTTTGTACTTGTTAAACTTAAGTTTACAATTGTAACCTTTTTGGCTTTTCGTTGTTTGTTGGTGTTTAGGCGATTTTTTCCTTTGCTTTCCGTTTCGTTTGCTTGGCACTCTGTGTACGCATTGTGGCAACGTAAGAGGTGTAAAAACCCGTTATCACTGATAACCTCACGCTTATGTATGTATGTATGTATGTCATAATAATCAGCAACTTTTAATAGCAAATTGCTGAGCTACACACGTTCCTTAGTTGTCGATTCAATTGGCGTTTGTTAGATTTCAAAAAGAAATTAATTATATATAAATTTTTTTTACATTTTTTTTAATTTTCAGTTTTTAATATTGTAGTATGCACCGTAATTGGCAACATAGATTAGATTGAAAACTTAAGATTAGATGACGTCGGCATGTTGACAACTTTCTGACCAAAATGTGGAACTGCACACAAGTGCTTCTAGAATGTTTTGGAATTATCATTGAAGACTGTCTTCTTGGCAGTCACATACGAGAACTAGAATCAAGTCAACTCTTCAAGGACTTCTGTGAAAGTAGAGGAAGTCGGAACCAGTCTCTACCTTGGCATGGCATTACTTAATGATCTACCATACAGATATCCATATCCCGAGTTAATATCTTAAAAGTTGGCATCAAAGGCTCGAAACATTTTATTGTTGTTCTGTTGCTGTGATTTTTTGTAAAGACAAAAACGTTCAGACATATTTCATTACACAAAAATCATCCACTGCAACTGACACGTTCAGCAAGTCACACACTCATTCAACTTTGACAACAAAGTCAGACAAAGATAAACAAAACGGATGACAAAGCCAGACAAACGGATTACAAAGACAGACAAACCGGATGATAAAGACAAACAAAACATATGGCAAAGATAGACAAAATGTATGACAAAGACAGACAAAATTGATAACAAAGACAGACAAAACAGACGATCGGGCGACAAAGCTTACGATGGCCTTCTGCCGTAGTACCTCGCGGTGGTCCCAGGAGGGTAAACCGTCCGGACAAGAGAAGAATTTACCAGTTCAAAGTACCGCACTGACCTAAGGCTTTCTATCTCAGTAAAAATACACAAACTCATTCAATTTTTGTTGCTTTTCTTGTCGAGTTGAGTGCTGTTAAGGGTTTTGATTCCAAGTGAATGAGATTTCATTGCTTAACCCTTTCAGGACTACTAGGCTAATACGTCCCACCAATATTTTAATGCTCGTCAAAACCAATGTTCAGATCTTATGACTCACGCAAAATATATATTCGAATTAAATGTCTCCGGTTAAAAGTATGATTTCAGAATTCGTTAGTATGAAACATAATTTTCTAGTCCCAACCAACCATAGTATGGAAACATTTCTACCAAAAGTATTTTGGTTTTCAAAACTAAGCTCCGTCCTGAAGCTGTATGTGTGTTCTCGAAGGAATCAGCTATCCATGTTGAGTGTAGGTGGATTTTTTAGATTTTATGCTTAAAAGTTGCAGTGAGACTCTTTTTATTTGAAGTAGATTGAGTCAAAACAAAGAAAGCACAACGCTCAAATACTGCTTCGATAAACTAAATTATGATCCAATAAAGTAAAAATAATTTGAAACTATATATTAGAAACAACGTTCGTCAACGCTTAGGAAAACAAATTGAATGCAGCTTCCGAAAGTGATCGGTTTTAAGTAGAGTTCATATAGCAGAATTACAATGAGACACTTATGTACTTACTTGAGGAATTTCGCTTAATAGGTTCGTTTCTCACTCTCACAACTCACTTTGTTCATACTCGGCCTTAGCAGGAAGGAGCATGAAAATGAATACCTAAGGATAAGGATAATCCTTATCCTTATCTTTTCTCGAGAACACCAAGAAAAGGCAGGTAAGTAGGTGTGGCTGACCCAAAGCGGAGCTCATTTAGGCCATAAAAACCATTGTGATTCCGCATGCAGTTAAGCTTAAGACCGCTCACTCATTGAACCAGTTAGATTTTCTAAAGAAGCTTAGTAGACCGCGAATGATTTTATCAGCTAGTCTGTCAAAGAAGAAGGTGTCTAAGTAGTTCATTCTTCTTCTGGATAAAGCCGGACAAGTGCATAGAAGTTGAATTATATGTTCGTTGACTTCTTCGTCCATACAGCTGCGACAGATGTCTTTGCAAACAGCTCCAACCTTCTTGCGTGGGGGGCAATTGAACTGTGATCTGTTAGATCATCAATCGTGGTTCTGAACTGGACTCTGGACTTCTATTATGGACTTTCTTTGTATATGCTCTGCCTTAGCAAGAAGGAGCATGAAAATGCTAGAGAAACCTTTCCTTGAGGAAATCTTTAGCAGGAAATTATTAAATTATTTCCTTGTAAATGCCCGACCTTAGCAAGAAGGAGCATGAAAAACCCTAGAGAAACCTTTCCTTGAGGAAATCTTTAGCAGGAAATTTTCATGCACTTTCCTTGTAAATGCCTAGTCTTAGCAAGAAGGAGCGAGCAAGGAGGAGAAACCTTTCCTCTAGGATATCAAGGAAATCTCTAGCAGTAAAATCACCGATTGGTAGCCTTAATCAACGCCTTAAACTGCCTGTAAGAACAGTTAGAGTTCGGGATAGTCTGAAGAAACCGACATTTGCACGAAGCGACTAAAAAATACTCCATAACCGAATTGAAGTCATCGATGCTCAATTAAATTTGATTGCACGCCTTGAGAATTTGTCTGTCGCGTGCTCAGCTCATATTTCCATTGGTCAACTGAATGCATTCTGAAGCGTGCGCAAATTAATTTTGATGAAAAAAATCTCTACCATGCAATTACAAAACAAAGTAACAAATACTAAAAAAAGAAAAAAAATCACAATTGCAAAAAACATGTTGGCATTCTTTGCAATCAAAAACAATTAAAATCAATAACGTTGCATTATTATAGAAATGATCTGCGGCCGGCCACGGTGTTGGATACCAAAAGCGGACACAGCCACTCAATACGGCACAGTGTGGTGCAGTGATAATATTGCGGATAAAAATATTAAAAAAAAAAACAAAAAAATCACCCATAATTTATGTGCTACGTCTGCGGTTTTTCGTTTGAAGCGCCTCGAAAGAGTAAAGAAAAATAATGAAGAAATGACTAAATCACGCGCCATTATTCGTTTTTAATTGTTCGCTATAAAAAAAATGTTATCTGTAATTTCTTTATATGGCTTTGTTGTTTTATAATTGAACGCCTCAAATTATGGCACTGACGTTGGTTGACATATGAGAGAGGCGCGAACACTTTTTTATATTGAGGCACAAGTTGCGTGTTGAGGGCGGCCACACGAAATCGAATCGAATTGCACTTGGATTGCAAATCGTTGACAATTCATGTTGTCGATTTAAATGTAATGATTTCTTGTTTTAGGCAGCATTGGGATTGAGGCCTTCCCTAAGACTTTGGTGTGAGTTCCGTAACGCTCAGAGTTGTCATCAGTGTTGAACAGTGTTTGTATGACATTGGGAATTAGTAAGTTTCGAAAGAAGTGAAATTGTAATACAAGTCTAACCAAAGCTGAAGTGGAACTGTACATAAAGTCTACATAGTTAGTGTTGAGAAGGTAGGTACCAGAATTAATACATTGGAGACTATTTTCTTGGTAGCCATGCAAGAAAACTAGGAAAAGGTTAACTTATCAATGATTTCTGTGAAAGCAGAGAAAGACGAAAATAGTCTGGAGAAAAATACTCATACAGATATGTATTCTACAAAGTGGCCCAGAAGTTGTCATCCAATTTTCTTTGTCTGTAATTTTTTTTATGAATTCAAAATTTGTTTTAGGGTTGACATCTGACGTCATTTGCAAAATTGTTAGCATCTTCCGATGACTTGAGCCACCGTGTAGTTGATATCTGAAGACTTAAAAGGCTCAGCACATTTTATTTTGGTTCTATTCTCATAAACTTTTGCAAAGACAGAATTGTTAAAAAAAATCTATATGCATATTGTTTGTCCTGACTGACTGACAACCGCTGAAACATGAAGCTTGAACTTTAGGTACATTTCAAAAAGAGAACTTCCGCTAAAGCGGAATTTTTTTAAATGCGGGGTCCAAATGGGCAAAACTTGGGTTATGGTGTTGTATGAAGAAACCTGATGTCATGGGCCTATTAATTTCATACTTGTTAAAAATACCTTAAATCAAAAATAATTCTACACGTATTTTTTGTTTTTCCACTAAAATTTAATTTAATTTTAAACAACAATGGGTTAAGGTACGGGAAGACTGTGAAATAAATATGAACCGATGGGCCTATTGACTTTAAAATTGATGGAAAAGTTTAAAATTAGTCTTTTATTATTATTATTTTTTTTAAATCTAAAAAAAAAATTTAACGGTGCAAACCGAGGGTTAAAAGTTTGTATGGAGAAACATGATTAAATGTTTTTTTTTTACTTCAAATATGGTGAAAGCATTTTAAATGAAAATAATTTGGCACTTGGTTTTTTAATTTTTTCAAAGATCAAAATTTGACGTGGTACACAATGGGTTAACACTTAGCTTGGGGCAACATGTTCAAACTGGCCTATTTATTTACTTCGAATATAGTGAAAGCTTTTCAAATGAGAAATAATTAGACAAGTATTTTTCAACAAAATCTGACAGGGTCAACCAAGGGTTAAGAGATTGATTGGGCTCATTGACTTCAGACTTGGAAAAAGTACACAGAATTAAAAATAATTTAGCGTATGTTTTTAAATTTTCAAAAATCAGCATCAGCCGAGATAAAAATTGGTTAAAAATTTATGTGAAGAATCATTTTTTTTAATTACTTCGATGATATCATAAAATTTACGCGAGCAAAGCTGCTAGGCGCTGCTAGTATAAAATATGATATCTGGAATTAATAAGTTCAAACGAACGGATTTGCCTTTTTTTGGCGCTCACAAACCGAAATTGGAATGAAATTTGTTCAAGAATGAATAAAATATTTCATTATAATTTCTGCTGTTAATAGGTATGTAATGAATAATTTTAAATTATGTTATTAATAAAATGTTTTTAATATTTGTTATTATAATATTATATTCTTATTGCTTAATTGTTATTGTGCAAGCAAAACAGTTTCAAGGCATGGGCCATTTGTCACAGCAAAACAACTCAATGCCTCAAATTTTATGGCAATTTTTATGTTGCAGCAACACAAACAACAACAACGAATATTTTCAATTTTTTTAAATGTTTTTTATAATTCATAAAATTTGCAGTACGTACACTGATAACAGCCAGAACGAAACCAATTACCAAAATATTCGAGAATCAACGCGTAGATTTATTTGCGTTGTTTACCAGCAAATTTTTTGAGGAACGTGAACTTTGGACAACTTGAAAAGCAATCATGATAGGTAAAATGATGGGAGATGTTATTAAAACGTTTAGATAAGAATGCAAAAGGGTTTTGGGGTTAAGTTAAATGAGGTTAGGTTATTTTTTATTAAGTTTTCATACGCTGCATGTGCTTCAAGAAGTTTCTTACATAATATTTTTTATTCAAGTCTGTTTTATGATCTAATCTTTCATTATTATTGTTAAAGTTAAGTAATGATTTAATAAAAATTCACTCTCGATGCAATACTTGACGGTAGTACCGACGCAAAATAAACGGCACTCAATTTCCTGTCGCTTTTCTTATTGAGTTGAGGGTGTTAAGGGTTTTGTTATCGATCGTCGGACTTATGACGTCGGCGACCGGCGACCGACGGCCCAGATAAGCAAATCATATTTGCTAATGCTTAAGTTGCTTTATGCAGTAATTTATTTTTAGGAATTCTGTTGGAAGTTCACAGCTATTTTTAGCCGCATGCACGTAAGACTTGGCGGCGTGTGAATGTGAATTCATTTATTTTAATTGATATGTATAGGAATTTCAATATTTTATTTATAGAAATCGAACGTAAGTAAATAATTGGAAATTTGTTATAACTTGGCATTTGGCGTATACTGACTGACTGAATGCTTGAGTAAATATCTAAAATCAAAAGAATATTTTTTCTTGTTCCACATTGACATAAAAGTGCTAAACGGTCGACGTGTTTTGGCTTCGTGAAGTACGTGTCCGATTATTTGAAGTTGAATAGTTTCAAAGAGCATCAAGAAAAGTAATAATCTCAAGTGGCTAAATATTTGCTAATGACTGAAGAACACTTGAGTGAATTTTGAGATTGTGCGGCAATATTTTTGTGTGAGCAACTAATTTCATTTTAATTTGATTTGTGTTGAGATTAAAATTACAGCCATCCTTTTCATGATGGAATCTCAACTCAAGAGGGTCTGCAATTATAAAACGTTACATAAAAACATTATTAACAAATGCAAATTGGGAGCCAAAGTTTTGAGACCATGGCGCTAAGGTTAGGTTCCGCCTTGTTGTAGCGATCAAATATAATTTTGGTAGTGATTTTATTGATGTGCGATCTTAAGGTTCTTTTCGATCAAGGATCGATAAAAGGTCCAAACTCTTCTTTGAGTCATATCTACTGAATATATTTCAAAATAAATTTGGGCTCCAAGGATTTCACATCGCCAGGTTAGGTTAGGTTAAAGTGGCTGCCTGGGCAAGGGACATGCCGAAAGATACACTTAGGCTGAGGTACCACAAGGGGAGTGATCTGTCTTATTGCCAGTCGTGGAGCCTAAACAAATCTCTGATGTTAACTGAACTGAGGTTAGAGTTCATGGACCTAAAAAATTTACTTGTTAGAGATATTTCTCTACGACTTCGGTACAAACACATTGAAAGACAAATTTTTTGCAATATTGAGCGAAAATATTTTTTTGTTTGCAAGTTTAAAGTTCATAGGTGAGGTTTCGTTAAAGGCTTGGTAGCATGTCACTTGCCGAAAGACACACTTAGGCCTCAAAATAGGCCCATTTTGAACCTCCTACAAGAAGAAAGCGATCTGTCTTATTGCAACTCACAGCAGAGCGAATCAACATGAAGCGGCTACGCTGGCTGGATTATGCTTATCGGATCATATTTCCGAAGTCCTGGTGGAAATGCACCTCATCATTTCTGCCTCCGGGGCCAGGACTGCAGCACTACCTTCTGTACGTTTTTCAACAATTTTTTACCAGTTCGGACGTTATCCAGCGAAAAAGTAGTTGGAGGTTGACGGCGAAGAGGACACCGTCTCTCCGGCCAACCAGAGACGCCTGGAGAGAACTTTTGAACCAAAGGCTTTGCCTAAGATTGTTCTCATCGAGTCTAAGTGGACTAGAAATAGTGCCCTTAATAGAATATAATTGAATTGAATTAAACTGCACTGAGACCAGGATTGATCTATTGTGCCCTTCTGGTCAAATAGTGTCCTTTCCCGCCACGCAAAAGGGTGCCGGTCCAATCATGGATATAGAATGTGAATTCAGCAAATGTGAAGTCAGATCACAGTGACCTGTGGATTGCTTTTGGAAAGAGTAACTCAATCAAGGGTGCAAACGAGTCTGAAGTTACACCTGAGTTCAGCAGGTTGGAGGTAAGTTGAGGGTGACCTGTTGATCGCTTTTGGAAAGAGTGACTCAATCAAGGCTGCAGGAGTGTCTGAAGTTAGAACTGAATTCAGTTCTTCGAAAGAGTGACGAGTGCTATGAACCGTTTTGTTTTTCGCCGCTGTTGTTTTTCTTTGCATGTAAATATACTTGAAAAAGATCAAAAAACAAAACTCAATTAAATAAAAAAAGCAACTAAACTCATTTAAAAACATTGCATAAAAATACGCAATGCTTACATGAATTCAATTGAAATAAATATGTAACAAACTCTTACCTCGACAGGCATTCGCACCTTTCGTATGTCAGTCAGGCAATTAATTGTCAATAGTTCGTCACAGTCAGATATGAGCCGCACAATGTGTTGGATCGCATACAGCATCGATTACACGTTTGTGCACACACACACACACACACTTAAGTACATGAATTGAGTTTCAAGAACAAGTCATTAATTTCAATTAAAATATTGTAATGACAATCATAGATTTTATTGACAATAAATTAAGTAACAGTTTGTCTGCTTACAACACTAAATTTTCACAATTGGTGCTTAAATGTTAATTGTAAACAAATGTTAGCTAAACAAAAAACATTTTACAACTAAGTACAGTGAAATCTTAAATTTAAAGATTTTAGTTATTTTACATTATTAATAAAAAAAATAATAATAAATCTCTTATGAATACGTTAACAGGCAATTTTCATACAAAAAATCGTTGACTAAGGATTGGAGTTAAAAAAAAATCTAATATTTGGCAATGAAAAGCTGCCCGACTAATTGACACAGCGCTGCTGTCATTCACCATTCCCAGTGACATCTCGACATCTGTCACTCAAATCGTGTGTTCCAACGAGCCCATTGACTTTTTGCGTTCGTTCACCTCGAAGCGTTGCATGATTTTGGCCACAATGCGCGAGGGCGGCACATCGGGATTGCCCGTCAGTCCGCGATAGCCGAGCACGCTGTGATCGGCCAGATTGTTGGCCAGCTGCAGGCGCCGAATGAACGCATCGGTGTCGATGCCGCGCACCTGCGACGGCTTCAGGAAGCGTTTCGGTATGCGCGACAGTATGTCCTCGGAGCCGACGGGCCCGAAGCCCAGATTGATGAGTATCGCCTCGGGGTCGGGCTTGCGCGCCTCCAGCAGGCTGTCCACGCTCGAGTAGCGACTGGACGATTCCGATTGCGTGGAATTGTCGCGCTTCAGCATGGCGAAATTGTGGCGACGCGTTGTCGGGCTGACGGCGCTGTGGGTCGTTGACACTGACGAGTGGCTCGTATTGTTGGTGGCGCTGGTGGTTGTGGTTGTTGTGGCGTTGGTCGATGCGGAGTCGAACGACTCCTCATGCTTGAGCTGGTGCAGCGTGCGACTGATGGCGCAGTTATAGGCTACAGTAGGAGTGGAGAAAGAATTCGGCAGCGATGACGACTGGCCGCTGAAGGGCATCGCGTGCGAAAACTGCAGCTCTTTGATGCTGGCAAATGTGGGAATATTGTAGGCGCGCAACGGCGACACATCGTTGTCGTTGTCAATGTCATTGTCGTCGTAGTCTTCGTCCTCCTCTTCGAGATCGGCCGCATAGGCAAAGTCCGCATCGTCGGACAGTTCGGTGGACTTTTGGCGCTGCAGCCGCTTGCGGCGATGGTGTATGCGTTGCATGGTGGTGGGCGAGTGCAGTTGCTCATTGTTGTTGTTGTTGTTGTTGCCGTTTACTCCTGAGTGAAATTGCGGCTGCTGTTGTGGCAGCAGTGGCGATGTTGGCTGTTCGCGCTGTTGTTGCCGCTGCAAGCGCGTCTGACGCAACTCGAACGCTTTGCGCAGATTGAACGGTGAATGTGTGTGAATGTGATTGTTGTTGTTGTTGGAATCGTCAATGCCGCAATTGTCATCGCCACTGCTGCAGCTGTGCGAACGCTCCATTTTAGGTGCAGTTGCTCGATGCGGCTATGTGCTGTGTTGTTGTAATTAGGCACTAAAGGCTAAAGTCAGCGCCAATTAAATGTGCGTAAATGTTTGTTGTAAAGTTGTTTTTGTTATTGCTCTATTGCACAAATGTGTTTTTTAGCGGAGTTTAAGTGCTGTTTTGGAATTTCTTTATATTTCCGTATTTATTAAAAGTTCCTTTTTAGAACATTTGCAGCTTTTCCGGCTTTCTTTACTATTTTTGGTACATCTTTTTGTATTTTAAATACATTTGCAGCATGTTCCGGTACAGTTTGAGAGATGTAATGCCTTTGTGCTGAAGTTAATGTCAACTTTGTGCTCAATATTCACTTTTTTGCCCTAAATTCTTTTCAAAAAGCTATTCGATGCGTATTTTTGACTATTGTTTGTTTTTTGTCACAACCTAACGGTAATCGATGTAAAATTTATTCAAGTTGTTGCTGCTGGCAATGTCTGATAGTGCTTAAGTACGTCATAAGTAAGCGCACATGTTTGGCAAATGTTGTTGTTGTCGCAATGGTTCTTATTGTTGTTGCAATTTGTATTATTGTTAAATAATTTGCGGTTTTAGAATGTTTTTGCCTATTCGAGCACTGCTCGTTACGTTGTCGTTGTTATATTTGTTGTTGTT
Organism: Melieria crassipennis; assembly: GCA_963668005.1. Taxonomy (NCBI): domain Eukaryota; kingdom Metazoa; phylum Arthropoda; class Insecta; order Diptera; family Ulidiidae; genus Melieria; species Melieria crassipennis. The sequence goes on along the minus strand of OY764963.1, from coordinate 98,626,371 downwards.
GTTATTGTTTTTGTTATTTTTTAAAGCTATTTTGCACGCTGTTATTTGTCTTATACAATCGCCGTGTGTCGTTGTAGTTGCGGTTGTGCTTAATAGTTTTTTTTTTTATTGTTGTTGTTGCTCAGTTGTAGTATTTAGCGTTGTAGCTATTGTTATTGTTTTTGTTGCTGCCGCTGTGCTGCGGTTTATGGGCACATGCGAGCTGACAACGTGCTCCGGTCACGCTGGCTCAGGTTACGCCACCACAAAGCTAAACGTTTCTTCTTCTTCTTCTTCGTTTTGTTTAAAATTTTTAGCTAATCTTAACGCTCAGACAGATGTTTCTAGGCGGCTGCTGTTGTTTTTCTCTGTTACTTGCTGCACTTTTGCTGCTTGACACGCGCGTGCACTCGTACGGCTTATTGTCGCATTGACAGTCGTCAATGGAAAGTCACCATAAATTTTCACCGAGTTGGAATAACAAAAACACTTGTTGGCTGCTTGCGAGCGTCTAATACTCGTTTGCTACTTGACAGTTGCTGCTATATATATATTTATTTTAAGCGCGCCTTTTTGTTGTTGTGCAAATAGTAAATATTATTTTTGCACTTGTTTTTTTGCTTTGCGTGTTTTCGCTGTTCCGTTGTCTGTCTTCAATGCATTCCATGCAATTTCGTATAAATTTTTCACGCTTTCAGTAGCGCCGCTTACGGCAAATGCTTCTTCTTCTTCGTCTGTCCATAGGCAACAGCACTTGACCCGATTTTATCAGCACAGCGCCCACGAAAACAACAAACAGTGGACACTTGGAAAAAGAAAAACAATGCGCTGCTCAACCAAAAAAAAAAACACAAATCCAAAATCGCGCTTGCCAATTGTTGTTATTGTTTTTGTTGGATTTTTACCATTTTTGGCATTGAGTGCCGTTACTCAGAGACAGTGGTTGTTGTTGTTGTTTTCTTAAAATAGATTTTATTGTTTATTCTGCGACTTGGTTTGTTTTTTCCAGCAACAATTTCGACGACTGTTTTTTCTTTGCTTTGCGTTGTTTTATTTGTTTGTCATTTAGTGTCATTGATTACGTGCATTTTTCAATGTTATTTACCAGCATTTTGCTGCGCTGATTACCTCGAGACCTCGCTTGCAGCTATTTTTTTTCTTTACACTCTAACGTTTTCTTCAAAAGTTGCTCACAAGTTGTTCAAGAGTTTTGGTTTTTTTCGATTCAATTTTTCACAGTCATTGAAAGTTTTGCTACACGTTTGTTGTTGCGCTTTTCCTGCTTCGAGTACGCATTCGCTGCGTGATTTTTGCACCTTTGCCGCGTAACGTCTTCTTCGCTACTAACCAGCCGCGAGCCCAGCAGAAAAGCGCACTCGATTCGGCCGGCTTTGGTGTTGCGAGTCAACTCTGCTCCAAATCGCTTCAGCTGTGTCTCCGCCGTTTGCACGAAGCGCAGCTCAACCTCGCATATTTTGCTCGCACTTGTCCTCCCCCCTTTCTTCCATTCAACCACTTGCGCGACGCGATCACATTCGGCCGCCAACTGGTCGCCAGCGTCTTCGTTTGCGCCTGTCGATTCGTTGTTTGTTTGCCATTTTTGCTGCTCGTTGTTGTTGTCGCGCTCTCTCTCGCCGCATAACTACCAATACAAATTTCCAGTTTTTTGTGATTTTTTCCAACACATTTTGTGAGCTGATATTTACTCACAGCACTCGCGCCGCTGCACGATCGCCCGTTGGCGCTTTACTTCGTTTTCGGCCCCTCGGCCCACAAACGTTTCGTGTCGATCGTTCTCCACGTAGCCGATAACTCGTTTGTGCGCTTTGTTCGCTGAGCGGCGCCGCTGCTTGGTCAGTGTTCCGTTTGGTTTTTACCGCTTTTGGGAAAAACCCCCCAGTCGCGCTTCATGCTGCTTGCACTCGTTTATACAACAACAACAACAACAAAACAAGAACTCCAAGTGGCACGCGCAGAAAGCTTTCAACATTTTATGAACTCGATGTCGCTTGGCCGCTTGTCGGTTAGCTTTTTCGTTAGCGTTTTACTAGTTCGTTGTTGGTGCTTTTGTTGTTATTGTTTTCTAGTAGTTGTTGTTATTGTGATATAGTATTTTGTTGAAAAGTTCGCTCGCATGCGCTTTTTTCACAACTAAGCGCAAAGTTTTATTGGAGTGTTTAGATTTTTTTAGCAAATATCTCTCACAGTACGCGTTGGAAATTGTAATATTGCACTTTAGTTGGCACGCTACAGTAGGTTTTAGCGACATATTATTATGATTACTAGAGTAGAAATTCGCAAATTCGGTTTCGAGGGCTTGCAAACATTTTGGGTAGCAGATATGGTTTCAATTGGTATTGGGCTCAAAAGTTGTGTACGGACCCAGTGGCGTACACAGTATTTTATTTTGGGGGAGTTGCGTACAACTTTTGAGCCCAATTCCACCATTTGAAACCGTATTTTGCACCAGCAATTTTTGTATTGGATGGATTTCAACCCCCAAAACGCCACCTGTGTGTGCCACTGTACGGACCCCTCGCCTCGCGAATGCCCCAAAATCAAATCCTGTATGTGTCAATGATACAGAAATGTAAATTTGATGCAGACATGAAACTTCTACTTGGACTAACAGTGATTAACCCATTTTCGGCCGCTACCAGAAATAGCCAATATTTTTTTAATTCCTTTTAAGGACTTACGTTTAGGACCTTAATCAAGAATATTTTTGGATTTTTTGTGTTTTTTTTCCCAAATTTTTTTCGCATGGTCGGTTAACCCATTTTCGGCCGCTACCAGAAATAGCCAATATTTTTTTAATTCCTTTTAAGGACTTACATTTAGGACCTTAATCAAGAATATTTTTGGATTTTTTTTGTTTTTTTTTACAATTTTTTTTTATAAATTAATAAAAATTCAATTTCAAATAAAAACCAATATATATGTACATAGTTTTAGTCAAATAATAATCAAGCATGAAAACAAACAATTGTTGGCTTATATATGGTCGATTTTTCGACCACTGAAAAGTACGCGGTGCTGAGAGGTAAAAATATTTTCATAATCTTATCGATATCAATTGATTGTGGTAATTTGGTCTTTAGGCTTCGTAAATAATCAATAATAAATCAATAATTTGAAAAGGTTATATATTTTTCAGAATATTCAAAATATGACTAAAAAAAATGTTTTTTCGTGCCTTCGCCAACATCTCTAAATTTATCGTTTTTAAAAAAAATTATTATTTCGAGGGGTTACCAAAAGACCAAAGCTATTTTCTGCATCAAAAGCTCAAAGATATAACGTCTAAGTGCAGAGCTACTCTCGTTCAAAGTGGCCTGACGCTTACTTGGGTCCCGGAATGCACAGGAATTGCGGGTAACGATAGTAACGATATCTCTAGTGTCCGACCGAAACATCTTTTTTTGGCCGAAACCGGTTTTTTTTTTTAATATTCGGCCGAAACCGAAACATTCTAGTTGAAATAAAAATCACCATATCAAGCATTTTTTTCAACAAACGAATTTTACATTAAGTAAATAAAGAACAAACAAACAAACATTACATAAATAAATAAATACTTATTAATAAAAACAATTTATTCATTTTATACAAACATAAACATGAAAAAAATCACCATTTCGTACCTCGCTAATATTCAAAATTAAATAATTTAATATTATATGCTAAAAAACGACTAGATATCTCTGACTCTGTGAGCTTTTATCGGCCCTGTTCTGCCTCTTCCATCTGCGACCATCATTGATAACAAATGGGTCAATGTGACGCAGAAGCGAGCATGACAGGCTGAGAGCGGCTGCAGGACGAAATTTATGCTTCCGGTCATCTCTGGCATATGCTCACAGTTTCTTCTGTCACTATGAAGAAGGGACTGCAAGCCTAATGAGGGGCAACTTTCTATAAGCATATCACCTGGAAAAGTTGGGCATATATGACAGTGCACCATGTTGCTTGTGGGGAGGAGGATGAGATGGTGGACCACTTTCTGTGTGTCTGCCTGTCGCTCGCTCGAATCAGGTATGATACGTTTGGCATTGATGTGTTGAGAAGCCACCCCCTTGGCTCCTTGGCACCCAGGATCTATCCAGAATTTTCCGGAGGTCGAATAGATTCAAAACACATTAACAAGGAACAAGGACTTATGTTATGTCTGAGTGCTGCGCTTGCTAGATTGTTTCGACAAGTGAAAAAAACAGCAATTAACTATATTATTCGGACAGTATTTCCTTCGTTATCAGTGAACCTACAAGGCAACTATGCGAAATTGAAGAATCTTCTTGTTTCATTAAAATTTTCAGATATGTAAAAAGGTATTCGGGTGTTTAGTTACATTTGATGCAAACATTTTGTAAAAAAGCTCAATAAAACAACATACCTATACAACATTTTACCTCAATCAACCGGATAAGTGGCTTATCTTTCGGTTCTATTCTTTCTGTATTGTAGCGATTTGATTGTACTTACTAACCACATACTTACCTATGTATTATTTATATATTTTCTTACTACTCACAGTTGTATAGAATCATACAAATTAGAGTGGTTTAACAAATGTTAACGCTTTTACTACTAATTAAATTCAATAAAATTAGTAATACTTGAACTATTTACTGTCTTAGGCGCCTCGGTAGCCCAGCGTGAAGTGCACTGGAAAAGAGTAGAATTCCTCCGAAGAAAAGCTCCGAATTCGCTGTTTGAAATCGGATGGAACGGAACGAATGGATTTGAGTTCGAATGGTTGAGAGAAACAACACCTTATACCCTATTCAGACAGCCAGCTAAATTGCGCAACTACGACATTTTCTCAATTTATTCTCAATTTAGGTCTAAATTGAGCTCAATTTGTCTCACAAAACTCCAATTGGAAATTATAACACCGTGCGACAGAATTTTTCACACCGGGAAAAATCCATATGTGCGTGAGACTAGAGACCAAATATAGTAATACTGCGTACTCAGTTTTTAATTTCTACATCCTTTATAAATGAACAACTGAGTACGCAGTATTACTATGTTTGGTCTCTAGTTTAATGTCCATATGAATTTTTTCCGGTGTGAAACTTTTTTTTAATTTTTGTCGCACGGTGTAATTAGCACTAAATTGACTATAAATTGAATTCAATTTTCCATGCAACCTTGTGTCGTGCTGTTATCGATAAAAAAATTCATTCACAATAGACCGAACCAGAAACTGATAGCAGCAAAAGTAGTTAACATTTCTTTGCTTTGAAATTTCGTTTAAAAATTGTGGTAATCAGTTTAGATGTTGAATAAATATTACTAAATGTTCAGTAAATGTTTTTCTCCCGTCAAAACTAAATCATGTTCGATAACATTATCGATAATAACTAAATTGAGGTGTAAGCTAAATTGAGTTGTATGAACAGCAAAAGCGATAAATTGATTTAAGAGCTACATTGCCTCAATTTATTTGGCTGTCTGAATAGGACATAAATCGCACCATCAGACTGTAGTGGAAATAATGTCTGTATGGAATTTTATAAATAAACTTCTCAGCTTAGAGACTTTGAACAAGGCTTGTTGCACAAAAGATCAACAACACTGGTTGCGGTGCTTAATAACCTTAAACACAAATAATTATAATAATGCAACTTTATGACACTTTTAAATCCGAAATGAATTATTTGACTCCACTGTACGCAAACACTCGCAGTGAAGCTGACAAAAAGCGCAATAAGATAAACGTGAAATTTTTCGCGCTCGCTGCAACTGGCCGCGCAAAAATCACGAAATCTTAGCGAGAAATAACTTTTTCATCAGCTATTTAATTGTAAAAATTTAATTCAAGTGTAAACTACGAAAACATACACGCAAAACTACTATTTGACTTGTACAAAGTTGCAAAAAAAAATTGGTATTCTAATATGAAAGGCGTACAAACTGAAAGAAAACACTATACGAAAAATTGTTTGGGATGAGAAAAGCGGTTATGTAATAGCGTTGAATACAGTAGAATATTTGTGTTGGTGCTTCAAAAGCTGAGGGGCACAATAATTTATAGGTGTAGGTGCAAGATTATTACATACATACATACATTCATACATACTTAGTAGAGAATCACAATTTGCGGAATTTTTTCAGGATTGAATTTATTATTTTAAGGAACTAAATCAATCCCGGACCAGTTTTACAATCCGGAACTGAAGATCGATTTCGGAATTTTTTCGAGATTGAATGTATTATTTTAAGGAACAAAATCAGGTGTATTTTTCAATAAAATAATTATAAATTAATTAAATAAATTAAAATTAATTAAATTAATTAAATAAATTAATTTTCGTATTACATAAAATTCCGTGTTCTTACCTTAAAACTAAGAATTAAATATTCATGACAAATGACATAAAATTAGTAACATAAAAATGCATTTAACTGCCAAACCACCTGACAAACATGCTGATAAAAAGCATCTCTCTGATAAGTTTTTTTATATTTAACGACGAGGAAGCATCTAAAGCCTAATCCCGTCAGTGTGAGACTTTAACACACGAAACCTCCTCACGTCATGTACCGGTCTGAACATGCCATAAGCTTGACACGTCCCTGGTAGCAGTCAGCATCCCTACATTTGGGGGGCGGTCCTGAATTGGTCGCTATATTGAACTTAAAATTTGTCATACAAAAGCTGAAATATTGATTTGAGCTTCAAAAACCTTCTTAGAAATTCACCATTCACAACTTTAAATAACTGATTTAATGAGCTCATTAACTGCAAAAAACTATTAAAAAATTAATTATAAAAAAATATTCATAATATCTGTTTTTAACGCCCTTAAGTTGCAAAATCTGCAAATAGTTTGCTTAATGAAATTCTGAGCTACATAAATAAGTTAACTCGTAGTAAGGAAATTAAGAAAAACAACAATGAAAACTTGAAGCAAGTCGCTGAAGAACCAAACATCAAACCGCAGGAAACTTTACTGCCACATTTAACGATTATTTAACAACAACAACAACATCGTTGCCACCCGTTGGCACTTTCATAGTTTGAAACCTGAAACTTTCATGCACTTTTAGCTTGCATTGCATTTGCATTCTTTGGGTTTATGTTATTTTGAATCGCTTACCGCTAAATGGTCTGTGTTTAGTTTGTGAAAAGCACAGCTATATGAAATTACATGAATGTATAATTACAACAAGAAATCACCTCCGAAGAAGCAGTAATTTCTCAAGCGTGCCCAATTGTGATAATGAAACATAATCAACTCAACTTGGCTGCACTTAAGTCGGCGTCAAGTATTTATTAGTCAGTTGTGTTTTTCAAGTGTCTCGAGTTGTGCCAAGCAAATTGCATAACGCAGAAATATAGCACCGTACAAATGGAAATTCTTCGCTCTAATTATTAACATTTTTTTTTTTGCAGGACAAATGAAAATTTTGCTTTCGTTTTGGTGCCGCTGACTTTACAACGCAATTACTGCTTGGCGTTTCTTCTTAGTTGTTAATAGTTGTTAATGTTGTTGTTGTTGTTAGTAGTGGCTACATGATATTTGACAAATCTATTGTACAAGTATTTACTTGTAGTTGTTTGCTTTTATTATTTTAGGGCATTTTTCAGTGAACCGACACAAGTTGTCACCCATAATTTGCATTGTGGAAGTTGCGCGAAAAAAATAAAAAAAGGTGTTAATTGCAAGTAGCAATAAACTAAATTTAAAACATACACATTGACGTTTGTGGTAATTCACTTCAAGGTTAAGTAATGCAAATTGAAAATGGAAATTTTGTCACTTTTGGTTAAAGAAAAATTGTTGACTTAAAGTTTGCAGTTCCAGTAACAAAATGATAATAAAATTTCATAAATAATACAAAATAAGGTTTATATTTTATCTTATAAGACTAACAACAGTGTTTCGATTAACCCTTTCGACCCCGAGTTTTACCCTGTTTCTCGATATTACTTTTTGGTATTTAAATCATGAAACGTTTTCCTAAGAAGTGTGCACACGGCATTTGAAGTCGCCACGTCTCTTTGTTAGAGTTCTACAGCTAGTTTACTTTTGAACAAATTTAGCTTAATTTTGTATCAATATTTTTTAATTACAGAAAAAATATTTAATATTTATGGAAAAATGCAAAATTATCACTTTTTGATTTTATTTAACCATTATTAAAGGAACAGGGTTTTGATCAAACGCGCCCAATTCGTAGACTTTAATTAGAACACAAACGTTTCCTGATATCGCTGCAAATTATTGGAAATTATTTTGGGGATCACAGTACAATTTTTGTAATTTGCTTTGAATTCACTTCTAAAAATATTAATTTGTTGGTGCCTACTTAAATTAAACCCATAAATCAATCGTAGCTTAGCTATAAGATGACAAATAGGTGAAGTTGCTCTCAGGCAACTTTGGGGTCGAAAGGGTTAAGCAAAATTATTAAAAAAATTATAGCATTGGGCTTTTCTGATCCTAAATTATGAAAATGAGTTATAGTTATATAGTTAAGTTATAACTATGAAAGCTACTTATGGACATAAAAGTTGTGGCACTTTTCATACAGCAAGTAATTGTAATCATCTTTGGAAGCAAGATTTATAATATTATATATTCATATATATTTGTGTTTAATATATTTTTTTACTTATAAAACAAAAACTTACTAAAAAATTAAAAACTGAATTGAATGTATTGATTGAATTGAATTGACAAATTTCAATGGATTGATTCTTCTGCCTTAGGGAAAAAGTGCTTGCAAGAAGTAATCACTAAATCTTGGCATTAAAAAATAATTGAAAGATCCTTCTTTTCCAGCTGCTTTAGATAAAAAGTAATTGAAAGAAAAAAATCACTAAATGTTGGCATTAACTAATAAATCAATAACTGTTGCTAATGGTTATACGAAATGACCAACAATTTTCGAATAATTCTACTAGAACATTACGTTCCAACGCTGCTTAGGTAAAAAGTAACAACAAACATACTTTCTGATCAACAAATACTCGGAATTTTTCAACAAAACGATTAAAAATGAAATATAAAAATGAAAAAAATTAAAAATTATTCATCAATATTCATTCAATTTGGTGAAGTAAGATTGGGGTGCCGCTGTATTAGATGCACTGGTCCATTGTGGTACCACAATTCCACACGTTTGAAATGTGTATGCAAAATTGCTTTTTTAACCTGTTTTCTAACAAACATTTCAAATTGATGGAAGAAGAAAGTAAGGGACCTACATTGGCAGTTTTTTCTTTGTAACAGGGACGTTTTGCTTCTAATTCTCATTTACTTCTTGTGAATAGCGATGGAAGTAAACGAGTGTTCAATCAGTCTAAACTGGGAATCGAACCTAGAGCCTTTGGTGTGAAATAAATTTGAAGTATTTTCAATATTTCACTCCAGCCACCGAGCCTTAACCCATTTTCGGCCGCTACCAGAAATAGCCAATATTTTTGTAATTCCTTTTATGGACTTACATTTAGGACCTTAATCAAGAATATTTTTGGATTTTTTTGTTTTTTTTTGTTTGTACAAATTTTTTTTTATAAATTAATAAAAATTTCAAATAAAAACAAATATATATGTACATAGTTTTAGTCAAAAAATAATCAAGAATGAAAACAAACGATTGTTGGCTTATATATGTACATACATGACGACTTCTGGCCAATGATCGATTTTTCGACCACTGAAAAGTACGCGGTGCTGAGAGGTAAAAATATTTTCATAATCTTATGGATGTCAATTGATTGTGGTAATTTGGTCTTTAGGCTTCATAAATAATCAATAATAAATCAATAATTTGAAAAGGTTATATATTTTTCAGAATATTCAAAATATGATTAAAAAAATGCTTTTTTCGTGCCTTCGCCAACATCTCTAAATTTATCGTTTTTAAAAAAAGTTATTATTTCGAGGGGTTACCAAAAGACCAAAGCTATTTTCTGCATCAAAAGTTCAAAGATATAACGTCTAAGTGCAGAGCTACTCTCCTTCAAAGTGGCTGGTCGAAAAACCAGCGGCCGAAAATGGGTTAAAGAACTCCGAATGCTTATATTTATTACTGCTTTATTTTGTTGGACAAGTTAGTTCGATATGAATGAACAAATAGAAAATATATGTTTCATATGTAAGTTAACAATTGAGCCGTTCAGTGCACAGAGTGATTAACTCCACTTTTTGAAAAATCTTAAATTTAAGTGTCAAAGCACTTGGTATAGTCATAACTTTTTATATTTATTAAAACTTTCCTGAATAGTAAAGATTAACACCATTAAACGACAAAATATATATATTTGAATTTAAATTATAAAGGGAATTTAAAAAAAAAAACAAATTTATTTCATCGCATTTCTCAACTTTTTGTTTTATGGAGTTAATCGATTTGTGCACTGAGCGGCTCAATTTTCTGTCAGAAATTAATAACAAGTTTTATATTTTTTCCTATATAAAATATTTAAAATTTTCTTTTGAAAACTCATAACAATTCTTTGTATTATTTTGTATGTTTACTGTCTGACTTAGCTGTCAACACTTGTCAACTAATGACTTTGCGTTATCGGTTTGTTTGTTTTGAGTTCAGAAAGCACTTTAAGAAGCCATAAACCGATTACTGGCTGTCATAAAAATTGAGATTTATGATTACATTAAAGTGCAATAAAAATGCTACAATTTTTAATATATGAAACGGGATAAATTTTAATAAACGCCTAAAGTACATCACACAGCTTCTCCATTACCTGTGTCACACCGCTGGCTAATGCGTGATAAATTGTTTGGGCAATGACTGAACGTTGAGTGGCGGCAAGAAATGCCAAAGTAAATATTGACTATGGTGGAGGCAATTTGTGGCTGAGATCATCTTTCATGGTTGGTTGAGAATTGGGAAATGTGACTTTTAGGTTGTAATAACATGAACAAAAATAGATTTGAGAACAAATTTCGTTAGAAAAATTTATGAATGCATGTGAAAAGCTGAGAAGGACTTTGGTGATGGCAGACGACATGACATGAGCAAAAGTTGACAGGTGTAAGAAAATAAGAAGAATTTTATATAAAGAAGAGCAGACTGCCAATAGAAATGTTTTCCAACTATTCATTATAAGTCAAAGTAAACGGTTAACCCTTAACTAACTAAACAATTGACTAACCCTATAATATAAACAGAGCCTTAGAACAGCAAATTCAACTCTTTAGTGATTCTCTATGGTCGATTAATAAAGCAAAATAAATTATTTATACATGTAAACAAAAACATTTAATAAATACAAATTAATTGACACGTCAAAAGTGCAAATCGTACACTTGTGTAATTCTATAAAAAGATAAATAAAACTTCAAATAAAAGGCATTAATATTTAATGTAGCACGCTAACGGCATTCATAATTATCTGCCAACTTATAATTAGTGATTTTTTTTGCTCTGTTCACACTAAAAGTTGCTTTGAACTTTACTAAAAACACAACAACTGTTCAACTGTTTATGATTTGATTTTGTAGTTGTGCAAATCTTATTGTAAATTTGTAATTGAAACGTGAAATGCGGTAATGAATTCTAAATTTTCCACCTTTATGGATATAGAAAGGGTTGGCAATTAAAAAATCTGTATAATCGATATTTATCGTAGGTCATAAATTCATATTTGCCACACATATTTTTTATCATTTATTGCCTGTGAAGATGACAATAATTGTGCCGCTTTGGCAGAGTAAAAATTCTATTCGTGAGCGGTTCATTAATTGTTGGACATTGGAAAACGCCCACAATTTAATAATGTATTTTTTTTTTTAATTGTTTGCAAACAAGTTTTGTAAACTGAGTCTTGTAAAACTGAAAAGAAAATAATAAGTAATATTAAAATTTAATTTTTTTTTAAATTTGGTAAACAGATATTTGTAAAAGTAGGTAACAAATTAATAACACTGCACAACACAAAAGATTAGAGTGCATTTTGCGCATTCGTTGCTTCTATAGGGTGTTTTTTTTAGAGGTTTGTTTTTCGAATAGAGATAAAACTGGCATTTTGTGGTCAAATCTGGCAACTCTAATGTCATTTATGTTCAGTTTGGTTTGCCATTTCATCATGAACAGGTTGACAAAAGAACAACGCTTGCAAAACGTGCAAATTTATTTCGAAAATAATGGTTCAGTTCGCGAAGTTTACCGCAAGCTCCGTCCATTTTATGGTCGACATAATCGTCCATCAGAGCAATTAATTCGGTTAACCATGGGTCGTTTTCGCACTACGTTTACTCTATGTGATAATACGCATCCGCAGAGACGTCGAACAGTGCGCACCGAAGAAACAATTGCCGCTGTAGAGCAAAATGTTGAAGAGGACCCAGTCACAAGAGGAGTCAGTTACCGTTGATGGAGACCGGTATAGAGCCATGATAACCGACTATTTTGTTCCCGAATTGGATGGCATGAATGTGGATGAGTTGTGGTTCCAACAAGACGGCGCTACATGCCACACAGCGCACGTCACAATCGATTTATTGAAGGAAACATTCGATGAGCGCATAATTTCGCGGAATGGACCTGTCAATTGGCCACCAAGATCGTGTGATTTGACACCATTGGATTATTTTCTTTGGGGATATGTGAAGTCGCTCGTCTACGCCAACAAACCAGAAACGTTAGGGGACTTGGAAGCCAACATTCGTGGCGTTATTGCCGACATACGGCCCCAAATGCTCGAAAAAGTGGTTGAAAATTGGACCTGTAGAATTGGCTTTATTCGAGCCAGCCGCGGCGGCCACATGCCCGAAATCATATTCAAACATTAATGGCATAAAATTATCCTTCCAATAAAGCCAAATTGATGGACATTAAAACGATTTTCTTGTGTTTTATTTCAATTCGAAGTTCTATACCTCTAAAAAAAACACCCGATAGATTGGAGGTGTTATTGGAAAACGTAGAGGTTGGTGTATTTGCTAAGCTTAGTTTGAATGATACATGCGCTGCAACATATTTCCGTTAGTCCAAATTGCTACTGCTAGGGGTGTTGTTGTTGTGCTAGTGGCGCTAGTGGATATGAAAATCTGCTGCGAGTTGCTCATCATAACAGATTGAAATGGGAAGGATAGGAGCTCGTCCACAGATAAAGGATTGGACTGGGTAATGCTGAAGGGTTGACAAATAATTTGAAAGAACAATTTAAAGTTTTAAAAAATACGGGAGTAAACCAGGTGCAATTTTAACCTATAATCTCTGGGTTAGGAGCAAAGTGGATTTCACGCTGGGCTACCGAGGCTGGCGAACAACAATTTTCTTATTTAAAACAGATTAAAAAGCAACTTGAATACCCCCAACGGACAATTGGATTTTTTTCCACATAAGTAAAAGCAATCAGCAACTTATATCATAACCTTTTCAATTAACAGTTCTTCTAGTCTCCATATAAAATTTCCATTCTATCTTTCCTTTGCCAACTTGAACTATGTTCCCTCCGTAAGTGTTTGTGCATTTCAATTTGTTAATTTACACACATATTGCGCAATGTGCAAATGAGTTCTCCACAGATTCTATCGGTTATAATTAATACAATTATATACAATTTAATTGCATAATAATAAATAATCAGTTAACGTTGTGCATACAAATTAAAATTGCACCCAAGCACCTGTTGCTAGGGTTGCTGTGAAACAGCTGACAACTTGTCTCTCTATTTAAAGTGTTGCATGGTTGCAATCAAGTTGAGAAGACACTGTAATTATCATAAAACGATAATCTATTTAATTGTTGCTTCGTTTCTCTCATGTCTCAGAGGCACACATTTATTTACAATACTTATATGGACATGTGTGTGCGAAAGGGACAGTAGACAGTGAACATTTTCGTAGGAATTTTTTTGTAGAGCAACTTTTTATTGAATGATGAGTGAACACAAATAAGTCTTTGAGCATTCAGATCATTGAAGAAATAGCTGAAGCCAGTTTAAATGATACCGAAGAACATAACAAGAACATAAGTCTTAAATTTTCACCATTCATATCATTGAAGAAATAACTGAAGCAACTTTGAATGATGAGTGAACACAAAAAAAACATAAGTCGTTGGCCATTCAGATCATTGAAGTAACTACTGAAGCCATCTTGAATGATGATTGAACACAAGCCATCCAAGCCATTGAAGAAGTAATTGAAGCAATTTTGAATAATGAGTGAACACAAGAACATAAGTCTTTGATCATTCAGATCATTGAAGAAGCAACTAATGCCATTTTGAATGATGACTGAACACAAAAACATAAGTCTTTGGCCATCCAAGTCATTGTAGAAACAACTGAAGCCATTTTGAATGATGAAGAAGAACATAAGTCTTCAAAATTGACCATACAGTTCATTGAATTAACATCTGCAGCCATTTTGCATGATGACTTAACATAAGTCTCAACAATTAACCATCCAGATTATTGAAGAATCTACTGAAGCTATTTTCAATGGTGATTGAACACAGAAGCATCCAGATCATTGAAGTAACCACTGAAGCCATTTTAAATGATAACGGAGAACATAACAAGAACATAAGTCTTTAATTTTGACCATTCAGATCATTGAAGAAATAACTGAAGCCATATTGAATAATGAGTGAACACAAAAACATAAGTCTTTGGCCATTCAGATCATTGAAGAAGCAACTGAAGCAATCTTAAATGATGAAGAAGAACATTACAAGAATATAAGTCTATCCAGCCATTTTGAATAATGATTGAACACAAGAATATAACTCTTTGACGATTCAGATCATTGAAGAACCAACTGAAGCCATTTTGAATGATGACTGAACACACATCTTTGACGATTGGCAATTGAAATAATTTTGAATGATAAAGAAGAACATAACAAGAACTTTAAATGGACCATCTAAATTATTGAAGAAACAACTGAAGTAATTTTGAATAATGATTGAAATCAAGAACATACATCATTGACCATTCAGATCATTGAAAAAACAACTGAAGCCATTTGTTATGAAGAAGCAACCTCTACAAGTTTTTCACCTGCATCCAGAAACTATCGCCCAATGACAAAGTAGGTGACCTACACTTGCTTCCTCTAGCTGCGCTTTGAATTTAGCGGCAAATTACCCAACAACATTAACTTCACAACACTTTCTCGCACCTGTCTGCTGTCTATCTTTATAACTCAATAGCATTTGAAGCTATTTACAGTCGTAAAGCACGAGTGGAAAATTAAATGAAATTAACTCATTTGTATGCTTAAACTTGAGGTCAAGTCACTTTATAACATTGCACGCTTCACTCTTTAACACAGTAATAACTGCATATATAT
The DNA here is from genome assembly GCA_963668005.1 of Melieria crassipennis. Lineage (NCBI taxonomy): Eukaryota > Metazoa > Arthropoda > Insecta > Diptera > Ulidiidae > Melieria > Melieria crassipennis. The sequence continues at coordinate 98,611,108 of OY764963.1, read as the reverse complement.
GTATGTGTGTGTGTATGAGTACGTCTGGTATGGTAAGCATATGTAATTTTGTATATAATTTTCAAGTATTGCTGCAAACACTTCAAAGTGAATTTGAAGGCTTTTCACTTTCGTTTGTTTTTGCAACCAAAAGAATTGCAAACATTTTAACACTGGAAATGTGCGCAATTTATGATGGAAATTTGTGATAATGAATATGTGCAGACATTTTGTGGCAACTGTTAAAATGCTTTGACTGCATTCAATAAACAAGAACAACTCAACAAGCAATAACACTGTACAACACAAAAATAAGAAAAAGAGGAACGAAGTTCTAAAAACAGATACTGGTAGAGGAGACAAAAAAAATTCCCATGTCGGCGTTTTTAAAGTTTATGTCATGCATTTTTTTTTAAAGGGTTTCAAAGTTTCGCTCCTTTTGTACATTCTTATGGTGAATCGGCATACGAAAACCATATAACCTCACATTTTAGGTATATGATGTGTTCAGCAATTTGATGTCAAATACTACAAGGAATATTTTTGTGGAACATTTTAACCCTCTAGATCCTATTTTTATGGGACCATTTGACCCTTATTTTCTAAAATGCCAAATATATCCTTTGAAACAGGACTTTGAAGAACAAATTTTACCACGAAAATATTTGCCATAAAATTATACTATGGGTCTCCGAACACACCAAAGCTTAAAATTTAACTTGAACACCAGAAATAAGTCAAAACTGACAAAGAGTTTAAGGATTAACTTTGTATTCTTTGGCCTCTTTTACCAGAATCCACTCTTAAAAATTGGTTATTTAAAAAAAATTTGATTTTGTTGTTCAGTGTAATTGTGCAATAATAACGGCGCTGACCGAGAGACGCCACACTCTTTGACCTTTGCTGAAATTTGGTGTTTATATGTCAGCATTTTCATGCTTGTTACTGCAGTTTTGACGGCATTTGAAGGTAGAATTTAGTATGAATTGAAAATTAAGGTTAATCAGAATATGAATATGAATGTTTAATATGGAGAAGGCAATCACAATGGACGCAACGCCGAGTGGACTGCTACACTTCTACTGTAACCTAACTTAACCTATTTGGGTGTGGTTTTATAAATTACTTTGTTCGTATGCTGACAAAACTGACTACTCTTACCATCACATACATTTAATCGGAACTCAAATTTCACTATCTATAGTTGAAATATTTTTGTAAAGTGTTTAAAGTACTTTTTTTAAATACATATATTCGCAGTAAGAAATAGTTTAGTCCGTTTTCAAAAGATGGCTCTGACTATTGTGAATGTTTCGTAATTCCACCTGATTGCGGTGGTTTCAGAAAGGTTAGACATCTGTCAAAAATATTCATTTAATATCGTCTTGAATCTATTAAAAAAATCTTGTTTTTTGCTGTGTTGAAGATGTCCAACTTTGTGTTAAAAAGCGGCGTTTAGGGAACGTTTTTAGTTGTCTGCTTTAATTGGAAGGAAAGTGCAGTTGAAGGACATCAAAGTGGAACTTATGGCAGTTTATAGTGACAATGCTCCAATTCACATATCATGTGGAGTATAGTTTCAACATTTCCAGAATGGTGATTTAAGCGTTGAAGACAAGCCTCATTCTGGACAGCTACACAAATTAGAAGACTCACAATTGCAGGCATTACTCGATGAAGAGTAATTGCAGAATCATTGGCTGTGACACAAGAAACAATCTTTGTATTTGAAAGAAAAACCATTGGGTGCCTTATGAGCCGAAACTAAGAGGCGTTGAAAGGGGATTTTTTATTCGTGAGCAGCTGATTCAAAGGCAAAAAAGAAGGGGTTTTTGCATTGGATTGTGACTGAAGATGAAAACTTGATATTCTACGACAACATCAAGACAAAAAAATAGTACTACTACTACTATAGCTACTATAATACTACTACAATCGTTGTAGGGCAGTCTGGGTATCTAGTGCGATCAATTACTGGCAATTCCATTACAGACGATCACTAAAGACTTCAACTGATTCACTTTTCTCAAATATTGTAACACTCTTGGATATATTACAGTTATTATCAATAGAATTTTTCCATAAAAGCTCACACTAACAGCGCATAACTTCAGCCCCTGCAATTCTTATTTCCCTCGCGTTCCAAACAAACGACGCCAAAACCCACTGAACACATGAATCAGCACTTAATGCACACCTGAATGAGAACAATACAACTGAAAGCTAGATTGCATGTCGGCTTTCACAATAACAAAAAAAAAAACCAATAAAAAATCACGCATCAGCCATGTACGTCACAACACAAAACATCTAAAAAACATTTGTCTTTTTTTTGTAGTTCTCACTCAAATTTATTAAAAAAAACAAAACAAAAACATGCACGTCATTCTTTCGCAAAGTGCACAATCCACCACAATCTTCCAATTGATCAAAAGTACACATTCCGAGGTAAACATGAACAATTTCACATATACAGGAAATAAAAATGTGTGCACAACGTTGCGTATACGTAATGTGCACAACATTTGATTGTTTTGCCATTAATTTGGCGACAATATTTGGCGACAGCTTTGGCTGTCATAAAACATTAAAGCAACAAATCAAATCAAATCAACACAACACTTTAAACGCCAACAACAATGCGCACAGCAAATGGAACATTTTAATAAGTCGTAAACGAGCAGCACGGCATTGTTGGTGGGGGTAGAGGGGGATCGTGTGTGCTGAATATGGAGCGAAAATCGCGTGCTACACGTTCAATTGAATGCGAATGTAAACAAGAGAAGCGCATGTTGTGATCTGTGTGTGTGTGTGTGTGTGTGTGTTACTGATGCGAAAGCAATCGACATGGCGCGCATAACTGAACGATTGTGTCAAGTTGATCGAACGTAAGTGTGCCGTTAGAACATTCACAATTGCGCTGCAGTGGCAAGAGGCAAGAGGGGGAAGAGAAAAGATTACTTTTACTATTCTATATGACTAATGCAGTGCGTAGCAGAGATTGACGCCTCAGGTGAATGTAGTCAATTGTGAGAGAAAAATAATTTGAAATTGCAATCGATACTCAATTATGTAAAGGAATGTGCAATTTTCAATATGTAAAAGTGACTCAGGCATTGTGTTTATTTGCAGAGACTGGGCATTCTTCACATATCTGATAATTGCAGAGACTAAATTCTTCAAATATCTGATTAATGAGTGAGAATCATTATCGTTTTAACTATAAACATTAGAAGAAAATGTTTAACAATGTTGATTTTTAAAGAAAAGTTATAAAATATAATAAAATAATAAATAAAATACAAATACAAATACAAAAGTTTTACTTTTTTTGGGAAAAAAATTATAAAAAATAATAAAATAATAAATAACAAATAATAATAAAAACAATATAATAAACAATACAAAATTGTTCTTTTTTTTGTAAAGAAAAGTTATTAAAAAACAATAAAATAATAAATAATTAAAATAAAAAAATATAATATATATATATAACAAATAATAATAAAAACAATATAATAAACAATAACAAATTGTCCTTTTTTTGTACAGAAAAGTTATTAAAAAACAATAAAATAAAATAAATAAATAAATAAATAAATAATAATAAATAAATAAAATAAATAAAAAATAATACAAATAAAAAATATAATACATAATAAAAAATATTATAAAGCTATAAAAAATATAGAAAAAATACTGAAAACTTTTATAAAAATATAAATGCATATAATTTGGTTTTTGTTTTATGTTAAAAAATTCAGGGCTCGGCAGCTATGATGATTTTTACTTATTTTATGATTTTATTGAAGCTATGTTTCTATGTTTCAAATTAGTAACCTTGTCTGATGTTGATTTTCGAACACTGAAAAAATGCATTGAATTATTTTTGATTTGGAATGTTTGGAAAAGTTAAACTTTGAAGTCAATGGGGGGAATAAATCTTGATTCTCTTAAGCCATTGTAGACCACGAGAGATTTTAATAGAAAAAAAATTAAAAAATACTTGTCTAATTATTTTTCATTTAAAGTGGTGAAAGCATATTTGAAGACATTAAATCATGTTTCCACATATAAAATTTTAACCCATTCTTCACCCAGTTAAATTTTGATTTTCAAAAAAGTAAAAAACACATGTCGAATAATTTCTCTTTTGAAGGACTTTCTCCAAGTTTAAAGTCAAAGACGCATAAATCTTATTTATCCATACAAACTCTTAACCCATCGCTGAATCCGTCAGATTTTGATTTTAGAAAAAATGAATAATAACACGTGTGGAATTATTACTTATTTGAAGGGCTTTCTACAAGTTTGCAGTCAAAAGAACCATAAAATCGTATTTATCCATACAAACTTTTAACCCTTGGCTTAGCCTGTTAACTTTAGTTTTTCAAGAAAATTAGAAACACGTGAAAATGAAAAACACATGTGTGATTATTTTTGATTTCAAGTATTTTTTTATCAATTTTGAAGTCAATAAACTAATCGGTTCATTCATAGTCTCTCCGCATATGAACCTTAACCCATTGTTGGCCCCGTTAAAATTTAAATTTGGAAAAATGAAAAAATTCGTGTCGAATGTTTTTTCGATTTGGAGTACTTTTACCAAGTTTGAAATCAATGGGCCCATTAAATCACCATTCATACATGACCTTAACCCATCGTTGGCCCATTTAGACTCCGAATTAAAAAAAAATCCCGTCTTAGCGGAGGTTTATTTTCTAAAGTGGACCTACAATAAGAACTGATTTAAACTAATTGATTTATATCGGCAAAAAAAAAATTACTAAAAATATAAAATCTGTACCTGTATTTAATATCTTTTCATGTGAAATTATCATATTTAACTATTTTATTGAGAAAATAGTCATTTTATCGCATGGAATATATGAAAATTTCATTGAACAGTTTTAAATTGCAATTCCTAGAATTCCTTTGGAACTTTTTGTTTGTAAAATTATTGTTTTTGGAAATGATAAATAGTTAGTTAATAATTATAATAACTATTTTATTGCATGCAATAAACTGCAAAATGTGAAATTTTCACCAAACAGTTCTAAAATGCAATTCTTTGATTTCATTTAGAACTTTTTGTTTACAATTTTATTGCATGCTATAAAATTGCAATCTATTTTGTTTTGTTGCATATAAGTGAAATACAAAATATTTTATTGCATGGTGTAAAAAATGTTGTCTGCTAGTATAATTTGCATTAAATTGTTAACCCTTCGTAGAAAAAAAGCCACTTTTCAGCAATGACTCTATTATTCAGTTATAAAACACGTCTTATCGCATGCAATAAAGTGTGTTGAATGGTTGACTGATTCCTGTAAACAGACACAGACAAATATTTGCACCGTTTATGGGTGCAATCACACAACAAATCGCATTGAATGCCATGAATTCCTTTTCGCTTAATACGTTCCACATGTACACAGCAAAATATTCCGCTTGAATGCAAATAACTGTAGTTGTAATTGTAATTGCAAGCAAACCAAAACATTGAATAACAAGTCAATGTTCTGTTTGCTCAAACTCACCGGCAAATTTTGTAATCCAATGGACCTGAAGGGCGTCAGAGGCGATAGTTGTTGCTGTAAAGATGTCTTGAACTATTCCACCAATTGATTACAGTGTTTATTTTGCCTGTGAATTGCGCTATGCGTTGCTATTGCGGCTGACAACTTGAGAGAAAAATGAATGAAAAAAAATAAAGACATTTTTGTCATTAGCCAAATTTGTCACATGCAGCGTTTGTAATCAGACGAATTATATTTATACGCGTTAATGAGTTGCCTGCAATGCATTATGTATGTGTGTGTGTGAGCAAATTGCTGATTGTTGTGTTGGTTCAATTATATTTTTAGTTTTTCTTTGTTTATTTTTATTTCCCAAATTAGTTGTTACAAACGTTGAGTCAGCACTGAAAGTGCAGAATCAGAGCGCAATTTCGGGACTGTTGATGGATCATTGTTGCTGGGGGAAAGTAGTGGAAGGGAGAATGACACGCTTGCAACATGAAAATCGCTTTGAAACAACGATGTACAGCAATCTGTTGCAGCTTCAACTGTGTTGTCTAAGATGCAACAAACTGTGATAATTTTTTTTCAACTTTCTAATGCATTTTTATGGGAAATGTGTGAACAATTACAGACAATTTTTGATAAGTTTTAAACATTTCTTAATGAAATTTTTAAGTATAGAACATAGAAAGAACTTTTCATACCGGTGAGTCTTAGACAGTTTTAAATAATTTTCAAATTTCATTTTTTTTTTAATTTTTAAAAATTTACTTTAGAGGGAAATATGCCAAAAATTGCAGACAATTTTGAATGATTTGCTAACATTTTTTGATGAAATTTGTAAGTATACAAATTGAGCAGAAATTTTTACACTGGGGAGTCTCATTTTCACTTTCAGTAATTTTGAATACTGAAAGCGTTGAAGTTTTTCAAATTTTCTAATACACTTTGAAGGGTACCCTTTGTAACCACAATTACAAACAAATTTTTTATAATTTTCAAACATTTATTAATTAAATTTTCAAGTATAAAACAACAATAGGAAGAACTTTTCATACCAATGAGTCTCATTTCCATGTTAAGTAGTTTTTAATACTTAAAGCGATGAAGCTTTTTTTTTAATTTTAATGGATTTGGCAGGAAAATGCGCCAAAAATTAGATACAATTTTGAACAAATTTCAAACCTTTTTTAACGAAATGTTTGAGTATACAAAGTGAGTGAATGTATTCATGCTAAGTAATTTTTATTATTTGAAGGGAAATATGTACAGAATTACAAAAAATGTTTAACAATTTTCAAAAATTGTTTAATGAAATGTTCAAGTATACTCCTACTTTGTATACTTTTAAAATTTTTATTATTTGAAGAGAAATATGTCAAGAATTACAAAAAATGTTTAACAATTTTCAGAAATTGTTTGATGAAATATTCAAGTATACACTCACTCAATGTTGTAAGACTAACTTTTCATACCAGTGAGTCTAATTTTCATGTTAAGTAATTTTTATTACTCAAAGCAATGCAGCTTTTTCAATTCCTAATGCAGTTTGAAGGGAAATGTGTCAAGAATTACAGACAGTTTTGAATAATTTTCAAACTTTTTTAAGGAGCAGAATTTTTTAAACCAGTGAGTCTTGTTTTCATGTTGAGTAGTTTTATCACTAAATGCGTTACATTTTAATTTTAACTCTAAGCATTTGAAAGGAAAATTTGCCAAAAACTTGCAGACACTTTTTGAACAACTTTCAAACATGTTTTAATAAAATTTTGCAGTATTTTTTTTTAATAAATTTTTTAATAAAATTTTTCAGTATACCAGTGAGTCTAATTTTCAAGTTGAATAATGTTTATTACTTAACGCAATGCAGTTTTTTTTTAATTTTACAGAGAAAGGTGCCAACAGTTGTAAGAAATTTTTAAAAATATTCAAAAATATTTTTAAAATAAAAGTTTGAGTAGAAAGAACATTTTACACTCTTTGTTGTCGTTTTCATGTTGAGTAATTTAAAAAAAAATTTTAATTGTGTTTCCTTTTATATAAAATTGATTTGTCATATAAATTAATTTGATTTTAATTTAATTGTAATTTAATTTCAATTTCAACTCTTTTAAAATGTGACGCAATTCAATAATCGTAAGGCAAGGCACCAACAAACTTTCTCCCGAACAACTCAAGTCGAGTGCATGTTGCATCTGTTTTGGTGTTTTTGTTTTTTTATTTATAAAATTCCTTTCGTTGCTTAAAGATTGAATTTTCGCCATTGGTTCATATGTGTTAAAAAAGTCAAAAGCAAAACCGGAACAATTTAATGAATGTTAGTGCAAACAGCATGAAATTACAACAACTGCATGTACAACAGAATTACAATGACAGCAGCAGCAATAACAACAACCACAACTTATTGACACTGCCTTTCAAAATAAAACACAATAAAAGACAAACAAGAAGAATAAATACAAAACATGCAAACCAAACCAAAACAACAAATGAAGCAAGAAATTTAGATATGTCTGTAAACATGTTTGTGTTTGCATTTGAATTTGTGTCTGTTTGCGTGTGTGACAATGTGGGTTTTGTAAATGCAAATAGAAAGAAACGAACGAAAGAAAGATGTCGTTGCACTTTTGCATTTGAAATGCAATTAAATAGAAATCTAAGCCAAGTGGCTGAAGTGAATGTTTGTGAAAGAAGAAAGAAGAAGAAAAAGAAGCAATAGCAACAACAAACCAGCACGGGCGCTGTTCAACTTAATTAGACATTTAATGCGTGTTGCACGCGTTCGTCTATTCGTATGTCTGTGCGTTCGTCTGTCTGTCCATGAAACTGTCTGTCCGTTTCTCTGTCTTTCAGTCCGTTGTTTATTTGTCTGTACGTTCGTCTGGCTGTTTGTTCGTCTGTCTTCTCGTTCCTCTGTCTATCCGTCCCTCTATCTGTACGTCCCTCCCTTCATTTCACTGTGCGTTTATGTGTCTGTCCGTCTCGGTCTGTCCCTTATCCTGTCTGTCAGTCTGCTCTTCATTTGTCTGCCTGTACGTCCCTCTCTCTATCCGTCCCTCTGTCTGTCAGTCCGTTGTTCATCTGTCTGTTTGTTCGCTCGTCTGTCCGCTCTTCTGTCTGTCTTCCTATCTGTCTGTCAGTCTGCTGTTCATTTGTCTGTCTGCCTGTACGTCCCTCTCTCTATCCGTCTATCTCTCCGTCCGTCCCTCTGTCTGTTAGTCCGTTGTTCATCTGTCTGTTTGTTCGCCCGTCTGTCCGCTCTTCTGTCTGTCTGCCTATCTGTCTGTGAGTCCGCTGTACATTTGGCTGTGCGTTCGTCTGATTGTTTGTTCGTTTGTCTTCTGGTTCCTCTGTCTATACGTCCCTCTCTTCATCTGTCTGTGTATTTTTCTGTCTGTCTGTCCCTCTGACTGTCAGTCTGCTCTTCATTCGTCTGTCTGCCCGTTGTTCATTTGTCTGTCCGTCCCTCTGTCTCTCCGCCTCTCTGTCTGTTAGTCCACTATTCATATGTCTGTGCGTTCGTCTGACTGTGTGCTCGTCGGTCTGACCGTTCCTCTTCCCTCCCTCCATCTGTCTCTCTGTCCGTTCCTACTTATTGGCACCGTAACATAGCAACTGTGAGCAATGCATGAATGCGGAAAGCGTATTGGAAATCTGAGATGACGCTGAGTTGTACATTTTTTCAATTGTTTACCTACCTATCGCTGGTCGCGCTGACTGACTGAACGTCGGTAGAATGAAGCATACGACTGGCTCAACACGTTGTTGTAACAAGTTTTGGTCCGTATTGCAGTCGCAGCTGTTTGGTGTTTGTCGTATGCAGTTTTGATTGCCTGCACGTTTTGGCATTAACAAGTAATAACGATTTTTTCGAAATTAACAATAAATTGACTTTTCCGAGTTGAAACACGAAACACTCGCGACGACTGGCAGCGTTATTCTGAACTTTAGTTGGGCCACTTTAGTCGCTTGAACAATGTGAAAAAGTGCAAATAATTGCGTATGTTTGTATATATTTACAAGGCACACGACACAGACAAGCGTCGTATTAGAGACGAACGATATGCGCAGATTTTGCGCCTTAACTTGTCTTATCTGCATTAAATGATAAAGACTGCTCCTTGCCCGCTGCTTCTTCGACTTGGTAACACACAGATTTATCTTTAGTGTCTACACATTCTCTGCTTTGTTCACTCATTTCACTTTCGCGCACGTAATTATCTGGTAGACACAACTTTTTTTGTCTCGACTGATAGTCAGCTCAGTGGTTGGACAGCTCAGACATAAATACAACAAAGCCGCTTAATTACTCCAGCGTTCTGTGCAATTTTTGTTAATGCGATTTTGTTTGTTTATTCTCTAATAGTTTGTCAGTTATTACTCTGATAATATGTTTTTATGAATTCGTATTAAAATCACAGCTAATTACACGACTTATCGACGAAATGCTCCAAACAGTTTAAGTCAACTGGTTGCAAAACAATTCGCAACGCACACCACACCGCGTTCATCTTCACTTCTTCAGCAACGCATTTCTGTTTTGTTTTTTTCTTGGCGTGAATTTGTCGCTTTTCGTTGTCTGTTTACAGTCGAGTCCCGGTCGCAGCAGCCGCGCACAAATTCTCTGCCGCTTATGCGATATCGTCGTCGCTGCTGACTGACGGCATGCCCGGTTGGCGGCGTTGCGATATGGCAACAATTGGCCGGCACAAACTGCTGCGTTGCTGTTATTTGCAGTGGTTCAAGCTGTTCGTGGCTCTGCTAACAGGCGCTGCAGCTGTCTGCTGCTGTAGATGTAACAGCGGCTGGTGTTTGTGCAGTGCAGTTGTTTTTGGTTTTGTTTGTGAAAGAGCGCAGCTAACAGTAGCAGCGTTGGCAGCGGCAGCAGCAGGTGGGTTTTATTTTTTGCAGATTACTAAAAGTTCTCAACGTTTTGACGTCAGTGTTGCCTACTCAAAGCGTGAAAGATGTGATTATTTTTAATTGTGAAATTAGTAGTTTTGGCATTTTAGTTCTAAATTAATTAAACTGTTAAACTATTAATTAACTAAATTCATATAACAACGTAAATCGTTGTATATGGTGAATGAAAGGTTTTTAATGAGTGAATTGAAATGTACAAAAGAAAGAGATTTTTGAAAGATTCTGACTTTTGCAGCCGCAGTTGAAACCACAAGACTGACAAATCAAGAATACTGTTTTAAAATGTTTAGTGATGAACCTCAGATTTATGTTTATTTATTATTATAAATAACTGTAAAATCGGTCAATACTTAGTTTAGGAATTAGGTTTATGTAGCCTCTAATCACACTAAAAAAAAGTATGTCGCTATTTCATGTTCTGACGGCCATTTCAACAATTTTTGATTGTGCTTCATACAGTGGGAAAAGAACAAAATATCAAAAGATCTTAAAAGATCTTAACCCTTTCGACCCCGAAATTAACCATGTGTCTCGATATTACTTTTTGGTATTTAAATCATGAAATACTTGCCGAAGAAGTGTGCACACGACATTTGAAGTCGCCACGCCTCTTTGTTAGAGTTCTACAGCTAGTTTACTTTTGAACAAATTTAGCTTAAAACGGGTTAAATAAATTTTGTATCAATATTTTTTAATTACAGAAAAATTATTTAATATTTATGGAAAAATGCAAAATTATCACTTTTTGATTTTATTTAACCATTATTAAAGGAACAGGGTTTTGATCAAACACGCCCAATTCGTAGACTTCAATTAGAACACAAACTTTTCCTGATATCGCTGCAAATTATTGGAAATTATTCAGGGGATATCAGTAAAATATTTGTAATTTGCTTTGAATTCACTTCTAAAAATATTAATTTGTTGGTGCCTACTTAAATTAAACCCATAAATCAATCGTAGCTTTTGCTATAAGATGACAAAAAGCTGAAGTTGCTCTCAGGCAACTTTGGGATCGAAAGGGTTAAGGTTTAAAAAAATATTATTATTTATAATTTTTTTAATAATTGACTGGCACGACAGCCCGCTTACGCGAGACTAAGGCCTAGCTTCCCGCAACTACCCGTGTTGTGCGTGTGAATTTGTACGCGGGTTGAAAAAAATATTATTATATTAATATTAAAAATATTATTATATTATATTAAAATATATCATAAAAGATCTTAAGGTTTAAAAAAATATTATTACTGCGGTTCAAAAACTTTGCTTTGTTACGAAATTGTAATCAATTTGTTTATTAAACAGAAAGTTATTTTAATTTGATTTATTTGAGAAACAAAAACTTCAGAAAACTTTTTGAATAAAAATTTGGTTGCTTATTTTTTTAATGATTTCAAACCACATTTCTTGATCATGAAAGTGATTTTAATATTAAAATAAAAAAACCAAATATAAATAAAAAATTACAAGCTTTTTTTTTAAGGGGGTATTACGATTTTTGAAATTTTTTTTTTCGATTTTTTTGTTATTGTTTCATTCTATTCGTATATGCGTCTAGAATTCGTCCCCCGAATATCAGATCGATCCGTACATTAGAAAAAAAGTTATTGATATATATATTGTTATATGTATGCGTGAAAAACAAGCGAACGCAGGGCAAAAAAACATTTAAACGCGTTTTTTTCGAAATCATGTTTTTGAAATCGGTTCCAGCTCGGGAGAAAAACTGTAAAGTGCAATCGGCCTAATTTTTTTTCTACTTATTTTTAAATACAATATCTAGTGCCTGACGAGAGCTTTTTTTTTTTTACTTCGTATTTTTTTTCTACACGACTTTTCGTCCCAAAAAAACGACCATTTTTCGTATGTTTTTTTTAAAGTGCTGCCATTTTGTTACATTTAAAGTTAGAAAAATTTCCTCTCGTCAGGCACTAGATATTGTACTTATCTTTCAAAAACACTTTGATTTTTTGATTTCAGATATGCAGAATTGCTGATCTAGCTGGAACCGCAACTGATTTGCCGACTGGGATGTCCACTTCAGCGCCCTCTATAAATTACACTTTAAATGAAAATGTAAAAAAAAAAAATTTTTTGTACTCGTGAAGTTTGATACTACGATGTGTAAAAAGATTTGAATAAAAAAAGTTTTTCAGTTTCTCAAAAAAAAAAGTTGAAAATTCATTGAAAATCGCCCAAAAAATCGTAATACCCCCTTAATTACTTGATCATGAAATTAATTTTACCATTAAAATATAAAAACTAAAATATAAGGAAATTAAAATATAAAACCTTGATCATGACATGAATTTTACCATTAAAATATAAAAACTAAAATATAAGGAAATTAAAATATAAAATCAAAATTGCATAAACTTAAAAAATAATAATAAATTAAGTTAATAACTTAAAAAAACTAAATGTTAATAATTTTAAAACAAATTTGCATTTCTTGATCATAGAAGTAATTTTAATATAACAAAAATACACAAAAAAAATATACAAAAATAAATTATAGTTTAAAATAAAAATGACTTTTAAATTCAACAATGTAAAAAGTGTGCTAAAATTTTTCATTAAAACTTTAGTTGATATATTTTAATACTTTTAAGACACTTCTTGCATTTGTTTGAAAATCATTTTATCAAAAATGAAATTTCTGTGTAAAATAAATCGTATTATATGTATCGGTCTTCATTATAAAAATTAATCAAACTTTGATTATCAAAGTAATAAATTTAAGGAGAGTTTTAATCAATTTTTTTTTAAATTTAAAAAAATTGTAATATTTCTTTAATTAAAAAAAATTAATGTAACATTTATTCGTATCACGAAATTAAATCAAAATAATAAAAAAATTGTTTATTAAAATTTTTAATAATTTTTTTAATTAAATTAATTAATAATAAATTAATAAAAATAATTTCAATAAATAATATTCATAATAAATTTTTATGAAATCAATTTAAATACTCGTAACTAAATAGTAAATAAATAAATAATAAATAAATAATAAATAAATAATAAATAAATAATAAATAAATAATAAATAGATAATGAAAAAATAATAATTAAATTGTTATTTAAATTTTTATTTATATTTGTTTAGTAAGATTAATTATTAAAATTATTTATTTTTTGTTAATTTTAATTTGTAAGTAATTTTTGAATAAAATTGAAATTGTCTTGAATACAAAATTTTTATTAATATTTACTATTAAATTATTTATTAGAATTTTTAATATCATACTTTTTTATTTGAGTTGAAATTGTATTTAATTAAATAGGAAAATTCATTGTAACAACACATCGTATTATGTATTGGATTTAATTATAAAAATTTTGTAAAATAATAAAAAAATTTTACAATTAAAGTTTGAATGGTTTTTTTATCTTAGATTTAGTTTTAAAGGATGAATTAAAAGTTTATAATTTTCTTTTCTTTTCTTATAAAACAAATTCATTTGAAGATTTTTCCTTGAAAATTTCAAATCAATATTGCAATGCTTTCCATAATATCATTTTAGAGTAGACAACACTTTTTCAAGCTCTTTTCAGCAACAGAAAACTTTCCAATAACATCAAAATTCAATAACATTCAACTGTGTAGCTAACATGAGCTACTGTGAACTGCTACAAATTTTACTGTTATGCAGCACGAAAGGTGATAATGTTCGCCAGGCAGTGATGATAATGAAGCAAAAGCTTTCTTTACAAATCGCACACGGGGCCGATGCGGTGTTGGCGCACAGCTTAGTCTGGTGGCAGTGGGGTCTGACAGTCGGCCACAACGACATTATCTACTCCATCGGCAATTCTAATGGCAGCCGTGGCGCACCATTGTCACAGCACGAGTTCAGCCGGAAGTGGCCATGTGTGTCGCAAGCGGAAATTACTATTTTTAAATGCTGTGTGCGCGGGTCCAAAGCCGCCCGAGCAATTGTTGGCATCGGTCGTGGTCGATTTTTGGTGGTCAATTTGTTCGGACCATTTAGCCGGCAGTGCCATAATAGAGTTGATTTTATTTGCCACTGATATCTGCAATTGTCCTGTCATTGTAGTGTGTGTGTATGTGTGTGGTGTGTATGTATGTTTGATCGATTTTTATTGCTGCTCATTGCAAATGGAAATCGAATTTTTGATGTGGCGCTTTATGTACGTTTGGCGTGTGCTAGTTTTCGCTGGTGTGGAATTTGAAGTTAGCTTTGAAGAGTTGTGGTGTTGGGCCATGCCGCCAGCTGTTAGCTGTTGTTGGGGTCATTAAAATGGTTCGATATATTGTTGACAGTATTTTCATAAGTTGGAAAAGTCAACTATAATAATGGGAAAGTGTTGAAGCTTATTGTCTTCCATTAAAACTGCAATTTGATTTAAATTTAATTTAATGAATTTTTAATTTTTTAATTTTTTTTAATTAATTTAATTTAATTTTAAAAATTTAAACTTCACAGACGTCAACATTGGCACATCTTTGGGAAGAGAATTTCTACGAAACACCTCAATCAATGGCACTTTTATTGGCACCATGTCGTCCAATGGGGAACTGATGCTCATTCGACTTAATTACAAGTGAGCAGCTAGTGTGGCAAATTGTTGGCCATATGCCCACACAAAAACCGCATGCACACAATGTCCAACACCTGCACAGTTAAACAAACATAAAAACACTCTCCCACTCACACACACACACAAACACTGCATGCATGAATTAGGCGGCAAAATTGCAATTACCGCAGAAAGTACGCGGTTTATATTGTGTACAGCCCCGGTCAGCCGCCAGCCAGCCCCGCTGCTCACTTGGCCAACAGTCGCAGCCAGCGAGTGGGGCTAATGAAAGAACTTGGCCGGAGCGGCAAATTAGTTAGCGATTTGCATTGACAGCGCCAGCGGCCAACTAAATCATTTTTATGCCAACACATGTGGCTAAGTGCAACATTGAGTGCAATGCGTCAGCGGCAGTGCCTTTCATCAAAAGCAACGCTCACAGCTAATAAGTCGGAAGTGACCTTTCAGACGAAGCGCAACACTCTAAGTGCGAAAGCAAATTGCAGCAAACGCTACACACTGCTGCGCCACGCTGCTCTGCTCATTTTTTTGTTGGCTTTAAAATATTTTATTTTTTCCCTTTGTTAGGTTTTTTACCATTTCACCGCATTTTGGCAGCATTGCATTAACTCTTTTGCCTGCCTTGGTGTGTCAATGTGTTTGTGTGTGTGTGTGTGAATTTGGCACTTTTATACACTTCTCAGCACTCACTCTCACTCTCACTCTTTTCAAGCGCATTAAACTGTAATAAAAATCCAGATTTATGCAAATATTTTTCGTTCTGGCGTATTTTTTGCATCTCGGCCTCTTTGTGCGCTGCACAGCTGCGTGACTTTTGAACTGGTATTTTGTTTTTGTTTGCTTTGAATTTTATGATGTTACAGTTAGATTTGTTGAAGTGTGTTTTCGAAATTTTTACGATGTGTCGATGTGTGGTCGTTTGCGGTTTAAAACAACAACAAAGCGGAAGTGCAAATGTTGCAAAAATGTTTCGAAGTGATTTTTGTGGCTTGAACAAAGCAGTGGAGACCATTTGATGACTGATAACTATTTAGCGACAATTTTGAGACTATTTGAGGTGACCGTTGCATATTACTTTCGTTTTTGTTTGAGTCAATGAAATGAAATGTGAATGGTTTGAAATGATTTTGGTGGCGGTGGAGACCATTTGGTGACTGTTTTGAGATTTTTTAAGACTTTTAGGTATTACTAACTAGTTTGTTATCATTATTTATGATTATCGATGTTATTGTGTAGTACTTTCGTTTTTGTTTGAGTTAATGAAATCAAACGTAAATGGTTTGAAATGATTTTGGTGGCTTGAACAAAGCAGTGGAGACAATTTGGTGACTGGTTGATAACTATTTTGAGATTGTTTTGAAATTTTTAGATTTCCGATCATTAGATATGATTATTGATGTTGTTGTGTATTACTTTCGTTTTCGTTTGAGTCAATCGAATCAAATGTGAATGGTTTGAAGTGATTTTTGTGTATCGTGACCAAAGCAATGGAGGCTATTTAGTGACTATTTTGAGATATTTTTGAGACTTTTAGAATTTACTGACTAGTTTGTGATTATCATATATGCTTTTCGATATTTTTGTGTATTATTTTCCATTTTTGTTTAAGTCAATGAAATCAAACGTGAATGGCTTGAAGTGATTTTTGTGGCGTAACAAATTCGAAGTCTTTTGAGACTATTTTGAGACTTTTGAAGATCACTAACTAGTTGGTGTCATGATATA
Source organism: Melieria crassipennis (assembly GCA_963668005.1). Classification (NCBI taxonomy): domain Eukaryota; kingdom Metazoa; phylum Arthropoda; class Insecta; order Diptera; family Ulidiidae; genus Melieria; species Melieria crassipennis. The sequence goes on along the minus strand of OY764963.1, from coordinate 98,594,393 downwards.
TAGCTATTTGTTGTCTTTTATTTTAATTTTTATTTAACTAAACTAATTTATGTAACTAAAATCAAATGTGAATGGTTTAAAGTGACTTTTGTGGTATGACCAAAGCAGTGAAGACCATTTTGGGTTTTGTTTTAAAAGACAATAAATCAATATTTTGTATTCAGGAGTTATAATCGTTGTTGTTCTATATAGTTTTTCTCTTTTAATTGAGCGAGTAAAATCAAACTATTTTGAGACTTTGACAGTAATAACTCAATGATTTGATATTATTATCTATAATTATTATTACTTATGTGTATTATTACTCATTTTTAAGTGAATAAAATTATGACCAAAAATTGGCTTTGTACTTTTAACTTAAAAAATAAAAGTTCTATATTTTCTAAACGATTTTAATGTACAATGGTGGTCTGAAAAGTTTCCGTTCTTAACATGAAGACGCCAGCAGCAGCATCATCCCAACAGAAAGGATGGAATCGGTTTACGTCTTCTTTGAAAGGTACTCACCAAAATTTCAGCCACATTGGATGCACAGTTTTTGTTTGACATAGGCTTGAGTCAATCAGTCTGAGTGTTTTTATGAATAATTAGAATAAAATCGATTACAGAGCAGTACGATTTTTGAGGGACAATATTGTTACGCAAATTAAAAACGAGTTGGATGCCAAAGACAATAACTCCTTGGCTTTTTACAGAAATCACAGTTAGAACGATGTGCCTCCTCCTGGCACAGTGTCATACACGACACTCACAATGGGCAATGACACCTCCGAATGGAATTACGAGTATGTATTCCATACAAGCCCTCTGAACCAAACTTAACTTAAAACTCAACTAAAATTACAATTATTTATATTTGAAATGGATAGGTTAATGGGGTTTCGACAATATATTTTCACTTTTGCTTCGTAGAAACTCAGAAGTTGATAATTTCACAGCTTCGTTTGTATGGGAGGAGCCCTCTGGTGGTGAATTTTTGAACGTGAATTTATTTTGTATTTTTTGTACTGAAGAATGTTGCCGATCACTGAATAAATTCATTCAAATCGGTTCAGTAATTTTTGAGAAATAGACAACTTAACTAATACAGTTACAAGTGGGAAGCTAATTCTATAGAAAATGATTAGTTTTGTATGGCAGCCTCCTTAAAAGTTGCAGATAGCGATTAGGTGTGTATGGAAAAAATAGTTGGAAGGCGGAAAAATGGAGATCGATCTTACATTTGATAGGTCTGGGGGTAACCTGGGAGCAACAGGAGCACACAACATTTATAAAAATGATCATTTTGTATGGAAGCTAAGGGAAGCTAAGCTTAAGGGTTGGAGATACGGGGTAGGTATGTTTGAAAGAAATGTTCACAAGGAAAAATTAGTGGGGCTCACTGATAGATTTTAACCCTCTAAGAGAAACCTCTAAGCAGCTGTTGAGCAATTTCTCGATTTTTCGTGCACTTTCGTCAATTTTTTGGATCACTTTTGCTACACTTTTTCATCAAACCGCATAACATGAGAGGTTCCGAAGCATTGAGAAGCCCTTACTTAGAATCTCCATACAACACTGAATCAGGTATAATGTATATAGATTTAAATTAACAGTAATACATACTCTACGAAATACGTTTCCTTTGAAACCTTCATTTGAAGCTTCTTTACTCGTAACTCGCTCTACGCTTTTAATTTCCATATCTATGTAAAACTTGCCTTTTTCTCTCTCTTTTCAAGCTTTATGGCTATCTTGTGTCATTGTCAGAACGTGTCAGAAGTGTACGATTGCGTAATGTTTGCCGAAAAGCACACTGACCCGTCGACAAGGCGACATCTTTCCTTAAGAATTTTTACATTCATTTTTTTTTTGTTGGGTTAATGACACATGACCAACGCCATTGAGAATGTTTACAGCGTTAAAAAGTTTCCCAATGTAAATATGCAAATAAAACAGCAACAACACAGAAATGTACAAATAGTTGCCTGAAGCGTATAAATTTTACATACAAAAGAGTAAAACTAACCTTGTGGCATGGAATAATTGCACTTAAATTATTTGTATCGGCGTATTTGTTTCGCTTTAAGCACGACACAACCCCAAACTGCGAACACTGCTTGGACGAAAGCGCGGAGGACGCGGAGCACGTATTCTTCTCGTGCAGCCGCTTTGATGCTGAAAGAAGGACGGTGAACAGAGTGTTCGGGGAACAACAACGACCACAAAATCTGGTCAAATTCATGCTCGAAAAGAGGTCGGCAGTCAGCACAATGGCAGCGTTAATTCTAACCGCTTTACGCAGAGAGGAGCAGCAGCGCCGGGCCCACATTAAAACGGACAATTAAAGCCATCACTCCCCCGCAAGGAAATGCCGAGAGGCGGTACCGCGGCGAGCAGGGATAGAAGGAGGAAGTTGGTTTTAGTCCGTAAAAATCCGGCATATTTTGAAGATTTCCATCTCCCAACGTCGAAAAAAACCCAAAATTTGATGCAATATTTTGGTATTTTTGTATGTAAATCACAGAAATTTTGTATGGTCAGATCAGACAGCAAGTAATGACGTTGTTGTTTTATGTAATAAAAAAATTTGTAAAGAAAAAGAACGTTTGGCATGCAACTGTCTTAGGAAACATTTATAGTTGTTTGTTGTTTACGATGATTGTAAAGTATTTTGGGGCTTTCATATAATCTATGAAATCTGTGTTAATCTATTTAGATGTTAATGAAGTAGTAAAGGTAACACTAACCTCGAACAATTCTGTTTTGACATCTGAAAAAAATTGTTTATTTAATGTAATCGTAGCTAAACTACTCAAGTAAAATATGACGTTATTTTCTTCATGGCATCACGCAATGGTTTTTCTCTTAATATTTTCTTTTTTGTATGCGTAAGCTGATAAAATTTGTATAAAATTTAAGCCAGTCGCCTTTAACCCTTTCGCTACTGGTTTTTACTGGGGAAAGTTAAAATTTTAAATTTTACGTCTCAGGCTTCTATGTGGTTATTTTAGCAACATTCCATATGCAATTTTTTAATTTTTATACTCGGACCCTGTATTTTAGAGTGTTTTTCTATGAGAGCAACCACATAGTTGTGGCTGTAATAATTACTTAAACATAACACTTTTTACGCATAACGAAAATTTGAATATTTCTTCATTTACTTCAGCCAAAATTAAAAAAAAAAGTATCTAAATTGAAAGAAAACGTCAAATTAAAAAGTTCTCTAATTTTTTCCGCTTCTTCTTCCTTTACTATGTCAAAATATACCATTAAAAAAACGTGTATACTTCTTCTTTAAACTTAAATATTCAGTTTTTTAATTTCGTATTTTTCCTAAAACTTCACACTATTCTAAAGACCAACAAAAAAATGTATTCTTACAACCATAGATGATGCAGACGTCCGCAAAGTAGCATACTGCCATATGGCAACAAAATAGCGAAAGGGTTAAAGAGATAAAGCTTTGTTTGGATTGTTTAGATTTGTTTGGCGCTATAAACTTTTATTTTGGAGATTTATGCATGTACCATAGAATGTTTGTATGAAGCTTAATCCTTCTGAAAATATGCACATATCTGAGTATTTTTTGCATTTTTAAGGTAAAATTATTTTAGGCCAAGGAACATTATGCTGATACTTTTAAGTTTCTTTCTAAAATCAATTCACTATCTTTAGATATTTTATATTGAAAAATATGTTTCTTTATACCTTTTTTTCTATACGAAAGGTAACCGGGTACCTACCTAAAATAATAATGTTTCAGCATGAAGTTACACGTTCAAATTTGAATCAAAGCAAGCATATTCAGAAAAAACAGTGTTGCATACAGATTAAAAAAAACGGGTGAAATATGTGGGCCTCACAATAGCCCTCCCAGTGTGTCTCTTTCAGAGGCAGCCAGCATAACCCTAACCTAACCTAACAAAATGTCTTATCTACTACTGTAATTTTGAAAAAGACTCTTCAAAGTGAAATCAGGGTTTCGTGAGGCCATTATCCCAAAAAGGGTTGTTATGTTCTGTTAAGTTTTTAAAATACGCAACATTTGTCAACTTTGTGAAGGTTAGGTTAGGTAAGCTTCTTGGTCAAGTTGGTCACGCATAGGTCCATGTTGGGTCCTTAGCGATACCAGTTAATGCACCCGAATGGGGGTCGGTGAGAATATGGATCAGTGGACCCTTCAAATACAAAAATTGCTAGTACAAAATATGGTTTTGAATGGTATTCGGCTCAAAAGTTGCATGCAAAACAACCCGCATCCAAAATAAAATCCTGTGTGCGCCACTGATGTGGATGTTCCTAGCAAAGTTCAGCAGCGACTTCATGTTGTGCTTAAGGATTCCTTGGGGCCGTTAAGTACATAAAGCGCAGTCTTGAGATACTCACACAAATAATGCAAATAATGAATGATGCAACCTTTTTGGAGATTTCGCGTAAACTAAAAATTCCATTGTAATATTTTGGATTGTGCTAAATGCTCAAAACTCGACTAACTCGAAATTTTATTTGAAAGAAAGCTCAACTAATTTAACATTTCATTTGAAAAAAAGTTGAATATCTCAAAACTCGACCAGCTCAACATTTCATTTTAAAAACTATTAATTTTCAACATTAGCAACTTTACTAAAATCTCAAAGTCTTAACTTTTTAAATAACAACATGTTTCCTTTACTTAAACTAGAAAAACTAAATAACATTTAACAACATCAACAATTGCGATATTCGATTTTGGTGAAATCTAATTTTTGGCATCGCACATTTTGGGCCCATCGCCCCAGCACGCGGCATACGCCATCAGATGTGGCAGCAGATGCTGTTCCATGACGCCGCGGAACAGATGCTCGTAGGGGCCGGAAGCAAACACGCCCACATCGTCGCCGCCATGCACGCCCATGTTGCCGCTAATCTGACTGGGAAAGACAAAGTCTACAAGAGGAAAGAAATGCTTAAAAATTAAGTTTCAATAAAAATTAATTTCCCCACTTACCAGGAGCGCCCATTTGGCCAGTCAAATCGAGCCGATTGCCCTGTTCGTCCAGATACTGGTTCGGACCCACAGCATAGTTGAGCGTCGAATACGGCACCGAGCGGCTGTCTCTGCCGTTCTTGTTCAGATTCAGAATGTCGTTGCCGCGCTCCGGATAGCCGGCTATGCTCAGCGGATGCGAGTGATCGGCGGTGACAACAATCAGTGTGTCCTTGGGATTGGTCATGTCGCGGGCCAGCTGCACAGCCTTCTCCATCTCGAGCGTCTCGTCCAGACTGATGCCGGCCATGTTTTTGTGATTGCCATAGTCGATCAGACCGCCCTCGATGAATATGAAGTAACCCTTGTTGCGCGACTTCATTTTGAGAAATTTCAGTGCCACCTCGGTCATCTCGGACAGCGTTGGCTGAAAGGACGCATCGGCAGTGTGATGGAAGTCCATTAGCTTCGAGTTGAACAGGCCCATGATGTGGCTGACATGCGTCAGATTCATGCGCAGCAGCTGATCGCGATTCTTCACAATCAGACCTTTCGGATGCAGCCCCTGCCAGCGGCTCAGCAAATTCAAACCGTCGAGGCGCTCGCCCGGATTTCCGTGCAGATCTTGCTTGGTGTTGGGCACGAATTTGCCCATGCCGCCGCCCATCATTACGTCGAAATTGCGGCCGGGCGACTGTGTGACCAGCTGCTGCGCAATGTCCATGCATTGGCTGGGATCGGTGCCCGGGTTGCCGTACTTGTAGATGTCGGCGTCCGATTCCCACAGACGATCGGCGGTGTGCGCGTACGCGCCCGACGGGCTGGCGTGCGTAAGCGAGGTGGTGGTGATGAAGCCGGTGCTCTTGCCGGCCGCTTGGGCCCAGGCGGCTATCGAACTGACATGGTTGGCAGGGTCCATGCTGGCGGTGCAGTTGTTGAAGTTCACATTCGCCGAGACACCGATCGTGAGTGTGTTGGTCTTGACGCCGCACAGGTAGGCAGTGGCTGTGCACGCCGAATCGGGCACCTGTGCATTGGTGCAGTAGGTCTGTGCGGTGCGATTAGTTGTTGGCTTAGTTGATTGCAAAAGTTGGTTTAGGTTAGAAGTGAATTTACCCGACTCAGCGCACTGTAGGGAAACTTCTCAAAGCTGAGCGCCTCCTCCTCGCCCGGCTTGCCCTGTCGTTGGCCCTTCAGTATGCGCGCTGCGGTCAGCGTGCTCAGCGACATGCCGTCGCCCAGAAACATGATCACGTTTTTGGCTTGCTTCAGGTAGGTCGGTTGGTGGAGGCGCTCGCGTAGGCTTCTGCGCGCTATGTCCCGCCAGTACTGCGCCTTCAGCTCCGCAACGGGCACATTGTCGTTGTTCAGCGCCATCCCAATGCCCGTCATGAACGAGTTTCGCTGTTGCGGGCGAAAAATGTTCGGCAGATGGAACTCATCCGCTGCATTAATCAAAGAGAAAATATTCAGTTTCGGCAATTGAGCACATTCTGCAGTTATTACAATTCAAATCGAGACCCAGCGCCAGTGTGACGAACGCCAGCAACGCGCTCAGCTTCACTAACCGCGGCAACATTTCGTGGACTTTTCAATGTACTTGGCGGAGTTGGGTTCTGTGCGGTTGCGGACCGCGCGTAACTCTTACTGATGCTCCGAATTTCATGCGATTCACTTTTATAGGAGTGCAGAGCGGCGTCAGGCCTGAGCGAGTGTGTGTGTGGGTGTAATTTTTGGCGAGTATCTTGCAGTGCGTTTATCTTGCTGGCAATGACTTTCATGGCTCAAGTTCTTAGACTCGGCCGCCAGACAAGTGGCTGCACGGGGAGGCGGTAAAGTATTTCAATGATTTCGTTTATTTGTTCATTTCAGTTTTTTCATATCGCATTATCTCATTTCGGTTTGATTTTAATCAGCACATAACTGTGGAATATGTTTTATGTATATGAAATAACGGATTGTGCTATATATGTTGCGCTGTTTTTCAGAGTATCGAGAATCTATGATATTTATTATTATTGAAAAGTCAAAGTCAAGTCAAAGAAACACTAAAGATGTGAATTTTGATTAGAATAAAGTAGCATGTCAGAGAACTTGGCTGCTTGGCGCCACAGGTTCAACTCAGAATTCTCCGGAGATCAGGAAGTTTTAAAACAAATTTACAGAGAACAACTCTGCACTTTTCCAACTTTTCCAATTATTCCTGTTCTTTAACCCATACGAGACGACGATTTTTTTCGAACACGGTACCCAGGAGCGACATTTTTTTTCTTTGTATTGTTCATGTACGAAAGGCTTCAGATAATTTTTAGATTTTTTGGTACACAGTAAAACCAATGCAAAATTTTATTTTCCTGTACTTTACAGATTTAATTAGTTCCAGAAAAATCTTATTTCGACGACTAGTTTACTCAGAATAACTGATAATTGCACATTACTGTTATTGCACACATGGTGTGCAGGTCTCGAATGGGTTAAATATTCCCTAGCCCAGCAACAAACCCCAGTTCAAAAAGTCTGACCCTCAGATGATTCTTTCCCATTCACGCACAATTATGTGGTCATTACAGAAATAACAGCACACCAAACCGATCTTAGCGTAGTCCCCAACAATCCTGCTGTCACCTCTCTTACACAACAGATGGCGCTATGAGCGGTAGCTCAAAACAACAGAGGCGTCCTTCCTAAGTGGCGATAGATGGCAGCCCCATCACTTAGCACTACTTGCGGCAGGCCAATAACCTACCCTGGCAGAAAAACACAACCGATTTACGTAACCCACACAAGGTAATGTCTTGAAGAGGCCCTATGCTCTCAAGAGGAGTGAATAAGGAAAAAAAACAGAGAACATTCGCAGTAGAATGAACTTAACTCTGTCTGAGTGCTGGCAAAAAATTATGCTTGAACTCTCTAATCTAGGATGGTGTCTTATAAATAAGTATATATTTCTATATATACATATTTCAGATCACCCTTGTCTAGGATTAGTCAATGTAACTAAGTTAAAATTAGATTTGCAACAACATTTTCTTGTTCTCTATAGTTGTGTTAACAACTCATAAATTCAAATAAACATCCAAAACCTTATTGGCTAATGTTTTTATTGCAAAACGTTTTTCTTCATTCATTAGTTTAGCAGTTGAATTGCTGTAACCTAATAAATCGTGAACACGTGTTTTGGCTTTTGTGTTATGTTTACATTTTCAAGTTTTATGTGCGTGAGAAGTTGTCATTATCAGCGAACATGTGCTGACAAAAGTAAACATCACGCTTCAACATAGCACTTCAGCCACATTAATTCAGATAAACTGAAAAAATTGTATAAGAAATGTAGTCAGGCTAAGTTTAGTTAGGTTAGGTTAGGTTAGGTTGTAAAAGCTGCGTGAAAGGATCAGTGCATAGAATCAGTTCATTTCACATTTGATTGAACTTATATAATAAAATAACTTGCGAGCGAACTATAAAAATCTTGAAGCTATAGTGTGGGGTCATTGTGCCAAGTGTTGACTCTGTTATATTTCACTTTTTCTCATCTTTTCTTCGGCACTAATTTATGTATATGCAGATAAGTAGAAGAGACTGCCTTCAGACAGCTTAGACATGAAGGCACACATAGCCCAGTTTGGCTCGTTCTGAGTAGATTAGATTCGATTTAGATTTAGATTTAGATTTAGATTTAGATTTAGATTTAGATTTAGATTTAGATTAGATTAGATTAGATTAGATTAGATTAGATTAGATTAGATTAGATTAGATTAGATTAGATTAGATTAGATTAGATTAGATTAGATTAGATTAGATTAGATTAGATTAGATTAGATTAGATTAGATTAGATTAGATTAGATTAGATTAGATTAGATTAGATTAGATTAGATTAGATTAGATTAGATTAGATTAGATTAGATTAGATTAGATTAGATTAGATTAGATTAGATTAGATTAGATTAGATTAGATTAGATTAGATTAGATTAGATTAGATTAGATTAGATTAGATTAGATTAGATTAGATTAGATTAGATTAGATTAGATTAGATTAGATTAGATTAGATTAGATTAGATTAGATTAGATTAGATTAGATTAGATTAGATTAGATTAGATTAGATTAAATTAGAGTGACAGCTGTCCTAGACACTGCTTCCAATAATGAACTATTGTGTCGAATCAATTTTGCCTTGCTGGAGGAGTTCGTATACTCCAATTTTATCAAGGAACTACTTAATTTTAATCATCTGTATCTGTGATTCCCAGTCGCGCTTTCTATATATTTAGCAGACAGTGCCCGCTCAGAATTCCCTTCATGAATTTGAGCTCTGTTTTGCTCAGATCCTTAGATCTGTTACTTCGATTTTCCTACAGAATAAGAAAGAATACTTTGGAACAGCGTTGTCTCACCGTGTTGGACCTTTCATGGTTTTCCCGATTTCTGAATTCTTGTTTGACACAGGTCTGATAGGTTCACGTCTATGGGTCTCGTCTTTTCTTAGCCAACCTCGATAGTCCAGAGGGTAACGCGTTGACTTCTCATACCGAGGCCGTAGGTTCGAATCCTAGCTCGGGTTGATGAAACGCTCATCTATCTCTAGGGTTAGGGTTAGAAGGCCCTCGGGCCTCCAGAGGAGCCCAGTGTATTGTCACCAGGTCCTTTGTCATTTGAAATAGGTTGGAGTACATTTGCTGTCTCCCAGACTAGTTTGGACTCAAATGTTGTCGAGTTCAGAGACTTCATTGTAGTCGAACTGTCGGACATTATGATTATTTTTTTCTCCTAATATTAACAATCAATATTTTCCTGGCACACTCAAAGACTGTACTATTGACACTTACGGATGCTATAAGCCAGTAGTAGCCTCTATGTCAATGTAAATATTTCTAGCAGAAACCCCTCATGCATGGCTTCAACGGTGACTAAATGTGATGTTGGCCTTTTCAGATAGTCATCGATTGCACTGCGACTTGATGTTTCTAGTGACGCTACGTGCCCTACATACGACAGAAGTACAGTAATACAAGTTGCCTTACAACTTGCACCCAACTTGTAACAGACTAATTGATGTAAATACCACAAATAAACCACCGAATAAATTCTCAAAAGTTTAAATACATCTCAACTACAACTCGCAGCAAAAACAACAAATACCACATGCCATATAAACTAGTTTATCTACTTTCAGCGAATTACTCAATTTGTATGCAATTTGTTCGTGGCAGTTGCCGGCTTGCCTCCAACCCTCAACTGTGCACTCCTTGCACTCCTTCAACACGATTTATCGTCCGAACATTCGAACAAACGCACGAAAGCATACAAATCGCTTCCGGTCAATAATGCAATTTCCACGCTACCCGGTCAGGCAACCAGTCAGCCAACTTAAATGCATTTGTAATTTATCATTTCGTGTTGCAGCTGTCAATTTCAAGTGAGAAAGAGATGGCATGCTTTAGAAAAAGAAGCAAACGAGAAAATATTAGCAACCATTGCAGTGCTGGTTGCAATGCGTTGAGGTAGTAAAGGAAGGCAGGGAAAAGTTAACCAATGCAAAGCATTTAAAGCAAAATTTTATTTAATGTCACATTGAATGGAAAGTTTGGTCTTGACCTTGGCATTTTCTAGCTCATTCTCACTTCTTTCAGTTGGCGATTCGACTCGACGTAAAAAAAGTTGATTGTGTTTGTCGACGCAGTCATGCGACCACTTGGCCCGCTTGATTTGCATATCTAAATGGCTGCGACTAAGCGAAACGCGTCTGCTCGTATGGCAACAAATTGCACCCAACAACAAACTAAATAAATTTATTATAATAATGAGTGCGCGTTAATAGAATTTATACGCTTGGCTTTAGTTGGCATTAAGTTGTTTTATTAAAAAATATATCTACAAAAGTAATCTGTATGTTACAGATTAAACTGTTGCTTCACTTGGAGCAGCAAAGCACGCTTTTGGAGGTGCAAATTTTATGAAACCAAAACTGTTATAACTAGTTTATTTATTTACGCACTTATTTAAAAGAAACAAAATTATGTATTTAATACTTACTACACTTGGAAGAAACATGATACAACTAATCAGCATACAAAGAAAGACATAAATTAAATCAAGAAGTCCACGACTACTGTTTGAAGTTCAAGGTTAAGTATTTAATATTCAAGAACATCTAATAATATTCACTAACTTAGTGTTCCTTTTCTTTTTCGTCCCAATCTAATACCAAATTCCCTATTCAATCGGTATACTATATCTACTACCACTACTTATTTAGCCTGCAAGCCATCTATCCCATCTCTATTTCATCTCTACACCAACGCTATCCCATGCCTATACCATCTCTATGGCATCCCTATTTCATTAATATCGCATGCATCTTTATTTCTTCCCTATACCAATTCCCCAATCCTTCACCATATCATATCTATTGTATCAGTATTCCAGCCCTATTTCATCCCTATACCATTTTTATTGCATCTCAGTCTCATCTCTATGCCATTTATATCTCATGATTTCCATATTATAATTTCTTCTTATCTTCTCTAATCTTCATTCCATCAGTAACCCATCGCTATCCTATCTCGACTTGTTCAAAGTCCCATATCTAAGCAATGGCTTTATATTCCTATCCTATTCCCATTCTATCGTTATCTCACCCCTATTTCATCTCTATCCCATTTTCATCCCTATACTATCGCTACCATATCGTCATTCACATTCGCGATCCCAACTCATTGCTATCTCTATCTCTCTCTATCTCTATCACTATCACTATCACTATCACTATCACTATCACTATCACTATCACTATCACTATCACTATCACTATCACTATCACTATCACTATCACTATCACTATCACTATCACTATCACTATCACTATCACTATCACTATCACTATCACTATCACTATCACTATCACTATCACTATCACTATCACTATCACTATCACTATCACTATCACTATCACTATCACTATCACTATCACTATCACTATCACTATCACTATCACTATCACTATCACTATCACTATCACTATCACTATCACTATCACTATCACTATCACTATCACTATCACTATCACTATCACTTTCACTTTCACTTTCACTATCACTATCACTTTCACTATCACTATCACTTTCACTTTCACTTTCACTATCACTATCACTTTCACTATCACTATCACTATCACTATCACTATCTCTATCTCTATCTCTATCACTATCTCTATCTCTATCTCAATATCCAATCCTCTATCTCAATATCTCTATCTGAATCCACTCTTTATCTCCATACTAACCCCACTTCATCCCTTTCCATGCTCCGACTAAAAATGTTATTTTTGTTCGATGCTTATTCTTTCTCACCCAACACACATCACTACCTGCAACACTAGTTGGCTGGCCAATTGTTCAGCTGTCAGGACACTGTCACAACGTGTTCAGTGCTTTGGCCATGCCGCATGCAACATGGCAGTGGCGCACATAGGATTTCATTTTGGCGTTGGTGGACGTATAACTTTTGAGCTCAATTCCATTTGAAACCATATTTTGCACCAGCATTTTTTTGAATTTGTGGGAGGGAAGGTTTAAACCCCCCAAAACCTCCTTGCAATACGCCACTGCAACCTGGACTCTAGTGGCATTCCCGTTGTCAAGTGTGCAAAATGTACATTAGTCGCAGTTTTTTTTTGCAAATCTGTATTTTTTCTGCGTTCATTTATCAGTTTTGCTGTTTGCATATACGAATTGTTTTACAATGTTGTGGTTGTTGTTGTTGCCGTTATTGTTCGCGCTGTTTCGCTTTGCAGTGTTTGAGTAATTAAAATTTTAAATGTTTACCAACGAATATAAACCACAAAAAAACCAAGCAAATAAGATTACAGTGTTGCCACCTAACTGAATTGAAATGCTTTAGCAGCAACAACAAAATTGCTAACGACAATACGACACGCCTAACATGCAAAGTGCGACGATGCACATGTAAATAGATGAAGGCAGCAATGCAATTGCACACACACACACCAAGGAGAGGCGAAGGGCAGCCAATACCAGAAAAAAATGTGAAAGGAGCAAAACAAAAAATTGGCTACTACTGAAAGTGTTGGCCGACACAAGGCCACACGCCACGGACTCGTATGCCAAATACTCCATGTGTGTGTGTGTATGTGTGTGCTTATGTTTGGTGTTCGTATGAGCTTTTCGCTTTTCCTTGTCTGCCGTTGGTTTCCCTGGTGCATTTTCCGCTTTGTGCTTTAAAATTTTAAAAATAAATAAAGACAGCAACGAGGGCAACGAAAATGCTCGATGGTTTTTTTTTCTTGCCTCTGGAGATGCCGCTTGTGCATCTTAGCATCGTTTCAGTTGAAAGTCGGTACGTGCAGTAGTTACTATTTGTCGGTGTATGGGCTTGTTTGGTGTACGAGTATACACACATCTGTAAATATGTGTGAAGAATTGTGTTAAACATTTACGTGGTAAGTTTTTGCGCTTTTTGTGGCAATTTTTCTGGTAAAATCTTTTTCAGTTTAAATTCTAGATACCTGAAATTTAAAAAAAAAAACAATGTTAATTTGTTATTAAAAAATGTTAAAAATTAAAAAATTGCACTCTTCTTCTTCTTATAAACAAATTTTTCGGGATGTTGGATTTTAGTAATAGCGAGTGAAATTTTTTAACTCCCCTTCTTTGACCTAACCTGACCTTTCCAGACAGCTCTTTCGTCTAAATTACGAGAGTTAGTAAATAAATGTGTGAAAATAAAAATTAAATTAAAAACAAAGAAATTAAATTAAACACTCTCTTTAGCAAAAACAACGCTTTATTTTTTACATCGTCTCATATTTCTTCAATTTTTTCTATACCCTCTACTTTCTCGAAGCTATTTACCCAGATATGCCGGGGTCCTATATGTAACTATACCTACATTTCAGGGCATCGGTTAGCAAATTTAAAGTACAGTTACCGCAGCTTCTTCAAACAGGTGTACTACATGTAGTACGGTCAACAAATCTGGGTTAAAATAGACGTTTGGGACATCAGTGATCTCCATTGACCCAAATCTCCTACCGTCGAACCATTTCTTCTTGTTTGGTAACAGGGAATGGACACAGTTTACTTAATCTGAAGAAAATTCTTTATGATTACAATTTGTAATCTAATTCATGTAATTTGGCCACTGCGACTGCGAACTTTTGCGCCAGTGATTCGTTCCATAGACAAAATTCAAAAAATTTATAGTCTCAGAATTTAATGATTTTGATGTCATTTGAAAGGTAAAACTCCAACTAAGAAAACCCCAAAAAATCTGTGCAACAAATTAATTAATGTGTGTGTAAAAGCGGCTCAAAGATTAAACTTTTTTCACAAAAAGCATTCTTTCTTTGTCGGATAATGTAATTACATCCTCCGATATCTTCCGATCTCAGAAAATAATTCCATTTGAAAAGTGGTCTAAACACCTATTTTCCGACCAAATTTATTTTTTTCATCCCTAAAAGTATGCAATCAGCATGAAAAATTGAGAAAACTGCAAAAAAGCAAAACATACGTCTATTATTATCGTTTTTATTGCAAAACTAAAGGGTCCTTAGACAATTTCTATTACTCTTTGCAATTATCAATGTTGACGTTACCGATTAAATGTAAAATCTGAAAAATCTAGCCAACACACTCCAACAAAAATGACGAAAATTGCAAATTTAAGTCGCAGACATTGCCAAACTACAAAAGTTTAAGAAAAACGAAATGGAGATTTCAATTCAGCAGACCATGATTAAATAGTGTACCAAATTTTATTAAGAACGGACCACTGCTTCTAATTTTGTCCCGCGGTTGTATGAAAATTTAATCACTGTGCAGTGCATTGTCTGGTGGAACTCTCTGCTGGGTTTCGGGCCAGCAATCGCGATAACAAGAAAGAATGCCCAATATCGAAGTGAATAACTCTACGCTTTTTCGATATTTGTCCTGGGATTTTTATATTGACAGGTTGATCAAAAATAAAAAAAAAGTCCTCATGGCATAACAGAACCAATTGCAACACCTGCCGGACAATTTGGCCCTACCTTTCCTTTAGAAAAACGCCGTTTGTACAGTCGCTGAGTCGGATCTCTTAACCGAAACTCCAGCAGCTCATTAGAGTCATCACTGGACACTGTGCTACTTGATCTATGCTCTTCAAATCGAACCTTACGTCCACTGATGTCTGCAGAAGCTGCAGAAATGAATAGCAAATAGAAACGATACAACACTTTCTGTGCTACTGTCCGGCTGTGCAGGAGCACCAACTCCATATACTGGGAACAGAATTCCTGTCGAACCTGGCTAGCGCGACAAAGGTTCAAATCTCAGAAATATTCACCTTCATTGATTAAATTAATTTAAGTTTTTAATTTAAGAGTGTTTAATTTTTATTTTCACACATTTATTTATTTATTTATTTATAATTAGTCAAAGAACAATTGTTTCCTTACTGACTAATAAAGAACACCATAATGGATAAGTAACAAAGTAAATATTACGTAACAAACGATAAACTTAATTAAAAACAAAGTTTAAAAAGTTCATAAAAATTGCTTTAGAAATAGTGAAATCCAACGAAAAATTCATTGAGATCTTATTAAATTCTATTAGAGCTCGCAAAAGAGGAGCATTTAAAGCATAATTCGTTTTGACGAAACCAACATTGAAAAAATCAAAGTGCCGGAGAGATCTAGAAGGGATGTTGAAGTGAATCCTCTCTAGGAGGGAAGGGCAGTCAACCAACCCGCAAACAACATCAAAAACAAATGACAAAGATAGGATGGATCTTCTATCCTGCAAGGTTTTTAAATTTATGAGCTTACAACGCGAGAAGTAAGAGGGAACAGGATTCTGAAAGTGTAGTGATTTCAGAGCGAAACGTAGGAAAACCTTCTGAATACGTTCCAGGCGATTAACGTGGCAATAGTGATATGGCCTCCAAATAAACGAGGCATACTCTAACTTCGAGCGGACAAGACAGGTGTAAAGCAGTTTGAGAGTGTAGGGATTGGAGAACTCGGAACTACAAGGTGCGTCCCAAAGTAAACAGGACTTTTGCAATAGGGACGTTTCTGGTGGCGCCATCTATGTGTGAGGACATGCGTTGGAAAGGTACATCTTTCATTCACATACTGTCTAAATTTCATGACATTTGGTCTAGTAGACGCCGAAATATCCCGCTCAATGTGACAGTATGTTTTTAACTTTGGTACGAGAATGTCGATCGAACAAAGAGCTAATATTAAGTTCTGTTTTAAACTTGGTAAAACTTTTACCGAAACGTTTAAATTGTTAAAGCAAGTTTATGGTGATGATTGTTTATCCCGTGGCCGTGTTAATGAGTGGTTGAATCGATTCAAGAATGGTCGTGAAGACTTGAATGACGACGAACACGTCGGCCAGTCGAAATTTGTGATTACTGACGATGCCATCAAAACTGTGCGTGATTTTATCAAAATGCAGCCAAAATCATCATTGGAATTGATGGAAATGGAATTGAACATCTCCAAAACATCAATTGATCGCAATTTAACCGAACATTTGGGTCTCCGTAAAGTGTGTTCTCGCTTCATTCCGCACACTTTAACCGACGACCAAAAAGCGCAGAGAATTGAGCACGCAAAAGACATCGTTCGGGAAGCCAGACGTGATCCAAATTTCTTGTTCAACATCGTAACCGGTGACGAAACGTGGTGCTTTCAATATGATCCCGAAACAAAGCGTCAAAGTGCCGAATGGAAGCACCCAGATGAGCCAAATCCGAAAAAAACCCGCCGTGAGAAGTCAAAAATCAAAACTCATCTCATTTGTTTCTACGATTCAAAGGGAATAATTCATCGAGAGTTTGTTCCACCGGGAAAAACAATTAACGCTTTGTTTTATGTTGAAGTTTTGAAGCGTTTGGTGCATCGCATTCGTCGTATTCGGCCAGAATATCGCGAGGAAGGAAGTTGGCGTTTATTGCATGATAATGCACCGGCTCACAGAGCCCTAGTTACGACCGATTATTTGACCAAAAGTCGCATTTTTACCATCAATCATTCACCGTTTTCGCCTGATATGGCTCCCTGTGACTTCTACTTATTCGGTCAGTTGCATTTGCCGATGAAAGGAAACCGTTATAAGGACGTTGAGGACATCCAAAAGGCTTGTACCAACATTCTGAAGGCGATGCCGGCCGATGACCTAAAACACTCATTCCAAATGCTTTTGGACCGTGCAAAACGTTGTATCGAAGCAGAAGGAGAGTATTTTGAATAAATAAAAAGAATTATACAAAAATAATCATCCGTTTTCTTTATTTTATAAAAGTCCTGTTTACTTTGGGTTGCACCTTGTATAAGGGCATCACAGTTTTTGAGCAGAATCGCTGATATGCCATCAGCATCTGTTTGAAAAGATGTTTTAAGCCGTACTATACCATTTGCCACGTCTTCAGTGGATAGTGAAAGAGATCCAAAATTCACTGATGCTTTGATATTACTTAAAAAGTCAGCATCACTATCAGTATCTGAAGTAAAATTGGAACTGAAAAATTCAGCGAATAAGTCAGCAGCATCCGCGGTGGAAAGCGCAGCCTTATCTTTAAAGAATAAAGCAGTAGGAATACTGGAACGAGACTTTTTTGACTTTACAAATTGCCAGAAGGTTTTAGGATTAGATTTGATGTTCGCTTCGTAGTTAGAAATATACTTTTTATACAATAATTTATTCAAGCAATTGAATTGACTTGAGTAATGCTTGTAATTATCAAAATAGGCCATCTCACGATTTTTTTTGAATTTCCGATGCCATTTGTTTTTCAAGTTTTTTAGCTTCATAAGAGATTTAGTTTGCCATGGCAGTTTGTATTTCTGTTTCCTAACAAGTGGAATGTTATTACGGCAAACTTCAATAACTTTATCCTTAAAAACATTGTAGCAGAACGCTACATCTGCATTAAGCAGCAAATTATCCCATTCTAGATCCGACAGCAGTAAATTTAAACTATTAAAATTACAAAGTTTATAATTAAACGATAATGCGGGCATTTATTTACAAACTCTCGTAATTTAGACGAAAGAGCTGTCTGGAAAGGTTAGGTTAGGTCAAAGAAGGGGAGTTGTGCGGCCCCATTGGGTTCATTGTGAGGCCTTTCATTCTTAACCCTTTCCGGTCAATTTCCACATTTCTTGAGATACAAATTTGTCCTTCGAAATATTGACTCTTATTGAACATTTTAGCAATGAAATACAAAAAAATTAAAAAAAATCATTTTGGTTGAGAATTACAGCTTCATCAATTTTGTACGATATATCGTACAATGCTCCGAAAAGGAGTAAAAATTCATGAGTTTTTGGTTTCGGTTTTTTAAGTTTTATGAACAATTCATTGAATTTTTTGACAGAAAACTAACATTATAACAACAAAAAATCAAAACGTGATTTCATTTTGATTGAAAGTTACATATATAAATTATATATATGTATAAACAATTAATTCACATTTGTTCGGCCTTATATAACCGTTGTTGTTGTTGCAAAGCCCTTTTCCTCTCAATAAAACACAGAATCAATTAAAATTCGTACAGTTTTACAGAAATATACTGAATATAGCCGATTCCTTTTATCGTAGGGGGAGTGGCAAGTACGCATGTCTAACATTACATAACCTGTGTCTGCCCAGTAAAACAGAAACTCGTCTAAAAATTCTTACTTTTAATCGAAAATTGCGGAATAGTCGCATTTTATTGGTCACGTGGCTTACAGATGGGCGTGGCAGGCCAGCAAACGCAAAAAATTTGTTACCAAATCCATAACTTTAAAAAAATGCCAACATAACTTGCAACCTTTCTTTTCCATTTGTACGATATATCGTACAAAGCCTTGCAACCTTTGTCGTCATTTGTACAATATATCGTACAATTTTTTTAAAGACTCGGGAAAAATATTTAGACGCAAAAAATGTTAAATTTTGTAAGTTTTATAAATCAACTGAGATTCAAACTTTGAAATTGTGTAGCGTTTTGCCACTAAAAATTATTACATATTTAAAAATTCCTACGAAGAAGAACCGTCATTTGCTGGTTTTTCCAATTCTTGCAAAAAGCCTGCTTACAAAACGCACTCATACTGTGTAGCCACGGCTATTATGATTTATATTTTTAAACAGAATGATACAACACAGCCTACTTAATGAAAATTAAAAAGCGGTTGCATAAAAATTGCATTTCGCTGTCAAATATAAAATCGTCGAAAAAATTGTACGATATATCCGCGAGTCGAAGGCAGCAACCTCAGGTTCAAATACTGCCTGTAATAACACCTAAAAAAAATATCGGGAAAACTCGTTTTCTCTTTCGGTGGCTGTCCTCTCAGCTGGAAATGGCAAACCTCTGAGAGTAAAAATTGCTTACGAGAAAGCTCCCAACCTGCCGTTCGGAACCGGCATAAAACTGTAGGTCCCTTCCACCCGCGTACAAATTTACACGCACTACACGGGTGGTTGCGGGAAGCTAGGCCTTAGTCTCGCGTAAGCGGGCTGTCGTGCCAGTCAATTATAAAAATTATTATTAATTAAAAATTATTAAATTATTAATTTATAATTAAAATTATATCGTACAAATTTCCGGAAAATGTTATATGATAGGGTGTGATTCCCTATCTGTGAGCTGTCTGGAATCGATCTGGGAAAAATCAAAGAGTTCTTGGACAGAGAGAAGAACTCCTCCAATAAGGAATAAGGGATTTGCCACAATTGACAATGATTTCTTATTGGACGCAATGTTTCGGGCAGTTGTTGTTCGACTCCTTTTTATCTAATCTACGAGTAATCTAATCTAACCCTCGTAATGGCTCCCCTTTACCACACAATGACTTTACACAGGATACACAGGATCGATATGATGTATTTGCAAATCCAAATACGACAAAAGAAAAACGAATTTTTATAAGAAAAAGTTGCCACTAATTACAAACAAATGACTAGCAATTTTTGGTTTTTGTTCACTACAACTTGTTCGTTGAGTGTATGTATGCAACGAAAGCAGCTCAACTTAATTAACATTGTATGAAAAGCACAACACAACGCAATGTTCACATAAACACACACACACACACACACACCAACAGATGTGCAGACTCGTGCAGCAAAAACTACAATGACAACGAAGACATCGATGAGGAAACAGCACAAAATGTAAACAGTGCAACTTTCATTTCCGCAAGAAAAGCGACTGTGAATTTTTTACAATGCGCAACCATAAGCAATTCATGGCGCAGAACAGCAGCAGCAGCAGCAGCACCAAGATGCAGTCAACAATGCAAAGGACGAGAAGGCGAATGAGGCACGAAATCGAGCAAAACGAATTGATGAAATATTGGCGAGTGAGTGAGGTGTCTGTGTGTGTGTGTTTGTGTGAAAATCGAAGCAGCAGCCGAGCGTTAATGCACACCGCACCGCATGCCAAGGCGGCAAGTAACTGACCTATTGGCCGATTTTCGATAGCGATGGCCCGCGCAACAGGCAGCTGCTGCCAACCGGAATTCGAGTAATGCGCACACGTTGTGTTCGAGCGAGCGCTGTTAGTTAGCAGCGTGAGCGAGGCGCCTGTTGAGCGGCTGCAGAGCGGACACTGCCAACGGACGGACGAACGAACGACCAATTGGCGCAACGGCCAAGGCAACAACGCAGCGCTGTGGCACTTCTTGGCGTTTCATCTCCAGTGCGAAACGAGAATTCGAGGAGTTTGGTCGTATTTGGTAGATGCACTGCAATGTGGCGTCTAGCGGTTTGTGTGTTGGTGTGTGTGTTTTTGATTATATTTCTGTCTGTTTGTGTAGTTGAGCCAGTGTGTGGCAGCTTCACAAGTGGCAGCCGCTTGCTATGTGCCATGTGTGAGGGAGAAGAAAAATGAAAAAAAAAAATTCAAAGAGTGAAAAGTGCAGTGGCAGTTTAAGCTTTCTTGCTTCATGCTCCATGCTGCATGCTGCATGTGTCGTGCAACAGTGCGCTGTTTGAACTGTGTCGCGGCCGTTGGTTCGTTGTTTCTAGTCGTTTGACGTGTCGCTGTCGCTGTCGCGTTGTGTGCGCTTCGCGTGCCTCGACGACAAACGGGCATAGCGCATTTCGTTGCATGTCGCCGTTGCGGTAGTGACGGTTTGCTGCATGAAAATCGCGTACACCATGGCGTATGAGAAACCTGACTGGGCCAAACCAAATATGCGGCGCCCAGTGTTGGATGATTTAATGCAAATGTTTTTTGAAAGTGAATTGTTTGAATTTTCAGCCGCTTTATAAACCAAATTTATTTATGGAAATTATGCAAATTTTTTTACTGAAAGAAAACATATTTTTTTGTATTTATTTAGTAATGAAATTCATTTTTTAAAATTCATTAATTAATATTATTTAAAATTATTTAATTGTATTGTTTATATTTATCTGTTTTTATTTGTTCCCATTTTCATTGTTGTTTTCTAATAAATATTTAAGATATATTTATTTTACTTTGACATTTTCGAATGTTTCGATTTTGCTGTACGACGTTTCGCATTCGCATTGGCTTTCGCATTCGTTTCGGTTTCTCGATTTCAGTTTCGGTTTCGGTTTCGTCACATTTCATCCCAGCGAAATGCGAATTCTGTGCAAACACGAGCTCAGCACTTGTGTGTGTGTGCGATTGCTTACGTAGCGCACAGGTGTCGCTGTATGTGTTTGTGTGCCATGAGAGTTGCTGTTGTTGTACATAATGTACTATGTTTCGGGCCCTATGTACATTCAACAATTTGTTGAATTGTATGCTTAATATTTGCTTTATTGCGAACGAATTTTTTTGCCTCTTTTCTTGCTGCGCCGCTTTCTTTGGACTTGATTTTTGTTTGACGATTCACTTCTTGCAGCCGTGTCGTCGTGTGTTTTTCATTAATTTTTGTCGACTTTTTGTCGTTTTTTTCCCCTGGCATTTTCCTGCAAACGGTCTGCACTCTGATGTGCTCGCTCCACGCGTCGGACTTTTGCTGTCAGTTTGTGTATCTGTGCGTCGTTATTTCTTTATATGAGGCCAGCGAATTGACGTTGATTTTTTCTTTAAAGTAAATGAAACTGACAAGGTTTGCAGGTAGTTGTTTCTTGGTAAAAAAAGCACAAAATACAATACAAGCTTGAAGTATTTTTCATCAGGCAAATGTAATTTGGTTTTTGTTGGTTGGAGTAGCATTTGAACAAATGGCATGAAAAAAGGTTAAAGTTGCCGAAGCAAATTTAAAAAAGTCTGTTGTTTGCAAAAAAAGAAAACCCAATTGTGCAAAAAGTATGCTTGTTGTGTGTTGTTGTTTTTTAAGTGAATAATTTTATATATAAAAATTAAATTTTAAAAATTTAAAGTATCTTATAAATAGTACAAATTTTTTTTTTGAATATTATATTAAAACAATCGAAACCACGAAATACAAATAAAAATAAAAAATACATTTTAAATTGTTTTTATTACTAATAGTAAATTTTGAGTGGAAATTAATACGAAAAACGAACTAAATTGAAACTACTTCTTTTAAGTAAAAAATTTAATTCGAGTATGAAAATTATAATTGCTAATAATAGTTTTGATTGAAACGATTATTGTTTTTTTAGTGAAAAATTAAATTTTAATCAAAATATTATTATTGCTTAAAAATTAAAAAAAAAAGTGATTGAAATGATTTTAATTCAAATATAAAAATTATTATGACTTCAAATCAAAATTAGTGGAAAATAGTTTATCTAAGCAATTTTTTTTTACCAAAAAAAAAAGTTTTCGAGTAACAATTTTTGTTGTTATTTTCTTGTTCTTTTTTTTATTGGAAAATATTTTATTGAAATTGTTTGTTTTAAAATAAAAAAATGGAAAGTAAAAATTGTTGTTGTTGTTAAAGGAATAAAATACAGAAATTTAAGCAAAATATTATTTTTAAAGTGTCTCAGATTTGTGTGTTCACCATTTAATACTAATTTTTGTTTTGAAAAAATATTTTATTGGAAAGAAAATTGGTTTTAATGAAACATTAAATAAAATAAAATAAAACAAAACAAAATAAAATAAAATAAAATAAAATAAAATAAAATAAAATAAAATAAAATAAAATAAAATAAAATAAAATAAAATAAAATAAAATAAAATAAAATAAAATAAAATAAAATAAAATAAAATAAAATAAAATAAAATAAAATAAAATAAAATAAAATAAAATAAAATAAAATAAAATAAAATAAAACAAAATAAAATAAAATCAAACCAAATGAAATGAAATGAAATAAAATCAAATCAAATAAAAAAAATTGAATAAAATAAAATAAAATAAAATAAAATAAAATAAAGTAAAATAAAAAATAAAATAAAATAAAATAAAATAAAATAAAATAAAATAAAATAAAATAAAATAAAATAAAACAAAATAATATAATATAAAATAAAATAAATAAATATAAATAAAACAAAATAAAATAAATAAAATAAAATAAAATAAAATAAAATAAAATAAAATAAAATAACATAAAATAAACTATAAATCATTTGATAAATTAGACGATCTGGCAACTATTTGTACGAAC
This sequence comes from Melieria crassipennis, assembly GCA_963668005.1. Taxonomy (NCBI): domain Eukaryota; kingdom Metazoa; phylum Arthropoda; class Insecta; order Diptera; family Ulidiidae; genus Melieria; species Melieria crassipennis. The sequence goes on along the minus strand of OY764963.1, from coordinate 98,570,869 downwards.
CAATGAAGCCGATGCAGTGTTGCATTAAGTTGCATTTGGGTGATTCTGTACGCAACTATTGAGCCCAATACTATTTGAAACCATATTTGCCAACCAAAATTGTAACCCAAAAGTTTTGTAACAAACACATTTTTCGAGTTGACAGGGAAAAGCCGTGTTTATATTTGTGCACGTCTATTCATTGTTCTCACAGTCAGAATCAAATCTTCCACGCCGTAGTTTTCCTTCAAAAGAGAAAGAAATTTGCAGATCTGAGAATTTTTTAAAGTTAATAAATATAAATTTTTAATTTAATTTAAATTTTAATTTTTTTAAAACTCAATACAAGCAGCTCAAATTTTCATGTGATTGACCACTCTGTGTGAGCTCACTTTATTTCTTAGTGTCTCAAACTCTATTTTATTGAATGTTTTTGTGTCTTTAGTCTACTAACTTGTGTCCTTTGTGCTACTTTTATTACACTCCAGTGAAAGCTGTTTTTATTATTGCTGTCTCACTTAAAATTTTGCGTATGTTTTTAATGTCATCAAAGTTTTATTCGAAGGAAGCCAAAATAAAGAGCAGAAATGCCATAAAAGAGTGAAGTAGTTACTGAGATTTCATAAAAGGACATTTGTAAGCAAAACATAATTTTTTCGTGCTTTAATTTTAATCAACTGATCTTTTTAGTTGTTTTCATTTCAATAACAAAAATTTTTTAGTTTTTAGTTTTTTTTTTTTTTTTTTTTCATTAACGACTGTTTTCTCGTTGCGGAGGAACTTCGTATATTTTTTGTGTTAGTCACAACTTCGACGTTACAATAAAAAATTCCACAATGATAAAAAATTTTTTTACTTTTTGTATAAATATAAAAGAATTTTTACAAAACTAATTTTTTGCTTCTTTTACTTTCTTCTAATTTCGTAACTTTTCATCTGTTTGTGCCATTTAATCCTACTTAAGCTACTTGACGCCCCGCAAAGAAAACGTGTTGCCTTCGCAACGGATACCTTTTCCATGGCACCGCTAGGCTCTTTTGCCACTTCAGTCTTCCACAAATGCAAAATGACTGCTTCACTAATTTTTCTTTGCAATAAAGTTGCCAAGTCTGAAAAAGGGTAAAATTTCATGTAATTTATCAAAACAAAAACAAAAAGACGAAACCAAAACCAAAAGTAGTAAAAATGTCGGCATTTTTCATAAGCAGCCTATTTATAATCACTTTAATAGTCGCTGCCCAAGTGCACACATACACAAACAAATGCATAGCAGTGTGAGTGTGTGAATGTCTGTCGGTATGAATCTATCTTGGTCTGTGTGCGAGTATTTGTTGAATGTCTGACCCAAACAAGCGACCCAAATGTAATCAAATTTGCTATCCAACCGAAGGGCAGGAAGGATTCGCGGCCAACAAAAGCGAAACAGATGTGTAAAATTTCCAGTAAATAGGAGATAAAAAGAAAATGACTAAAAAAGGAATGTAAAGGAGTGAAAAAGAGCAAGAAAGGCAGTAAGGGCAGGAAAGAAGGAAGAATGCTTAGAAATAAATAAAGAAAGAGAAAAGGTTGCAGTAGTGGAGTAGAAAAAAATCTACTCTTATTGCAGATAAGGTTAATGTAAACATGAGTGAGTGAGTGAGCGGGATAACACTTTCAGAACGAATTTTAAATATTTGTGGTATTTCTAAAAGTGGTCAAACAGCAGTCAACAGTCAAATTGGAACAGCTATGTGACAAAATAGGCAACTCATACAAAGATTTTCATCTTAGAAAAGGTACGTTCCTAAGTAAATAGGAGTTAAAGAAATAATAACAGTACATTTGTTTTTTTCCTGAATTGGTTTATTTTATTTCAAATAGTCCTCTTCGTATTCAATACAGCCATTTCTATGACCTAAAAGCATGCCGAGTGAGTGTTGGACACGATGTCCTTCAGCTTGTGAGTAAAAACCTTTGAATGGCTGCTACGTACTCAAAACGTTTTTAATTCATGGGAATGTGAATTTTTCTGAAAAGCTAAAAGTTGTACAGTGCCAAGTTAGGCAAATACGGAGAATAGTTGGTGGTTAAAATGCGATTTGAGGTAAAAAAACCTGTGACAAGGGTCAATCCTGGAAATGGCGTCAGTCAACTTGTGTAGAACAAACCTTTCGATAGGCAAATGTTCAGTAAAAATGTCGTCAACTGATGTCACTGAGATGCCTAAATCAAATTTCAAAAATTTCCATGAATTCATTTATGAATTTATACACAGTTTTGGTTGAATCTGGGGTGTAGGCAGACTTTGGTTGGCCAATTATAATTAATTGACATTAAATGACACTCATACCCCACGTTGCGCTGCGCTCAAAAATGCACATATCGCAATTACACAGTTTGAATGTATTTTTTTTGGATTGGTAAAGCGATATTCGGAACGATTTAGGACCTATTAGCATTTAAACGTCCGAAGACTTAAGAGACGAACTCGACTAAAATGAGCAAACTTCAAAGTCGGATTTCTCTTAAACTAGAGCCAATCCAGCCAAACAACTGGTGGATCTCAACTCAGTATACCTATAGAAAGTCGCTCTGTAGGTCCCCCCATGTCTGAATTTTCGAATTGCACAGTGTAATCAATCATAAACTCTGTCACGGGATAAACAATCATCACCGTAAACTTAATTCATTTGATAAAATGTTGTAGTAAAAGTTTGTTCAAGTTTAAGACAAAACTCAATGTTGGCTTTTTGTTCCATGGCCATTTTTGCATCCATGACAGCAACACACTCTCACTTGAGACGCAATAGCTCTGCTTTCAGTGAACCAAATGTCACGAAAGTTTAACTGGAAAAGGGGAAAATGTTTAGAAGATATTACATTCTTTTGCCATGAATGTTAGTGAAGAAGAAGAAGCTGATTTTTTAAGAACTCACGCACAGTTTTTATGGAATCTGTATGCTTTTAGTAGGCCAACAAGTTTGGCATAATTTATGTCCTCAGGATCGTTTTTCAAACACTTTAAATCACTCATGAACTCACGAACGAGGTAAACAATCATCGTTTTAAATTTGATTCATTTGATGACATTTTGTAGAAAAACAAATTTCAAACAACTTTAAGCCCCTTGTTCAATGGCCATTTTTGCACCCATGACCAAAACATACTCTCACTTTAGACGTAGTAATTCTGCTTTTAGTGAACCAAATGTCACGAAAGTGTGAATTGGAAAATATGTATTTAGGAGACGTAAAATTCTATTCCCATGAATATCAATGAATATTTTGATTGCTTTTTTTAAAACCTTATGCACGGTTTGAATGAAATCTGTAGGCTTTCAGTAGGCCAACAAGTTTGGCATCATTTATGTCCTCAGGACTGTTTTTAGATCGCTTATAATCACTCATGAACTCTGCCACGAGATAAACAATAATCTCTCCTTGCTTGATGGCCATTTTTGCACCCATGACCGAATCGTACTGTCACTTTAGACGCAATAGCTCTGCTTCTAGTGAACCAAATGTCACAAAAGTGTGTCTGAAAATTCGAAAAGAATGAACTTTTGCAAATCACTGAGTCACATTAAGTCACTAAGTGATTGCAAAAGTCCTGTTTATCTCCTCGCATTTGTATATCTGAACTTCTTAGGACGTTTAAGACTGACGCCCACAGACACCGATACGCAAATGAATGAATAGCTATGAAAATCAACTCTTCTAGCTACGCTAAATATTTATATTTTATTTCACATCAATTACGAACCCTTCAGTGAGCTACAAATTTCATACCAAACTAATTATACTTTCACCACTCAGTGTAGGGTACAATAAAATAAGACCCATATAAAGTAAACTTTTTTTAGAGCACATTTAATGACAATTTTCATTTGCTATTTTTAGTAAAAATTAAATGCAACAAACCTAAAAAAACCACTGCACCCGGCTGTGTGTGTGAGGCAGAAAAATTTATATATATGTGTGTGTGTGAATATTGTACGAAAAAGCGCAACAACAAAACAGCAATGGCTGGCTCGCAGCTAAATAAAATCGAATTTTGGAATCATTGGAGTGTGGCAGAGTGGCGTTCAAGTGGGCGGCAGTGATGGGTGGCGGAAAAATACTTTACCGCAAATACAAAAACATGTGACAGTTTCAGGCAGCCGCAGCCGCATACATTGCACGCTTAACTGTTGTATTTGAAATTTTATATTCTTTTTGGTCTTTCTCGGCAACAACAAATTGGAGCCATGCAAAAAAAATGAGCCAAATAAATGAAATGTGGGTTCGTTATGGTTGCGGCTAAAGCCGATAAAGCAAGCACACAGACACCTTTTATACGCATTTGGTGTGACTGTGTGTGTGTGTGTGTGTGTGGGTTACAAATTTGCAGTCGTCAAAAACACATTCATTTTTATTATTTATATGCGTTGTTTGATTGTTTATGTTATACCTTAAAGCACACACATACACACATGCACACTCCGTACAGGCCTATTGGTGCCTGTGTGTGTGTGTATGTCAGCGTGGGTGTTTTGTGTTAAAATTAATGCGTATTTTGCGCTGTTAGATCGGTGCGCATGCATTTTATTTGATTGCCAATGAAACAGCAGACGTGCCATGTTACGTGTCGTTTCAGTGAACATGCTATAAAAAAAAAATTGTTTTCTGCTGTTTATTGGAATTTTTATGTAATTTTTTAACTCCAGAGATTTTCGTATTACGCTTACTTTAAAGCTTCCTTGCTACAATTTAAATCAGCCTGAAAATTTTGAAAATTTCAACTTACCAATAAAGTTTTGGTAAAGTTGTAGTTGTTGTAGTTGATAATACTGTGTGATGGCAAGTTTTTTATATAAGCCACTTCACTGCCGCTATTACACTATTACAGGCATCTATGTATCACATGAAATTTTTGCTTTTCCAAGTGGCCAAATGTCTTCAAGTCGAGAATGGAAGCTGTAGATAGAAATAAGAGAGAAGAAATTTTATATGAAACACATTGTTCAAAGAATGAATTTTCACATAGAAATGTTTCAGACAACTGTATGGCTCATAAAAAGGCTCCACCACACAACAGTTCAACCTAACCTCAAATGTATAGATTGGACTCAAGGCGCACTTACATATTTGTACATATTTTCAATTTTCATACATACTTTCTATGACTTTAACACAGTGTGGAGACCACAAGTGACTTCTTCAAGGACGCAATCTTTAAACCTCTTTTCGTTTTTGTTTACAGAAAAAACCTCTGTTTTACAAAGGAAATGTAAAAATGATAAAAACTGACTTGCCCAAAAGTTTGTTTTTATAGTATTGTGTGCTCATAGCAAGAAAGGACTTTACACAGGACTTGTCTATGGTTTGTTTGACACAATTATGTACCTTCAACTTTTCTGTGTTCTTATGCAAACACAATATTTGCAATCAATTTCCGGTTGGTTTTTGTTAATTTCATCATTCTTTACGAAACTTTGGATTTTTGTTTTTTCCAAAAAAATTTACTCTCTTTGAATTTGCCCACACGCACACACACACACACACACATACATAAATGTGCACTACAAATTCTTTCCACATATGTGCTCGTTAGTACGAAAATACCTGAATGTATGTGTGTAGGTGTGTTATATTCGATGCTGTTGCTGTTGTTGTTGCTGACTGCAAATGCTTGTGGGCTGTGTTTAAAATTTTGCCATTGGTTTCTTGTGGAAATTGGCAAACACACACACGTACCCATACACACGTTGAAGGGTTGTGGGAGTACAAACCCCTCTCAAAACTGGTATTGAGCTCAGCCAACCCAATCCAAACCCTAAATGAAATTCTGCCTGCGCCACTGTGCGCCGTCGTTATGGTCTGTATTGCTTGTTGTTGTGTTAACAAAACTTGCCTGCAGCAACTGCATGAAAATATGGCAAACTTTTGTTCATATCGAGTTATCCTGGCTGGCCGTTCAGCGCCCAAACGCACACCCACACACACACACACTCAGTGCTGCTGACTAGTTGAGTTGGGTTGAGTTCAGCGCTGTTGCTGTCTTTTTTTTTTTTGTTTTGTCCAGCATTGCTGACACAAGTTTCAAAGAGTTCTTTGCCGCACAATATTTGGGCGATAATAATTACATGAATGAAAGTAATCCAAAGGGAATGAAAGGGGAAGTTTGAGCTTATTGTATGTGTAGATGTAGTGGTTGAGATTTGGGCGCATAAATGACAACTTTTCAGCAATAACTTTGGATGATAAATGACAATAGTTGTGCACGCAAGGAGGGTTTTTAGGCGTTCAAACACTTCCTGTATTTTGTAAACATTTTGGGCGGAAAATATGGTTTCAACTATTATTGGATTGAAAAGTTGTGTATGGAACTCCTCTCAAAATGAAATCATGTGTGCGCCACCATTGAATGACACAAAGGATAACTTTTCAATCACTAATTTATGACAATGACAAAGTACTAATTTTCAATCACTAATTAGTGACAATGACAAATGACAAAAATGACTACTTTTCAGTGACAACTTTTAATTATAATGACTCAATTAATTTATTCCAGATGGCAGACCAATAACACTACAAAAAAAACAAAAAAAAAACAACAACAAAAAACGTTCTGGAAAAAGATTCTGGTAGAGCGCGTCAAAGGAAAATATACGTCTCTCGGTGTGTTCAAAGTTTACATCTACATTTTTTTTTAGGGGAGTTCAAAGTTTCCCCACTATTTCACATTGTTATGGTAAATCGGCATGCGAAAACCATATAACCTCACATTTTCGGTACAACATGTGTTCAGAAATTTAATGTAAAAAACTTCAAGGAACATTTTTGTGGAATATATTAACCCTCTAGCTCCTATTCTTATGGGTCAATTTGAGCCGTATTGTATAAAATACCAATAAATATTAGAAACAGGACTTCTTCAGGAAGAAATGTAACACGAAAATTCTCGCCATAAAATTCTACTATGGGTCTCTGAACACACCAAAGCTTAAAATTTAACTTGAACGCCAAAAATAAGTCAAAACTGAAGAAGAGTTTAAGGTGTTAACTGAATTATGTCTTAAGTTGACTTAGGCGTTTATTGTTTGGGTACGAATCTTGAATCAGTCATGAATCATCATTTTACTTTCCAAGTGTGGAGCAAATAATTTGGTATGATTTTGATTCGTCACAGCATTAATTATGATTCAAGATTCGAATCCAGCACCCAGCGATGGCACCTGAAAACTTTATACCAAAGTGATAAAACTTTATGTCAGTGCTGTGAAGAATCAAAATCATCTGGAATGATTTGCTCCACACTTGAAAACATTTACTTAAAATGATTTCATAAAATTTTACAGAAAATTTAATATTTTTGTTTTTTTAAATGGTTGAAAGAAATGCCATTATTTGCCTCAAGTAAGCAACAGTTACGTTTGTAACTCATTTTCATGGTGCACTGAAACTTTCAGCCCATTTCACACACGTGAACAGCATTTTCAGTAAATAAACTTTGGGTTTACTTAAATTTAGTTTGTGTAGTGTATTATTTATGTTTTTGTGTTATTAAAATTTTCACTGCATGTGAAATGCGTTGCGCCGAAATTTGTGTTTATTGGTTGGAGAATGAGATTTCCTGGGAAAATATAGTTCAGAGTTCACACTCTGCGTGAACAGCCAAAAAATAATTAAGTATGTGTGTGTGTGTGTGTGAAACGACATTTACGAGGCTCGCATATATTTTGTAAATTTAAACAGGGATGTGTGTTTTTTTTTCGGTGGAGGTGGAGGTCTGTGTGTGTGTGGTAAATTTTTGCAGTTTACAAAACGTACGAATTTTCTCGCCAATTCTGTGAAATAAAACTGATTTTTTGCTTTGTTTTTATTTCTTATTTAGTGCAGCAAAAATGCAGCAGACACCAATGAACTGAGAAACTAAAATGAAAAAATTACAATACAAAACATTTCAATTTAAATAGACACCAAAAAGCAAATGCGAAATATACAAAAATTCTTTGAAAAACGCAGCGAACCAACGAACATTTGTGAAAAAGAAATTTTTATAAAAAAACTAAACATATTTAAGTGATTGGTGGATGTTTCGAAATAAGCAGTAATGCAAAAAGGCTCAAATTGTAAAATAAAAAATATAGTAAATTGTTTGCCAGATATTTTTACAGTGCATAAATAAAACAAAATCATTGTGAATAAACAAACCCAAAAAATTTTAGTTAAAAAGTAATTCGTAAAGTCTAAGAAAAATAATATTAAAAAAAAGGAGTGGCAATATATGTGAAATTTTATGAAAAATACAAAATTGAAAATAATGAAATGAAAAATAATTGCACTAAATAAATGAAATTAAAAATAATTTAAATGAAAAAATGAAATCAAATATAATTAAATTAAAAATAAGCAATACAATCTCATCTTTGGAATACAAATTATGTGCAATAAATTTTCACAAATTAATTGAAAAATTGTATCATCAATTTTGAAATACGCAAAGCTTCAAGCAACAAATTTCAACACAGTCAAATAATAAAGTCTTAATTAAAATAAATAAAATTATACAAAAATAATTGAAAATTAATAAAACTATTGCAAACAACGTACTTAAAGGAAAATATCAAAATAAATCTGCTAGCAGTGTTCCTCCATAGCTGACCAAGAGTGCAGCTCAAGTTTAGGAAGGATAAAAGAAAGTCACAATTTAAAAATTAAAATTTTAATAAAGCATAGCTCAAAAATTTAAATTTAGTGTTGCTCAAAAAAATAAAAAACACATAAATCAAAAATCAAAAAGCAGTAAGAAAATTACCAAATAAGAAACATTCGAATTATTGAAAAAATTGAAAAAATTACAAATAAATTTAAAAACAAAATAAAAATTAAAATAATTGGCCCAAAAAAAGGATTACATTCAACAAACGCTAAAAAAAGTTGTTATTAAAACTATTTTCTAAAATTATTTCAAAAAATTTTGATCTTAAAATGATTACCAAAAAAATGCCAAAATCAAAAAACTATTAACAAAAAAATGTTATCAAAAAAATTTATTAATAACAAATTATTGACAAGGAAATGCTTGCAATCATAATTTGAAAAAAGTATTGCAAAAAATTATTACCAACAAAATAATGACTAATAATTACAAATAATATAATAAATAATATATTCGGAAAAAATACATAATTGTAAAAAATAATTGTAAAAGCTTATTGCAAGCATAAAAAATTACTATTGATATAATAAAAAAAACTATAAATGAAAAATAATAATTTTGTTGCAAAACATGTCACAATACTTACAAACAACTATTAAAAAAACTATTGCAACAAAAAATTTGCAAACAATAATTTCAAAAACTTTTTCCAATATATTAAAAATGGCAACAAATATTATAAATTTATAAAAATATAAAAACAATTAATAAAAACATTATGTTATAATCATTAAAAAAATAACAACCAATTAATTTATTGCAAAAAATAACTAACAAGATGCAAAAAAATATTAAACAAATTATTGAAATTACGAAATTAGTGAACACAAATGAACAAAAGAAACAAGAAAAAATAAAACACAAAACAAAAAATTTAAAACAAATTAATTTAAATAGCTGTGAAAAATTATTGAAACACATTGCAAATAATTAAAGATATAAAATAAATTAGAAAAAAATGAATTAAAAAATAAAAAATAATTATTAAAAATGAACTGCGCCATAAGGTATAACAAATTAAAAATTATAAATTATTATTAAAAAAGAATTGTGCCACAAAGTTGTTAAAAACTACAGCTGGAAAAATATTAAAACAAATTATGTAAAAAAATTAATTTTAAAAAATTGCTGCAAAAAATGTGCCAAAAATACAAAAATTGTATGTTAGTAATTAATTAAAAGGAATAAATGTCATGACATGTCAACAAAATCGAAGCACTCAAACAAGAAAGGCGACAAAATTCAAAATACAAACGAATCAAATAATTCAAATGAAACAAATAAATCAATCAATTAGAGGCAATTTGTGCATTGAAATGCCAAATGTCGCATTGCCAATGTCCACTGAGTAACACTAACAACAACAACAACAATAACAAACACAACTGCAATCAACCAACAAGACCACATACAACACAACGCCGATAAATCGATTACAATTTGACCGGAAATGAGTCCGGCTGAAGTGTTTCCGCGTTGCGCTGCGAGCGCTGCCAGCTGTCCTGGCTGTCCTTTTGCGGCAATGAAGTGAAATTGTGTCGTTCAACGTTGAATGTCAGCACAACGTCCAAGTGAGAGTTGAAAAAAACAACAACAACAACAACAACGTATAAGCAAAAAAGCAACCGTAACGGCAGTGAAAAAAGCAGCACAAAGCAATCGAAGCGCACCATCACAGAGTCTATAGTCACTCGACGCGCGTGTGTCTAGCTGTCAGCGTGTCACTGCGTCGATTCGGCAGTGCGTGTGTCTGTCGCTGAGCGCACACCCGACGCCCGGGCGTCAATTGGCGTTTGTGTAATTTGATGCAATTTGAGGTCACGCATACGCAGTGTTGGCCCGAAATACGACACACACAGCGCCGGCGACTGCTGTGCGTGTGGCGTTGCGTGCGTGTGTTTTTGTTAATTTGCAAACGATTTTAATGCCATTCATTATGCACAAATATAAAAGCAACAACAAAAACAACATGCCAGTCAATGTGTTGCGGTGGTGAATACCTTCGTCGAGACTTGAAGCAGCACGGATTTGCCTCTGTTGGGTGCATTTTACAGCTACAACGCGTGCAAGGTGAGTGCTTTCACAAATATTTCGTTGTTTACATATTGGAATTTTGCATTTGTGTAAACATTTAATCGAATTGTACGAATTGTAGGCGAATTAGTGGCGCACATAAAAATCCATAAACATTTGTTTGGCTTAATTTCGAGCCGTATGTGTGTCTGTGTGCGCGCTGACCATGGCATATGCACAGCCAGCTACACATGTGAGCACGAGAACCATAGTCCTTGACCGCTCGTAGCAATCCTCCTGTTCAAACAGAGCGCAGCGCCACACACGTTGCACTTGGACGAAACAAATGTGTGTTGCGCATTGATGCTGTGCGCTTTGCCACATGATTTGTGTTGGCACTCGAGCGTTTTTTGAATTTGTTTACATGTATGAATGGGTGTGTTTGTATATAATTGGTGACTGCTGTACGTTTACATGACGTGGATTCTCATTTCTTACTAAAAGAAACTGAGGGCATTTACAGAGCACACAGGAATTTTAAAAACATTGGAAAAATTTTACAAAAAAAGTGCTAGAAATTTGACAAAATGTTGAAAATTCTGTAAATTCAGCGAGTTCACAAAGCGACCAAAAATTGCTACAAAAAAGTGTCGAAAGTTCAGTTAAAATTCAGCGAGCCCTAAACTGTGCACTGAAAAATATTCAATCTTTTTGTTTTCCAAATATCCCAAACATTTTAAATATAAAATCAGTGCAGAAATAAATAAATAAATATGAAAAATATTGAAAATAGTTAAAAAAAAATACTTAAATAAACTAACTAAAACTAAGTAAATTGTTAAAAATGTTGCAAATTCCGCGAGTTCATAAAGCGCAGGCTGGTTATCAAAAATTGCTACAAAAAAGTGTCCAAAATTCAGTTCAAGCTCACAAACTGTAGACTGCAAAATACTTCAGCTTTTTGTTATAAAAAAAATAATAAAATTTTAAATATAAATTCAGTGCAAAAATGAAAAATATAGAAAATTGTTACAAAAACTTTGCAAAATTTAATTGTTGTAAATTTTAAATAAAATAAAAAATAAATATATTTCTAAAAAGGAATGTGAAAAATATTAAAAATTGTTAGAAAACATACTTAAAAACTTTGCAAAATTTTGAACATTTTACAAGTTCAACAAAATGTGTAAAAACGTCATAAAAATGTAAAACAAAATTGGAAAGTGGTCAAAAAAAACTTCAGAGCTAAAAATTTAAGAAAATGTTGACAATTTGACAAGTTTAAAATATATAACTTTTTGCTATGAAAAATATGTAAAACTTTAAAAACAACCTCAAAGCAGAATATTTTGCAAAATTCTGAACATTTTCTAGCTGAAAGCTCCATAACTTTTAAAATTGCGCTTTAAGTTGAGCTAAATGACAAAACGTTTTGCATAACTCAGCTTTGAGCATTTGTATTTTACATATTTTGTTTTTTTTTGTTGTATTTTTGCCTTACAAAAAATGTTTTCATTAAATAAATTTTTAATGTGCGCTCAAACAAAACTGAGTCAGGCAATTACAAAACTGTCTGAGAAGTTTTTTTTAGAACGAAATTTTATCTTTCGAATGCCATCTACCTTAACTGGATCGCACTTATATGACGCAAGATGCAGAATGGTTTTTTTTTAACTAAATTTTATATAAAATCTTTGCTTTCTCCCATATTTGACAATTTAATTTAATTTAAAAATATATTTTCTTATATTGTTAATTGATAAATTTATTTCTTTGCGTGTATGGTACAGTTTTTTGTACTAAAGTTTTTTTCTTTTTAATTTTCCCTTCAAATGTGTGTGTTACGTATACGCCCCGTATGGCTTTAAACACTGCCGCTGCTAAACACGAAAATGTTTGCATTTGCATATTTCACATTAAAGCGAAAATGTTTCATGTTGAACGCTCATTTTGTCGTTTTATGAACACATTTTTAAATTAATAAAAGTTTCAAAAAGCAATGTCATTCCAAAGCATACCTACCAAAATATACTTTGCGACATACAAAATATTAGGGGCGAACAAGGCGACAAGGTTAAAAAAGACTTAAAAGGATATTGTGGAAAATATGAAAACTTAAACAAATTTTTATATGTATAATAGTTTTGAATTTAATTTTTTTTGTTTAGTATTTCTAATAATTTCTGGATTCTCTTTTTTAAGTCTAACTACTAAATATTTAATTAATTCTTTGTCTCCCTCTTCGTTTGTGTTGTTATGAATTTAATTAAATGTGCAGTTTTTCTTATGCTAGTCTGAGGTACTTTTTAGGGCTAATTAGTTTTTGTACTGGAATAAAAAACATGAAAACATTTTTGTTTATAATTTTAGTTTTTTTATTTTTATTTTAGTTTTGTTTTTTTAATTATTAATTTGTTGAAATTATTTGTCTCCGTTTTTGTTTGTGGTGTTAAGAATTTTATTTAGTTTTCAGATTTTTTTTATAGTTGTGGACTAATTTATTTTTGTATTGCAAGAAAAATCATTAATAAACATTTGTTTATAGTTCTAATCTTTAAATTTTAAATTTGTGTACATTTTTAAAATCTTTTTAAAATTTATTTTTATTTTTAAAATATTTTTGAAGAATAATACATTTTTATATTGTAAGAAAAATCATGAATAAACATTTGTTTATAATTTAAATTTTCGAATTTTTATATATTTTGAAAATCTTGACATTATTTGTCTCCGGTTTGTTGTTTCATGCATTTGATTTAATTGTTTAGATTTTTCTTGATGGTTTAAGTAGCTTGTGGATAACTTTTTAGAACTAATTTATTTGTATATTGTAAGAAAAATCATGAATAAACATTTGTTTACTTATAATTTAAGTCTTTAAATATTTAATTTTTATACATTTTGAAAATTTTGAAATTATTTGTCTCTGTTTTTGCTTGTGGTGTCAGGTATTTTATTTAATTTCTAAATTTTTTTAAGTTAAAAAATCATGAACTCATGAAATCATTTGCTTATAATTTTAATCTTTAAAATTTTAATTTTTTAAATTGAAAAATCTTGAAATTATTTGTCTCTGTTTTTGTTTGTTGTGTCAAGCATTTTATTAAATTTCAATATTTTGTTTAAAGTTAAAAAATTTTGAATAAACATTTGTTTATAATTTTCATCTTTAAATTTTTAATTTTTTTAAATTGAAAAATCTTGAAATTATTTGTCTCTGTTTTTGTTTGTGGTGTCAAGCATTTAATTAAATTTCAATATTTTTTTTAAAGTTCAAAAATTATGAATAAACATTTGTTTATAATTTAAATCTTTAAATTTTTAATTTTTTTAAATTGAAAAATCTTGAAATTATTTTTCTCTGTTTTTGTTTGCGGTGTCAAGCATTTAATTTGATTCTAAGATTTTTTTTATAAGTTTAAGTAGCTTGTAAACTCCTTGTTTGGACTAATTAATTTCTGTACTGAAAGACAAGAACTTGTAACTTGTAACAAATTTGTTTACGAATTTATTGTTTACTTTAAGTGTAATTTAATTTAATATTGTTATACTTTCTGAAATTTGATATCTCTTTTATGAAAGAAAGAACCCCAAACTTTCAATAAACAATTTAGAAAAAAAAATATTTTACGCTGCCCAAATAAAGTTACTTCTAAAGAAAATTCACTTTGTAAAGTTTCTGCTTGACTCGATTTGGCTGGTTTGCTCTCCCTTAGGTCAACATTTCGTTTGACTAAACAGCAAATGTCATGCGGCCGATAAACACTAACAAGGCATATAAAATTAAACGAAGGACAGACACAGCAGACTGAACCAAGTACAAAGAAAAATTGTGCCACATAATGTGAATGTGAATGTAATAAAGCAAAGAAGCAGAAGAACAATAAGAAACAGAAGGAAAAAACAGTAGAAGTTCTTTGAAATATGCCAAAAAGTTGTATAGAAAATTACAGCTAAGCATCTGAGACGCTGAAAAGAAAAATGTAATCGCTTTCATTGCAGAACGTTTTCAATTTGTTTGTTAATTTTGAGGTTTTCTGGCAAGTTGCAAACTTAAGCAAGTTAAAGTGCAGAGCTATTTGGAAATCAATGAAGCGCAAAGTTAAGCAGAAACATTCAAGTATTCATGTACGTACTTAAGCTATGCCGGTCAGTCATTTACTGAAATGAACGTCAGCCTACAAAATTTAATAGAAAAATTCGTGTTTGTTATAAAACTATATACTACCTACTGTATATGATATCATATATGTTTGTATTATAAATTTGACAGAAGCTATTAGTCAACTGTTGATACTTGATGGCGGTAGCCAGCTGTTGCTTAAGTAGAGCCGAGGTTAAAGTGTACGTAGCAGCGGCTACGACTTCATACGTTGCGCACATTTTATCACAAATGCCTCAAATTGCCATAAGCGCTTCAAGCATGCCACATATGACAATTTCACTCGAACAAAATTCATTCAAACACACACACATTTGAACAGCAAATATATATATCTGCACATCAGAACATTTTCCCATACTCGTACTTGTATGTATGTGTGTGTTTCTTTGCGTTTAAAATAATAGCACAAATATTTCATGTGCTTATGCTCTCAAATTGCTTGACCTTTAACCCTACATCACTTTATTGCGGTATGCAACACATGAGAATTCTGCAAAAAAATATTCTTATCCTAGAAAAAATTTACTCTGTGATGCTGAAAGCATTCAAAATGCAATGCCATTCCTTGCTATATGGCAGCTAGGGTTAAAAACGAATGTGTGTGTATGTGTAACATATGTGTATGCAGCTGAGTGCGGAAGCAGTGCCAGCGACAGCGACAGGTTGCGAGCTGGGCGCTTTCATAGTGAAGGCGACGAGGCATCGAGGCAACGCACACACACAAACATTTCTCTGTATTGTACGTTTGTATGCTTATAAAATATGCACCTCGAAACAAAACAACTGACAAAAGGAATACCTTTACACATGCAAACACATATTTCATGCAAATTTGCAATGGGGTGACCGACCAGTTGGTTGAGTTCTGAATTTGATTTAATTAATGTTTTTAAAAGAGGTTATTTGAATAGAATTTTAATTCTTTCAATTTTAATAAACTTTCTTTTAACATTTATTATTAATTTATTATTATTTATCATTAAAAATTTATTTTTTCAATAACTAATTATTATTTTAATTTTAAATTTAATTTTTTTTAATTCAAAACTTATTAAAAAAAGAAATCAAAGTTATTTCTGAATTCAATTTAATTTATTTTTAAATAAATTATTGAATTTAATTATATTATTTTTTTTTTTATTTAATATAATTTCATTAAAAAAATTTTGAACTAATATTAGTTTAATTAAATGTTTACTTATATTTTAAAAATTAAAGTTTTTATTTAAAAAAATTAATTCAGAATTTAATTTAATTAATTTTTGAATATTTAATTTTAATTAAATTTGATTAATTTTTTGTAATAGTTAATTTAAATCAAATTTCACCTGAACCTGAATTTTTTAAATAATTAAGTTTAATTTTATTCAATTTGAAAATTAATTTTTTTTAATTAATTAAAATAAATTGTTTAAAAAATAAATTAATACTAATTAAAAGTTTAATTTAAGTCTGAATTTAATATAAGTTTTAAATTTATAACATTTTTATTTTGTTTTACAATTTTTTTCTAACTAAATCTTGAATTGAATTCAGTTTACTTTTTTAATAACTAATTTCAATTTAATTCAACTTTAAGTTTAATTTTTTTGAATTAATTAAACTAAATTATTTAAAAAGAAATTATTATTAATTAAATTATTTACAAAATAAATTTAATTTAAATTATTATTAATATTATTATTATTAATATTATTTAAATTATTTAAAAAATAAATTTAATTTAATTCTGAATTTAATTGAATTTAATTAATTTTCAATATATTTTTTAATTGGTATTGAATTTTGAATTGAATTCAATTTACTTTTTTAAAATTTACTTTTATTTAATTCAATCAATTCAATTTCCAATTTCAAAATCAAAATTAGTTATTTACAGATAAATTAAATTGAATTTTGAATTTTTAAATTATTATTAAATAATGAATTTTAATTTAATTTTAATGAAATTCTGAATTCAATTTAATTTATTTTCTGAATAACTTGTATTAATTTATGTATATATTAAGTATCTATTTTTTTAAATAACAATTAGTTGTTGAAAAAATAAATTAAATTGCATTTTAAATTTAGTTAAATTTAATAAAAATTAAATAAAATTATTTTATTTTATTAAAAAGTATTTAATAATCGAATTTCTTAAAAATTAAAAAGAACGTATTGAATAAAATTAAAAGAAAATTAAATTGAAATGAATTAATTTTAATTGAATTTAAACTTAATTCTGAATTTGATTTGCTTTATTTTTCAAATAACTTAATTTATTTAAAAACAAATTTCAATTGAATTCTGAATTTGATTAATTTTTATATGATTAATTTTTAAGTTTTGAATGCAATTTAATCAAATTAATTACAATTTAAATTAAATAAATTAATAAACTAAACTTAATTAAATTTTTATCACATTTTTATATCAGGTCTCGTACTTTGAACTTTAAAATTCTTTTCAACACTTTGCTGTCATTCACATTTTTTTATTTCCCCAAAGCTTTTTACAAAAGTATGGTCACCTAAGCACCACATGCGACTGTTCACACTTGCACAAATGTGCCAGGATGTGCAGGATTATGTATGCCGTTTACTGCTACTTGGCAGTCACAGTCACTACACCAGCAGTTGGCAGCCAACGCAGGTAGCCGGCCATCCAAGGCTTACAGCTGGTGGAAAGAGGCTAACAAGAAAGCGAACAACTTACGCTCACAGCAGTAAAACAAAAACAAAAAAAAAATTGCAACAATGCGCACAGAAAAATAAATACACGACACCACATCACACAAGCGGGGGAGCGTAGAATAAGAATACGAACAGAGGGAATTAGTTGTTGTGAGAAAAATTCAACAGGTGCGGCAATTTGAACTTAAAGCGCAACAACAACTGCTGCTGCTGCTGCTGGTGACTTGCATATTGTGCAATTTCACAGCAACATAACTGGAGCAACAACACACCGGAGCTGAACGAGTTGACGATGGGCGATGATGTTGCTGATAATAACAACGCTGACAATGTTGGCCCGAGCTCGCAACAACGCAAAGCTGCCATGAAACTATTTTCAACGTCAGCAACAATAATAACAAAAACAACAGCAGCAACATTGGCAGCAAGCGCAGCATTTTCTTTGGCGCTTCTCACTTGTTATTGTTGTTGTTGTTTTTGTGCTACTGTTGTTGTTGCTGCTGGTGCTGCTGCTATTTATGTCGCTTGTGTGGCAGCAGCAAAGTTGTAATGGCTTTTGAAATTTCTGAAATGACAACATTTCATATTCGGTTTTGTTTATGCAATGCAATCTAATGCAAATGTGTTGCAAGCTGTGTGTGTGTTGTTGTAGCTGTGAAAGGACTAAAGATAAGCCCGGTGCAGTTGAGCCTTTCTTTTCACTTTTATGGCGCAGCTTTATGCGCTTCACAATTAAAGTTGGAGCTTATGAAAGCAAAAATGATTATTATGGTTTCTTTAGCTGCGCGTTTTAGCGCGTTGAATTTTCAAGGAATTTGTCAAAAGCTTGCAGCTATTCAAAAATTGATTTAAGGTTTTCGTCAAAGCTGAAGCCATACTAAAAATCACTTTTGAAATTCTACTGAAGCAAAAGCTTTGTAAGGTTTAAGTTTTATAATTTTGATTGCAAGTGATGCAAGTTCATTCGAAGAAGATTTGCAGCTGAATGCAGCACGTTAGAGAAAAAAATTAATTCTTGAACTTAAAATAAATAATTAAAAAATTGAAAAAAAATATATTTAGATATTTTTTTAATTGTGGTATTTTTAGACTTTCACCATTTTCATATTCTCAGGCTCACTTAACAACGAAGCATCACTGATTTTGATCAGATTTTTATTGATTCCATTTGATAAAACAAAAAACCTTGGCCTTCTTCCATTCTGCTTGAAAGATAAAAACTGTTAATAAATGAAATGATTTATAAAAATAAAGGTCATGCACAAAACTCAGTGATAGCAAGACAACACAGATGAATAAAGAAATAAACAGAAGAATGGATTCGGAAATGAATAAACCAATGTGTAGATGTACAGATGGACAAACGGATAGACAGATGAATGAACAAAAGGTAAACAAAAGAATTCAAAAACAGGAGTACGGATACGTTGAGTGTCAGACAAATGGATAGACAGATGCGTGAATCTTCGAATGAATGAATGGACGGGCGGTTGATTGGACAGACGGATGGAGAGACAGATAGATAGATCAGACAGATGAATGAACTAATGAACAGGAGAACGGACCCAGAGAGGGACAGACGAACAGATACGCGAATGTTCGAATGGACAAACGGATGTACAAGTGGGTAGATGGATTGATGGATGGATAGACAGATAAACGCATAAATAAATGGGTCAACAGAAGAATGGATACAGAGAGAGACAGATAAACTGGTAGTCGAACATATTCGCGAATGGTCAAATGAATAGACAGATGTATAAACGGGTGGATGGATAGGTGGATGTAGAGACGGATGAGTAGACGGATAGATAGATGAATCAAATGGTGAATAGAAGAACGGATACATAGTTGTCCCTCTACAAATAGACGAAAAGATTCGCGATTGTTTGAACGGAATGTACAAGCGGGTAAAAAGGTACACGGATGGACAGATATGTGAGCAGACAGATATACGTATAAGTGAACGGATACAGACAGAGACAGACGAACAAATGGCGAATGTTCGAATGGAAAAACGGAATTACAAGCGGAAAGATGGATAGATGGATGGACAGATGGTGGACAAACGAATAGACGAACGAATAGAATGAATGGGTGAACAGAAGAACGGATAGAGAGAGGACAAACAAAATAGACAAACGCATAGACGTAAAGATTTTCCAATGTTCGAATGGACAAACGGTTGTACAAGTGGGTAGATGGATGGATGTACAGATGGATGAATAAATGGGTGAATAGAAGAACGGATACAGAGAGGGACAGACAAATTACTAGTCGAACAGGTTCGACGTACAAGCGGGTGCATGGATAGACGAATATACAGATGAATGAACAGATGGGCAGAAAAACGTCGACAGAGAGTGGACGACAAACGAGTGGAAAAACAGATTCCTTGTGTAGATGGTTAGACGGATGGAAAGATGAATGAAAAGAGAAAAATAGTTACAGAGATTGACAGACAAACGGTTAGACGAACGGAGGGTCGCATGGTCGGTTAAATGGACGGACGTACAAGCGGGCGGAGAGATGATTGGATAGACGTATGCATTTCTATTCTATTCAACGTTCTTTTGAATGTTCACGCATTCATGTTCACAGACACAAAGAGGGATCAACAAAGGCAGCAGAAGGGTAATTGGAGGAACAAACTAGCAGACTGATAGGCCAAAAAATGAATAGACGAACCAAAAACTTAGTGGATAAAGGGGCAAAAGATCGCACAGACAACCGAATTCACAGATGGAATGATAGAAATGACTACGTCGATTCTCCTGGTGGTCCTGATGGCAAGTCCTTTTTTCATTACACATATTTATTTTGTTTTCCATAGCATTCACGTATTTTCTTCATATATGGCAATCGCCATGGCAAAGTGAATGCATGCAGCATATAAAAATATTCCTTTGTATCAACCGAAAGTCCAGAAATTTTTGCATTTACATGCGCTTTGCTTTAATTCCAGTGCCATTGCCTCGTACCCCCCCTCGTTCAATTGTTTTTTTTTGTTTTGCTGAATGTCTTTGTTTTCATACTCTTGCTGCACGTGTCTGTGTAGTTTCTTGCATGTATATGTGTGGTGTTTGTATGTATGTGTCTGACACATTTAGGTCGTTTCCTCGCAGTCAATGCTGCACTTTGTATTAATTATTAAAAACGCCAAAGCTTGCCAACGCGCGACTCACTTCTCATGAAGGGGGAGGGAGTGGGCAGAGCGGCGCTGAGAAGGGGCTTGAAAAAACGAAATCGTTATGTTTTGATTGAGATTGCGATTGCTTTTCGCACATCAACACAAACCGACACATGCACCGACGTCGTACAGCATCTTTTGTGCCGTTATGTGAATATTTTTCGCACAAAATCGCACGAAAATGTGCTGCACACATAAACGTGAGCGTGTGTCTGTAGTTGTGTGTGTGTGTGAGTGTGTTTGCATTTGTTTAAATGTGAGTTTGTGGCTCAAGGATAAGTTGGCTTTTATTGCTGCTTGTTGTGTAAATTGCAGAAAGGCGCAAACGCTTCGTCTCGTGTCACGGTGCGGCAACATTGGCGCTGCTGGTCCGTCGGACGAATGAACGGACTGACGAACGACCAGTGGCGTTCATGGCCCACGTTACAAGTGTGCGCACTTTTCGTCGCTGTTGTTGTTTTTATACGTTTTTTTATGACCAACACACATACACATACAGATACAAACACACACACACACACACACACACACACAGAGACAAATACTCGGGCCAGGCGCAAACAAACCTCGACGCTTGGCAAGTTTCTTCTTCAAGGACATGGCCGATGCTGAGCTTATTTTGCTTATCACGCGTTGTTGTATTTTTGCATACTGTTCATTTGCTCTTCCTTTTCATCTTCTTCTTCTTCTTCTTGCTGTTACAGTACATGGACAATTCTTTTCAAAGTACGCCAAAGTTATGTCGCTTTTAAGCAAAGTATGACCGTCCATTCTTACCGCTTTTAACCAAATTCCCGTATTTATTTTCGTTGCCTTTTAAAGCTTTTCTGTGCCTTTCTGCTTACGGTTAACTGACTGACACTAAATTTCTTTTGACTCTCTAGCGAAACACAAACTCGGACCATATTTTGCCACAACCCTTTTGTCCGTTTATGCCACTTTAACATTAATAATTTAATAATTGACTGGCACGACAGCCCGCTTACGCGAGACTAAGGCCTAGCTTCCCGCAACCACCCGTGTTGTGCGTGTGAATTTGTACGCGGGTAGAAGGGACCTACAGTTTTTATGCCGGTTCCGAACGGCAGGTTGGGAGCTTTATCATAGGCAATTTTTACTCTCAGAGGTTTGCCATTTCCAGCTGAGAGGACAGCCACCGAAAGAGAAAACGAATTTTCCCGTTATTTTTTTAGGTGTTATTACGGGCAGTATTTGAACCTGCGGTTTGCTGCCTTCGACTCGCGGTCCAACGCACTAACCAACTGAGCCACGGCGGCTGCCCTGCACTTTAACATTGCTGCCAGTTAAATTCTCTTTGCGCTACGCTGGCATGTTCATCATACGCCCCGTTCACCGCCCGGTCATACATATTTATTATATTTACTTCGCTCAAATACGAAAAACAAAACCAACTTGAACGCAATTATTCCTACTTCACTGAACCAGTTTTGACTTAAAAATGTTCTACATGGCAGTCTGCCAGCAACGAGCGCCAAAGTCCAGCGCCATTAAATCCTTGATGGGCAATTTGGCTGCTGCGCGCGTAGGCGTTAATTATGCCGCGTTTCGTGTGCACTGAGGCGCTTCAACTGCAGCGAAAGCCCGAATAAAATGTGGGTTTATTATTTGCAGTTAAATGCAAAATAAAAAAAAAAATGCGCTAAAAAATTCCATAAATTTGGGGTACCCGCATTTCTGATGTGCGTTGCTTTGTTGCCGTCAGCGACAAGTGGCACATTTTTCTGCAAATATTTTCTGTACGCGAGCAGGTAATTGTCGTGGCCATGCTGCGAAAACTCACACACATACAAACACTTACACTAACATACACTGACAACACAAACGCAGACACATAGAGCCGGCAAAACTTTTGCTGCTAGTAGCGCATGTCTGCGCCTGCCAGCTGGCCAACATGTAGGCGGAAATGTTGGCATTGTGCACGCCAACTAGAAACCTGCGCTCCACTAAATGAACCGTCTAAATTATTTAGTGCCATCGTATATGTATGAGTGTGTCTGTAGATATGTGAAGGTAACGCAAAGCCATCTGAAAAGCATTGTTTGTGCGCTGGCAGCTTGAAATGCGTTGCTGCTGTTGTTGAGGTAACAAAGTGGAAACGTTTACTAAGCAAACTCACTGGCACAATTTTCTTTGCATCCGTATTTCAATGGGCTGCTGAAAAATGCAGACTGTCAGAAAAACACGCTTTTGCCGGTAGGTAAATGTAGGTAGAGGCAGTGAGCAAATGCGTAGCTACGGAAAATTAAAGTACATATGCAGCTTTACTTAATTTTAAAGGCAACTTAAAGGTCTTGAAAAGTAGTAGTAGTGGAATGTAAAGTAGTGTGCAAGGTTTGGCTTTCAAAATTAAAAAAAAAAATTTAAATGCAGTTCAAAAGAAGGTTTAAGAATATTACGTATACGCAGCGTAGGGCGTCATCTTGGGTCTAGCTCAAAAATTTGGCCGCTTGACTAATTGAATAGAATTCTTATAAAATAAATGTCTTGTCAAATAAGTTTTCCACGCATTCAGAGACATTTAAAGGCCATTCCAGTTGTCAAGCGTTTGTTAATTAAAAAAAAAATATTATAAATAACAGACATGAAATAATCTTCACTCACTTTTTGATTGTAACTAATGTTAAGTTATGTTTCTTCTAACAATTTTTTTGACCTCATCTGATTCTGATTTTTGGTACTGTGGGTAATAAATCACGTTTCTCTTAACCATTTGTTGACCCTGTCATGTTTTTATGAAAAATACTAGTCTAATTAAATCACTGTTGACTCTGTCAGATTTTGATTAAAAAAAAAACACGTGTCGAATTACTTCTCACTAACAGTCATTTTACCAAGTTTGAAGTCAGTAGGCCAATGAATTAAGTTTCGCTTTAAAAACTTTCAACCCATCGTTCACACTGTCAGATTTTGATTTTCGAAGAAATTAAAGGCATTTGTCAGGTTTTTTTATATTTTTCCACAGCTTGGTTTTTTAAAAGAAAATGTTTCACTACTTTACTATTTTTTAAAGCCCAATTAAATACAAAAACTGAAAGCATTATTTTCAATTTGAATTGAATTTTAAATTGAATGGAATTGAAATTGAATTGAAATTGAATTGAAATTGAATTGAAATTGAATTGAAATTGAATTGAAATTGAATTGAAATTGAATTGAAATTAAATTGAAATTGAATTGAAATTGAATTGAAATTGAATTGAAATTGAATTGAAATTGAATTAAAATTGAATTGAAATTGAATTGAAATTGAATTGAAATTGAATTGAAATTGAATTGAAATTGAATTGAAATTGAATTGAAATTGAATTGAAATTGAATTGAAATTGAATTGAAATTGAATTGAAATCGAATTGAAATTGAATTGAAATTGAATTGAAATTGAATTGAAATTGAATTGAAATTGAATTGAAATTGAATTGAAATTGAATTGAAATTGAATTGAAATTGAATTGAAATTGAATTGAAATTGAATTGAAATTGAATTGAAATTGAATTGAAATTGAATTGAAATTGAATTGAAATTGAATTGAAATTGAATTGAAATTGAATTGAAATTGAATTGAAATTGAATTGAAATTGAATTGAAATTGAATTGAAATTGAATTGAAATTGAATTGAAATTGAATTGAAATTGAATTGAAATTGAATTGAAATTGAATTGAAATCGAATTGAAGTTGAATTGAAATTGAATTGAAATTGAATTGAAATGAAAAACATGATTGTGGTGAGGCATTTCGAGCCCACAGAGGCTGAGAAGTACAGCCCACTTTCTTCTAAGTCATTTTTTACTATAAATGATTGCAAAAGATTTGAAACCCATAAATTTTAAACCTAGAAGTTTATAAACTTAAAACTGAAAACTTAAAACATTATTGAAAAAAATTGTTCTCCTTTTGTACTAAGATTTCATATGAACATTTAAAGAAAATTTAATAGAATTGGAAATTGAAATTGAAATTTGATTGAATTGTAATTGAACTTGAATTTAAAATTGAATTGAATTGGAATTGAAATTGAAATTTGAAACCTATACATTTATAAACCAAAGACTGAAAACATTATTATGAAATTATTCTTCTAGTTTTGTAACATGATTTCATATGAACTTTGAATTGAATTGGAAATTGAATTAAATTGGAGTTGAATTGAATTTAAATTGGAATTGAATTGGAATTGAGTTTAAAATTTGAGTTGAGAAAGTAGATTGTGGAGAGGAACTTCGAGACAAAGCCACTTTTCAAAGCCACTTCTTCTCCAATAAATTATGGAAAAAAATTACATAAACCTGTACATTCAATTGAAGACCGACCTCCTCTTTTGTCAGGGCTGTGCTATAATTATTTTTTTTATAATTACTCAGCACACTCTTCGGTATCATAGCTTCAAGTATCGCCCGAATAAAAGAAAGAGTAATAATTATTAAAAAACACTCATACGCCCCGTTAACCAACTAATTTTCTACTGCTTTAACATAACAAGTCAAAGCTCTACGTTTTAAGGTTTTTTTTGATAATTTTATTAGTAGTCACAAAACGAAAAAGATTCCCCACAAACTTGAAAAGATTAGCGCTTTCAACACTTAAAGTGTGCGTCTTGCCAAACACAGAAAGATACACTAAATTACAATGCAGCCAACTATTCTAAGCACAGACAATACGCTGACCTTTTACTAGAACAGTGCCAAAGTAAAGCAGAAAAAATAAAAATAAATATAAAAGAAATAATTGGACGTTGGCCAAAAAATTCACTAAAAATGTCAGAAATGTGCAAATCTGGCAAGCAGCGACAAAATAGTTAAGGAGGGGAAAAAACGTTGCCACAAACATGGCATCGCGTGAGGTTGGCGGATTATAATTTTGCTGCAAGGAAAACGAGTTCAAATCACAGCGTTGAAGTAAAACGCGACAGTTGTGGGATATCCGGCAATTAGAAGAGAGAGAAATGAAATGTTTGCACGAAATGTGAAAAATTTGACAAACGTTTTACGTGCGGGAAACGAAGTGAATTTCAGCGACGCGACCCGCATTGGCGACCCGTGATTGCCGTCAGGCAGCTGCACTGCTGTTGTAAAAAAATAAAGGTTTAGAAAATTTGAAGCAAATTACAAAAAGAATATAAATTGTGAAAATAAAGAAAAAACGTTGCATTGAAGTGTCAGATCTGGCGGCAGAATCTGCAATAAGCTGAAATTTCACAGTGTGTCGCGGCGTAAAGAGATTTTCAACGAGCACATTAAGCTGACACGAGCGAGTTGCAGCTCGTTTGATGCTGCACAGGCGACGATGTTTAAACTGGCAGACAATTGGGAGCAGACGTGCACAGGGATTAGGTGACCGCATATTGCAATTTTCAACAATATTTTATACTTAGAAGCACACAAACTCCCTGTTAGGTCAGAATATGATGGCTGCCTCTGAGTGATGAAACTTAGGCCTCTATATGGCCCGTTGTGATACCACAAAATCTACCCGCTTTGAAAATGTGTATGCAACACTATTTGATATATGAGAGAAGGGAGAAAAGGCGAGAGGACCTACAGTTTAATGCCGAAAGCGAACGCCAATTGGAAGTTGGAAGTTGTTCTTTCATACCAGGAAGTTTTCCCATTGCCTGGTAAAAGCGCACTTATGTCTTGCTTACACCGTGCGACAAAAATTAAAAAAAATTTTCACACCGGAAATAACCCACATGGGCGTGAAACTAGAGGCCAAACATAGTAATACTACGTACTCAGTTTTTCATTTCTACATCCTTTGTCCTTTTAAAAGGACTTCAAAATTTTGAAGGGGATACAAAATAAAATAAATACAAAAAATACTTAACCTCGTTAGAATATGGCGATATGTCCATCAAATGAAAGAGGAAAGGCTCAAGAATTTAAATAAAATAAAGTTTTTATCTATTAGTAAAAAAACGATATGAAAAAGGACCTTTGAAAATTTTAATCCTTTATATCCTTGAAAAATTACATCGAATTTTCTTGAAAAGTAAGTATATTAAAACCCCAAATCTCCTTGATCACTTGTCGAAATTTCATTTTCTCGCTTCATTGATTTTGTATCTTTTTATTATTTAAAATACTGATACTCAAATAAATTGGAATTTTTGTACTTCATTAGAATTGCAGCTTCCACCCTTTTTTTAATAACTTTCGAACTAATAAAGTTAGAGTAATGAAATTTTGACACGTGATCAGGGGGATTTGGGGATTTACCATATTTACTTTTCAAGAAAATTCTGTGTAAATTTTCAAGGATATAAAGGATTAAAATTTTCAAAGGACCTTTTCCATATCAGTTTTTAGAAATAGATAAAAAATTAATTTTATTTAAATTTTTGAGCCTTTTTTCTTTTATTTGATATACATATCGTCTTATTCTAACGAGGTAAAGTATTTTTAATATTTTTTTTATTTTTATCCCCTTCAAAATTTTGAAGTCCTTTTAAAAGGACAAAAGATGTAGAAATGAAAAACTGAGTAAGCAGTATTACTAATTTGGTCTCTAGTTTCACGCACATATGGATTTTTCCCGGTGTGAAAAATGCTGGCCCACGGTGTTATAATTCCCATCTACTTCATTTGAATAGCGATGGAAGTAAATGAGTGTAAAACTAGCCCGAACTGGGAATCGAACTTAGAGCCTTTGGCGCGAGAAGCCACTGTGCTACTGGCGGAACTGTCAAGGCCAGTTAACTGTCTGTTAAATCGGTGTAAAAAGTATTCAGCATAGTAAAACAAATATTTAAAAAATAATATGAAAATAATAAAATTTAATGTAGGTTAGGTTAAGTGAGGTTAAAGTGGCTGCCTGGAATGCACTAAGGCCTCAAAATGAGCCCATTGTGATACCACAAGAAGAAAGTGATCTGTCTTACTGCAAGCCGGAGAGCCCACACAAACCAATTCGATTAACCGGTTAAACCTTAACAAGTCTCTGATGTTGACTAAGCTGAGAGTATCCAAGATGTTGCAGAAGGAAGAGCCTAGGGATTTCCATATTCATCTAGAAGGAGCCGGACTGTGGCAGATAAGTTACTTACAGTGTCTTATTCCTTTTCATGTTGGCAACTGCGGCATGACGCCCGAATAGGCAATCTCCTGTCAAGATTGCGGCAAACATGCTGATCAATTTAATGTAATACACCGTCCGTCCAATCGTTCCTAGGAATATAAATAAAAGACGCCTTTAGCCAACGAATCTTATGAAATCTTCAATCTCAAACAATTATACCGATAAAGTTATTCCTACGAAAAATGTCCCAGTCAAAATTGCCTAAATTTGCCGAGTTGACAGGTATCTGAAATACTCGCATTTCGTATTTCGTTATTTAAAATTGTCCAATAGATTCAAAAATCTCACGGAGAATGGACTCCAAAATCGAAGAAATTTGAATCTGTTTCAGCTCAACTAGAAGTTTTAAAAGGACATTTAGGAGGACAAATAGGCATTCAACTATTTGTCCTTGCGCATTAAAAAAGAAATTTTTCTAAATTCTAGGAAACTTTTCTCTTCTTTTTTAAATTATGTTTTGAATATTCGTGTCATTGCAAATTAAAAATCCTTTTTAGAAAAAGGAAATTTCAGCTTAACTAGAAGTTTTAAAAGGACATTTTCAATGCCTATTTGTCCTTGCGCATTAAAAATTAAATTTTTCTAAATTCTAGGAAACTTTCTTCTTCTTTTTTGTATATTTGTTTTGAATATTCGTGTCATTGCAAATTAAAAATCCTTTTTAAAAAAAGTAAAACTTTAGCTCAACTAGAAGTTTTAAAGGACATTTTCAATGCCTATTTGTCCTTGCGCATTAAAAATGAAATTTTTCTAAACTCTAGGGAACTTTCTTCTTCTTTCAATTCAATTTTCCAAATATTTTTTTTTAAATATTCGTGTCCTTGCAAATTAAAAGTCCTTTAAAAAAAAGACCTGACGTCAGAAAGTAAAACTAAAAACACAGGTTTACTGTATTTGGAACCTAGTTTTGCATGTATATCGATTTGTTCGTGTGTTTTAAAATTTTTTGGATTTTTGTTGCACGGTGTAATATAAGAATTCTTTCTATAAAAAATTTAAAATATACTAATGCCTCGAAATAACATAAGAAACGTTTTGTTTCACTTAAAAAATCAAAAACAAAGGCAATTAAAGATAGCCAGATCAATTAATTGGCTTCGGCTTTGGTCACATTAGGCCAAAACACGCACATTCGGCTAAAAATCGGTTCCGGCCAATTACGTTTACTTTCCTATATTCATTCATCTTCATCTTCATTCATATTCATCTTTGGCTTCAGTTTTTGTCGAATGTCAGTCTTGTAGCCGATTAATCGGCATTCAACTGTCAACTTCGGTGGGGTCAGACCGATTAACCGGCTTCAGCTTTGGTCACCTTTGGTCAAAATACGCACATTCGGCTGCAAATACGTTAACTTTCCTATGTTTTTTAAGTTATTTATCTTCTGCTTCGGTTTTAGCTGAATGCCAGTCTTGCAGCCCATTAATCGGCTTTGGCTAAAATGTCAACTTCGGTCGGGTTCTTCATTAAACGTATTAATATCACAACTTCAATGCTTCAAAGAAATTTTTATTATATAAAATTATATAATAAAAATTCGCTTCTATGAAAACCCTTTAAAGCAAACTTCAGCAAAAAAATATTTAAATAAAAACCAAAAAACACTTATGTTAAATATTCCCTTTGCCACCCAAGTACCTTTGAAATATATCATCAACACACTTACACACACACTCGTGTAGTCAAGTGCCGCTTGACAATTTTCCGAGGAAAAACTGCTTATTACACACCGATATCATATGACCCAAAGCAACAACAACGTGCTCTGCATGCATATGCAAATGTGACCTTATCTAAACAGGTGAAAAATGTGCGTTGAATTGTAAATTACAAAGCGGTATCAACGACAGCAGCAGTTCATTGACTATCTCCATTTCTATTTCACTTCTTTTGAATCAAACAGTATCTGTCTCTCTCTCTCTCTCGCATTTTCATTCTATGCGCTAATGCTGCATGCGGCAATTGAAATTACCAACAATGTTTCAAAATGTTGCATGCAACACAACCAAACTCGTAGCAGCCACGCGTGTGTTCGTTCCCCCTAAGCGAAATTAAGCATTTTTTCTCCCACATCATCAACACGCGCTGACTGTCAGGCAATAATGTTTTGCATCGTTGGCATTGCCAACATTCCTGGGGCCAACAACTCAACTACTCCCGTTTGCTATGCCATCGCACGTTACTGTCACAGACAGACACCGTCACCGCACTCAGAGTTTCCACTTCAAACTCGAAAAGTTTTGCTGGCGAAATTTTTGATTCGCTTTTGTGTGAGAGTGTGTGTGCGTGTCTTGTCGTGTAGTCATGAATTGTTGGTAGAAAGTTGAAATGTGTGCGGTGTACCGAACTTGCATGCGATATACACACAAACTTACAAAGAGAACACCTGCACAAGTGCCACTGAAACTTAAACACATTTCCGCAAGCAAATAAGCTCGTCCTGTGCAATTCCGTTTCAAAAAAAGTGCTTGGCAATTTCTTGTTTCTATCTTGTGCCGCAAAGCTGCTTGTAAAGTTTGCTTAGTGCGCGAGAGCGACAGCGACAGAAGGTTTCGCATATTTTATAAATCGGTCAAGCACGCATTATGTACGCCACATTCAGTTGGTGAGCGCACTTCGAGTGGGTTTATAAGTCAACTTGAGTGCGGACACAGCCGCACATTCACTGCGATTGGCGTCAAGCACGCTGGTTGGACGGACAGTCAGACAGACAAATGTGTTTATTTCAAATGCCTTGACAAATGAATGTTGTCAAGGCTACTATTTAGCTGCCTGCAAATCGACTTGTGGTGGTGTGAATGCCAAATCAGAGGACGCTTAGTGCTTCAAAATGCTAAAAGGGGTTTTCGCTAAACGTGTCTAAGCTTTGAAATGAGTAATAAATAGAAATAGTGGTCTGTAATATGTGATGGATTCGTTTAATGCGAATCAAAGTATATACGATACCTTATGTACGATACCTTATGTATACGATACATTATATTTTGAATATGTTTTCAATCAAATGGACTTTATGACTTCGTGACTTCAGGATTTAATCCGAGAGAACCAATCTATATTGTTTGTCCTGACTGACTGATTCATCATCGCCCAATCCAAACCACTAAAGCTACAAGTATGCAATTAGAACTGTAGGTACATCTTGAAATGAATCTCCGCTAAGACGGGATTTTCTGAAATTCGAGGTTTAAAGGGGTAAAACATGGGTTAAGGGTAACCAGATTTCATGGGCCTTGTGATTTCAAACTTGGTAAAAATACTCACAAAAAACAAATAATTCGACATGTATTTTTCAATTTTTCAAAAATCAAAATTTAACGAGGTGAACAAGGGGTTAAGCTCCGTACATGGGAATACTACGAAAAAAACCTGAAACGAGTGGCCTATTAACTTCAAAGTTGGTGAAAACATTTTAAATAAAAAATAATTTGACATGAGTTTCTAATTTTTTTGGAAATCAAAACTTAAATGGGTAAAGCAAGGGTTAAAAGTTTGTATGACGAAACATAATTTTTTATGCGTTTTGACTTCAAACTTGGTGAAAGTAGTCTAGTAAGGAATAATTCGATACGTGTTTTTCATTTTTTCGAAAATCGAAATTTGACGGGTCAACTATGGGTTAAAAGTTTATAAGGAAAAACAAGATTTTATGGGCCTTTTGATTTCAAACTTAGTGAAAACACTTAACATGTGAAATAATTCGATACGTGTTTTTAATTTTTTTCGAAAATAAAAACTGACGGGGTCAATGACGGGTTAAAAGTTTATATGGAGAAAACATTTAATGGGCCTATTGGCTTAAAACTTGGTGAAAACACTTAACATGTGAAATAATTCGATACGTGTTTTTAATGTTTTTCGAAAATAAAAACTGACGGGGTCAATGACGGGTTAAAAGTTTATATGGAGAAAACATTTAATGGGCCTATTGGCTTAAAACTTGGTGAAAGTACTCTTGAGAAATAATTCGACACGTGTTTTTCATATTTTCGAAAATCGAAATCTAACGGGTTAACCCTTTTAAAGGGTTAAACGTTTGTATGAAGAAAGATGATTTTTTACGCCTTTTGACTTGAAACTTGGTGAAAGTACTCTTATCGAGAAATAATTCGACACGTGGTTTTCATTTATCGAATATCGAAACCTGACGGGGTCAACTATGGGTTAAAAGTTTGTATGGAGAAACAAGATTTTATGGGCCTTTTGACTTTAAACTTTGTGAAAGTACTCTTAGTGAGAAATAATTCGATACGGGTTTTTAGTTTTTTCGAAAATCGAACTCTAACGGTAGCAACGATGGGTTAAGAGTTTATATGAAGAAACTGTGAAAAAATAATTTATGTGCCCATTGACTTCAAACTTGGTGACTACTCTTAGTGAGAAATAATTCGACACGTGCTTTTCACTTTCTTGAAAATTGAAATCTGACAGGGTCAACGGGTTAATAGATTGTATGGAGAAACAAGATTTTATGGGCCTTTTGACCTCAAACTTGGTGCTTTGTACTTCAAATGAAATATATTTAGTTACGAATTTTTTAATAAAAATCTGACGAAATTAACAAAATTGATTTATTGGCCACATTGACTTCAAACTTGCGTGCAAAGTCTCGGGGGGCCCTGCTAGTTACGTATAACTTCCTTGTACAGATCGGGTTGGATCTCTCTAATTGTTGGAATCAGAGATATTCAACCAAAAATCCCCAAAAATTACCGTTTTTAAGGCAATTTATACACTTTGAAGTGCTTTGCAATCATTTTTTCACAGTTAAAAACCTAAGTCGGGTCAGATCTCACTAATGCTTTGACTCACAGATACCGAACCAGAAGCTAAAATAGTTCACTTGGCTCAGAACATCAACGTTTCGATTTCAATTCACCCAGTTGGAACTCTGCTCTCCATTCATTCTTCCACAATTGAAAACAAAAAAATACATCGTAATGAAGTGCGAGAATGTAATGGCATCGCTTTAGTTATTTGTCAACTTGTTAACTTTCACACTTGTAATTTATAACAACATTAAAGTGTGTATGTGTTTTGTGTATTTTATTGTGTAGCTGTTGGTGCTAATTGTCGCATTTTATTTATTTTGGCCTCCAAGTGCCAAATTAATTACAAAGCGCACGTTCCGCTTCAGTCACAAGTGAGAGCTCAGCAATAACTTTATCTACCATGACGTCATTGTTGGCCATATACATATGTATGTATATGTGTCTGTATTTTATAATATTGACAAACTGCTTTGACGTATCGTAAAAATCACAATTACATTCATTAAATTGCGCATAAATGGAGAAGTGGACAGCTGAGAAAGGCACAGTTTGAGTACTTGGAGTGCAGATGTTTATGTTCCTGTAAATAAAAAATTTGTTATTGCTTGAACGTAAATTAATATTGATTTCGTAGCAACTATTGATTCGAGGTCAAATGTCGCACGTTAGTGTGGCTAAAATTAGACATAATGGCCACAACGCTTACTTGGTAGTAAAATTAATACCCAATAATTGTGGATAATTTTAAAAAACAATGGACAAAAGTTCAATGCAGACAAATTGGATTCAAACAGTCTTAAGAAAGTTATAAATTGTTAAAACAAAAACGTTTGATAATGAAAATCGAAAGTGAACGAAAGCTTCAGAAAGGGATTAAAGAGTTTAGAGGAAATGTGAACCCTAAGAGTTGGTTCCTTAGTCAAACGTTTAAGCAATTTGCCAACGTTTTACTGAAGTAGATGTTCTCTGGGTTAGAGAAGGTCCCCAAGCATGAACTCAGCTGGGAATACTAACAATCTCATCAAACATTTTTTAATCGATCAGCAACACTAAGGAGCTCTAATTGGCACCGCTAGGGACGCAACAGAGTAATTAGCTTAGCTTGAAGTGGCAGTTGTATCTAGGAAAGCTCTCTAAAGCACAGATGGAATGGATTATAACTGTTACCGTAGTACAATGACGTCACTCCACCTTTTGCAGCGTTTGTGGTTTTGGGCAGAACGCTGCATGACTACGAATGTAGTCTGTAAGAAGAATCATGTGGCCGCTCACGTCTACATTACAACAAACAAATCAAGATTGAGACTTCTGAAACAGATATGCCACATTACAAAAACATGAGAAACATTGCCACAAAGTTTTCTTTACCCAGTCTGCACACTGATTACTGCACGCACTGAAGTCTCTGAATTTCATTTTTAGTATTCAACGTCGATTAGTGCCTTCTGACTTTTCTCTTTTGATTCACAATGACTGGTCAATTTGCAGTGCCACAAGTCAGCACCCACTTGGGCCGCTGACAACAATAATTTGTTTGACTCTAATGCAAATTGACATATAGAAAAGTGCTGGGCAAAGTTTATGCTGAAATCACGTAGTACGTAGCCTTCAAGCTGAATATTAAAGTTGCGCATACGCCACGTAGTACATTTGCTAATGCAATAGCTAAGCAATAAAGATGGAAAAAAGAATGAATGAAGATAGAAAAAGTTGTGACACAGTTCAGCAGCGCATGCAAGAGGGGTTTTGTGTGTAAAATTCCACATAAATATTTGCTTGGTACAAAAAAATTTGGATGGCAAATATGGTTTCAAATGGCATTGGACTCAAAAGTTGTGTGAGGAACTCCTCTACCCGAATTGTTGTTGTTGTTAGATTCAATAATCATTAGTAAAGCAATCAGAAAACAAATTTAGAACCGACAACGTTAATAGCTGCTGACTTCTTTTCGCTTAAAAACCTTAATTTTGAGCTCTTAACCTGAGAGCTGGCTTTGAGGTGCTGGGCTCTCTAGTTAACTTCATTGTAAATGAAAATTGTGTATTTTTATTACTATTAAATAGTGACTAAATTTATCAAATATTTGCTAAAATATAAAAATATGTGTTATATCTGGGCGAGCACTGCTGCCATCTTCAAACAATGAAATTGCACTGAAGAACGTAAAAACATTTCTAAGGTTAAATACGAATATGAATGCTCGCAACCAAACGAAATTCTAGACCCATGAAATGAAACGCAAATAGATAAAAATCCCATATTTCAGCATAAATTCATTTTGAATTCAGCCACAGCAGCAGTTGTCAGCGCCATAAAAGTGTTAACGTCACACCAGCATGACGACGCATCAATGTTAATAATAAAAAAGGGTCCACGATGATTTCAATCTATGCCAATGGCAAGCGCGCCATTTTCAATCAAAACTACACCCCCACTCACAAAGGCACACAAACACAAACACAAACACAAACATAAACATACAACATGTTAACGGCAAAGTAGGGAAAACGCAGACACGCTGACACGTCGCGTTTCAATATCAAAAAGAAAATAATGCACGCAATATTTACATAAATACGCCAACACATACGAAGGACACGATGCGCCACAACAAGCCCAATAATAATCCTTTGGCGCACACTCGGCTGTGAAAACAGCAATCGAGGGCTAAAAATAAGCACAGTATGCGTATCGGCCGATATTGCAGATATAATTCGTAATATAAATAAATAAATAATAAACAGTCGTGGGGGGTACATCCCTTCCTTTTGTCTGCCAGCCTGAGTGTGTAGTTGTTGTTGTTGCTGCTACTAAGGCCGCGGGGAGTTGATTGTTTGTAGTCTGTTGTTGATGTTTTTGTTGGCGCTTTAGATGGATATCGGTTGTAGAATTGTTCTTGTCCTCGTAGAGTGGGCGCACATTCCATTAGCAAATAAATAAATTGAATAAAATAAAATAAAGCCAAATAGAATAACATAAAAATTAAAATAAAATAAAATAATATAAAATAAAATAAAAAAAAATAAAATCAAGAAATTGAAA
Organism: Melieria crassipennis; assembly: GCA_963668005.1. Classification (NCBI taxonomy): domain Eukaryota; kingdom Metazoa; phylum Arthropoda; class Insecta; order Diptera; family Ulidiidae; genus Melieria; species Melieria crassipennis. The sequence goes on along the minus strand of OY764963.1, from coordinate 98,535,253 downwards.
TAAAATAAAATAAAATAAAATAAAATAAAATAAAATAAAATAATATCAAATAATTAATAATATCACAATAAACCAAAATGAATTTAAAAAAGAAAATTAAATAAAATAAAAAAACTAAAATAAAATTAAATTTTGAAATAAAAAAAAAGCAAAATTTAAAAATGGATAAATATACAGTCGTGTCTGGGTATAGTGAACACACGATATAGTCAACACCTCGATATAGTGAACACCCAAATTTGACATGGAACCTCTAACTATTGAAGAACATTTTGAAAGCAATTTCAAGCAAAAAACAAAAAGTGTATTTTGAGCAAATGAAACGAGTTTTTGAACAAAAATGTTAACCTTGATATAGTGAACAACTTCAATACTGTGAACAGGCCTTGCAATAATTAGTTCACTATATCCAGACACGACTGTAATTGCATAAAGTTTATAAATAAAATAAAATAAAATAAAATAAAATAAAATAAAATAAAATAAAATAAAATAAAATAAAATAAAATAAAATAAAATAAAATAAAATAAAATAAAATAAAATAAAATAAAATAAAATAAAATGAAATGATATAAAATAAAATAAAATAAAATAAAATAAAATAAAATAAAATAAAATAAAATAAAATAAAATAAAATAAAATAAAATAAAATAAAATAAAATAAAATAAAATAAAATAAAATAAAATAAAGTAAAATAAAATAAAATAAAATAAAATAAAATAAATTAAAATAAAATAAAATAAAATAAAATACAATAAAATACAATAAAATAAAATAAAATAAAATAAAATAAAATAAAATAAAATAAAATAAAATAAAATAAAATAAAATAAAATAAAATAAAATAAAATAAAATAAAATAAAATAAAATACAATAAAATAAAATAAAAAATAAAATAAAATAAAAAACTAAAATAAAATTAAATAATATCAAATAATTAATAATATCAAAATAAACCAAAGTTGATTAAAAAGAAAATTAAATAAAATAAAAAACTAAAATTAAATTAAATTCGAAAATAAAATTTAAAAAAAGACAAAATTAAAAACTGGACAAATATAATTGCATGAATTTCTATTTGTTTGTTGTTGTTGGGACTGTCACAATTTCCCCAGACATACTTGCTTTGCTATGTTGAATGAATACAAATTTTTGCTGTGTTGCGTTTTAATGGAAAAATCTAACCTTGACGCCATTTGTCCCAGAAGAACAGCCTACATGTCAATCAACAAAGTCTAAATCGGATAAAGTTATTTACAAAATCAATTCCATATTTACAGAAATCATTTCGAAATTTTTGAAAACATTTTCATGGCCTTCCAATTGACACCAAATCAAAACAAATATCGCGCAATGTATGAAAATTTTCCATGCAACGAATGCGATTTGCTTGTCACAACTAACGTGTGGCCAAAATAAATTCGTCAACAACATTAATGAAAATCCTTGAACAGTAGACGCGCTAAAATACACAAAGCCAGCAAAATGTGTCTTTAAAAAAACAAAAAAAAACAAAAAAAAAACAAAAACAAATCGAAAACATTTAGAGCGCCAAATATCAATGAACTTCAACACATCTGGTGCGCCGACGCCGAGAACATTCGGCTTTCGCGCCTTAAGACCACAACAGCGACCGCTAAAGACAATAAACAATAAATTTCACACACTAAACTTACGGAAACAGCAAATCATAACAATAACACAAAAACAACAATAACAACATCAACAACAAGGATGTAAACAATAAACATAGCACAAACATTTCCGCATGCAATAAAAAATTGCTAGATGCAATGGCAACAACAAAAGGAAACAATAAAACAAATGCCACATGTGTTGATAGTTGGTTGTTGGTGTTGTTGTTGCGTTGGCCGCGTACAATCGGGCAACAAATTTGTGTTTACCTGAGAGTAAACAACAAAAACACAACACACGTTGCGATACACCAACGACAGCTGCGAGTGTCTACAAACAGTCACACATAAGTACATATACAAATATATAAACACAGACACATACCAATAAATTGGTGAGCTATCAAACCAACGGAAGCGTCTAATGTTCTATTAAATTGTTTGCTTTTGTTTTTGCTTTTTTTTTGTTTCCCCCATTGCAATCATTAACTATGACTGCATCAACGCAGTTGTGCGGATGCAAGCGATGGAAAAGTGAAGCTAGCGCGGCGAGTAAAAAATTTGGCGTTGAGTTTATTGTTGTATATATACGTGGTGATGTACGTCATACATATTGACGAGCTGAATTCGATCTATTTTTTAATGCAGACTATTTTTAAATGTTTGTATTTTTAAATGTTTGTATATAGCAGACATGAAGTGATGGCGGGCCAATTGAAAGAAGTTGGGGGGCGTCTTGGGCGCATTACGTGCGGTGTCTATGGCTAATTGAAGCGATGGGGTTTCAATTATTGCACGTATTGGTTGGTGTCTTTGATGACGTACCCTATAAGCGCGTGTTGTCCAAAAACGTAGAGGTTGGTGCCTTTGATGAACTTATTTTTGGTTGATGTATGTATGTGTTGCTACATAATTTCATTAGTACAAACTGGCGTTGCTAGTAGTGTTGTTGTTGGTGCGGCTACTGGGTATGAAAATCTGGTGCAAAAATAGGATAGGAATTTGTCCAAGGCTTCTGGATAGGAGACGTTGTTGGAAAACTCAGAGGTTGGTGCCTTTGAAGAGCTTATTTCCGGTTGATGTATGTGCTGCTACATATTTTTATAAGTTTGCACTGCCATGGTACTGGTAGTTGTTATTTCAGTAGTACAGCTACTAAAAATTAAAATCTTTTGCGAGCTACTCATCACAACTGATTGGAATGGAAAGAATATAAGCTTGTTCAAAGGTAAAGGATTTGACTGAGTAATATAGAAGAGTAAGCCAGGTAGAATTTAGAATGGTAGCCGAGTGCACTTTACACTGTACGAAACTCTGCAGCGAACTTCTCATTACAACTGATTGAAGTGCAAAGGATAGGAGTTTGTCCAAAGGATTCGTGAAGAAAGATTTTACTGGGATTTTAATGCTGAAGGGATGGAAAACAGCTAGAAAGAAGGGAAAGTTGGAAAGTTAGAAAAGTGCAGCACCACCACAGGTACGAATAGATCCACGACCTCTGGTCAACAACAAAATCGCAAAATTTTCTATTAGAATGAAGCTGGCCACACAAATTTCAGCCACACAACGCGTAAATCAACGGCAGCTAAGCGTCTGTGGCGCACACTACGCACTGCATGCAGTCATTCATCAACTGTTTATTTTGTTTTGGAAACTTGACGTTAATTTATTAATTTACTTATTTAGTTAGTTATTTTCTGTATTCATTGGGAATTTGTGGAATTTTTTTTCGTATATGAAATGTTGATACATAACAATTTGTATGAACTATGTGCTTTGGTCTAATGCGATATTTGCTTAGCGGCTGACCACTGTCAAGGCAACAACAACAAATATAAAATAAACAAATATAAACAAAAAATCAAGCAAACAGAAAAAGTGCCAATTTAAATAAACGGAACAACTGTGAAAGAGAAATGACTTGTAATAAATTCTCATTTCAGCTGTTGGGCGCACTGCACTGTGCAGTCAGGTTTGATTAGTTTTGAAGGAGGCTACGGGTTTTGTAAGGAGGCTGTAGCGACTTAGTGGTTAGAGTACTGCATGAGGATTTGTGGAGTTGTGAGTGAAGTGAAATGAACTGAAAACACTCCAACTTAGTGGTTGGTATACTGGAAGGTAATTTGTAGAGTCCTGGATGCGAATGTCAATCAACACTACACCAAAATTAAAAACTCTTTAACTGTGTAGTTTAGCTTAAAGCAATTTGCTCGAACATGTTCGAACATGTTGCGAACATACACGCAATTTGACTATTTTATTTGTCAATTTCAACAAATATTATTATTTCTTTTAATACGAATGCTGATCAGTTTTTCGCATTAAAAATGTAAAAAATAAAAAAACGACGTCCTGATATTAGTGCCTTGACTATTGTGTAGAGTATGAAGCCGAGAGTGTAGACTGCTTAAAATTGACTGTTTTAATTTTAAAATTCAACAAGTATGTATGTTGTTTTTTCTAACAAAAAATGTACAAATGTTTATGAAATTATACACAAATTTCTTCGCAAACAAATTTTTCACAAACCCACCTGCTGCAGTTGTGCTGTGTTCTGATTAAGCGAAAAAAATTCCCCAATACTAAATGGTAAAGTCTATTATTATTGTTGTCGTTTGTAACTGTGACTGTTATTTTTTGCATTGCTAGACGACTGTTCTTGTTGTTGCTTTTGGTTTCGGGAGTATGTAGTATTAATTAATTTTGGTTTGATACGCTCTCTATTTCTGTTGTCTATCACTTTCATTTATTCTCCAAGTGTGCGCCGCTTTCAATTAATTTTCATTATTCACGCGCCAACTGTAAACATTGCACAAACGCATATTAACGCGATCCAACGCGCTGCACAACGCTCGCTTCTCCATCAAAAGCGGCAAATTGACTGCGCAACACGCAACACGCCTCGCCACGCGCCCAATTGGTGTTAATGACGACTGGCGACTGGCAGCAAACCGCACATACACGCACACAAACACACACACACAAACACAGCTTAATGGACTGGTTGGCTGATTTTGTTGTGGTGCTGTGTTTTTTGTTTTGTTGTTGCTATTTGGTTTTTCGGTTGGAAATTTGTGAATTTGTTGGAGGAATCATAAATTCCACAACGGCGCTGAGTATGCGCTATGAAGTATAAAGTTGTTGGTGTATGTGTGTGTGGATATGTGAGTGCAGATGCAAAAGCGTGCACAGTAAACTGAAACTGAAAACGTGATTCACAGTAGTTCAAAACTGCATTGAACTGCAGTTCTGAATTGTAGTTGAATTGTACTCAAGATTGAAGACCTTTAGTAGAGTAAACTAGGACTACGCTGGAGATTAAAAACTTCATACTAGAGACTATATAAAAAAATTAAACAAGATTAGATTAGACTAGAACTAGAACGACAACAGACAGAGACTAGAACTAGACTAAAACTAGTCTGGAATTAGAATAAGACTAGACTAAGACTACGACTAAGACTAAGACTAAGACTAATACTAAGACTAAGACTAAGACTAAGACTAAGACTAAGACTAAGACTAAGACTAAGACTAAGACTAAGACTAAGACTAAGACTAAGACTAAGACTAAGACTAAGACTAAGACTAAGACTAAGACTAAGACTAAGACTAAGACTAAGACTAAGACTAAGACTAAGACTAAGACTAAGACTAAGACTAAGACTAAGACTAAGACTAAGACTAAGACTAATACCAAGACTAAGACTAAGACTAAGACTAAGACTAAGACTAAGACTAAGACTAAGACTAAGACTAAGACTAAGACTAAGACTAAGACTAAGACTAAGACTAAGACTAAGACTAAGACTAAGACTAAGACTAAGACTAAGACTAAGACTAAGACTAAGACTAAGACTAAGACTAAGACTAAGACTAAGACTAAGACTAAGACTAAGACTAAGACTAAGACTAAGACTAAGACTAAGACTAAGACTAAGACTAAGACTAAGACTAAGACTAAGACTAAGACTAAGACTAAGACTAAGACTAAGACTAAGACTAAGACTAAGACTAAGACTAAGACTAAGACTAAGACTAAGACTAAGACTAAGACTAAGACTAAGACTAAGACTAAGACTAAGACTAAGACTAAGACTAAGACTAAGACTAAGACTAAGACTAAGACTAAGACTAAGACTAAGACTAAGACTAAGACTAAGACTAAGACTAAGACTAAGACTAAGACTAAGACTAAGACTAAGACTAAGACTAAGACTAAGACTAAGACTAAGACTAAGACTAAGACTAAGACTAAGACTAAGACTAAGACTAAAACTAAGACTAAGACTAAGACTAAGACTAAGACTAAGACTAAGATTATACACTAAATAGCAGAGATTTTGTGCTAAGGACTTAGGCTAGCGCGGCAAGATTGGGATCTGCTCTCCTTCATTAACCCCTCTGTTACCCTAGGAATAACTCGCACATTTGATCCTTGGGTCATAAAATGACCCCGATTTTTTTCTTTGCATTTTGTACAAAAAAGTTTAGACAATGTGATTTTAACAATTAGTTATTACTTTTATTATTGGAAAGCGACTATTTGGCCTTACTGGAGTCAAATATGTTCAACATGGACACCACGTCCAGGTTCTTGATATTCTTCTCGGACACTTTAATTCTTGCGATTTCTTCAGAAGTTAAAACTATATCGTAACTAATTTTTGGACAATTATATTATATATAACAGATAAAATCATTAATCGTTAATCGCCCAAAAATAAATGATTTCGCAAGAAAGCCTGTTCCCGTGGCCCACCAAAAATTACTCAGTTTAGAAGTTTAATTTATAAAAGTATGCCAAAATATTAAAGTTATACTAGATATTGACACCAATGAACCAATACAAATTATAATATATATTAATTAAGATTATTCGATTTCCCGAAGAAGAAAATGAATATATTCGGCTGACCCGAATTGCGCCCCATCGTTTCCTTTCACTGAGTATCTTCTTCTTTAGTGAATGTACTGCTGAGGATAACTCACACGATAGTATTATTGGTTTCCTTTCTTTTCGCAAAATTGAAGGCCAGGAAGTAACTTTTCCAATTGTTTATAGAATAAGCAGAGTTACGTTATCATTTCAGGGATGAATTTCATATCACAAATGCAATGGTTCCGCAAGGAATAATAGAGTTGCGAACTGCAGCAACGAGTAAATTGTTTGCTTGTCGCTGATACGAATATGTTTCAGAAATTTTATCTAGCTTGTTCACACTCCTTTTGGAATTTCTTAGAAATTTATTACTTGCTAGAAATCGTACTAAATACGTATATGTACTATTTACTTATATTGAAAGCTTCAATCAAGATTTCATACCAGCAAACATAAAGTTTTCGTACTATTGGGTTTCGATCCTTTGAAGCTTAAGGGCTCTTGAACTGCTCATTAAGATGTGTGGGCGAAGCTACGCCCTTTATTAAATGCCCTTTTCTCCATCCTCCGATTTCCCCTGTCGAAAAACATGACCCAATAGTAAGTTTGATCTTAGTGTCACTGATGTGCGACTTATAGTTCCGAAGTTATGTTCAAAATTTGGATCGTTAAAAGAGTGCCACGCCCATTAACGCCCATGAAATATTTCCAGTGGAACAATGTCTACATGGGGACACTGCACGAAATTGCAATGTTGTATGGCTCATAATTTTGATTTTACTCCATAGTAGAAAAGGTGGTATAGCTAGTGCCACGCCCTCTTACCAAACAAAACACAAAACAAAACAAAAATCCCAGAAACATTTATCCACGACACTTTGAAACCAAATCTAATAAAATTCACATCGCAATGACCAATTTCTTGCGTTCAGTACTATGGGTCATAAAATGACCCTAAGGTCAAATTTGTATAGTTGCTCATTTGCACGTAAACCAGTGTTGCAAATAAAATGAAATTTAGCGTATATTCAAATGGCATAAAAATAGTCACTGAGTCCAAAGGAAAACAATTCTTTACCAGAAATAAGAAAGTTACGGCTCTTTAAAGTCAAATTTTACTCGAAAATGACCCTAAGGTAACAGAAGTGTTAAGGGATCGAACAAGTTTGTGGCGGATTGAAATTGTTGGTTAGGTCCAAGGAAAAACGAAACAAATTTCCTAATGAATAATTTTGGCCTTCGAATGGATGTACGGCACACGCTTTTCTATCTAACTTACAATCAAATTAATAATAAAAATATTGCATAGATATATCAACAACTTGTAGAACTTTCGTATTAAAAAACATTTTTCTGTATGATTTTTCCATGGTCAAACTAATTTGTAAAAAAGTCTCACACATACATACAATGAATCATTTCCATCACATTTTGTTTTAATCAAAATAAATGTGGGTAATTGCATTTTATATGCAGTCAAGCATCAATAAATCAAAAACCGAAACCATAAACTTAATGACCACCAAAGGTCAGAAACATTTTGCTTGTCGTCACCATCTGTGACTTTCCAATGCTGGCAAAAGTCAACAATATTTTTTAATTAATTCAAATTTACATAAAAAATTTATGAAAAGAACAAGTGACAGCTTGTAATGTGGGCTTGAAGGGCATATTTTTACGCTACGCTATGGTTGCACCGTTTTGAATAGACAAACATTTATTGATTTATTGCTTTAAGAACATGAACAGGAATTCTATGTTTTGTTGAATTTTAGTTTTAAATCTTTAGAAGCGAGTAAATTATTTGTTTTATTTAGAAATGAAATTATTAAATTACACTACTCGACACGAAAAATGCTCCTAAAAATAAAAGTATTTTTTAGACTAATCTTCGGCTGCTGAACACAAAACTGAAAATCAAAAAATTTTCTTAAGAAGCGTTTTCGAAAAATCTTCGAAAAACCCGTTTTCCCCCTCTTATTTCAGTTATGAGCACATATCTCGTAAACCAACCATCCGACTAACACAAGTGGGCCGTCGTTCAGAAGGCAATTAACTAACCTTTCCAACGATATATCGATTGTCCAAATCAGATGAGATTTGGGGAAGTTATTGACGATGAAACTGAAAAAATTGAATTTGTTGACCATTTTCAAAAATTATACATTATACATCGAATCGTTTTTTTATAGATAAAATAAATGATCTCCTCTGGTTTTAAAATTAAAGATGAAAGATATATTATTTGAGCAAATATTAAGCCTAACATCAATAGAATTGAAAGAAAAATTACAAAGTTATGATGCACGGAGTGAAAACACCAACTTTTCATTTATTACACCGAGCGAAAAAATTTTTAAATTTTTCCGAGACCCATCCAAATGTTGATATAGACGTGAAACTAGAGGTCATTTATAATATCCAAGCATAGTCAGTTTTTCATTTTCTGACCCAAAAACCTTTTTAAAGTACTTTAAAATTTTAAGGACATACACATTTCAAATATTTTTTTAAATATTTGCGATTGTGCAATGATGAAGAAATGAGTATCAAATGAAAGAGGAAAATTGTCTCCTCTTAACTAAATTTTCTATTTTTAACTTTCAGGACCAAAATATGTCAGGTATGCAAAACATAAATGTTTTGGATCTCAGTCTGCAGATTCATACATATAAATTGTTTTCTATTTCAAAGTTCTGAAAGTTCAAAATAGAAAATTTAGTTAAGAGGAGACAATTGGATGACAATTTTTGCGCCACCCTGTATAATGCAATTTCCTTGATTGCAGAAGGTTTTGTGGTGACTTTTTCACTATTGTGATGAACATGCAGCTTGCTTTCTCCAACTGTGGGCCTCCTACCGACGACAACACTAAACGGGCATTTATCGGCACTTTTAAGGGGCGTGGGAATTTAAAGGGATTCATCGCGATGCTGAAATATTCTACAATAATGAACAATTTTAATAATAATTGACTGGCACGACAGCCCGCTTACGCGAGACTAAGGCCTAGCTTCCCGCAACCACCCGTGTTGTGCGTGTGAATTTGCACACGGGTGGAAGGGACCTACAGTTTTATGCCGGTTCCGAACGGCAGGTTGGGAGCTTTTTCATAAACAATTTTTACTCTCAGAGGTTTGCCATTTCCAGCTGAGAGGACAGCCACCGAAAGAGAAAACGAGTTTTTCCCGTTATTTTTTTAGGTGTTATTACAGGCAGTATTTGAACCTGAGGTTGCTGCCTTCGACTCGCGGTCCAACGCACTAACCAACTGAGCCACGGCAGCTAATGAACAGCGTGCAATAAATTCGGTGTGTCTTAATTTGCACAATACAGCGATACGAACTCCGCCTGCATTGGCCAGCAAAACCGAAGTTACAAATAACAATTTTTTTTTAAATATTCAAGAAGCAGTTCGTGGTGCCATTCAGAAATACATATCACTTGTGAAGAAACAGATTGATACAGGGACATGGACACTTTTGCTAATCAAGATTGCAAAACTAAATATTTAGCATACAAAGGAAAAGTGTCCAACTAAGATATCTGTTTTTAATTGGGGAAAATTCTAGCATACAGTAGTAGGGTAGGTAGGTAGAAGTAGTGCTATCCTCCTACCTCGCAATTACGTAATTTTTGATAGCTATAGAAGTAGATTCCAGATTCCAGTGTTTCACCAACCCGTGCTGGGATTCGAACCAAGGGCCTCGGTATTAAAAGCCAGCGTGCTATCCACTGGGCTATCGAGACTACTAAGAAGTAGTCCTACTTCGAATTCAAACCATCTCAAACCTGTGACAAGGCGGATAGGTTTCCTGAATAAAAGAAACCGATATGTTTCTTACGTTTCTGTCAAAGAGCCAATTAGAGGCACAGAGGAGTTGAAAAATTGATTCCTCTTCTTCCTCGTTGTTAGAGCTTTTAAGAAGTCGAGTTGAGGTTGTCTCTATTTAGATTGAGCAGATTTTCAGTGTTCGCTAGCATCTTTCAAGAGATTTTCAGCCACCTTTAAAAACCACGACTCCTTGACACAATATCTCAGAAATGGACACAGTGTTCAGGGTAGTTAGGTTCGATTCCCATTTCTAATCTAAACACATCCCCTACTGCTCGTTGCAAACCATACACCGCAGTACACGAGCTCTGTTTTCCAATTGTATGGTGCACAAAATTAGACGTTTATATTGGGCTGCACTGGCAAGTCATGTGACGAATAAGCCACCTGCATGGCAATTCAACTTAAATGCCACATGACCTAAAAGTCATCAATGGCCACAATGCCCACCTGCTGGCAAAACTGGTGGTGGTGACTGTCAAAAAACAGCCAAATAACATTTTGGCCAAGTTTGCAAGAGGTCAAGTGCATAGCACAAGCAGTGAACAGAGCAGTCAGAGTGGAAAGTGCAGAAAGCACCAATCAACGATTACAAGAGGCGACTAGCTCGCCAGACACAAACACACCAACACAAATTGCCATGTCGTTAGACTTTGGCTGCTCTCGTCTACAACTGTTGCCAGTGATTATGATTGTTATTGTTGTAGTTGTGGTTGAAATTCAGCAAATTGTTGCTGTCGTTGACCGACAGGCCTTTGTTGAATGTTTTGCATATTTGTTCAAGTAGCAAATTTAAATGACAAAAGCTGCACTTGTCTCATGCGGCAACGTTGCCATTTGGGAGCAACGAAGAGCGCTTGAAAAATTGTTGAAAGTGTCACACAAACAATGGCAGCTAAACGTCACACTAGACATGCATTGCATTGCGTGGGTGTGTTTGTGTTTGTGTGCGTGTGAGGTGACATGAGGTGAGGAGGGCAAAAACGCTTAAACGTTGCAGTGCGCACACAATTTGTCGTGTCAAATGCAATCGACATGCAACACGGCGTCGCAGAGTGGCAGCGCCAGTCATTGCAAGCTGTCTGGCGGCGCTAACCGCACTTCTTGTGCGTTGCACATGCAAACACACCAATGTGTTTGTTTGTGTGTGTGTGTGTTTGCAGGTTTTATGCTGAGGTGTCAGCTTTGACGTGCTCGCTGCCTGTGTGAAGTATTTGTTTTTGTTGGTTCAACTGTTTTCGTTAGTCGCATTTGTGTGTGTATGTGTGTGCTGCATTGCGCTGTGTGCCATGAGTTCAGTTGCAAATTGTCAAAATGAGCTTAAAAATTTATTTGTTTACATGCATTGACAACACTGCCGAGGGAATTTTTGCCACACCAACCGTTCGCACTTGCTCGTTTTTTTTCGCCGTCCTCTCGTTTTGATGTGCACGCTGATTGCTTTCATTGCTTCATGAGCCACAAATGCAGCACAGAAACGTGTGTGAGAGTGCGAGTGTGTGAATGTGCATGTGTTTGTATGTTTTTGGCAATTTGCGTTTGTATGTTAACCTTCAACTTGTCGTTATAACATTTTTGGGGCTAAATTTGTTGTTGGTTGGTTAGTTGTTGTTGTTGCAGTACGTTTGGCACATTTTTCCTTTTGTTATTGCTTTCATTGATGTGTGTTTATAAGGAAGAAACGATATGTTTGTAATGAAGAAACGATGTGTGTATGTTGAAACGACTCTATGCTCTTTTGTGTGTATGTATGTGTGTTTTTATTACAATCGTAAAAAATTTACAATACACTTCGGTAAAAAGCAAATTAAAGCATTGTAAATAAAGGAAGACAAAGGAGACGATTTCAACAGACTTTCAAGTGAATGTTTGAGTGCTCGAAATAATGAGCGAAATAAACTTGAGCTGACAAGAACAAGCAAATGAATATTGTTGTATTTAAAATAAATGTTGAATATATTTCAGGGACCCAAAATAACAGTTATGCATTTTTAAAAATTCGAAAACGTTGCCCATTTTTAAGAGATATTTATAAATGTTGGACAATAACTATTATGAGGGAAAAAATACTTTTTTCGCCATTTCGTAACTATTATTCGTGACTAATATTTTTTCTGTTGCCTTATAACTATTATCAGCAAGAAATATTTTTTCCATTGCTCGGTAACGTTTATTTTTTGAAAAATATTTTTTCCGTCATCGCATAACTCTTATGAGAGAAAAATATTTTTTACGTTGCTCGGTAACGTTTATTTTGTGAGAAATATTTTTTACGTTGCTCGGTAACGTTTATTTTGTGAGAAATATTTTTTACGTTGCCAGTAACTATTGTGAATTGGACATATTTTTTTTCGTTGACTGATAACTATTATTTTGAAATATATATTTTTTACGTTGAAAATACCGGCACCAATACATTTTGTATGCAAAACTTATCCAAGTTCTGAACCACTCAAGTTCTAAATCACGAGCACACTCACCGGTGGAATAACAGATTCAAAGACGATGTGCAAATAAATAACATAAAATACATACTAATACAAAAAAACAAACAACAACATTAATAATATTTCATACCATAATGATAATATAATAATTTCCCAAAAAACTATTATTTTACTCATTCCTATACAAACTATACTGGGTCAAAAATTTGCACGGAATTAGGGTGTAAAAACCATGCATAGAGTGAAGGTTAAGTCGCATTCACCGATCAGACATTTGGTTCTTGTGTCTGGCGGTATTTTCAACGTAAAAAATATATATTGCAAAATAATAGTTATCAGTCAACGTAAAAAAAATATGTCCAATTCACAATAGTTACGGGCAATGAAAAAAATAGTTCTCACAAAATAAACGTTACCGAGCAACGTAAAAAATATTTCTCACAAAATAAACGTTACCGAGCAACGTAAAAAATATTTTTCTCTCATAAGAGTTATGCGATGACAGAAAAAATATTTTCCAAAAAATAAATGTTACCGAGCAATGGAAAAAATATTTCTTGCTGATAATAGTTATAAGGCAACAGAAAAAAATATTTGTCACGAATAATCATTATACATAGATGTAAAAATAATTATTTCAAAATAATAATTATAAGTAACAATTAAAATATTTGTTACAGTGAAACAGTTATTTTCCAATTTTTTTCTATAAACGTTATAACTGTTATGTCCCTGATATATTTTGATTAGGTTAGGTTAGATGGATATGCAATTTAAACTTAAATGTACATAGATGAGAGTCCTCTTTGAAACTTTGTCAATTACAATATTTAACCTAATTTTTTTCAGTAAGTAAAAAAGTTATTAAACATTTTTAACATTTAATAGAAGCAGAATATTCGACACAACTAAAATATGCGGACAAAGGCCGAAGCTGAATACTAATAAAAATTGGTTTAGGGGAAACAAATGACCAAATTTAGCCGGTCTTTTTTTTAAATTAATTTCTTTGAATTTCTTTGAACTTAAGAATTAACCCTTTCGCTATTTTGTTGCCATATGGCAACATGCTACTTTGTGGACGTCTGCATACTCTATGGTTGCAAGAATACATTTTTTTGTTGGTCTTTGAATAGTCTGAAGTTTTAGTAAAAATACGAAATTAAAAAACTGAATATTTAAGTTTAAAGAAGAGTAGTATACACGTTTTTTAATGGTATATCTTGACATAGTAAAGGAAGAAGAAGCAGATAAAATTAGAGAACTTTTTAATTTCACGTTTTCTTTCAATTTAGACACTTTTTTTTTAATTTTGGCCGAAGTAAATGAAGAAATATTCAAATTTTCGTTATGCGTAAAAAGTTTTATGTTTAAGTAAAAAACACTCTAAAACACACACTCATAGAAAAACACTCTAAAATACAGGGTCCGAGTATAAAAATTAAAAATTTTCTTAAGGAATGTTGCTAATAAAACCACATAGAAGCCTAGGACGTAAAATTTACAATTTTAACTTTCCCCAGTAAAAACCTGTAGCGAAAGGGTTAATAAAATAGAAGCGAAGAATTAATCGAAATATCGATAAAAACTGATATTTGTTGAAATACTTCAAAACAGATCAAATTGACTTGCATTACAGGGCGAAAACCTTTGGCTTAAGTATTCGGCTAGTTTGGCCGAAGACAAAGCCGAATCAGACGATTTAAAATTGGCCGAATAAGCCGAAAACCGGTCGGACACTGGTAAGTAGAAATTTGTACTGTAGTATTAGTCCAATTGGGTTACGTTAGATGGCATTAGCAAGATAAGATTCCATACTAAGGAAACTTTTCAGACAGTTTTGTAATTGTTTGATTTAGTTTTGTTCGAGTCTAAATTGTCCAAAATGGAGAAAGACGAAAACTCAAACCAGGCGTCTGAAAAATGTGAATAGTGTTTATGGTTCCAATACTACAGAAGCCAATGACGAGCAATTTTGGTTTTGCCTATTCCGTTCCAGTAACTTTGATATCAAATATGCTCTACTCTCTGGAAGGCCAGTTGTTGAAAATGTCTATAAAATCATAGAAAATTGTCAAGTTTCATTGTCATGTAAGCACAGTTTAGATTATCCAGGAGCTAAAAATTATACAAAAAATTGGAGTCGCTTGAATATGGTTGACTGCAATGAGAAGCTCGGTAGGTGCCACATGAGTTAAAAACTGAAAAACCTCATGAACTGAATTTTAATCTTCGAATCGTTGATCGACGGCAGCTGCCGTGGCTCAGTTGGTTAGTGCGTTGGACCGCGAGTCGAAGGCAGCAACCTCAGGTTCAAATACTGCCTGTAATAACACCTAAAAAAAAATAACGGGAAAACTCGTTTTCTCTTTCGGTGGCTGTCCTCTCAGCTGGAAATGGCAAACCTCTGAGAGTAAAAATTGCTTATGAAAGAGCTCCCAACCTGCCGTTCGGAACCGGCATTAAACTGTAGGTCCCTTCCACCCGCGTACAAATTCACACGCACAACACGGGTGGTTGCGGGAAGCTAGGCCTTAGTCTCGCGTAAGCGGGCTGTCGTGCCAGTCAATTAATTAATTAATCGTTGATGAATTACAACAAAATCGATCCATTTCTGAGGCGAATGGGGACTGGTAATGAAAAGTAAATCACTTACGACAGAGTCAAGTGAAAACGGTGGTGATTGAATTGCAGTGAGTCAGCGCCAACGATGCTCAAGCCGGGATTGACAGACAGAAAGCATTTGTTGTATGTTTGGTGGCATTGACAGGGAATCATCTACTTTGAGTTGCTTCCCTCCTAATAAAATTCTAATTTGAACCTTCACTGTTAACAAATGAACCGTCTGAATGAATCGCAAACGTTGGCCAAGCCAAGATTGAAGATCAGGAAGGTTTTGTTGTGTGTTTTTGATGGGATTGACAGGGATTTAAATATCTACTTTGAGCTGCTCTCCTATGATAAACTCTTAATTTGAACCTTAACTGAAAAAAATTGGACCATCTGAAGGAAGCAATCGCTTAAAAGTGGCCAAAAGGGGAGGAATAATGTTTAATTTGAACAACGCCAGGCCACACACATCCATAGTGACGCGGTCTGAAGCTGCGAAAGTTTGGTTGGGAGGTTTTCATGCGTTGATTTCATAGTCCGGACCTGGCACCATCTGTTCCTAAAGCCGAAAGTTTAAATAAATAATAAAAAAATAATAATAAAATAATAATAAAAATTCTCATCATACATATTACAAAAATTTTTGAGTGCCGATAACTAAAGCATTTTCTAATCTTAAATATAATATTTTTTATTGTACACTAAATAAATTATGTAAAAAATTTCAATCTACTACTTTACAAGTATGCACAAAGTTTGTTACGTTGCATTATAAAAAAAATAGTTCAGCAGTTTCATTTAATTTAGCGTAAAATCCCATAAAAGTCATTCGAATCTATTCAAGCGATTTATTTGCGATTTTCCGCCGTTTACCCTCTATTTACCGTTAACTTATTATGCGCATATCAAATGGCCAATCGTACGATTGAGCCGCAAACGAATGAGCCGCGTGTAGGCGCGCGAGTTATGGTTGTTGCGACTTAGGTCACAGTTTTCAATAAAAAAAGTATTCCCGAAATATATTTCAGTTCAATGGAAACTTTATGTGTTGAAGCGAATCTTACGACTAACTGGTGAACGGAGCGGCAGCTAACGTCGAAGGCAATCTTTCTCTAGTATACCTCGCTTATCTTCAGATATGTTTACTCAGGTCTTTGTGTGTGATCTTCGGACCATACAAAAAACATGAGCCAAACATTTGCAACTGTTTACATTCGAATGCATTTTCCTATCTTAAGATTTGTTTCTTCAGGTGTCTGTGTCTAATCTTCGGACTAAACAAAAACACCGAGTGAACCATCTGCATCCATCCACATTCGGATGCACCTCCTTATCTTTTGACAAGGAGGTGCGAATTTGTCGCTTATGTTCTTAATGGGTATTTGTTCAGGATCGCCTGAGACGTTGCTGACAATAACAAAAGAAAAATTTAAAAAAGTTTCGGTGTCGAATCAATCAGTGGCATCGAATGTGGCATTAGTTGCGAATGAAAAAATCCATCATTGGGTTTTTGCAAAGTACCAAAGCCCAGACACACACACACATACACACACGTGACAAACTGCAAAATCACATTATCTACACGGCACACGCTTGTCAAACATTCAAACAAAAATACAAAAAACAACAACATCAACAGAAAATGCGCCAACAAGAAGCACACAGCACCCAGTGAACGCGTAAAAATGAAGCCATAAAATGCAAATTGCTGCGACGAGTGCACACAATGGTTGCCGACAGAAGCGAACGTCGACAGAGCACAGTGATTCGTTGGAAAATTTTTTGAAAATTGAAATTTTAAAAATTGTAAAATAATACAACTTGTGGTATCAAAATTTCAACATGAGGTCCAGTTTTCAACATAATTGGATCAACTTTTTAATCTTCAAAAAAATATATAAAAATTCAAATATCAAAAACTTATTCATCAGAAAAAAATATTTAATTTTTTATCCACATTGCTTGGAAGGAACATTTGACACTCCTTTACCTGCAATCCAAGTTGTATCGAAATTTCAACTTGACGTCCAGTTTGCAACAGAATTGGATCAACTTTTTAATCTAAAAAAAAAATATCTAAAAATTCAAAAATCAAAAACTCATTCATCAGAAAAAAGTATTTAATTTTTTATCTACATTGCTTGCAAGGAACGTTTGACACTTCTTAAGCTGCAATCCAACTTGTGGTATCAAAATTTCAACATGACGTCCAGTTTGCAACCAAACTGGAGCAACTTTTTTAATTTTCAAGCGGACACTTGAATCCATTTTTAATACAAAAATTATAAGCGATCAGTCAACAAGTGCTCGTGCACTCACTGCTGTTAGAAGTTGTGGTGATGACACGTCTGTGGTTAACTTAATTCCCGAATTCAAATCGCTGAAATGTTAAACCCGTTTTCAAGTTTAAGCTTAGCAACTCTAATTTTAATACAAAGTTCTATACATAGAAAACACTCTCAACACTCTCACTCTTACCTTCTACTAATTTTATGCCTCACTTCTTTGTGCTCGCACCACTGTGCGCCACGGGCGTCGACTTGGCAAACTGCATTTGGCACATGGCGTGCTATCAAATGTCGAATGCGGCAGTCAACGATAGAAATCATGCAAAACTGCCGGCAGCCAACGTCGACGTTAGCGCAATAAAACTCACCTAATGGTCATTTAGCATCAAATTTTATTGCAATCAAACACCAAAACGTGGCGCTGCGGCTTTGAGCAGTGAAACATTGTACGAGATAAGTGGCGCTCCAATAGTGCCGAATAGTCGTGGAACACTTTGTATGTAAATATGTAGTAGTCGTGTAATGAATGACGTTGAAAAATGGCAGTAAAACAACCAAATGCAATGCTGGAAATAAGGCACCAATGTTGTTTGTGCTTTTCATATAAATGTATGTATGTATGTACACTACAAAATGCAAGCCATGCTGCTGTTTGTTGTTGTTGTTGTTGTTGTTGTTGCTGTTGCGGTAGCGCGCACTTTTGGAGCCACTTAGCGCCGAGCATATTTGCATAATGGAAAATGTGCGCAAAATACCTGCCACATTATGTATTTTTTTATTTTTACTTTTTATAATTTCAGGCGCAAAATTACTGCACTAAAGAAATGAAAATAAATATAAAAAATTACGAAATGCTTTTAACGTTTATTGCTCGGTGACACGCTTTGCTACTGTTGAACCTGCTGGAGGTCGAACATTTAGTGCAACGCGCAGACAGATGCCATGTTGGCCGAAATTAGGTCACGAAAAAGGAAGTTTAATTTTCCCCACAATGCACAATGTGGCACAGGAGGTTCAAAAAACAATAATTAATTAAACAATAAATAAAATAAAGTTAAAACTGGAATCTAAAAAAATTGTTTCCAAAGTTAAAAAATATTTAATTTAATTTTATTTTATTTTAGTTTATTTTATTTTAGTTTGTTTTACTTTATTTTATTTTGTTTTATTTTATTTTATTTTATTTTATTTTATTTTATTTTATTTTATTTTATTTTATTTATTTTATTTTACTTCACTTCACTTTACTTTATTTTATTTTATTTTATTTTATTTTATTTTATTTTATTTTATTTTATTTTATTTTATTTTATTTTATTTTATTTTATTTTATTTTAATTTATTTTATTTTATTTCATTTTATTTTATTTTATTTTATTTTATTTTATTTTATTTTATTTTATTTTATTTTATTTTACTTTATTTTATTTTATTTTATTTTATTTTATTTTATTTTCTTTTATTTTATTTTGTTTTATTTTGTTTTATTTTATTTTATTTTATTTTATTTTGTTTTATTTTATTTTATTTTATTTTATTTTGTTTTATTTTATTTTATTTTTTATTATTATTTTTATTATTATTATTATCATTATTTATTATTATTATTTTTATTTTTATTATTATTATTTTATTATTTAAAATAAAATAAAATAAATTTTATTTTATTTTATTTTGTTTTATTTTGTTTTATTTTATTTCGTTTTTATTTAATTTTTATTTCATCTATTCTTCTAATATTTATTTTATTTGATTGTTCTATAATATTCTCATAATATCATTTGTATTATTTTTTATTTATTCTTCTAATATTCATGCAAAGATTTTCAGAATTTTTCTATCTTGAAATAAAAAAACAACATCCTGATGAAAACCATTCATCTGTCCACTTCATCGTAAATATTATATACATACATATACCTATATATATACATATATACATACATATACATATATCTCCATCCATCACTTATTTGCACTGTGACTAAGTTAATTTCCAAATTTCCTTCCACATTTTCGAAACTCACTCAAGCGTTCAGGCAAACATCGATTACCCGGCCACTCTGTGCCCACGTAGTTCCTCATTCATTCACTCCCCCTCCACTCTCATTCATGGCACTCACAGCTCGCTACAGCGCAATGGAATGATGAAAAACCATTCATCAACAGATTGAATGGTGTTTTCCATGTCGCATCAAATGTGTGCCAACCTTGAAAATTTCCTCCAATAACAACAACCTGAATTGGGTTGCAGACGCAATTTGCGCCTAGATCGCATACTGTTTCTTTTTGTTGTTATTGCTGGGTAGTGCGCGTGACTTTTGGGGTGGCAGCAGTTTGAATTTGCACTTCAATAAACAAAATGATGATTATGCAAATTTAATTTCCTTAGTGTCACAAACAGGACATTTATTTTAAAAATAACACACCTATACAATCGAACACGCACCAACACAGACACAATCGCTCGTTTTTTCGTTTATTCGGTGGTGTTGTTGCGTTTCAACGACACCGAATTGTGGCAAAAAACCAAGGAGTAGCCAACGTTAATGGCGCTTCATGCGGCACACAAAAGTAGGCTTCGCATTTCCTTATTTGCATTTTTCTGTTGTTTTTGTTTGTGCTTTTATTAAAAAGCGCACAAACTGGCACAGCGCACACTGAAAGAAGATTGAATGGCAGCGCAATTTTTTCCAAAACATTAAAAAAGTTAAATGTGCAAAAGTACATCAGAGGACGAAGTGGGAAAACGTAGATAGAGATATATTGTTGGGGGACAGGAAGAGGAACATGGCAGCAGAGATAAGAGTGCTTAAAATGTAAAGTTGAAGCATAGAAGATGACAGAAGATAAGAAAAAAAGTGAATTGATGCATACAGAATGAGACGAGAGAAAGAAAAAAATTACAGGAGAAGGGGAAATAATTTGGTGGTAAAGTGAAACAAGAAGTTATATAAAGGGGAAATAAGAAGGAAAAATGGCGGAAAGGAAAATAGATAACACAATTTTGTTTTGAAATCGTCGGAAATGTTTTCAAAGGCGACTTACAGGCTTAGAGACGGAAGCTTTGATTTCTGTTACTTATCTGATTTCTGCGGGAAAATTTGTATAACGACGGAAAGGAGATTTCAAACTACCCTTAAAGTTGTGTACGGATTTACAAAATCTGATGTGCACCACTGAATAGAAGGCACGTATTTATCTATCTAATCTATGTAATTTATCTAATTTATCTAATCCATCTCATCTATCCAATCTATCTAATCTATCTAATGTATCTAATTCATCTAATCCGTCTAATCTATCTAATCCATCTAATCTATCTAATCTATCTAATCTATCAGTCTATCTAATCTATCTAATCTATCTAATCTATCTAATCTATCTAATCTATCTAATCAATCTAATCTATTTGATCTATCTACTCTATCTTATCTATCTAATCTATCTAATCTATGTAATCTATCTAAGCTATCTAATCTATCTTATCTATGTATATTATTTATCTTATCTATCTTATCTATTTTATCTTCTTATCTATCTAATCTATCGACGTATCCATCTAAACGTTTATATCATTTGATTAATAACATTCAAGATAAAAGTCATTTATTTGAAAGGAATTTAAAATGTTTCTCTTCTCATTCTAGGTTTTCTATATAAAATAGACTAAAGAAATAATACAGTAGAATCCCGATTATCCGGATCAAATGAAACCAGGGGTATTCCGTATAATCGAAAATCCGGATAATCGATTTCAAAGCAAATCAAACAATATTAAAACTTTAATATTTTTTTATTATGTAACGGATTTTACATGTGTCATTTAGAAAATACTATATATAAAAAACGAGTTTAACGATAGATAATGAATTACATAATACCTATGTAATTTAGAATTTTGATTGGAAATAACTTGTTATTGATCTTTGACGTAATGAATCACATCTTTTCATTGCGGCCAAGTCCCTGATGCGCTTCAGTTGTAGCAACTGTATAGGATCCGATTCGTCCTGTCTTTCAAGCCACTTAAAAGCAACATCTAGAGCTTCAAAAGCTTCTGCGTGAGATGGTACTTGACATTCTTCCCCAGTTTCAGTTTCTTCTTCATTTTCTCTCTCGTTACTGTTCAAATCCTCAATGATTTCTTCATCAGTTAAGATTTGGAATCCAGGGTCTTCACTATCGCAGTTCATCCACTCTTTAATGCTCTCTTCATCGCACCCTTAACCAATGCTAAGAATTTTCATTGCTTCTGTTATTTCTTTAAAATCGTCGTGCAGATGAATTGAAGAATTAGATACAGTTAATTTTAATAATTTATTCCACGCCCTTTTTAATGTTTGCGATTCCACAGAGTTCCACGCTTCTACTAGCATATAACAACAATCTTTTAAATTAATTTCCTTAAAAAAATTTAACGTCGTTTCTATTTCACTGTCGTCTGCTGATAAAAGGCGACGCAGTAGCTGCTTTCTGTATAAACGCTTTAAAGTTTCAATGACACTTTGGTCCATAGGTTGCAATATCGATGTTACGTTAGGGGGCAAAAACTTAACTGTGAACTTCCCATTTTCTCGATTTAGTGTTTCAGCGGAAGGGTGCGTTGGCGCATTATCTAATAACAACAATACATTGCCCTCTTTTCCCACGTCCTTTTGAAATTTCTTCACCTCAGGAATAAACGTATTTTCATACCAAGTAAGAAAAATATCTGTGTTCATCCACGCTTTTTGTTGGTTAGCGTAAGTTAAGGGGATTTTAACATTTTTGAAGCAGCGCGGATTTTTTGATTTACCAATAAGTAGCAGTGGCAATCGATGTGTTCCTTTAGCATTTGCGCAAACCATAACTGTTACTCTGTCCTTACTCACTTTGTGCCCCGGTGCTGCATTTTCACGACGCGATGCTAATGATTTGCTTGGTAGAGCTTTCCAATTCAGACCTGTTTCGTCCGCATTATATATAAAATCTAAATCGTATTCTTTTTCATCTATAAATTCTTTTAACTCGTCTACAAAAGAGTCGGCAGATGCAACGTTAGCAGACAGTTATTCTCCTTCAATCTCCAGTTCTCGAATTCCATGTCTAGATTTGAATCTTGCTAACCATCCACAGCTTGCCTTGAAAGAGGTATCACCACCAAGCTTTTGATTAAAATCCAATGCTTTTTCACATAACAGAGGTCCAGATATGGGCTGGCCACATGCTCTCTTTTGTAAGAACCAAGTAAAAACTGCGTTCTCTAAAATTTCATTTTGAGATTTTTTCATGACTTTACGTTGCGAGCTTCCATCTTCTTTCTCAAGCGCGCAGGTGAATTTCATTATGGAATCAGAATTCTTTTTAATGTCTGATATCGTAGAAGTTCCTACACCATATACTTGTGCCAACTTACTACCAGATTCACCATTGTTTAAACTTTCAATTATTTTCACTTTATCTTTAAGAGACAACACTACTCTTTTTCGCTTGGACATTTTAAATTTCCAACACAAAACATACACAAAAATAAAAGACAACCTATCAGTTGAACGCTATCAAAGAAACTGAAACAATAACCAACACTATCCCGCAAACAAATGACAGCGGGAGTACACGGTCGGAGGCGGGAATAAACTTGTCGTAACATGTCGCGTTACACCGTCAAAACATTTTTAAATTGACAGTTAGAGCCGAGACAAATGAGTCCGGATAATCGGATGTTCGGATAATTGATGTTCGGATAATCGGGATTCTACTGTATATGTTTTTATGTCTGATTAAATAACAAACCAATCGGAAAGAATAATGAACCATATTAAGCCCCTGATGTCAGCGCCCTACAGCGTTTTACTTTCAGTCCATTACTGATAACGAAAAGTTAGGTTAGATTAGCTTAAAATGGTTGTCTTCAAATCTTCGTATGGAGTCGGTGAGCATCCTTAACACAAGAAAGACGGCAAGTTTTCTATACCTACAAAGAGTACATATTATATCCGCTGATATCTCAAAAAGTACACATCGGATTTGGCTAATTGTAATTGTACGAGAATCCTAATTGTAGAACTATTTAATTGTAGAAGTATTAAATTTTTTATATCTTAAACTAATAACGTTAGAAGGACGAAATTCAAGGACGTAGTAATGTACTTATTATTCATTAAGATATATTTTTTTCAAAAAACACTATTGGAAATTTGCAAGGATATTCAAGGATAAAGTTTTAAAAGGACATTTTCAATACCTCTTCGTCCTTTTGCACCAAAACATTAAATTCTCTAAGATTCTAAAGATTTTTCCCTTTCATTTGATACCCATAATCTTATTCTACAATGCGCTCAATTTTTGAAATAATTTTTTGAAATAAACATGTCCTTAATATTTCAAAGTCCTTTAAAAAAAACTCCTGACGTCAGAGAGCAAAAATAAAAACGTAGTTTTACTAAATTTGGCCCCTAGTTTCGCGAGTATATAGATTTTTCGTGTGTTTTGGAATTTTTTGATTTTTGTCGCACGTGTAATCCCCAGAACGAGCCTGCAATCTCTTCGTGAGAGCGACTACATATATGTTTCTATTTTTATAAATAGTGATTTTTCTGTTCTAGAAGGAAACAAATTCTATCACCTCAAGTTTGCCTTCTTTCATAGTTTGTACTTCAGGTCTCTATAGATTAGGTTCGATAAAAAAAACTATAGATTGACTGCACGGACCTTGAAAAGTAGGAAGTTTGTTGTATTGGACGACGAGTCGAACTACTGAAAGTTGAATCGAAAATAAACGAAATTGGCAAATTAAGAGACAAATATTATTTTTATTTTTCTAAGTTTTTATTATTTACATATTTATTTATTTTATTTTTATTTAATTTTATTATTTATTTTTCCACTCATACATTTGGGTCATGGGAGGCATAATCGAAGCAAAATATTTTGCTCGTATATGTGTGTGTCTCATTTGCAATGCTGTCGTACCACTGATTGACTTTTGAAGTTTCGAGAAAAAGTTAAAATTGAAAAATCTAATTAAAATGCACGCCAGTGCCTCAAACTCAACCACTCGCGCAACGACAATGCCAGCCAATGACGGCCGTTTCGCCTTTGCCGCAGACATCCAACGCGCGCCTGGCTGGCACTGCAAGTGTATGTGTGCAAGTGTGTGAGTGAGTAAGTTGGGCTGTGCGAGCGCTTATTACGGCCGCTGGGTAGTCACAGCGTAAAAAAAACTGAAGTTAAATGCGCTCAACTGAGTACGTGTGTGTCTGTTTCAGTGTATGCGAATTTGCGCTTTTGTGAATTTATGCGCATCAGCAACGTTGCTGTACCTTGACGGATGCTGTGTGCTGTGCATGTGTCAGTGTGTGTTTTTTTTTTGCATGTGTCAGTGTGCGTCGTGGCTTTGTCTGCGCTGTGTCTGTGCGCGTGTTTATTCGCCGTGTAAGCACACCAAATCCCAAGATAAATTTGCGCTTTTCTGTGTGCGTTGCTCGTATTCGACGGCCGCCATTGTTGTCATCGTCGTCGTCGTTGCCGCTGCCACTTTTGCACTGCGCCGCCTGGGCTCACACGTCGACACTGTCGCTGCCAAGTAGCAATAACGCTGCATACGTAATGCCGAGCACACTGAACGGGGTGCGAAAAGCAAATGTTGGCCAAATATGAGTGAAAAGTTGGAGACTGTATTTTTTTTGTTTGTTTGTTGGTTAGGTGTCGTTTGCTTTTCACTGTCAGCGCAGCAAACAACATTCGGCGTAAAATGAAGGAAATACGTTTCAAAGCTAATGTCAAAACACACGAGCTGCCCTTCAGCTGTTGCACCCTACCTTCAGCACAATAGGCGCACATCAGGGACATTGCCGACTTGTTACTTTTTTTTTTTGTTGCAGCACGCTTCTTGTTTGCCTAATTTTATTTTACTCAAAGTGTGCGCACATTTTGTCGACGGACACATTTTGGTGTCGCATTGCTGTTGTGCGCCTATTTAAAGCAATTTCCTAAGTTGGTTTTTGTTGTTGTTGTTGCTGGCGTTGGCTTTCTTCAACATGTGCGCTGTGTACTTTTAGTGAAATTTCTTAAACGGCCAATTTCTCTTGCTTTGTCGCATTTTCTTTGCATCTCGTCTTTTCGTTTCGTTTACATGTTTTTTTGCTCACTTTTGGCTGGCAAATTTTACCAAAATTTTTATTTTTCAAAATTTATTCAATTATTCTAATTTTCTACTTATTGAGGCAACTGTTGCCTAATTTTAGGCGCCATTCGGTCGCCGCTTCGTCTCGTCGCTGACATTACATAAGCAAATTTCAACATAAATTTCGTGTGGTTCTTTTTGAAAAAATTTAATAACATTGTCTGTGTCTTTTTTTATACAGATTTAAATTTTTTCCTCCTTTTCTTTTTTGTTTTATGCAAGTAGTGGCTTTGAATTAGTCAAATTGACTTTGGGCATACAATTGAATTGATTTATTTTGCGCTGTCATCCTGCAAGGGTCCGTGCGCCATTATCCGGCTTATTGTATTTGCTTTACCTTTTGCGGCAATGCCTGGGCTCAAAGTTGCGTGCCCAAGCAATTCGATTAGGTGGGCGCAATATGCGCGTGCGAGGGGTAATTGGTGCGCGCCTGAAAGTGACCTTTAAGTACAGTTTTTGAACTCTTCGTTCGCGCTATTGATATTTAAATCAATATTTGACGTTTACGGCAGACACTAAAGACACTAAATGAAAAAGCATGTTTTGTTCACTCATACTTTTGCATACTTTGAGGGTGGATTTGAGAGCACAAGAAGAGATAAGTAGAAATATGATTTCATACTTGTAAGTGGAAGCAGAAATGGAATTGGAAATATAAGAAAAAGGAAGCTGGCTTAGCTGTAAGTTTAGGTAACAAGTAATTTTCAGAAAATAAGG
This sequence comes from Melieria crassipennis, assembly GCA_963668005.1. Classification (NCBI taxonomy): domain Eukaryota; kingdom Metazoa; phylum Arthropoda; class Insecta; order Diptera; family Ulidiidae; genus Melieria; species Melieria crassipennis. Next base: position 98,508,669 of record OY764963.1, on the reverse strand, counting down.
CAAAAGCATGTAAGATCAAGAAAAAAATAAGCATGCGAGCAAAGGTTCTTAGCAGCTTGGATACAAATAAATTTTTGGAGAGAAGTAAAGGAAAATTTATTGGAGAGATTGCCGATGTTTAAATGAAAACGGTTGATATGTTTTTTTAGTGCCTCAACTTTAAAATTGAATAAAAATTGTTGTGTGCAAGATATGGAAGATACTTTTACATTGGACTAGATGACCCGGTAAGCGTTGTACCACCTAAAAAGGTTCAACTGTAACTTTAATAAGCGATTATTAATTCTTATCGAACTTCCAATTGAGAAAGTTCCAACTCTTTATTAAGATCGTTGGACGCATCGTGTACGGTTTGAAATTAACGGTATTTTTACTTATTACCGATACGGAATTGTTTTCACAGCCACTCAAAGCTGTCGAACTTTCCTTGAGGACTTGACAATATTGAAATCCTCAAACTAAGTTAAAAGATGGTTTTGTCTAAGCCAGCCATGTCAATTTACTTTAAAATATTGGTTGATCAACATGAATACTAGCCAAATACAATTAAATTCGCTCAGATAAATAAATAAATAAATAAATAAATAAGTAAAGTGTTGATAAATAAATAAAAAAATTGTTTACAAATAAATAAATAAATAAATAAATAAATAAATAAATAAATAAATAAATAAATAAATAAATAATTAAATATATACACAAATAAATAATTAAATAAATAAATAAATATATAAATAACCATCTCTATTCTTAAAATCTACAACCTTTTAATGACAATTTCACACAATCGTAGGGAATAAATAAAAGTTAGGCATGGCTCAACTGTCAAACAATAAGTCCGCCGCGAAATATGTAGTAAAAATTATGCAGAAAATTTGAGTCGCGAAAAATGCGCCACGCCCCTTGTCAGCGCCCATGGCGAATTTCAATGTTGTCTGACTTATAATTCCGAAACGATTTCATATTAAAAATTTAAGTTGTTTGGGCGGTGTCAGGCCTCCTTGTCCAATGCACACCCTATTCTTCACAACTAAATCGTAAGCTCGGACCAAGTTTCATAGATGTGCAATTTGCAGTCCGAAAGTTATTTTTTTTTTAGTTTTTAAACCTTCCCTGATTCAAAGCAAACAAAACCCCAAAAAGAATGATTCAAATCGGTCCAGCCATGTTCGATTTTTAGCGAGACTAACGCACGGCAAATGATCTATTCATATATATATATATATAGATAGATAATACAGTATAATCTCGATAATCCGGACAATTAAACACCGGACACTGGTGTCCGGATTACAGAGTCTACAATAGAAATGGAGTGTCCGGATTACAGAGTCTACAATAGAAATGAGTGTCCGGATTATCGCGTTGTCCGTATTAGCGAGTGTCCGAATTATCGAGATTATACTGTACTAACAATCAAATATTCAAAAATGAACTCAAAACTGAGTTAAGCAATCACAAAACTGTCTGAAAAGTTTCTTTTCGTATCTCTCTAACGCCTTCTAGAGTAAACCGATCTAACTTTTACAACACAAGATACAGATTACTAAAGCCATCTATTGACAAAATTATGGATTTTTTACTATATCTAATAAGTATTTATTGCTAAATAACAGCTTTAATATCCTTCAGCAGTTTAAATGAAGCATAATGTTTGCCAACATGTTTTTGGTGCCCGATGTAATTTTCTTTCCCTTTCCACTCACTTCAAATGCTAACAGAGCTTCCAGTTGGTCACTTGGCTACATTGAGTACTTGTTTCTAATAAGAAATATTTTACAAACTATGTAAACTCCTTGTGATGTAAATTGCAAGTTGTTTGAAGACATTGATCAAACCAAAAAAGAAACACCAAGTGACTGTGTAAGCATCTTCAAAGCGTTTGTATGGATAATGAAGCTTCAGCAAGAGGAGTGTTTGAAACAAATTCGGACAATGAAAGGGATCAAACTTGCAATAGAAAGACTAGAAAGTCATATTAAAGGATAAAGGGCTGAAATACTTAAACAGAAGTTGTGACGAAATTGTAAGGTCGTCAGTAAAAACAGTAAACATGTTTTTAGTTAGACCGCACAGTGATTCGTTCCATAGAAAAAATTCAAAAAATTCATAGTCTCAGAATTTAACAATTTTGATGCCATTTGAAAGGTAAAACTCCAACTAAGAAAACCCCAAAAAAATCTGTGCAAAAAATTAATTAGTGTGTGTGCAAAGGCGGCTCAATGTTGAAACTTTTTTCACAAAAATATGTAAACACATATTTTCTGTTTTTTAGTCTATTCAGTAAAAAAAATTGTAAAAATACATGATTACCTAGAAATTGCTAAAACTTTCAATGCAGATTAAGAAATGATGTGGTAATTTTCGCTTTTAATGTTTTCTCAAAATTTGCAAAGCTGAGGCTTTTACATCACTTTTTATTCAAAATATTTTTCAAAAATAAAAATCTGAAAATTGCCAAAACTTAGACGAAAATATCTAAAAAGTATGTGAAAGTATGTTCCTGGATTTTTTTTCGTTTTAAGAAGCATTCTCTCTTTGTCGGATAATGTAATTACATGCTCCGATATCTTCCGATCTCAGAAAATAATTCTATTTGAAAAGTGGTCTAAACACCTATTTTTCGACATTTATTTTTTTCATCCCTAAAAGTATGCAATCAGAATGAAAAATGGAGAAAACTGCAAAAAAGCAAAACATACGTCTATTATTATCGTTTTTATTGCAAAACTAAAGGATCCTAAGGCAATTTCTGTTACTCTTTGCAATTATCAATGTTAACGTTACCGATTAAATGTAAAATCGGAAAAATCTAGCCAACACATTTGTTGCTATAGCTAACTAAAAATTACGAAAATTGTAAATTTAAGTCTGAGACATTGCCAAACTACAAAAATTCAGCAGACCATGATTAACCAGTATACCAAATTTTATGAAGACCGAACCACTCCTTCTAATTTTGTTCCGCGGTTGTATGGAGTTGAATCACTGTGGAGCGGTCTGATTCAATACCTGAGAAAATAGAATAGCAGATGATTTCAGGGGCACTTAGGTTGCTGGGCCTGAGCTCAACTCATAGTCGTTACATTAAATTAGTCAGAAGTCGATTACTCGGAATACGTCGATTCTACCAATTTCATGTATATTTTCCATTGTCTTTGCTTAAACAAACCGGTTAAGTTCAGATATATGAAATAAAAACAAATTTCAAAGTATAGAATTTGCAAAAATTCACTAAACGCCTCATTCGTGCAACATCCAACTCCAGCAATGCATTTCCCTTGAATGTCTTTGTGTTTTTGCTCGTTTACACGACATTTGGGTGCTAATTACCAAAAATATTTCCACAAAACTGTTATTAATGCTTGTCGAAAATTTCATTGCAACTTTTCGTTTGGCATTATTGCAAGCGAAACTAATTATGGAATGCTATGTATGCAGTAAATGCAACACTGCGGGCTGTTAACACGCGATGAGCATCCAACATCCACGCATTGGCATACTTTTGGCAACTGCACACACACACACACACACACACACACACACACACACACAACTTACCAGGGGTGAAAATAAGTGTGCAGAATCTGTCAGGAATGAGATCAGCAGAGTGCTGGGACCAGAGGTAGAAGTAAAAGCTATGATGGACGTAACGCAAGTTGAAGTAAAGGACCTGGACGAAATAACAACGAAAGAAGACGTAGTTGAGGCAATAAACTCGCAACTTCAAGACGGTGAGCGCATCGAATTGGGGGCGCTTAAAACTTTGCGGCCCGCGTATGCAGGCACACAAGTAGCGCTGCTCAACCTGCCTGCGCGCATAGCAAGTAGACTTATCACACTGGGAAAGGTGAAAATTGGCTGGGTGAACTGCAGAGTGCGAGAGCGGAAACCGATAAAGCGATGCTATAAATGCATGGATTATGGACACATCTCCAAATATTGCAAAAGCAACGACGATCTAAGCAAATGCTGCATGAAATGTGGAAAACCAGGACACTTAGCAAAGGTTTGCGAAAATGACGCTTGCTGTGTTCTGTGCAAGAGACGGTCTCTGACCGAAACAAACCATGCCTTAAATAGCTGGAAGTGCCCACTATACCAAGAGGTTCTTAAGACACAAACGAAATGAGAATTCTCCAGCTCAATCTCAACCACTGCATAGCAGCCCAGGAATTGCTATCGCAAACTGTAATTGAGCAAGATATTGACTTGGCAATCCTATCTGAATGCTATAATGCACCCGAAAGTGATAGTAACTGGGCTGTAAATAATAATGGCAAAGCGGCTATATGGAGTTGTGGATCACATGCCTTGGAACTTATTGGTGATAACCGGAGCAGTAACTTCGTTCACGCAAAAGTCAGTGGCATCCATTTCTACAGCTGTTACGCCCCTCCCAGCGCCCACATAGATGACTTCCAGGAAATGCTGGATTTACTGACAAACGACGTGATAGGAAAATTCCCAGTCGTAGTTGCTGGTGACTTTAATGCGTGGTCAGCAGAATGGGGCTGCCGCAAAACTAACCAGAGAGGCGTAGCTTTGACCGAAGCGTTTGCCAAGACCAGCCTAGTGTTATTGAATGACGGAGTAAAGCATACTTATAATAAAGGCAGACGTGTCTCTAAAATCGACTTGACGTTTGTAAGTAGCTCGCTAGTGAGAGACGCAAACTGGAAAGTGACGGACATTTACACACACAGTGACCACAACGCTATAATATTTGACGTGTCAGCGAAACGCCCCCCCTGCGGAAGAAGCCGACGAAATAAGGTGCAACAAATCAAATGGCGTGAAGACTCAACGGACATAGATATGCTTGCGTACATGATTGACGATATTAAAATCCAGAACAGTGACCCAGATACCCAGGCCGAAACACTTATCCGAAAGCTAACTGCAGCTTGTGACGCATCAATGACAAGAAAAGGACATACGGCTGGTAAAATGCCTGTTTTTTGGTGGAATGACGAAATTGCAAAGCTGCGCACTGAATGTCATAAGCTCAGAAGAAAACACCAGAGAGCGAGGGGGCGGCCTCAATATATATCACTGCAGGAGGAATTCAAGAAGAAACGAAAAGAATTCCATAAAGCAATTAAGACAAGCAAAGCAGCCGCATTTGACGAAATCAGAGATGACCTAAACAACAACCCCTGGGGTAGAGCGTATAAAATCGCATTTAATAAACTAAAGACAGGCCCCTCTAAAGCGCCGAGCTGCCCAAAACTGATGACTAAAATTGTGGAAGGACTTTTTCCATTCTGCAATGACATTGGCTCAATAGTATGTACATCAAATGACGATACCAACACGATTCCGTTGGTTAGCGTGGACGAAGTACTAGACGACGCGGCTCAGATTAGTAAGAAAAAAGCGCCAGGAATCGATGGTATTCCTAATAGCGTCATTAAGCTGGCGATGACAAGAAAGCCCGAGGTTTTTAAAAATATTTTTAACTCATGCCTGCGTGAGGGTATTTTCCCGAAAATTTGGAAGCGCCAACGGTTGGTCTTACTTCCAAAAGGCGACAAACCGCCAGGCCTCCCGTCCTCCTACAGGCCTCTATGTATGCTTGACACGGTAGGGAAAATACTGGAGAAGGTCATATGCCGTAGACTCACCGCTTTTACAGAAGGCCCGACTGGACTGTCAAAACACCAATACGGTTTTAGGAAAAACCGATCAACACTGGACGCCATTGACGCGGTTTATAAAATAGCCAAAGCAGCCCTAGCTGGTACAAGGTGGCGTGATGGTGAAAAGCAATACTGTGCGGTGGTCACTTTGGACGTAAAAAATGCATTTAATAGCGCAAATTGGCAGCGGGTGTTGGACTCGCTTTTTGACATGCGTGCACCTGACTACATTATTAGAATAGTGGCTAGCTACTTTAAGGACAGAAGACTCTGGTATGATACTGACGACGGCCCACAAGAGTACGTAGTCACAGCCGGGGTCCCACAGGGTTCGGTTCTAGGGCCAGTCCTGTGGAATACTATGTATGACGGAGTCCTAAAAATACAAAAACCTAAAGGCGCACATATAATTGGATATGCGGATGACATAGCGTTAGTGGTGGTAGCAAAACAATTGACAGAGGTGACGAGCAAATGTGACGAAACAATAGTTAAGATTAAGACGTGGCTTAAGAATGCGGGCCTAGACTTAGCTGATCACAAAACAGAAGTTGTTCTGATGTCCAGTCGGAAGAAAGTGGAGCGAATTAAGGTACGAGTAGGGCAGCACCTGGTCCCATCTGCACCTTCTATTAAATACCTAGGCTTGCTGTTGGACCACCGACTTAACTTCAAAAGCCACCTTGTGCATGCTACAGACAAGGCGACACGGGTAAGCGCAGCTATGACGCGATTACTGCCAAACTTGGGCGGCCCAAGACAACGAAGCAGACAGCTACTAGCCACAGTCTTCGGTTCTACCGTCCTATATGGAGCTCCAATTTGGGCGCACGCTACGGCCACGAAATCCTATATGCGGACCATAAACTCTGCCCACCGACTGATGGCGCTAAGAGTTTGCAGTGCCTTTCGCACCGTCTCTGCTGACGCGGCCTGCGTTATTAGTGGACAAATGCCGGTCGACATCCAGGCCAAAGAATCTGCAAAGCTTAGGCAAAGCAGAGCAGACAAAGTGGCATTTAGGACGCAAAGCATGACAGATTGGCAAACTCGCTGGGATAACTCAACAAAAGGACGATGGACACACCAACTTATCCCTGACATAGAGACTTGGACCACCCGCAAACACGGAGAAATAAATTACTACCTGACGCAATTTTTAACTGACCATGGGTGCTTTAGACGATATTTGTACAAATACAAACACGTTGACCATCCTTTTTGCCTATACTGCAACGGAGAGGAGGAATGTGCGGACCATGTTATGACGAGCTGCAGTAGATTTACCGACGCGAGACAAACCTTAAGACGACGATTGCGGATAGAATCTGAACCTCTGACAGCAAAGTTGATAGTTCATCTTATGTTGACAACCGAGGACGCGTGGAACGCTTCTATGGATGTAATAACGACGATGATGATACGAGTCAGAGCAGACGAACGGCTAAATGCTAACATGACGCGGTAACTGACCGAAGCCTGCCCTGCGAAGGAATACCTAATCAGGTGGTGCCGCAGGGACTCACAGGAGGAGGATACCAGGGAGGTTGGTTTAGTACGTAGGCGCTGGTAGCTAATCACTACCAGTGAATCGTGCAGGCTGTCTTGTACGGACACGACAGTTTCTTTCGAAGATTCCAACCTTCCTACGTAAATCAAATAAAAAAAAAAAAAAAACACACACACACGCGCACGCTATTAATTTGGCAAATGCAGGCGTGATGTTTCAGCGCAAATTACCGTTAAATGTAATGTGCAGCAGGCACACACACACACACACACGCACATTAGATATAGAACGCCAAGTGTGCGCACAGCAGCGCAGAACTTTAATTGTGCTGACTGCAGGCGAACGGCGAAAGTGTGGAAGCGATGACGCGCTGGAAAAGTTGGAGGAAAGAAAGCGAATGCGAAAAAATGGCAAGAAAAGTGTAGAGCAGCGTTTATGTGTGTGAGTGTGTGTGTGTATGGCAGGAAAATGCGTGCAAGCATTTAAAGTTGTCGCCAGCGACTAGCGACGGCAGCAGCGCGGTTTGTGACAATGCTGCTGCGCGCTAATCTGCGGGTTTTTTGTGTATGTTGTGTGTGTTTGTGTGAGTGCAACGAATGTGTGGGTTTTGTTTTGGTGTTTCTACAAGCGCAAATAACAATTTCGTAAATGGTTTTTGAATGTGCAGCGTTAGCCATGTAACGAGTGAGAGTTGTGAATGGCCATACAAGCAAAGCATGCAAAGCGTTGTGGTGTGCGGAGAGATGTGAGGTGGGGCGGTAGAGGCGGTGGAGGAGAGGGAGAGGGCTGCAACTGTCAAATTAATGCAGTGTAAAGTTGAGATAAATTGGCTTAAGCAATTGTGGGTTTTGTGTTTTGTTGTTGCGTGATTTTGGTGGCTGAGGAAAAGGCATACGCGAAAGTAATTGAGTCTGTGCCTAATCTACAATAATGACTAGAATACATGACTATAGGCTGCTCATGCTGATTATGATAGCCTCTGAGAGAGATTAACAAAATTAAGTTGAATTCAAAATGAATTGAAGTGAAGGCTATAAGCTAGAAGCGAGAGGCAACTATGGAACGGAGGTAATAAAAGGATCGGATGAAAGATAATGAGATGAAATAGGATGAGTTGCGAAGTGATGTGATAGGATGAGTGAGATAGGATGTGATGTGATGTCATGAATGAGATCATAGACGCCATGGTCGTGGAAGCATAACTAACATAGAAGAGAAGAGGCTTGACTGATGTGAACTATGAAGCGAAAGGAATTAAATAAATCGGATGGGGTGAAATAGGATAAAATGAAATGGTATGAAATGGGATATGATGTGATTTGATGTATCATGTCATGACTGATATAATGGACGCCTTGGTAGTGGAAGCGTAGCAAACATAGAAGAGAAGATACTTGACTGAAGTGAACTATGTAACGAAGAGAATTAAAAGGATCAGATGGGGTTGAATAGGATGAGATGGAATGGTATCCGATATGATATGATGTGATGTCATAAGAGAGATTATAGACGCGTTGGTTGTGGAAGTATAACAAACATAAAGAAGATACTTGACTTGAGTGAACCATTGAACAAAGGAAACGAAAAGGATCAGATGGGCTACAATAGGATGAGATTTAATGGTATGAGATGTGATATGATGTCATGTGAAGTGACGTGATGTGATGAATGAAATCATAGACGCCATGGAGAAGAGAAGAGACTTGACTGAAGTGAACTAAGTATGTAACGAAGGGAATTAAAAGGATCAGATTGGCTGCAGTATAATGAAATATGATGGTATGATGATGATGGGATATGATATGATATGATATGATATGATATGATATGATATGATATGATATGATATGATATGATATGATATGATATGATATGATATGATATGATATGATATGATATGATATGATATGATATGATATGATATGATATGATATGATATGATATGATATGATATGATATGATATGATATGATATGATATGATATGATATGATATGATATGATATGATATGATATGATATGATATGATATGATATGATATGATATGATATGATATGATATGATATGATATGATATGATATGATATGATATGATATGATATGATATGATATGATATGATATGATATGATATGATATGATATGATATGATATGATATGATATGATATGATATGATATGATATGATATGATATGATATGATATGATATGATATGATATGATATGATATGATATGATATGATATGATATGATATGATATGATATGATATGATATGATATGATATGATATGATATGATATGATATGATATGATATGATATGATATGATATGATATGATATGATATGATATGATATGATATGATATGATATGATATGATATGATATGATATGATATGATATGATATGATATGATATGATATGATATGATATGATATGATATGATATGATATGATATGATATGATATGATATGATATGATATGATATGATATGATATGATATGATATGATATGATATGATATGATATGATATGATATGATATGTTATGATATGATATGATATGATATGATATGATATGATATGATATGATATGATATGTTATGATATGATGTGATATGATGCGATCCGATCTGATGTGATGTGATGTCATGAGTGACGCCTTGGTAGTCTTGATTTAAGTGAACCATAGAACGAAGAGAATTTAAGGGATCAGATGGAATGGAATAGGATAAGATTGGAAGGGATATGATGTGATGATGCCTTAGTGTAGTGTAAGCATAGGAAACATACATAGAAAAAAAAAAGACTTAACATCTTTGCGTACTTTCACATCAGCAAGAATTGTCTTATTCTTATTTGTTGTTAAATACTCATTGAAATTGAAATTATTTCTTTATTACTCATTTAAACATTAATTTAATTGCATTTGCAGAATAGCAATTTAAATTAAGTTTGTTATTTTCCATTAAAACTTTTTGAATTGTCATAATTTTCCGGTATTTACCGATATAATATTTATTGTTTCCGTGTGATCGATTTCAATTGGCAAATATTGTCACAAAACGTTTACCTGCGTTTTTGTATGTAAATATAAGTAAACACATACGTATGAATATATAAGCGAATGTACATATGTATGTTTGCATTTTGTATTCATTGCATGAACCCTTGTGATTTTTTTTTTAATTTCAATAAGACTTCGGAAATAAGATTAAATTTAAATAATATTTTCTTAATGGATTTGGTTTTATTATTTTTACATTTATTCATTATTTGCTCAACTTACACCTGTATCAAAGCAACGTTAAAACTGAAACAACAACTATTTATTTTAAATAAAACACATCTGATATGACACAAACTGTAGGGGAGAAAGAGAAAGAAAGATAGTGAAAAGTTGCATATAAATAAAGGAACAAACGCAAAACGAATGTCGCTTTTAATTAAGCACAAACAGATAATATGAACACAAATATATATTTATGTATATATGCACTGTTAAATATACACAGACACTTGTCTGTGTATATTTGTGCGCGCATCACATACACAGCGGCGCTGTTTACTGATGTACGTTTTGTTTGTTTTATAAGAATGCATTGCACTGCGACTTTGTAAAACAGCAGCAAGAGAAGTGCATAAAAATCATTAGCGCCAGTATTACAAATGTGGTATGAGCCGACTTAGTTATGCGTTACAGCATGTTGGACTTGATTAAAATACTTCAAATTTTTAAGCAATTAAATGTGTAAGTTCTGAATAAAAAAATGTGCAGAACGGGGCGTATGAGTGACATTAATTATGTAGTAACAAGTATGACAACGATTCAGCAGGTTTTTCTTCTGGTTGCTTTTCAAGTTTGAGAACCAATTAGTTGGAGGTAGGTTGTAGTGGCTGCCTCTGTATGAGACACACTTAGGCGTCTATGGGCCCGTTCTGATGCTACAAATTCTACCCGTTTTTTAAATGTGCAAACACTGTTTTTTCACCATGTGTCATAACACACATTTTAAAAGTATGGAAAAAGGAGACAGCGGAGTGGAATAACAGTTTAAGGCAGAATTCGAATATTGGACCAGTTAGTGGGTTCTCTATGTAGATAGTCTTTTTTAGTCTTTTTTTTTACGCCTGTGTTGAGTCTGTGTTAGCTGAATGAATTAATTTTTTTATGAAAAGAGTCGCATTCTCGCAAATAACAATCATCGTTGAGCATTTGAATTCAGGAGGGAAAAATATAATGTTGCTCATACGCCCTGTTGGGCAATACTTATTCACTGCTTATGAATGTGAAAACAGAAATTGCAAATATGAAAAGAATGCTGCTAATGTTGTACTATAGTCGATATTGCCGATTACTACACTGTAGTGTATAAAAAATAAAAAAAAAAACATGTGCGCCGTAATAAAAATTCAGCGCAGCAACACAGCGAATATTGCACACAGAAGCACACATTGTCACAAAGTGGTACCATGAATTCCATGGCGACATACTCGTACTAGCTGCACTGTTTTTTGTTGTTGTTGTTATTGTTGGTGTTTTTGGCTCTTCATGCAGCTTGTAGTGGTTTGCGCGACCGTTGCAACAACATAAAATGCTCAACTTTTTGTGCTTTGGTTCATTTGCCAGCGTTGTTGTTGCTTAAGTACAGCTTGTTTTTGTTATTGTTGTATGCTATGGTATAGTCTGTTGTTTATATTGTGCAGTGTTTGTGCGCTATTGCAGCAGAAACAACAACAACATCAACATCAACAGCCAAAAACCATTCAAACTGCGCCGCCACGTCAAGCCGACATTTGCTATAAACAAATACAAACACACAACAACGATGCCAACAAAAATAACAACAACAACAACAAACATAAATATGCGCACGTGCTTGTGTGCCCAAGTACGTGCTATGCGATATTTTGTTGCTTGTGTGTGTGCTTGTCACACATATTCCACAATTTTTTTTTATTGTTTGTGTCAAGAATCTGTCAAGCACTTCCAGTCAGCGTTGGCAAAAACCGTCGCATACGCTATAAATGCCAAAAATAACAGTTTCGCAAACTGTATCACAATGTGCAACAACAACAATTCGGCAGCGGAACAACGTTAACACGAGACCAGCTTTGTGTCGCTGTCGGTGCGATAATTAATTATTAAAAAATTAATTACTCTACTTTTTTGCAAATTGTCCATATGAATCCGTTTTTGGCCTTCAACCGGATGCAGGCACGGACACACACACACATATGTATTCATGTATTTGTGTTCGATATATGTGAGTTGGTTGCAATGCACGCTGCGAGCTGCAACTGCAGCTAATCGGCTGCTTGATTTTTGGTAATATTGCAACATTTAATGAAACGCATTCTGGCCAACAGACAATGGATTCATAATCAGATTAGATGGCTGCTTTAACCCTCTACTGCCCCCATTTTTTTTTAAGTCGAAAAATTGTTCACCATGTAGTTTTAGAATCTTATAAGAAGGGAAAATTTATAAAATAAACAAATTTGGCTCTGTGTGGGCGTAAAACCTATATAAATTTGCGTGCCTTAAGGCCGTACTGGGCACATAAGCTAAACAAATTTAACTGATGAACAGTTTCAAGTTTTATTGATTACACTACTCGATACGAAAAATGCACCTAAAAATAAAAGTGTTTTCTAGACTAACTTTGGGCCGCTGAAAACGAAACTGAAAACCAAAAATTTTTTTTAAGAATCGTTTTCGAAAAATTTTCAAAAAAACAGTTTTTTTGTTTCAGTTGTGAGCACATATCTCGTAAACGAATCATCCGACTAACACAAGCTTCCGGCAGTCAGAAGATAATACCTTATCCTTTCCAGCAATATATAGGTTGTCCAAATCAGATGAGAGTTGGTGAAGTTACTCACGGTGAAATTTGTAAAAAACCATTTTCGACCATTTTCAAAATCGTAAATTTTTGAATGATTTTTTTATGGATAAAATAAATTATCTGCTCTGGTTTTCAAACTTATGATGAATTATATATTATTTGAGCAAATATTAAGCCTAAGATCAATAATCGAAAGAAAAATGACAAAGTTATGAAGCAGTGAGTGAACACCAACTTTACATTTATTACACCGTGCGACAAAGAAAACATTTTTGCGACCCATCCAAATGTTGATATAGACGTGAAATTTGAGGTCATTTATAGTAACTTGGCATTGTCAGTTTTTCATTTTCTGTCCCAAAGTCCATTTTAAAGGACTTTACAATTTGAAGGACATACACATTTCAAACATTTTTTAAAATATTTGCTGTTGTGCAATGATGAAGATATCGGTATCAAATGAAAGAGGAAAAATGTCTCCTTTTAACTAAATTTTTTATTTTGAACGTTGAATCTAACATAGCTAACACTTCATTAACGGTTTCTTCATCAGTTTGTTCGAAAACATCGGAATCCAAGTTTTCTAAAACGTCCTGTACTTCCTTGTCCCATAAAACCGACAATTTTTTTTTTAAATGTCGATTGATATCTATAAAACGGAAATTACATACAAGTATACGTTAGTGACCAAATGCATTAAATCATTTCGCTTTGGTGCCTGATGCAGCCTAAAAGCAGTCTGCTTTCCCAAGCCGAAAAATTAACTGTAAATCCTCTTTTTTCACTATAAAACACTTCAAATAATTAAATTACATTACAAAGTACTCACTCATAATTTTCTTGTTTTAATCTTTTAGCGAAAAGTATTTTTAATAATTTTTTCTTTTCTTTACTTTTCGCGAAATAATTATTTCTACTAATTTCCACGAAGTTTAAATTTCCACGAAGTTCAATTTAATGGGGAAACATGTGATGCTTACAGCCTTGCAACATTAAAGAAATGACAACTTAATTTATCTATAACATGCCGTAAATATTTCATTTAAAAAAATTCAAATTTATGTGGACTTTTCTAGGTTTTGGTGGACCGTGCCTTAAGGCCTTATGGGGCAGTAGAGGGTTAAGCAGTATCAGCTGGCTGTAACGCAATGTGACAATGTGTGCGAGTGTGTGTGAGATTAGTAATATTTGGGTGCATACTGTATGAGTGAAAGATCTTGGGCTAACCTAATTATGTAAATATATATTTTAGGAAGGAAAGAAAAAAGAATGGAAGGAAGGCAAGAAGGAAGAATTTAACGTCATAAGAGGAATCTCAAAGCAAAAGCTTCATGCAGCATTAACCCTCAGCTTGTCAATACACAAGTGTTTTTTTTGGTTTGAATGTCTTATCAACTTTTTTGAGGTATTTAATTCGGTATTGATTTAGAAATAAATTTAAATTACTAAGCGCAACAAAATTAATTTGTAGCCAACATTAAAATATAGACAATTATTCTTTCGGTGGCTAAACTCTCAGCAAGAAATCAGGTTTGAGAGTAAAAAAGCTTTTATGGAGGATACAAAAAAGGTTTGAAATGCTTCGTTTTTTGCACCACTGCGCTGTAAAACTTGTCAAGGAAACTTGGAAGGCGGCTTCAATGGGATATTTTACCCTATCAGATCATCTAGTGTATTCACCAGACATTGGTGGTTCCGACTAACACTGGTTTTGGTCCATGACTCGTGGCCTGGTAGAGTTATATTTCACTTCTTTTGAAGAAGCCAAATACTAGCTCGATTCTTGGACGATCAATTTTATCAACGCGAAATGGGGAAACGTTATAGAAAACTGAACAATAAGTAAGTAGGTTGAGGTTAAAAGCCCATTGTGATACCGCAATCAATCGAAATAAAGCTCGCTCACTCATTGAACCAGTTAGAGCTTCTAACGAAACTTAGTAAACAGCGAATAGTTTTATTGATTAGAATTCCGAGACGGTCGAAGAAGAAGATGTCCAGGTAGTTCATTCTTCTTCTGGATAAAGCAGAACAGATGCATACAAGTTGAAGTGGTATTTTTTACTCGTCATTCACGCATTGATTTTCATTCACTGAAGGAAGGGTACAAAGACTACAAAGACAGTCCATTCGGACAATTGTACTGTGCCCAAAGATAAACCTAGTAGAGAAGAAAGAACCTCAAGGGAAGAATCGTGATCCAGCGCAGTTATGACCAGTTATTGAAACCGTTAGACCATATATTGAGAATAGTTATACTGAAATCCAGTACTGATACTACTGTCACTGTGGACATTAATGCTTGGAACTATCTTCCATAAAATGGTTCAATGTCTATAAGGACAGAAGTAACATTGAAATCCAAAACTGATACTACTGTCACTAATGACGTTATTGCCTCGAACTGCTTTCTACAACATTATTCAACGCTTTCAATACAACATTAATTATGGTCTCGAAAACCAAAACGTATTTACAGCGCATCTGTCTGAAAGAAGGAATGAAGTTGCTTCCAAAGTCAACATATCAACTTTCATACATGTCGAACAAATTTGTCTGTTTGTTTATTATATTCAATTCAAAACCAAAACAGTTTAAGGACTGTTAACATTTAGTAAACAAAAATTGTAAACATTTATTTTCTCTTTTTGTACATTATTTTCCTTTATTTATTTTTAATTTCTTATTAATTTTATATATTTCTTTTATGTTTAGGTTTATTTTATGGTTATTTTCATTATATATTTCATATCCATTCAATATTTTTTGTGCTTTTTCCTTCAACGCTTTGCGCCGACCTGACCTTCTTCATACCAACTTCCATTCTCACTCACAATTCAACTCAATTTCAATTAATTTCTTCACTACAATAACAACCACAAGCACTCAGCTTCCATTTTCAGTTGCAGCGCCTTTGCTTTAAATAAATAAAAAATATAATGCAATTGCAGGTTACGTATACGCCCCGGTTGCTGCAATTCAATTTATAATCGTCAGAGCATATGGCAACATTTACATTAAAAATATACACTTTGCAAACCTGCCGAGCGCCACTTGCACGGCTTGGCGTTAACTTGGTGCAGCTCGAAAAATTTCGCACACTTTGGCGACGCGTCACTCATTGGCGCTGTGTGCGTTCGTGCGTGCACAACCGCACGACGTCTGCCGCAGCCAGCCACTGGACGGTGCGAGGTGTGCGGCGGGTATTTTAATCGAAATACAAATGAATCATTAATTGATTCGGTGGGTGTGGAGAGAAGTTTAAAATTTAAGTATATAAAACAAAAAGACAAAAAGGAACCACACGAAAAAAAATTCATATAAATTATAAATAAATAAAAAGTAAATAAAAAATTCATTTATGTTTTTAAAGAAAACGTTTTTGTATTTTTGTATGCGAAAACTGCATGGCAGCGAGCGCATCGTGTTGCTGCTAATACCAGGTCATGTGCCTGTCTGTCTGCCTGTTGGTCTATATGTCTGACTGTACGTGTCTGTGTGAGCGTCTGTGTATGTTTGTCTTTGGTTCGTTAGTGCGCGCATAAAATATGAAAGCGACAAAACAGCGCCACAGGCCAACGGAGAAATGCGCTAAGCAAAGCAAAACAGCAATAATTTAAATTTATGGCAAACATTAATATGGCTTGCAGTGGACCTCAAGAGGCGGCTTAAAGAAAAGCACGAAAATGTTGTGCAGCAAAAAATTGCAAAAAAGATTCAGTGTGATGCCGTTGCCAACGTTGTGGATCGTGTTCAGTTTAAGGATAAATAAACGCCGCAAAGCACACTAAACACGAATAAAACTTCAATTTTTCATACGTAAATTTGTTGCGAAAAGCCACAGCGAATTGAGCATTGAAGAATCTGAAATGCCATTTGGAAAAGCTTATAAAGTTTGAGAAAATATTCCAGAATTTGTGAATATAAAAAAAACAACGCGCAAGAAATACAAAAAAGGTTTTATATGCAAGCAAAGTTAGAGCTACGCTGACACGCCCTACACAGACTTTTCATAAGTTTTTTAAAATTTTTTTAACAGCTTTCAGTTTGCAGCGGCGATGCCTAACAGCAGCAACCGTGGGCAGTTGTTTTGTAACAATAAGTCAGCATTTCATTAATTTTTCAGCTGTCAATTTTCTGTTGAGATTTCCCAGTGGAAAATCAAAAAATATGAAAATATGAAATGAAAAATATGAAATGCTTGAAAAACTTAAATTGTAAAAAATCTTATGCAAACATGAGGAGCAAATGAGAGAAGATGAGAAGAGAAAAGGTGAAGAGGGAAGGTGTGTGGATGTTTGGTGATGTGGGAAGATGAAAGAAGAAACGGTGATGAGAGAAAGTGGGAGTGGGAATTCAGTGGGGAATTTGTCAGTGGGAATTTGTACTGACAAATTTTAAACAAAAAGAGGAAACCAGAGACGATTAGAAGTGATAAAATGAGGAGAGAAGGTGAGAAGGGATCAGACAAGAAAGGAAAAAGTGTTCGAAAAATGTAAATCAATCATAAATTGTAAACATTTTGAACAAAGGAAGAGGGACAAAGAAGAGGAAACGAGAGAAGACTAGACAAGGTGAGAAGAGAAGATGAGAATAAATAAGGTAAAAGTATAGGAGACAAAAATATTCGAAAAAATTAAGTTGTGAAAATGTTAAATAAATAAGAAGAGGCAACGAGGAAAGATAAGAGGAAATAAGGTGAGCAGAGAAGGTGAGTATAGATAAAGTGGGAGAACAAAAAGTGTTTGGAAAAACTAATAAGAAAGTGAAACGAAAAAAGATTAGAGGAGATAAGGTGAGGAGAGTGGGTGAGAAAAGAAAAGGCAAGAGGAGAATAGGTTTTCGAAGCAAGAAGAGCAAAGAAAGAAGAAGCAGCAAGAAGAAGGAAGAAGAGCAGAGAAATTTAGAGGAGATTAGAGGAGATAAGGTGAGGAGGAAAGATGAAAAGAGATAAGCAAATAGGAGAAAAAGTGTTTGGAAAAACAAACAAGAAGATAAAACGAGAGAAGATTAGAGAGAAAAGGTGGGAAGAGGAGATAAAAAAAGATTAGCTAAAGGAGAAAATCCGTCCGAAGCAAGAAAAAATTAGAGGAGATTAGAGAAGGTAAGGTGAAGAGAGAAGAGAAGATTAGAAGAGCTAAGGTGAGATAAGATGAGAGGAGAGGAGAGAAAGAGTTTGGAAAAACAAACAAGAAGATGAAAGAGAGAACATTAGAGGAGAGAAGGTAAGAAGAGAAGATGAAAAGAGATTTGGTAAGAGGACAACAACTATCCGAAACAAGAGAAAATTAGAGAAGACTAGAGCAGATAAGGTAGAAAGATTAGAAGAGATAAGGTGAGATGAGAAAAAGTTTTCGAAACAATTTAATATTTAAAAATATTTTAAAAATTTTGAGCAAACAAGAAAAAGAAAATAAAGAAGATGAGAAGACATAGGATGACAAGACATAAGATGAGAAGTGAAGGTGAGAAGAGATACAGTAAGAGGAGGAAAAGTGAGGGGAAAAATTTAGTACAAACTTAAGTTTTAAAGAAACAATAAATGATATGAAAGAAGATGAAAAGACATAAGGTGAGAGGAGAAAAACATGATAAGAAGATAAAGAGAAGAAGATTAGAGGACATCAAAGGTGAGGGAGGGGAGAAGAGATAGAGAAGGTTAGAAGATATAATGTGAGAGAAGTAAAGGATTGAGTAGTAGGATAAGAAGAGGAAGATTCGGAAATTAGAGGACATTAGGAGGGAAGGGACGAAGAGAATATAGATAAGATGATGAAACATGGTTATGTGTCAAAGGCCTATAATAAAACAAAATTGTTCATTAATTTTTTCAATAACATATTTTTAGTATAACTAAAAAAATTCTCAAAAACTAATGCCACCTATTGGCAAAAATATAAAAGCCCAATCATTCCTATGAAAGAGTTATTGATCATTTATTTTCAATAACACATTCAAAGGACCAAAAGTCCTCTAAAACAAAAAATACCGTTTAATAGTAACTTTCAAGCGCATCTTAAATTAATAACTCCTTACCTGTTGCTTAAAATTATGCCATAAAAAAGTTTCTGATTTTAGTTTTTAGTTTATTAATAAGAAAATTGCTGGTTGTGACCTTGAACAAAATGTAATATGCTTCAATGCTTTCTAACATAAAAGAAAGTGTTGAAATCCAGCCATGTGGCAACTCACATATCCATGCTAGATTTTCGAGTTCGAAAGTACCATTTTGTGTAAAAGGATGGTTGCTCGGCACTCGCTATTTGGATGTCACGCGTTGCGGAGCTGAGCCGAGTCAGTTGAATTTATTACAATAAAGAAAACTTTTATTACAACAATCCTCTTCGAGTCGGGTGATTGGAATTTTTTGCAACAGGTTATGGGCCCAGGCAGGCACATAATCCCATAATCGCGTATTTAAAATGAGTTCGGCGTTGTTTAATATTGAAAAACTGGATGAGTCCAACTACGACTCATGGTGCATCCAAGTTAAAAGTGTTCTGGTGCATCAGGAGCTGTGGTCAGTGGTGTCAGGACAGAAAGCAGAACCAGTAGCAGTCGGCGAAAATGTAGCGGAATTGGAAGCGTGGAGAGCAAAGGACCAAAAGGCTATAGCAACGATCATATTGAGCATAACGCCGATGCAAATTGCATACGTCAGAAACTGCACGAAATCGTTGGACGCCTGGAATGCGCTACGTGAGGTCCATCGACCCAAAGGACCGGTCAGGAAAGTAACCTTGTTTAAAGAACTTATCAGTATGCGCATGAGTGATGGCGATTGCACACAGCAGTACATTTGCAGGTTCAGCTCAGTGGCTGAGAAGCTGGCTGAAATTGGAGTGTGTCTCCAAGATGATCTTTTTGTAATAATGCTCTTAGCAAGTTTACCGTCGTCGTATGAGAATTTGGTTGTCGCACTTGAATCTCGGGACAGTCTTCCTACACTTAATGCAGTAAAAATAAAATTAGTAGAAGAAGGAGAGCGGCGAAGAGTGTCCAAGTCGACCAGTGCAGAGTGTAGTGAACAAGCATTTATGGCCCGCAACAACAACACAAAGCAGAACTTTTCAGCGAGTAGCAAAAACGGCGAAAGTGGTACCGTTACCGCGAATGTGAGCGGCAACAACAAAAACAACAAACGTCTCAAGTGCTATAACTGCGGTAAAAACGGCCACTATGCAGCTTCGTGTAAAGAAAAAACGCGTGATCGAAGAGGAGAACAAAACAGCAGCAACAACAACCAGAGGAACGGTTTATTCGCAGCTGTAGGCAGCAACGTGTTGCACGCCAACGCTTGGTGCGTTGATAGCGGTGCATCGTCTCATCTGTGTTGCCGTCGCAACATGTTCGATGTGTTCGAAAAGTTCGAAGAGACGATCATACTTCCTGGTGAGAACAAGTTGACAGCAACTGGAAAGGGAACAGTACGATTGAAGACAAACGAGTATGACGTTACGCTGGTGGACGTCCTTTTTGTTCCTGATTTGCAGTGCAACTTCATCTCGGTTGCGAGGGCAGCGAACAAAGGCTACACAGTCAAATTTGACACGAATATGGCGACGTTTGCAGACGGACAAGGCAGAGTGATTCTGCGTGCGGACAAAGTGAGCGATTTATTTTTCTTCATGCCAAACAACAACAAAGTGTTCCTAGCAACGACTACAAGTGAAGAAGCGATGAAATGGCATGGTCGTTACGGACACCTACATTTTGCGAGTCTACGGGAACTAGTGAACAAACAGATGGTTCGAGGGTTAAAAGTGAACATTCCGTCAAACTTAAACTGCACAGTGTGTATGACGTGTAAGTGCAGTCAGAGACCATTCAGCAGCAGTGAAAGCCGTGCGTCAGAGCTATTAGAAATCGTGCATACCGACCTGTGTGGACCTGTAAGACATGTTTCAGTTGGGGGCGCCAGATATGTGTTGACGTTTATTGACGACAAATCGCGCTACGTGTTTACATATTTTTGCAAAGCAAAAGATGAAGTTTTTGAAAAGTTTAAAGAATTTAAAACAATGGCTGAGTGCCAAACTGGTAAAAAGATGAAGTGCCTACGGAGTGACAATGGCACGGAGTTTGTCAACACTGCGTTCGACATGTTTTTGAAGCAAAACGGAATCCTGAGGCAGCTCACAGTACCATATACGCCACAACAAAACGGCGTCGCGGAGAGATTTAACCGGACTTTAATTGAAATGGCAAGATGTATGCTGGTCGGCGCGGGTATTGAAGACGAATCACTGTGGGCAGAAGCGGTCCATATGGCAGCGTATTTGCGAAATAGAGCGCCAACCAAAGCGTTGAATGGTGGAACTCCGTATGAGGTGTGGCATGGTCACAAGCCAACAGTGGCACATTTAAGAACGTTCGGCTCAGTGGCAGTTGCTTTGGACAAGCGGCAGCGAGGCAAGTTCAAACCAAGGGGGAAGGAATACATCATGGTCGGTTACTCTGAAACTTCGAAAGCATACAGGTTGTTTGACCAGAAAGCGCGACAACTGATCATTAGCCGAGATGTGTACTTCCTCGAACCCGGTACAACGAAATATCGCAATGAAGTGGATATGCAGCTACTATTAGAAACATCAATCAGCAAGCCAAGTAATGACGAGGAAACACCAATCAGCAAGCCAAGTAATGACGAGGAAGCGAGGACGGCCAAAGGCGACTCCACAAACGAAGACGAAGGCGAAGGTGATTTCGAGTCAGCAGAGGAAGAACTAGATGTAAGGCAAGAAAAAAGGGGGCCAGGTAGACCACAAATTATACGAACAGGAGAGCGAGGTAGGCCCAAGCGTCAGTATAATGTTTTAAGTTTGATGCGTTCAGACATAGTAAAAATACCTGAGACAGTGCAGGAAGCATTAATGAGTAAAAATGCAAGTGAATGGTGGAATGCCATGCAGGAAGAGTATAGGGCATTGTTAGAAAATGGTACTTGGTGTTTAGCGAAACTGCCTAAAGGGCAGAGGGTAGTTGGAAATAAATGGGTATACGCAGTAAAGAAAGATAAAGATGGGAACGTAGAACGGTTCAAAGCAAGGTTAGTAGCGAAAGGCTGCTCACAGGTATACGGTGTAAATTATACAGAGACTTTTTCGCCCGTAGTGAGATATAGCACAATCAGAATGATTTTTGCCATTGCGGCAGAATATGGTCTGCATTTACACCAAATGGACGTGTCCAATGCATACCTTAATAGTACATTGAGCGATGAAATTTATATGGCGCAGCCTAAGGAATTCGTAGATCAGAAATTTCCAAACCATGTGCTGAAATTACAGAAAGCACTTTATGGGCTAAAACAGTCCGGGCGCGAATGGAATAAAAGTTTGGACGATATTTTGAAAAAAATAGGTTTTCGTCAGTGTGACAGTGAACCATGTGTATATACCAATCACAAAAATGGTAAATTAAACTTTATAGCAGTCTATGTCGACGATCTTCTCTTGGCAAGTTCAGATAAAGACGAAATGCAGAGGTTTAAGAAGCAAATTTCAGAACAGGTGAATGTAGTGGACAAAGGTCCAGTGAAACATTTTTTAAGCATAGGTGTTGAAAGAGAAGGTGAAACAGGGGCGATAGCAATTAGTCAGAAGGCGCAAATAACAAAATTGCTTCAAGACCAGAATATGGAAGTTTGTCGGCCTATAGCGACCCCACTAGATGCGGGACATCAAGTGAATTGTAGTCGAGAAAATTGTAAAAGGGTTGATTCCACGCAATACCAGTCATTAGTGGGCTCGCTAATGTATTTGGCGGTTTGTACTAGGCCAGATATATTGCATTCTGTGTGCAAATTATCGCAGCGAAATAAAGACCCACATAACGAACATATGGCCGCAGCGAAGCGCTTACTAAGATATTTATACGCAACTCAAAGTAAACAAATAAGGTATAGCAAAACAGGTAGGCCGATAGAGTGCTACGTCGATGCGGACTGGGGCGGTGACGTGACTGATCGCAAGTCATATACGGGGTATACATTTTTTATGGCAGGGAGTGTATTCTCTTACGAGTCGAAAAAACAGAGTACCGTGGCACTTAGTAGTACAGAGGCAGAATACATGGCCTTGGCGTCTGCAGTAAAGGAGGCAGTGTATCTGAAGAAGCTGTTAGGTGAGATGCAGATAAAATGTCCCAAAGCGATAGCCATAAACGGGGATAATATGAGTGCTATGAATTTAGTAAAGAATCCTGTATATCATGCCCGTAGCAAACACATCGATGTAAAATATCATTTCACTAGAGATTTGTATAAAACGGGGGAAATTGAATTGAACTATTGTAGTAGCAGCGATATGGTGGCAGACATTTTGACTAAGAATTTACCAAAGGTCAGCCATGAGAAATTTACTAAATTGATGGGTTTATGTTTTACTTAAATTAATATCATATTTTTGTAAAGCATGGATATGTTCCTTGAGGAAGAGTGTTGAAATCCAGCCATGTGGCAACTCACATATCCATGCTAGATTTTCGAGTTCGAAAGTACCATTTTGTGTAAAAGGATGGTTGCTCGGCACTCGCTATTTGGATGTCACGCGTTGCGGAGCTGAGCCGAGTCAGTTGAATTTATTACAATAAAGAAAACTTTTATTACAACAATCCTCTTCGAGTCGGGTGATTGGAAGTTTTTTGCAACAGAAAGCTTCTGATTTCAAAACTTTCATAACTTTGTCGCTGGTAGAGCAAATTTTGTACACATATTTCAAATTAAAATTTTCTAACAATTTTGTATTAAATTTAAAACAATTTATTTCTAATTTTTGTACATACACAGATTTCAAATAAGGGTTTCCTAACAACTTTATATTTTTAAAACAGGTTTTCCTAAATTTTTGTATCCTTTACCGACCTTTAAAACTGTTGCTAATCGAGTAAATTTTGCACAGAAATTTTGAATAGAGATTTCTAAAAAATTTTATATTAAGTTTAACACAAATTCTCTAATTAAATTTGTTTTTTTTTATTATTCAGCCATAATAACTTTGTTGATGACAAAGTAAATTTTGTCTACAGATTTTCCAACAATTTTAGATTCAACTTGAAATAAAATTTCTCGCCTTTCTATTTCAAATATAAATTAAAACTTTTATTTTTCCATTGCCAACAATTAAGTTAAAGTGTTCAGCACAGAAACACTATACAAAAAACGCACACATTTGTTGCTGACAGCAGCTTCAATTCTCCGCACATTCCTGATGCCAACAAGCAACGAAATATAGTCGTACATCACATCGAACGAAACAACATCACACACATGCACACAATACCACATCTGTCAGTCAGTCAGGGCCGAATGCGAATGCTAAACCACCCCACAGAATTACAGAGTTTGTTATAATTTCGCTCAATTTAAATTCCTGGGCTACGCACAAAAATGCCAGTTGTTGCGCTTGTCTGCCGTCGTCGTCGTCACAGCTGCGCCAGTACGCCCGCTCTACGTTTTGGCATTTCCACCTGTTTTGGGGTACGCTCGATTTGTTGTTGTTACCTTTGCTCTTGTAGTTAGTTTTGATTTTTTGTATTTCTTAGTTTGCTATCTTCGTTTGATTTTTGCTGTTCGGGCGCCTGCAAGTGTGCTGCGTTATGGCCGCTGCGGCCAAATGAACAATGAAATGTTAATGTCAGCGCGCGCTTGATTTTATATGAACGAACAATTGCTGTGAATATGGTTGTGTGTGTGTGTAGAAAATGTTTGCAGCATTTTGCAGCGGCGCCAAATAAGTCAAACTGTTAAGCGGTCAGTGAAACGTTGAGAGAGTGTCAAGTCAAAGTCTGCAGTCTAGCGCCAACAGTTGGAGTTATGTTATAGTAATGCTGTTAGCTAACAGCGCTGCTACCTGTTATTTGACTTAGCAGAGCATCAAGCTGGCGCATTTATGACAAATTGTTGCTCTCTCTGCACACTGCACTCAGTTGTTTGTTAACAGTTGCCAGCATTTCAGGTCACAACAGTGTCTGACTCTGTTAAGTGCATTGCGCGACGCTGTTATTGCCAGTTTCATGCAGTCTACTCTCTCTTGTTGCTGCTGTTGTGGCATTGGGGTTTTTTTGCCATTTCTTCTGGCTGCTTTCATTTTCTTCATTGTATGACCTTTTTTTTATTTTATTTATATTTGTAGTTTAAGTTGGTCTGCGGGTTGGCGCTGATGTTTTCTTGGTTATGCTTCTCGGTTTGCTTTTGTCGCTGTGTATTTGTGTAATAACCCAACTGTTTATTTTGCATCGTGACGTAAATGTGTAAGTAACAAGTGACTCCTTTAGTGCAGATTCGGCATGAGATTTGCTTTTTTGCTACCGACTGGGGGCTCCTGCTGACTCTGGCTGAGAGCGGCAGCGGTTGGGTTTGCGGTGTTTGCCTGTTGAAGAAAATCTGTTCGGTTACATTTTCACATTGCAGCTGCCATATGACTTTTGTTGTTTACACTGGTGTTAGTGCTTGAGTATAGCATGTGTATGTGTGTGTGTGTGTGTATGTGAGTTTGTGTGCTCGATTCTGCGTGTGTGTGTCTGTATGTGTTTAGGCCGTGTGATTAAGATTTTATCATAAATCTTAAGCAGCTGAATTGTTGAAATATGCAAATACAAAGATTCTTTTCGGCAATTATGGAATTTCTGGCAATCTTTGGGAGAAAGATTTCGAACAAAAAGTTTTTCTTGCAAACAAAATTTGTTGTCAATAATTTATTTTCTGTTATGTACAAAATGTATATAAATGTCAAAGCACAACTGTGTGTGTAGACTAATGAAAAATAAAAAAATTTCGAAGGACTCAAAATCGTGACCACTTTAAAAACATAGATTTTTATTCGTAATATTTACTATGGCATCACATGGTTTGCGTCTGCACTTCGTACTTGTTACTCAACCTAGATTTTTGAGGAGGAAGATTTTCATAAAAAATTACTTAGTTAGGTTAAGAATCTTTATGAGACAATTTTTTTTCGAGTTATATGTAACAATTTTTGTATTGATTTATGATTATATTTTTATTAATAAAAAAGTAAACTTTTATTATCAGTGAAACATTAATTTCTGCACAGGTTTTGAACAATTTTTGCATTTAATATTTTGTAAATTTTTGTCTCAATTCGCCTAAGCAGGGAACTAAAGCCAATTTCTGTGCCAAATGTTTTTTTATATTTGGTCAAAATTACAATTTATCCTTCAATTTACTAAACATACAAAGTAGACTTCTAAATATGTGTTAGTGTATATGTATGTAGGAAAATATGTAGGTATGAGACATATTTAGGCCTCTTTACAGCCCCATTGTGATACCACAAATTCCATCGCTTTGAAATGTGTATGCAATACTGTTTTTTAAGATATGTTACAATACACATTTCAAACGAATGGGGCAGGTGTGTGCAGGGCACCTACAGTTTAACGCCTAATCCAAACGGCTTTTGGTAGTTGGCAGTTTTTTCTTCCCCACTTAAAGGTTTGCCATGCCTGCATTGTGCGTTTCTTATATTTCTTACCTACTTACTTCATGTGAATATCTACAAAAGTAAACGATTGTTTCATCAGACCAAGCTAGGAATCGAACCTAAGGCCTCTGAACTATTCAGGCCTATTGTGTATGTAATGTGCGGCGATTTGGCATGTCAATGTGATGAACAGCACCAATCAGAAGATAAATAGCTTCACTCTCGACCAAACACAACAACAGCTGTGCGAATAAATATGTGGTGCAAATATTGACAGAAAACCGCAACACCTCGTCAAAGCCACAGACAGACAGCGATGCGTGCCTTGGTTTGGTTGATATCCTTGCGGGCTGATGAAAAGTGAAATGTCCAAGTGACGCAATGCAATGAGAAATGAGATTCGCCTGCGAAAGTGCAAAAATGTATACAAGGATTGGCAACAGGTTAAGTTATACTGGCCACGCATAGACCAGTCAGGTGGTTAACCAAATAAAGGCACAGAGACTTTATTGCTAAGATTAAACCCCCCCGTTAAGATGTGATGGTTCCGTAGTGGGAAAGAAGGGTTCACGGGGTTGGTTTTAGGCTAATGGGTTGTCGTCATCAGTGGCTGCGCCAAAAATGTCTTCATTGCTCCATGAATATCCCAACACTATTAAACTATAGGCGAACTTTAGTAGTTTTATGAGTGAAAGTTGTGGCTCGTTTTGCTATAAAAACTTAAACATTTAAATCAAACATAATTTACTATCCCATTGAGTGGTCAGTTGTGCTCATTATTCACTCATAAACTATATAAGTTTTCAACTTTTTGTTTCACATTGTTCTGCCACTTTTGCGGTGAGTTAAAGTGAACGTTTTTACATTTTTCACGATTCTACTCATTTATAGTGGCCTTCACATAACATAAAAATAAATTTGTAGAATTACACAATCGATAATTCATAAGTCAACCACATTGCATTCGCATAAATCAAACAGTTTTGCATTGATAGGCAATGAAATAAATTAAATACCACCACAAAACATTAAAATTAATATACAACATAAATCCCTTAAATTGTAATATTATGCTGGGCAGTTAATTAAATATTGCAGCTTTTTGCAACAGTCCCAAAAAATAAGTCAAACGCACTAAAAGTTGCATATGAAATGTGATTTCGCTTTGGCAGCTTTGGTGTTGCATTTAAATGCATCAGCGAATGTGCATAAATCATGACAGCACCATAAAGCACACTCAAAATGCCAACACTCATACACAGACACACACTCACATATGTGGTGACACATCGAGCCAGACGAACAGTGCCGTTTGCATGCCGACACATACGCGCAATGGTCGCAGTTTAAATTCCTTTAGTTTGTTGTATGCAAAGGATATATGTACGTCCCTATGTATATGTGTGTATATGCTCATGTTTCTGTGTGTGTGCTTGCATGTCAGAATTTTTGAAATTTATTGTGATGATTTAATGTTGGCCAAGTGCAAAGGCAACGCTTTCTGACACAATTTTGCATAGTCTGAATATTGTTTGTTGTTTATTGTTATTGTTTTGTTGTTGTTGTTCTTGTTGTTGGTGTTTATGTGACGCTCCAAACAAAATTGTGTTGATATGACAGTTTTGTGCTGTTGCTATTATTTGCACTTTTGCACGCGTAGCTTAACATTTTGTGCTGACAAAATATGTCACAAATTAGAATATGAACACAATTGTGTGAGTGTGTTTGTGTGTGTGTCTGAAAGCAAGGAGAATAGTTATGTTAAGAATTTAAATGTATATAACATATACATATGTAGAAATGAATTCAATCTTAAGAATTTCACTGTAACTGAAACTGAAAATTTTACACACAAAAAATATTAAAAGGTTAGTAGGGCCTGTAACAGACATTTAACAATATTGATATCTGTTTCCTTTTTTATTACTGTTTGATCCTATTTTTATCTAACTATTCGACCATCTGTTCTATTAGAGGTCCTTTCTTGATCAATTTTTTGCTTTCTTTTTTCAATAAGAGCTGGAAATTTGTATACGTATTGCTGCATCCAAATTTCTTAGCATCTGAAAATCTTATTCGCAAAAATCATCTTCTGTTGTAGGACTTGCTGAAGCGAATTGTCTAATGAGCTTTTTTTCATGCCACTATTTCAAGTGCAAACCACATTTGGTGTGCCGCCATCAGCGAATTTGCTCCGTCTACTTTTACTAGTACTTTACCTTACTTTATTACTAGACGTACCACTCATACCTCTAGTTCCACTTTCACTCACTTCTGTTTCAGGTTTTACTTCTACTTCTATTTCCACTCCTACTTTGACTTCTTCTTCTAGTTCCATTCTTACTAGTTCCACTCTTACTTCTGCTCATACTTCTACTCCTACTTCCAGTTCCATTCCCTCATTTACATCTACTTTCACTCACTTCTACTTCAGGTTTTACTTTAACTTTTACTTTCACTCCTACTTGCACTCTTACTTCTACTTTTAGTTCAACTACTACTTCTACTTCCAGTTGCACTTCTACTTCTTCTACTACTCCTACTTCCAGTTGCACTTCTACTTCTTTTACTACTTTCATTCATTTCTGCTTCAGGTTTTACTTTATCTTCTACTTTCACTCCTACTTCTACTTCTACTTCCAGTTCCACTCCTACCTTTTCTTCTACTCTTACTTTTAGCTCCATTCCTACTTTAACTTTCACTCCTACTTCTAGTTCCACTACTACTTCTTCTTCTGTTTTCATTCACTTCTATTTCAGGTTTCACTTAAACTTCTACTTCTACTTTCACTCCTACTTCCACTTACTTTTCTTTTTAGTTCCACTACTACTTCGACTTCGAAGTAGTAGTACTTTGCCAGTCAATTAATTAATTACTACTTCGACTTCTACTTCTACTTTCACTTTCACTTCCACTCCTACTTCTACTTTCACTCACTTCTACTTCAGATTTGACTTTAACTTCTACATTCACTTTTACTTTCACTCTTACTTCTTCCTTTTAGTTCCCCTCCTACTTCTAGTTCTGCATCTACTTCTAGTTCCACTCTTACTTTTACTCCTACTTCTAGTTCCACTCCAACTTCTCTTCTACTTTCATTCACTTCTACTTCCAGTTTCACTTCTACTTCCACTCTTACTTCTACTCCTACTCCTACTCCTACTTTTTCCTCTACTTTCATTCACTTCTGCTTCAGGTTTTACTTTTAGTTCCACTCCTACTTCTACTCTTACTTCTAGTTCCACTCCTACTTCTACTCTTATTTCTAGTTCCACGCCTACTTCTCCTTCGATTTGCACTCACTTCTACTTTAGGTTTTACTTAAACTTTTGCTTTCATTTCTACTCCCACTCTTACTTTTACTTCTACTTCCACTCCTATCTTGACTCCTTCTTCAAGTTTCACTCCTATTACTCCTCCATATGCTTCTAAACCTATATCAACTTCAGCTTCAACTTCACCTTCACCTTCTACTACTATTTCTGCTTTCTCTATTTTACCAAGTTAGCGAATTCCATCAACTTAGTCTGTGTTAGATCCTGCCACTGTTTTGTCTTCTTAGACAAAAGTCAGTCACCCAGGCTCAGTTCAGTTCAGGCTCAGGTTTGTGTTTAAAATCATATATAAATACCGTCTTTTGTTGGATCATTCTATATGATTTCAGATGACATTTTTACACTTTTGTCGTGTCGAAAGCAGCTAAGCTAAAACATCTCACAGACTTAAGAGGTAAAAAGGCATCTTGTTTCCGAACACCTCGAGCAAACGTAGCTCCTGTTTTACTACCTCCGGAGCTAGTCGTCCAGTACTTTCTTCAGTACGTTTTCCAACCATTTTTTAAATCATTCCAATCATTCTAAATCAAATATAAATAATTTTTGAAATCATTCCATTCATTCCAAATCATTGCCAAATTATTCTTCAACTCATTCCATTCATTCTAAATCATTTCGAAATCATTTGAAAATAATTTTTTAATAATTCTTTCATAGTTAAACAACGATCTTTAAAATGTAGTTTTTCTTGAACACACTTGAAGCTGCTCGTATTCAAAAAATCATTCCAAATCATTTTCAAATAATTTTCAAATCATTTTTCAAATCATTCCATTCATTCCAAAAAATTTCGAAATCATTTAAAAATCATTTCCAAAGCATTCTAGCAAAGTTTACACAGTGCAACAAATTCAAAAAAAATTTCGAGGGACAAGGTCAAACCCGTCTCATTCGATAGAGGACCTCACTAGATGAAAAAGTGTCAAGGGATTTTTTCCGGGATGTTCGAGTTTTTTTTTAAATGCAGTTTAAAGATGGCGGCTTAGTGACCCTTTCTGAAACTTTTAAAACATCATATCTCTTGACTCAAATGTCAGAAAGGAATAATTTTTACGTCAAATGAAAGCTAATGACATGAGGTCAAAGAAAAAATATCCTTTTTTGAGAAATTGTATGAAAAAGGACATTAAGGACATTAACTAAATGTTAATCCTTGAATATCCTGGAAACCATGCGAGCTAAATTTATATAAGTGACTTCTGGTAAAAAAGGATTCAAAGATCTATACTGCATATTAATTTCATTTCAATCACTTTCACTGTTAAGCCACTACAGCGTTTCAAAAATTATACACTGCTACATTCATGTTTTTACGTACAGAATATCTCGTAGCTGCTCACTAAAAACATCGAATGTAGCAAAGCATATTTTTTTAATCGTTGTAGAGTCTTAACTATCAAAGTGACTTACATGAAATTTATAAGCAGTATAGATCTTTGAATGCTATTTTACCAGAAGTCACTTATATAAAATTAGCTCTCACGGTTTCCAGGATATTCAAGGATAAACATTTAATTGAGGTCCTTCATATCCTTTTTCATAAAATTTTTCCAAAAAGGATATTGTGTCATCGACTTGATATCATTAGCTTTCATTTGACGTAAAAATTATTCCTTTATCACATTTGAATCCAAAGATATGATGTTTTAAAAGTTTCAGTAAGGGGCATTAAGCCGCCATCTTTAAACTGCATTTAAAAAAAAAACTGGAACATCCCGGGAAAAATCCCTTGACACTTTTTCATCTACTGAGGTCCTCTATCGAATGAGACGGGTTTGACCTTGTCCCTTTTTTCAGTGTTGCACTGTGTTATCAACGATCTTTAAAATTTATTTAGTTTTCCTTGAACACATTTGAAGTTGCTCGATCGTATTTAAAATAGTACATTAAAGAATTCAGCTTTATTGAATCCTAAATGTTGACCAAACATTACGAATTTGTATGCTTTTGTAAGAATATTCAAAACTTAATGCCTTAGATTCTTAAACTGAATTTTATTTAAAGAATACAATTATTATTTTAAAATTTGAAACGGTTAAAGCAATTTCGAAGTGATTAAATTAAATGACTTTTCAGAATCCCAACTGCACATTTCACAGACACTAATAGAAGAAGAATGATTATACAATCAGATGATGCAATAAATGAACCGACAATTGAAACGGAAGTAAGAAAGAATAGATGATCAAATTAAATAAGAGATGGACAGATAGTAATAGGCACACATACCCACACACTGTTCAATAATGTTTGGAGGGGGAAACCGGTACAGGACGTAGGCTTCGATGCTTCCTCCTCGTTAAATATAAAAAAATACACATTCAAACAAGCATA
This sequence comes from Melieria crassipennis, assembly GCA_963668005.1. NCBI lineage: Eukaryota > Metazoa > Arthropoda > Insecta > Diptera > Ulidiidae > Melieria > Melieria crassipennis. Next base: position 98,476,564 of record OY764963.1, on the reverse strand, counting down.
CACACAAGGAAACGCCAAATATGTGCCAGCCCAATGCCCAATATATCAGATTTCTGTCGACAGATTGTATGTATTTGTTACATTCTAATTTATACCCTGTCGGACCTGAGACAACCAGTTCCTAAAATTCATTGGTCTTTCAACTGGTTTTTTGTAGTCAATTGGGCAACTAGTTGTCCAAGTGACTGTCAGCGGATGCAGAAGTCGGTGAGTTCGCGTCTAATCGTTCACGTTCTGTGTGCGCGTTCATAAGCGAGAAGAGCACATAAAAATGAGAAAAACGAAACAGAGGTGAGAGTAGCAAAAAAATACTGTTAAGGCTGATCTTGCGATTGTTTTGCTACAACAACAACGTAGAAATGTTTGCATTTTTCGAACTTTCTGTTTCCATGACACGAAGTTTGCTCGATTTGCATGTTTTATCTTGAATGATTTCAGTTAGAATTTTGCGTGGTTGCGTAAAGCAACGAATTGCAGCGGCAGCTTAAAGGTGTGTATTAATATATTTATTTATTTATTTATGTAATTATTTATTAATTCATTTATTTATTTATTTATTGCAGGCGAAGTCAGGATGTTGTATTGCATCAGGCCCCAAATAGTTCCGGCAGAAGTGTGTCAACAAGTCGAAGTTCATCTTTTTATACGCGATGATTTTTTGTTGTTATTTTTAAATATTTTTAAAATAAAAGAATTACTTAAAAAATTTAAAAAATTTTAAAATATTTTTAAAATAAAATAATTATTTAAAAAATGCACTGTTTTATTTCCTCCATAAAAATCGAGTGGTTAGAAAACTAATCCAGAATAAACTAGTTTTCCAAACTAGTCGCTTTGCAACTGGTTTGAAAACTGGTTGCTTCGGACTAACCTTGGACTAGTTGAAATGGATGCAGACGGGGACAATTGACCGTCGCCTAGGACACCGCCATGTTAAAAGGGTGAGTTTCCTCCAAGAAAACGAGTCGATTCTGAGGTCATATATGACTGTCAAGCGACTAGTTAAAAAACTAGACTTGGACCAGTCCGATTTCCGACAGGGTACATATATACACATACCTATATATGTAATAGTTATTAGCCCACAAAGTGAACTAATAAAATTTCGTTGTGCTTAGCGTGCAAAAATTAAATTCACACAGCACATGTCGCACACACTCACACATTCTAATGAACACTGAAACCTCGCACTTGAAACGTGTTGCAAGTATGGAAGCGCAAACTTGATTAGTTTTAGGCATAAATCAATACGCAATCTGTACATATTTGCACGCGTGTGTGTGTTGGTGTGTGTGTGTGTGTGTGAAATTAAGGCTTTCGCCATGCTTTGCGCATAAATACATTGCAGTCAACTCAAGCTGTCCGACGAGAAAGTATTAGAAATCATTACAAAGCAGTCATTGGTTGTATTAGTTATACAAAACCGTATAGAAAAGTAGGCATTGATCGACTTATTTATGACTTAAGGCATCTACGTTTCAGTCTTCGTTACTTTAAAAGTGTTTGACTTTGTTAGCCATTCAATCGGCGCGCAGACAGACGAATAAATGGAAATGTGGAAAAATATCCCTAAGTACAGGCTCTGGAAACCACGAATAGAGAAACATATGGAAGAATAGATTAATAGACGAATATACAAGAAGGCAGATGGACAGATATATGAACAAACAGAAGAACTGTAATGAAAATAAAAACGTTAGACTCAAAGATGATAAAATAAACGGATATACAATCGAATCGGAGTCAAGAATACATGACCTAAATAAAAAGAAATGGACAGATAGTTTACAGTACAGATTGAGAAACACAAGAATAGACACGCAGTTGGAAGAATGGATCAACGGGCGGATGTAAGTATAGGAAGACAGATGGCCAGATGTCAGAATAAAAGAACAAGTGGACTGTCATAGAAGCAGGAAAATTTGACAGTCCGATGGTATAAACGGACAGACAATCGAATTGGAGGTAAGTATAGATAACCAAATTGAATAAGAAGTGGGCAGATAGTAGAAGTGGGAAGATTTAGGGGCCTAAATAATAGATTTTCAAATGAAAGAAGATAAATAGTGGACACACAGAAGAATAAATGGACAAAGGAAAGCATCGATGACTATATGGAAAAATAAATGATTAAATGGAAGAATAAATGAAAAGTCTGACCATCTCACGGTAGAATAAATTGTCAGATGAACTAATAAATTGACGGAAATAGACGAATATGTGAAAATATCGAGCCCTTCCCGCGTTTTTATCGTATGAGCCAAAAACGAAATTTTACAGGAGACGTTTTTTTGGTTTTCTCTGCATTGGCGCAAGATAGTTGCATGATTTTTGGTATACACACATTATTTAGGATTACACACTTGGAATAGGTCATTTTAGTGACTTCAGCATAGCGGAACGGCGTTATTTTGGACATACGATAATTTGTGCGGGCACTATTATAAGCGATTCAAATATTGCAGTGGCACATACGATAAAATCGTTGATAAAATCTAAGTAAAAAATAATTGTTTCCTTGGTATAATGTATTTTCATTTATTGAATACAAAATATTGTCACTTTCAGATTGATATAGTGTAATAGGTGATATAGTGTAGTTTTATTTCAGAAAAAATTAAATACTATCTTCTTCATCTGTTTGAACTAGTACATCTTTTGTCATTCCATCAATTTTTAAATCTAAGTATTCATGACTAGCAGGGCCCCGTGGCTTTGCACGCATGTTTAAAGTCAATGAGGCCAATAAATCAAGTTTTTCTTAACCCTTTGCTGATCCCGTTAGATTTTTATGTAAAAATACTTGTTTCATAATTTCTCATTTGAAAAATAATTTCACCTTTTACCATATTTGAAGTCACATTAAATCATGTTTCCCCAAAAAAACTCTTAACCCATTGTTGGCCTCGTCAGATATCGATTTTCGAAAAAATGAAAAACACGTATCGAATTATTTCACATTTGAAATAAGCATTTAACCAAGTTTGAAGTCAAAAAGCGTAAAAATCATACTTCTTCATATTTCTTTCATATTTCAAACTTTTAACCCTTGGTTCACCCCTTTATGTTTTGATTTTGAAAAAGATGAGAAACGCGTGTCAAATTATTTTTGATTTCAAGTGTTTTCACCAACTTTGAAGTCAAAAGGCCTATCAAGTCATGTTTTTTCGTAGTCTTTCCGTATACGAACCTTAACCCTCGGCTCACTGCGTTAAATTTTGATATTCGAAAAAAAAAAATAGGTGTCGTATTATTTTTGAGTTGAAGTGTTTTAACCAAATTTTAAATCAATAGGCCTATTAAATCGCATTTCTTCATACAACCCCTTAACCCATGATTTGCCCCTTTAGACCCAGAATTTGAAAAATTCCCGTCTTAGCGGAGGTTGATTTTTGAAGATGTACCTACAGTTCAAATTTCATGTTTGTAGCTTTAGCGGTTTGAGATGGGCGATGATGAGCCAGTCAGTCAGGATCAACAATTATATGCATATAGATTCACTTTTCACTATTAAAATGTTCTCAATTGTACGATTTATTTAGAAAAAACCGTTTTTGAACTCTCTCTCTAAAATTTAACACACTTTTTTAATAAAGTTAAAAATTGCCTTTTTGCAACTAAAGCAATTTTATCGTAACGCATAGTTAGTCGCAGGCACACAAAATAAGGGAAAATTTTGAAATGGACATACGATAAAATTGTTTTTTCTCAAACTTCGTAACGGTTCATCGTAGAGATGTGAGCTTTTAGGGACTGATGACAAATTTAAAGTGCTATCGTTACCGGTAAAAAAATGAATTTCGGTAAAAATGGCTCATACGATAAAATCGCGGGAAGGGCTCGATATGTTAAGATAGTAAAATAAATGAACAGATGGATAGTCAAACGTTAGAAAAGACTGTGTGAAGGAAGAATAAACGGGAAGAAGAACGGACAGTGTAAGGTAAAGATGATCTATTTAAAGTATCAATGGTCAGATGATAAAATAAAGACAGATCACAGAATAAATTGACAGATGAACGAAAGAGAGCAAAGAACAGATTGTTCAGAGAGATGTACAGACGGGAAATGAGATGGGAAAGCACAGAGTCCAGATGGACAGATGTAGGAAAGAATATAAGGTAAAAGGACAGAATACAAAAAGGTACGGAATATGTATAGAGACCGGATCAACGGTCAGATGAAAGAATAGATCATAGGACAGATGTTAAGGTAGAAGAAACGATGTTCAGATAGATGAATAGGCGTTCAGATAGAGGAAGAATAAAGAGACAGAAGTACATAGATACCAGACAAATTGTCAGATGAAAGAACAGATCATAAGACAGATGCTATGATAGAAGAATAAGTGGTCAGATGAGAGAATAGATGAACAGAGGGACAGAATAGATATATTTGTTAGGTCTTAAGATTGCAGAATAGATGTTCAGATAGACGAATAGAGAGACGGATTATCTAATTTAGCTGAAATCTAAATAGTTAGATATATATCTATATATCGGGTTAATGGTAAGATGATAGAACAGATCATAAGACAGATGTTACGATAGATAAATAGACGCTCAGATAAAATAATAGGCGGTCAGATGAGTGAATAGACGAATAGAAAGAAAGAATAGATCCAGTTTGATATATAGATACCAGACAAATAACCAGATGAAAAAATAGATCATAAGACAGATGTGACAGATGATAAAAGGATAGATGCTCAGATAGAAGAATATATGCTCAGATAGAAGAATGAGTGGTTAGATGGGAGAATAGAGAGACGGAATAGATAATAGTTAGACATAGATACCAGGTAAACAATCAGATGAAAGAATAAATCATAAGACAGGTATTAAGATATAGTAATGATAGAAGAATAGAAGTTCAGATAGAAGAAAATCTGACCGCCAGATGGAAGAATAGAGAGACGGTATGGATATAGTTAGATACATAGATACCAGATCAACAGTAATATAAAAGAACAGATCATCTGACAGATACTAAGATGAATGTTACGATAAAAGAATAGAAGAAAATCTGACCGCCAGATGGAAGAATAGAGAGACGGTATGGATATAGTTACAAGTAGATACATAGATACCAGATAAACAGTAATATAAAAGAACAGATCATCTGAAAGATACTAAGATTAATGTTACGATAAAAGAATAGATGCTGAGATAGAAGAATAGGCGGTCAGATGGAAGAATAGAGAGACGGTATGGATATAGTTATATATATAGATATATGGTAAACAATCAGATGAAAGAAAAAAATCATAAGATAAATGTTAAGATAAAAGAAAAGATGCTCAGATAGGAGAATAGATTGTTCATTTAGAAACATAAGCGGCCTCATGGAAAAATTGATAGACAAATAGACTGAAAGACAGACGGACAGTCTGAAGTACAGAATTGAAAAGACAATGAATAAAGATAACAGACAGTAAAACGAACATAGAGACAAGCGAACCCAAGAAAGATTCTCAGACAGACAGTTAGACAGACAAACAGATAGGCAGACAGACTGATAGACTTGGATAATAGATTTTTCTTTTTATTTTGATCACAATTATATAGATTTGAGTTTCCTACATCTCCTCCTTGGAGAAACTCCGTACCCTGAATGAATATAACCGAACGTAGAGTATCACCGTACATACATATACATGAATTTCTCTACAGCCCCATATCTACATATGGCCATAATGAATACCTCCCATTACCACCTAACTAAACACACACATACACACATATTTGCTTATGCAACAAAAAATGAGCTGCCCGGTCATTTCATTGATCCTTCACGCTTCTGGTATTTTTGTTCAATTTTCTCGCAGCGCACGTTGTGAACACATTTGACAATGTTTGCTATATTTTTAACCCAAACACACCAACGCTCCCAATCTCAGCAGTCAATCGTTGCCAACAAGAACGGCACATGCAAGAACTCAGCAACAACAACAGCAACACAACCGTTGGCAGCCTTAAAATGCTATCGGAAGCAATACTCGCCAGGCGCGTGGCCGTCGCTTTTGTTTCCAGTGTCACTTGCTGTCAATTTTTTAAAGTGGCCCTTTGTTGGTGCCGGTCGCAGCAGGCAGATGCGTCCAGGATGTGCGATGAGGGAAGTATGGTGGGCAGTGGAATAACAACTCTTGAGGGTTTAATATTGCTGCGACTGGCTTAAATTGATACGTGGCACATTGTTTATGCATTGAAATTGATTTAGGGCGAGTTCAAATGTGCGTTTGAGTGTGTGTGTGTGTGTGTGTGTGTGTAAGTAGATACGAGGTCGTGCGTTGAAAGCGAAATGTGACTAAACAATGAGAAACACGACAGACGCTTTGTTATGGAAATTTTGTGGCAACGAAATCGGTGACAACGGACCACAGCGGTTAAAGGTGACTTAAATGACTCTTAAATGCTTAAAGCCGGCTGCTGTTATGAAGACGATTTTATGTTGTTTAGAATGGCGAAATTAAATATAATTTTCAAGAATTAAAGAAACAAGAAAATCTGGTTTTATAACCCTTATCACTGCTGTGTAGAGACATGTCAATTAATTAAAAATCTTTTAGAAATTAATTTTCATTAGTCTTTCATTTCATAATGAACTGTTGGGTTGCTGTTGAAAAATTAATTATTTCAGTGGTTAGTAGTTAGTTTTAAAGTGAACAGGTAACTTTTGTTATAGAATATCAGTTTAGAGTTAATTATTTAGCTTGTGAAATGGAGTGCAGATGTTGACAAGCTAGAAGGTTCACTTGGAATAGAAGAAAAAATCTTGGAAAAATGGAAAACGAAATTAAAACTAAACTAAAACTAAACTAAAACTAAACTAAAACTAAACTAAAACTAAACTAAAACTAAACTAAAACTAAACTAAAACTAAACTAAAACTAAACTAAAACTAAACTAAAACTAAACTAAAACTAAACTAAAACTAAACTAAAACTAAACTAAAACTAAACTAAAACTAAACTAAAACTAAACTAAAACTAAACTAAAACTAAACTAAAACTAAACTAAAACTAAACTAAAACTAAACTAAAACTAAACTAAAACTAAACTAAAACTAAACTAAAACTAAACTAAAACTAAACTAAAACTAAACTAAAACTAAATATTGCAAACGATTGGTAGAAGATCGCTGATGAAGATGAAGAAAGGGGATTTAGAACCCTAAAACTCGAATTGAGTTGGAGTCCTGATGATAAGGACGAAGATTTTCTTAGACAACATATTCACAGCTGCACACCAATAATTTATATCCCAGTCCACAGATCTCTTCTTTGTGTTGTAAAACTTACAATTACCAAAGTTTTTAAACCTCTCCACCATCGTTTCGTCAATTTGCTTCAGCCATGAATTGCATTTCTTCATTTATTAATAATAATAATTGACTGGCACGACAGCCCGCTTACGCGAGACTAAGGCCTAGCTTCCCGCAACCACCCGTGTTGTGCGTGTGAATTTGTACGCGGGTGGAAGGGACCTACAGTTTTATGCCGGTTCCGAACGGCAGGTTGGGAGCTCTTTCATAAGCAATTTTTACTCTCAGAGGTTTGCCATTTCCAGCTGAGAGGACAGCCACCGAAAGAGAAAACGAGTTTTCCCGTTATTTTTTTAGGTGTTATCACAGGCAGTATTTGAACCTGAGGTTGCTGCCTTCGACTCGCGGTCCAACGCACTAACCAACTGAGCCACGGCGGCTGCCCTTTCCTTCCTTTCTTCATTTATTACATTCTTTTAATTAGCTTTAAAAAAGTATCAAAGTGTCTGCAATTTGCAAAGTGTTTAACTTTTTAACTAACAGAAAATCATCGACGTATTTGAACTCTAAAGTCGCAGCCATATGCAGCAGTCATGCGTTCAAGTGCACTTTTTAAGTACGCTCAAACTTTTAACGACACTTTGCAACTAAACCAAACACAGCCACATACACTCCCACACACACACGCACACGCACGCAGACACAAAGCCGCGCAAAAACCTGTCGTTTCCAACAGCTGTGTGGCCACACTGTGCCAACGCAAGCAAAAATCTATAAGTTCATACAAACATACCCACACAAACACACACACAGACACTCATAAACTTTGACACATGATAGCGCCAATGCTCCACTTAAAAACAACACCAACAACAACATTGGCAGCACCATTCTAGCAAAACTTAAATCACCAAATTGCCATAAAATATTTACGCAAGCAAAAACGCAGCAGCGGCAACAACAACAACAATAACTCGCACTGAGTAAACGCATACCAGCTGCGCGGAAATTTATTAGCGTATCATTGCGTCGTTGTTGTTGTTGTTGTTGTTATTTTGTGTTTTTTGCTGCCACTTCTTGTTGTTGTTGTTATTTGCTACCGAACCGGAAGACCACTACTTGTTTCCTGTTGCTGTCATAGCCACTGCTGCTGCTGACTGCGTGAAGTTTTTTACTGTTGTTGTTGTTGCTGTGACTGCAACCAACTGCGGTGACGCTTTTAACCGTTGTTGTTGCTCTTGTTGTATGCATGTGTAAGACACTATCGTTGTAGCCATCGTCATTGCCAGAGTCAACCACAAAGCATGCAGCTGTCGTTTCCAACGTCTGCAATGTTTCTGATAGTAAACACTGGAAAAAAATATTTATTTAATTTTTCCTAAGCGATTGTCCAATAGTTTAAGTATCGGAAAAGATATATTGTAATAACTATATTTGGTAAAAATTATTATTATTAATTCGAAACAATCAGTGTGAGCTACAAAATGAATTACTTACACAACAAAAAGTTGATACGAAGCTGGTCTGAAAAGTTTCTAACTTCAACATGAAGATGACAACACTCGTCAACTAAGTTTAGGAAATCTGTTTGAGTCTCGTTCGAAAGGTGTTCAACGAAACTTCAGTTATTTTTGATACGCAGTTGTTGCTTGACAATGGTTTGAGTCAGTCAGTCAGATGTGAGTGGTGAAAAAAACTGAAATTTTGGGCAGCTGAACTTAAAGGTGCAACCACTGACCATAACATCGCCTCAAGTTCACCAGACTTACAATCTTGTACCTTTGTCTGGTTGGAAATGTGCAGACAGACCAGCCTTATTGCAGAAATAAAAATTGAGAATAAAACACAAAGATGTATAAATAAAAAAAAAAAATTAAACAAAAAGAAAAAAACATACATATGTTATTTCAATTAATTTAAAAATAAAAAACAAAATTAAATAAAAAATTAAAATTTTCATCGAATAAATTAAATACATATTTTTCTGAAATATATTTAAAAATTAAAAAATAATATAAAAATAAAATAAAAATACTAACAATTTATCATTTCTAAAAACAAATTAGGACAATAAAAACTATTTTGCATTTATAATAAAGCAAATATTTGACTCTAATTTATTTAACAATTAAAAAAAAAAAATACAAAATAATATAATACAAAAATCCAAATTTTGCTTTCACGCTCAAATAAATATGCTCTTGAATTTTTTTAAATAAAAAAATTAATACAATTCTGTTTTTCTAATCATTTAAATATTCTATTCTAATGCACACAATCACAATTTTGAATTTCGAATAAATTAACTGAAATTTAATTAAAATCAAATTAAGTTAAATAAATATTTTCCAGAATTTTTGTTTAGTAAAACAAAATATTAAAATTTTTTATTTCTAAGCATTCAAGTATTTTATTAGAATTTAATAATAATTATTTAATTGACTGGCACGACAGCCCGCTTACGGGAGACTAAGGCCTAGCTTCCCGCAACCACCCGTGTTGTGCGTGTGAATTTGTACGCGGGTGGAAGGGACCTACAGTTTTCAGCTTTTTCATAAGCAATTTTTACTCTTAGAGGTTTGCCATTTCCAGCTGAGAGGACAGCCACCGAAAGAGAAAACGAGTTTTCCCGTTATTTTTTTTAGGTGTTATAACAGGCAGTATTGAACCTGGGGTTGCTGCCTTCGACTCGCGGTCCAACGCACTAACCAACTATTTATTAGAATTAATTTGAAGATAAAAACCAGTACTCACAGTTTTGAATTTCAAATAAAATAAATATTTCATTGAAATTTAATTAAATATTAATGAACACAAGAATATAAACAATAACAATATCTTTGCATTACTGAACATTAATTAAAAATTAAAAAGAAAAACAAAAACAAAACTAAAAATCATTTCGCATTTTTAATTGTATAAAAGTTATTTACAAAAGTTATTTTAACAACTTAAAAAGACAAAATCAAACAATAACCAGAATTTTGTATTTTCAATAGCAAAAATATTTACTGAATTTTATTAAAATTTAATTAAATTCATTAATTGAATTTATTGAAATTGATTTTAATTTAATAAATTTTAAATTAAAAAAACCATAGAGAAAGAAGAAAAAAACTATAAAGTTGCAGTTCTGCAACTTTAATAAAACAAATATTTGACTGAAATTTAATTCAAAATTGAAAAGCAAATTAAAAATTATTTTGCATTTTCACGATTTTCATTTTTGTTTTAAAGACAAATTTTTAAATAATTAAAACAAAAAAAAAAACAATAATCACGATTTTAATTTCTAAAACCAAAAATATTTTACCGAAATTAGTAATATAATAATAATTATTAAAAAAAATATATATAAATAAATAATAAAAAAATGAGACATTGAAAAAAATATAATTAAAAAAACAAAATAAAACAATGATCACAATTTTGTATTGCTAATAACAAAAATATGTTAACGAATTTAATTTACCGTGCAACTAGTTACCTGTGCCCCTTTTAGTCGCTTCCATACTTCCTAAATTTTTATTCAGTACATCAGCAGCAAATTAATCGAATTATGTAACTTCTATTCAATTACAGAAAACTTCACAAAAAAAATTTCACAGTTTAAAAATTAATATTTGAATTTCCAAAAATGTTGTTTTGCAGTGTATCAACTGCACTGCCACAAGGAGCAACCGCACATCAACTGTAGCGTCGCCACACGATTACAATCCATACATACATACATATTGCTCTATTATTACGCCACTTACACGGGAGATGCGCGCCTAGTTGTTATTGTCTCTCTTGTTGTTCTTCTTGCTGCTTTTTACTATTTGTTGTTGTTGTTTTTACCTCATTGGCAAGCATTCAACTTTTTTACAGACACCTCTCGTTTTATTCAGGTAATGTTTTTTTGTCACACCAAAACACACATACAAACACACAGATAGACTCACGCCTGAGGTCATACATACATACTGCAACAAGTTATTTTCCAACATGTTTACAAATAAAGAGTAAAAAAATAATTTTCGCACTAAAAATCACTTTCATATTTTTATGACACAAGAAAACTGGGCTAAGTGTCGCTATGTGGAATTTTTATTAGTTACCTGAAAAGTTTAAGTGAGTAGTGGAGGTCAATGGTGTGGACGAGTGAGGTTCATTGTATGGGTGTGTGAGTGTGTGTGTGTGTGGTTGCAGCACATTTCGAACGCGCAGTGTTTGATGCTTTTATGTCGTTGTTTAAATATTTCAGGCATTTATTGGGTATTTTAAACTTTAATGAGCAGTGAAACGAGCGCAATGCAGGGAATATGAAGCGAGAGATTTGAGTTGGAGAAGAGAAAGAGAGAGAAGAAGCAAGTGAAGGCAACAGTTAACGGAAATAAAAGCAGGAAATAAGCACTTTTTTTAGTATGAGTTGAATTAAGTCGTAATTTATTTGTGTTGACTGTAAATAACAGAGAGGGAATGACACCATTTATAAAAATTAAAAGTCAATCAAAATAAATACAAAATATAGTTAATTAAATGAAAAAATATTGAATTTAAATATTCTATGGTAATTTATTTTTCTTGTTCATAATTTTTCATTAAATTTTTCATTGTTTGAATTTTTGTTTTTTATTTCTTAATTGTTTTTATATAAAAAACAGAGACAGTATAATTGTTTGTTCTGATTGGCCGATTAATTCATCATCGCTCAGCCTTAACCGCTGGAACCAGAAATTTTAAATTTTAACTGTAGGTATGTGGATTTAAAAAATATACCTTCGCTAGGACGGACTTTTTTGAAGTTCGTGGTCTAAAGGAACAAAACATGGGTTAAGGTTCTGTATGAAAAAACGTGATTTACTGGGACTATTGATTTCAAAGTTAGTGAAAATACTTCAAAATCCAAAAAAATTAAAAACATTTTTTTAGTTTTGAAAAAATCAAAATTTAACCGGGTCAAAAATGCGTTGTTTCGTATACGGATAGACTATGAAATAAATAAAAACCAATTGGCCTATCGACTTAAAAAATAGTAATAGTCTTTTATTTTTTGAAAATCAAAATCTAAACCAAAGGTTAAAAATTCGTATGGAGAGCAAGATTTAATGGGAGTTCAGACCTCAAACTTTTTACTTACATCTTTTTTACTTAAATATTTTTACTTAAATCGTAACTTCAAAAATTTTTTTTTACTGCAAAAAAAAATATGAAATTATGAGCTTATTGACTTCAAATTTGGTAAAAGTGCTTAAAAAAAAAGTAACTCAACACATGTTTTTCACTTTTTTGAAAACCAAAATCTTATGAGGTAAACAATGGATTAATAGTTTGTATGGAAAAACATACTTTCATGGTCCTGTTAATTTCAAACTGGATAAAAGGACATCAAATGAAAAAGAAAAAAAGTGTTTTTGACTTTTTGAAAATCTTACAATGGGTTAAGAGTTTTTTGTACTGCGAAAAAACTTCAAACCTAGTGAAAGTGCTTGAAATAAGAAATAATTCGACGTCTTCTTCACTTTTTTGAAAATTGAAATTTTATGAGGTCAACAATGGGTTAATAGTCTGTATGGAGCAACAGGATTTATTGACTTCAAATATGGTTAAATAATAAATAATTCAAAGAATTCTAAAGATTTCAACAATGTTTTAGGAATTTGCATGGGACACATCTTCAAATGAGAAATAATTGAACGAGTATTTTTCATTCTTTTCATCATGTCAGATTATACAAGGTCAACAAAAAGTTAACAGTTTTTATGGGAAACAATGATTTAATGACTTATAAAATGGTAAATGCACTTCAAATGAGAAATATACAAATGTTTTAATTTTTTTCTTCAAAATCACGAAGTGGCTAACAATGGGTTCAAAGTTTTGATGGTTTTCAATGATTTTATGACTTGAAATATGGTGAAAGCACTTGAAATGAAAAATAAGTAAACAAATGCTTTTAATATCTTTTTTCTTAAAAATCTGAAGAGATCAACAATGAGTTAAAAATTTGTATACGAAACAATAAATTAATGACTTCAAAAATGGTAAAAGCACTTCTAATGAAAAATAACTAAACACATGTTTTTAATTTGTTTTTTCTTAAAAATCTGAAGAGATCAACAAAGGGTCAAGAAAAATATGTTTTCTTGAGCCCATTATCTTTATAGTAAATAATTAAAAGTATGTTTTTAAGTATTCGAAATTCAAACCCTGGCGGAGTAAATAATTTGTTAGAAGTGTATGTGCAGAAAAAAATTTAACTTTAAATAAAGTGAGTAAAGATTATTTCTATACCTAATCATGAAAATGCAAATTAACTTAAAGATTGAATGAATTTTCCAATCGATTTCTACATTAATATTTTCTGCTATTAAACTCTAAATAGCCTCAAGTTAAGTCTTCAAATCTAATGTTTTTTTCACTTTTGCATTTCTTATTTTGAGTGACCGACCGAAACCACTTTTTTGGGCCGAAACCGAATTTTGGTTTTTTTAAATATTCGGTCCAAACCGAAACTTTCTAGTTGAATTAAAAATCAACATATCAAGCATTTTTCTCAACAAACGAATTTTACTTTAAATAAATAAAGAACAAACAAACATAAGATAAATAAATACATACTTATTAATAAAAACAATTCATACATTTTTTAAAAACATAAACATAAAAAAATCACCCTTTTGTACCTTACTCGCTAATACTTAAAATTAAATAATTTAATATTATATGCTAAAAAAAAGAAGTTTATTTACATTGGTGGCACTTAGTGTGGCCGTCGGCACTTAGTGTGGCCGTCGGCACTTAGTGTGGCCGTCATTTGTGTTGATAGCCAGGCTGCTCTAAAAGCAATTGAATCCACCGTGGTGAAATCAAAGGTAGTACTAGACTGTCGGAAAGCACTGGTTGGCATAAGACAGTGCAGGGTCCGTCTGTGCTGGGTTCCCGGACATAGCAATATCGAAGGGAACGAGCAGGCGGACGAATTAGCCCGTGCAGGGTCAGCGATGCCAGCCAGCGAGGCGGTCAACACGGTACTACCGCCGATCTCTGCCACGATGGGTTTGATAGGGGAGTGGCTCACACGAGCTACAAATAGAGCCTGGACAACTAGGTGCGACTGCAGGATTGCACGTACCCTATGGCCGGCGCTCAACGCGAGAAAAACTAAGAGTCTCTTGCTCCTCGACAAGCATGCGATACGCATGGTCACGGGGGTAATCACAGGTCACTGCGCCATTGGTGTCATGCTATGCAAATGGCGTTTGGCGACCGACGATTTATGCAGGAGTTGCGGAGACGAGGATGCAGTAGAATCGGTCGAGCATCTGCTATGCCACTGCCCATCACTGCAAGGACGACGGCTCCAGGCTCTTGGGGCAAGGTTCTTTGATGGGCTCGCGGAAGTAGCAGACGCACAGATTACTGATCTACACAATTTTCTCGCCAAGACCAAATGGTTCCCAAAAGATCCCGCCTGGATCTACAGGGATCCCAACAGATAGAGATAGGCACCGGTTTTCTCCGAAAATGAAGGGATTCACAATGGACCCAACAGGGTCTCCGAGTGGAAGTGCTTGCCGCACACACCCCTTCCGTAACCTAACCTAACCTACATTGGTGGCATCTAAATTACTCCTCCTTTCACTATATATCTCACTCACTCACTCACTCTCACTCGCTAAACAATAAAATGTAAAAAATATTCTGGAAAGTTTCGGTTTCGGCCGTTCGGGCATTTTTTGGCCGAAACCGAAACCGAAACCACTTATATGGGCCGAAACTGAAACCGAATATTCGGTCGGGCACTACTTATTTTGTATTCAATTTCCATTGTTATTTCCTATCAAACTGTTTTTTTTATGTTTATAAGCAAATATAGCAATTTCAATTGAATTTCCCCCCCCATCCATTTAATTAAATGTTCGTACAATATCGCTTGCAAGCATCGTTAGACAACAAATTGATTGACAACGTGGCTCAGCGATGCGCGATCGGCGCACAGCTGTGTCGTCGCTGTCACTGCTGCCTTCTAATTAGTGTTACTCATACGCCATGTCGGCTAAATGCACTGCGGGCACAATTCATTACGTGTACGCAACCAACTGTCTCCGAGACAGACAGATATTTCTTACATACATTACACACATTTATTGAGTTGAAGCGCACCGCACATCTACATATGTAAATGTGTATATATTCTACTACATACATACACAAGCAATCACTTATAGCAGAAGTGTCTGTGTTCGTGTGCGACATTTCCAATTGTCGATTACCATAATTTAATATTGTAAACCAGGGCTTTCATTTGTTGCTGTGCAGTGCACCGAAAATCGGTTAAGGCGAATCGCTGGCACATTCTAACTTATGCATATTAATGAGCAAATAATTGCTTGCTAGAAGGTTTGGTTTTCAATTTGCTCAAAACAAAATTGACAAAGATAAAATGTGAAGCTTCAAGAGCTGAGAATCATAATTGTGACTATGTGGTAGTGTCTTTGAGTTGTGCGTATGTGTGTGTGTGTGTAATTTAAAGTGAAGAAAAAACATGCACTCGACTTGACAGTGGCATAATATAAATCTCCAGGTGGCTGGCAAAGATTGAAAATTTGAAAACCAGACAATTGATTGCAATGCAATTTAGTGCAACAAGGCTTTTATTGAGCTGAAAAAGCTTAAGCACACACAAAGCAGATCACTGCAACGACTAAACCCAACTTCAGTCCACACTTTTTTAGTTGCATACAAAGTGACTTATCTGCTTTCCATGGTTTTTAATTTTATTAAATTTTTCATAGCATCGGCCAAAATTTTGCTTATCTGTGCCGCCAATTCCCGTTCGAAAATAGTTCAACACTTTGTTGAATAGCAAACTTTTTGTCCAAACTCATTTTGAAATATTTATCTGCCGCTGACCAGCTAAAAGTTTGGCGGTTTTCGTTTTGCATGTAGTTGTTGTAATGTTGCAATGCTTCGTTTTAATAAAACATTTATAAGCTTTTAAGTAGACAGCAATTTTGTATAAAAGAAAACTGTTGAATGGGTTCGAACCATTGGTTGCGGGGAGGGCGGACAACTATTGCTTAGTCTCATAATCGAACTGCCGTGGTACATAGTTGAAGAAGCGTTGTCAACAAGTTGTAGCACCGCACTTCAATGGCGTTTTGATTGCTTCCAAAACTTTTCAAGGAGCAAAACTTTAATATGAATGGATGAGTGAATGAAAAGATAAGCAAATAGGAGAGAAACAGGAAGAAAATTAACCCACCTGATATCAGAAATCTGTAATATTAATTCAGTTTGATTTGCTTGTTCGAAAAAATTGCCATAATCGTTATTTATGGTCGCTGTTAAGAAATTTAAATTTTAAGAAAAATATTTTCTATGAAATAAAAAAAATACTTTGATAGAATATTTTAACGGATGAGAAAACATTACTCCATCTGATCACAAATTGAAAACAATTCTGTGATTTATCATAACACTTTTGTGATTAATCCACAGAAGATAAAAATATCGATTTTGGAAATTTTTTAGTTATTTCGAGTTAAGGAAATGGGGGCGTATAAGTAACCTTGCTCGCATATAACAGTTCATCCCACCAGACATTTTTGGTTGCCGGCAATAAGAAAACGAGTCGCCCCCGGCAACAAATTTATCGCCGGTAATATCGCCAACGTATCGATTTCGTATCACCAGTCGTTCTAAATCGTCCGCCGAAAGCAACTCGCCGTGACGAGAGTCGTTTTCATATCGCCGGGACGAGTCGTTTTCTTATCGCCTGGACGAGTCGTTTTATTATCGCCGTGACGAGTCGTTTTTATATCGCCTTGACAAGTCGTTTTCATATCGCCGTGACGAGTCGTTTTCTTATCGCCTGGACGATTCGTTTTCAAATCTAAATACATCATATTGTTTGGACAATTATCAATATATAAAAAGTCAGTCAGGTTTGTTTGGGATGGAATTTCATTTGCATACAAAGATTCAATGTTGCTCTCATTGTTAGAGCTTGAATCAATGCTGTTGATCAATGAACTGTCGACGAATGAATACGAATTTTTTAAATGCGACCAATCTCACTGAAATACAAAGCATATAAATTCGATATTTCGAAGTCCTGGAAAACAACGTGTTTTTGGGACATGTTGCTAATTTGTCGCTGCGGCAATAAATCGGCGAGTCGCCAATTTGTTGCCACTTACGATTGTTGCCTATTTCTCCCATTTCGCTTGGTGGGATCATTGAAATAAAGATTTCTGTGAGATTGTATATGTATATGAGCTACGTATCTCATATCGAAAGCCAACAATAAAGACAATTTCTCTTCGGCTGCTGATCTTCAGTCAGAATCAGAACCAATAACTAGTTGCCACAATTAAAATTTTGTTATTATTAAAATTTTTTCAATCACTCTAAAAATGACCCAATTTGGTCACAAGCTCCAATGCTCTTTAAACATAGCCTTTAGTCCTACTAACCCCCATCAATATTCACCACATTCACTAATGACAATGATTTTGTTCTACTTTTGCATTCATTTTCAGATAAATTTCTCATTCATCAAGGCCGCACACAGACTGAATGAATCAACACAACACTTTGAAGACAAAAGCACAAAAAAAAGAAGCAATGAAAAGAAGCAAACAGGCGAATTCAATTGAAACGGCTGCCTCACATGAAACACGCTGCGGCAACATAATCTCAAGCACACATACACACACACACACACATACACAAACGGTCGCGAGCACAGCTGACTGCGTTTGGCTATAAATCAAATCGGTTTGGGTATCTGACGATCTAAATATGAATAAACTGTTGAAACCACAACAACAACAATGGTGCAAAGCAGACAATGAATAGCGCACAGCATTGCGATGTGAAATTGATGTCATTGTGCGACACATGTCAAACTATTGAAAAATGCTGAAGCGCATAACGGCAGCCGCAACATCAATCAATGTGTCAGAAACACTGCAACAACAAAAGCAACAACAAAAACCACACTTAATACTAGCAACGCAAGAAATTGTGGAATTAGTGTCAACGCTAAGTCGAGTAAACGGGGCAAATGCCACGCCAAGGCGCGACGGCGTCGAGCGGGCAGCGGACGAAATAATGTTAAACGGAGCGAAGGACTGCACAGTTTTATAGTATTAAGCGTTTAGCACTTAGAGCAAGCAGCATTAGTAGCATTTAGCAGAACATGGAGGAAGAGCGCACGGAGGCGCCAAAAGGCGGCGCAGCAGCAGCGGCAGCGGCAGAGGCTGAAGCGCCAGCAACGCTGCCGATTGCAGCGTCCGTTGAACCGCCCGATACGGTGGTCACCGATTCGATCGTGCAGACACATCCGCTTGCCGCTACTGACACCACCAACACCACCAACAACAACAACAACACCGACATGGTGCTCGATGGGGGCGCGAACGAGGTCGTTCTGCTGACCAAATCGGACAAGGCCGTCAGCACGAACGACACTCTGGAGGATTTGCAGCGCGCATTGACCTACGAGATCATCTTCAGCGCACTCTTCGAGCGAAAACTGCTCGCCATTAAGCGCGAGTGCGAGGAGCGCAAGCGCGCCAAACGCATGAAACGCAAATCGATTGGGCGCATTTTCTTCAGCAAACGTCTTTTTGGCGGCGCACGCAAGGCGGCCAGCTGTCGTGGCGACAGCGAGCCGGAACTGTTTGTGCGCGGCGAGTTAGGCGGCTCATCGCCGCAGGTGTATCGCAGCCCGAAGACTGTCAAAAGGTCAGGTCGCCGGCCGGCCGACGAGATCGAAGTGGCATCCGCCTCGACGACGAGTCATCGCTCGGCGGCCGCCGCAATCAAGGCACAAAAGTGCAAAACGAAAGCGGCCAGCGCGCCCGCGGACGACAGCGTGGCCAGCACGCTGAGCAACTCGTCGGACAAGAACGGCTTGGCGGCGCCGCCCAAACGCAGTTTGCTGGTGCGCGCGCAGACGCACACGCCCGCTGAGCTGGCCACCACCAGCTCGTCCTCGGGTGACTCCAATCAGCCGGCGCACGCACGGCACTCGGCCAACGGCAACAGCAACGGTCTCAGCAATGGCAACGGCGCCGTGGCACTGCCCACCTCGCTGCTGGAGCGCACCTACGACACCGCCTCGCTGGCGAGCGGCTACGAAAACGGCACCGGCGCACGCATGCACACCTCCACAATGGCCGACGACAGTCTGACATCGTTGCGCGACAGCATCGAGAGTCTGTCGTTTGCCAGCTCGCGCTACACGGTCAGCTTTGGCGGCACCGAAATCATACCCGAGGACACTGCCTCGCTGCTGTACGAGCGCGCGCGCGCCGCTCGTCGACTGCGCGTGCTCGAGGCCAAGTCAATTAGTGCCCAGTGCAGTCCCATCTTTCCGCGGCATCTGATCAAGAGCGTGCCGCCCACTTCGCCGCCCGCGCTGCCCACTTTGCCCATAGCCACAGCGGCGCCTGCGCCAATGACGACTGCACGCGCCAGTCCGACAGCAGCACAGCGCGCTATTGCACCCGCCACTGCCTCGCTGCCGCCGGCGCCGGTGGCCAGCGGCAGCACGTCCGCCCCGCCACCCGTCACCTGCACCAAAATCACACAAACGAAGCAGCAGCAGCAGCCGCAGCAGCAGCACATTTTCCCCCGTCAAGTGTCTTACACGGAGAGCATGTACGGTTATGTGGGCCTGAGCGCTGAGCTGGACGCGGCCTGCACGCGCCATTTCTCGCGCCAGAACACCTCCGAGGAGAGCGCCAACCTGACTGTCAGCACCATGTTGAACCAGAGCGACTCGCTGTCGCTGCACGCGCCCGTCGGCTACGCCAGCGCCGAACGCGATCGCCCGTTCGCGCTCGCCGATCGCTGCAAATCGAAGAGCACCAGTCTGCTGGTGGTCGCCAGCAACGGGCGCAGTCGACCACCAACGCTGTCGCTAGCGCTGCACGCGGCCACGGCCACGGCGACAACACCACGGCCAGCCGGAGCAGCGTTCGCGCCGCTGACGACGAACAATATTAGCCATAGTGAACAATTGGTAGATAGCACCCGAATCAATGCACTCGCACCCAACGCACAACTGACCTCGCATCCCACACCAGTGACTGCAACGCTGCCCGGACCAGCGCCACAACCAGTGCACTACCATTCCACGACTGCGCTGGGCGCGGACAGCGTCGACGCAGCAGCGACCACGGTTGGCGCCTTTCGCAACGGTCCCGCAAACGGCGTCATTGTCACCAGCGCCATTGTGCCCGACGACACGGCGAAACTGAATCGCATGACGTCGACTTCGACGGGGTCCAGTGTGGCGCCCACTGGTTGCTGCACCACAACGAAATCGTCCTCGCGCGATCGCGAGAAGCAACGTTTCAAGCCACATTGGCCGTCAGGGCAGAGCGGCAGCGACGACGAATACCGAAAGCGCAAACGAAAATACAGTAAGTGGTCAGATCGTGGGACCGTGGGAGTTATTAAATTGTAGGTATTGGGACATCTGGGGTTAGATGGCAGAAATGGGAATAGGACTAAACAACTCTAAGGAAATTTAAACTCAAGAATTTTTCATTCAACATACTTAAGTTTTTGTACGCATTAGGACACTAATTAGGGACCCTATTTATTTATTTATTAATTTATTTTATTTTATTTTATTTTATTTTGTTTTGTTTTGTTTAATTTTGTTTTAGTCTATTTTGTTTTATTTTGTTTTTTTTATTTTATTTTTTTTAATTTATTTTATTTTATTTTGTATTATTTTATTTTAGTTTATTTGTTTTGATATTATTTTATTTTATTTTCTTTTCTTTTCTTTTATTTTATTTCATTTCATTTTATTTTATTTTATTTTATTTTATTTTATTTTATTTTATTTTATTTTATTTTATTTTATTTTATTTTATTTTATTTTATTTTATTTTATTCTATTCTATTTTATTTTATTTTATTTTATTTTATTTTATTTTATTTTATTTTATTTTATTTTATTTCATTTTATTTTATTTTATTTGAATTTTTTTTATTTAATTTAATTTTATTTTATTATTTTTTTATTTTATTTTATTTTATTTTGTTTTATTTTATTTTATTTTATTTTATTTTATTTTATTTTATTTTATTTTATTTTATTTTATTTTATTTTATTTTATTTTATTTTATTTTATTTTATTTTATTTTATTTATTTTATTTGGTTTATTTTGTTTTATTTTGTTTTATTTTTTTATTTTGTTTTATTTTATTTAATTTTTTAAATTTATTTTATTTTATTTTGTATTAATTTATTTTATTTTATTTTATTTGATTTGATTTGATTTTACTTTACTTTACTTTACTTTACTTTATTTTGTTTTTTTATTTTATTTTATTTTATTTATTTTATTTTATTTTATTTTATTTTATTATATTTTTTTAATTTAATTTAATTTTGTTTTATTTTTTTTTTTTTTGTTTTACCAATTTTGAGATCAATGGGCCGATGGGCCTCGGCTCATGTGTTTTTCATAGTCTTCCCGTATGGAAACCTTAACCCATTGTTGCACTGTTAAATTTTGATTTTCAAAAAAGAAAAAAATAACGTTTCGGATTATGTTTAATTTTATGTGTTTTCACTTAGTTTAAAATTAATGAATTCATTTAAATCAAATTTCTTCCCTTTCAAGTTTTGCCCTCTAAGACTCCGAATTGCGAAAAAATTCCGTCTTAGCGTAAGTTCAGTTTTTAAGTGGTTCTAGTTTTTATTTCACATTTAAAATTTTTAATTTTCAAATTTTATAATTTGTAACTTCAGCGGTTTGAGCTGGGAGATGATGAATCAGTTAGTCGGTCAGTCAGTCAGGACAAAAAATTATATGTATAAAGATTGTCTCTTTATTATAAATGGGCTGCATTAAACTCAAATTTCATTATTTTTATTTATGCCTTACAACTTGGCTTTCTACTTTCTTCCACTTCTTGCGCCCACAGAACGTTACCACAGATGTTCAGATCCCGTGCTGGTGTATCCATCGCCAAGTGGATTGCAGCATTGCATACTCAGTATGCCGCCAAATGAGCCTGTGTAAGTAGCACGCTACAACCAGCATCGAACATAGTTCACACACACACACTCACACAACACTCAACAGACCTTATAAATAACTAAAGCACATAAAAACGTGCTTGCAAATAAATTAATTATACTATCGAATACCTATCGAATGATTATGACAATCTCAACGATTTCAAATCTCTAACTAAATATTTGTGTGTGTGTGTGTGTGCTTCAGTCAATTTCAGTACAATGAGGACTTCGCTTACGATATGCAAATACAAATGGAGTCCGATAAAAATGACGACCTTGAAGAAATAGTTCCAAACAGCCATCGACGACATCGAAGACATCGGTAAGTGACACCAATACAAAAAACATACAACTACATGAAACCATTTTCATATGCAATAAATTGTTAAGGCTTTGCCGAAATGGCTTTCGGTTGACAAATGTCGCCGAAAGCAGAGGCGAAAAACGTTAGCACACACAACAAATGACAAAAGCCAAACCAAATGTCAACGTCATGTGACTTGTCTGTGCTAATTGCTTGAATGTTTATTGGCCCACAAATGTCATAAAATGCGGTCACACTTTGGTCATGTAACGGCTGTCCGAAGGCGTGTAAAATGGATAGCAAGAAATATATTTTTACGGCCAGCAGTGCAGAATCGAACGGCTGCTGCCTTCTGTTGCTCGATAAGGATTTCAATTAGATCGAACTGGGGATGCCGAATAGGCGCAAATTAATCGCAATGGCCACTGAAAAAAAGTGGCCAGAAAATAGGTCGCTGCCGAGGAAATGAACCAAGGAAAAGTTAGACGCAAGACAGAAAATACAATAAAATACTTTGGCTATTGTGGGCCATTGAAAGCATTGTGGCAGCTGGTGCACAGACAACCAAGTGGCAAGTGTTGCTTTCCGCTTGTTGTTCTTGTAGTTTGTTACAATTTTTTTTTCATATTATTTGTATGTTTGTCGCAATGTTGCTGGCACATTTTGCTTCAACATTCCATGGCTCACACTGCACGCTGCGACCGAGCGCGACCGGTCATTCGAGGCGGCCGCCTGTAGCACAGCGAACCGCAACGGAAGTTTATGCTGCTGCAGCGGAAATGGGCGTAAAGTGGCGGCGTTGTTTTGCCGCTGTGGCCACTGCTGTTGTTGGCGTTGAAAATTAAGTCCTTTGTGTGTGTGTGTGTGTGTCGGTGTGTGCGTTCGTTTTCATGCTCGCCATTTGTTGGGCCCACTTTTTTATTCTATTGTTGTGTTAGTTTTTGTTGTTATTGTTGCTGCAGTTGTCATTAATATTTGCACCAACTGGTACATTGTTTTGTATTTTGCACATTGTCTGTCTGTGCATTGCACGTTCCAATGTGATGAAGACATGACAGCTACTGGCACACACACACACACAAAAACCCACCAACTAGTTTAATTTCTGCGTTCGTTATTTTCTTTGCTGTTGTGTTTTGTTGCTGCCACCTTATGCGCTTTAATTATGCTTCGTCACGAATTTGGGTCAAGGTGCCGGCACACAGAGTTCACAACTCTGTCAGCCATCAAACCTCGCCACCAGCTCGTCAGCTCATCAGTGCGTCAAAGCGCGCAGTGAAAAATGGCTAAACTTGCTTGGCGCAGCGGTTTTGCGCTCTCTCCTCTCTCACTCTCTCCGTCTCTCACAGGCTTTTGCACCTTGGGTGCACAAAGTGCCCTCTGGCCAACGAAAAGGGTTAAGCTGGTAATTGCATTAGCGGGCTGCGGTGACTGCTTTGGCAAATTGCTTAAATTGATGAGTGGTTCGTTCGTTCGACTCACTCTTGCGTTGGGAAATTTAACGAAAAGTAGTCATTGTTGTTTGGGTGTTGAAAGTTTGTGTTCGTTGTTGTTGTGGTTTTGATAAATTTTTAAGTCGTTTATGTAGAAGCAAAAAATTGATTTTGCATTTTACGCAAAGCACTTGAAACTTTGGACATCAGTCGTAAAATTGTATTTAATGAAGCTGAAAAAATTTCACATCGATATGTGTTGAAGGTCGAGTTGAAAGTTCAGAACCACATGAGCGTTCAAGGTTGCCACAAGTAGAGAAATTTTAA
The DNA here is from genome assembly GCA_963668005.1 of Melieria crassipennis. NCBI lineage: Eukaryota > Metazoa > Arthropoda > Insecta > Diptera > Ulidiidae > Melieria > Melieria crassipennis. The sequence goes on along the minus strand of OY764963.1, from coordinate 98,452,193 downwards.
AACTAATAAAAACATGTAGAAACTAAGAGAGATGTGGTTCAATTAATGCAAAAACTTGTTGCATTTCGATCAAAAGTGAACAAATTTAGGTTTCAAGATATTTAAAGTCGCCTTGAAATTCAAAAGTGGACTTTAAATTTCAACAACTACATACATTCGATTTTCTTATGTTGGTACACATATCTTCAATATATGTTGACATCGCCAGTCGTTTTCTTCACTTAATTTATTTTTGAAAGACATAAAACTTAGACGTGTTGAGAAACATCGACCAAAGAATTTGTATTAAATTTTGTAAAAACAATAAAATTAACTGCTCCAAAGCACTTAAAATGTTGACTGTGCCAGTTGGCAAGATTACTTAAAGCAAACAAAATGTTTTTAAGTGGCAAAAGCTTTGCATAGAAAGCCAAGAAGATGTCATTAGCAATGCCCGCGTCAGCACAACAAAAACCAATCAAAACGTTGAAGCAGTGAAGAAAATTATTATCGAGAATCAGCGAATCACTATTAGAGAGGTTATCAAGAATGTTGCTCGCGGTTGGCTCAGGTTATGAAATATTTTTAAATGTTTTGAACATGAAAAGTGAGGCAGCAAAGATTTTTCCGAAATCGTTAAAATTTGATCAAAAGAACCTTTGTGTGAACCGTTCAATGACGTCAGAGACGAACTAGATTTGCTCAAACGGCTCATAACTGGTGACAGTTTACGGATATGTAATCATGGAATCGAAACCAAAGCCCAATTATTACAATTGAAGCGGTCAAAACAGCCAAAACCGAGAAAACATGGCGTATGTTTGGTAAAATCTGCAAGTTTTGCTTACTTTTTTATCGATTAGAATGGCGTGGTACGTGAGTGAGTCCTTGCCAGAAAGTATTGCATCCAATAAGGAATTTTTTCTAAAAGTTACATGATGTATCCGTGAAATAATACAAAGAAAACGCCAGGATTTGTGACAAAACAACAACATTGTAGTTATCCTTCAGCCATCGTATTCACCGGACTTGGCCTCCTGTGACGTTTTTCTGTTCCCAAAACTAAAACGACACATGAAAGGTGATTTGGGGGATGAAAACCAGACTTGACCCATGATAGGACAGGGATTTGCCATTATTGAGAAGACTGCGACTGTTTCCAAAACTGAAAAGATCCATGAAAGGACGGAGATTCGAGGAAATAAGAAACCTTTTTGTGTCTTTTGCCTGTTTCCAAACCTGAAAAGACCCATGAAAGAGCGAAGATTTGCCCCGAATGCGGGGATAAGAACTGGACTTGGCCCTTGTGACTTTTCCTGTTTCCAAAACTGGAAAAAGATTCATGAAAGGACGGAAATTTACCATGATTGCGAAGATGAACAATGGACTTTTGCGACTTTTCTTTTTATTTTTCCTGTTTCTAAAACTGAAAAGATTCATGAAAGGAGGGAGATTTGAGGAGATAGAAACTTTCCCTAAGACTTTTTGCTGTTTCCAAAAATGGAAAAGATCCATGAAAGGACGGAAATTTACCACGATTGCGGAGATAAAAACTGGAGTTTGGTTTTCCTGTTTAGAAAACTAAAAATGCCCTTGAAAGGTCGCAGATTTGTCACGATTGCGGAGTTAAAGACTGGACTTTGTCCTCTGTGATTTTTTTTCCTGTTGCTAGAACAGAAAAAACCTTTGAAGGGACGAAGAATTTCCACTATTGAGGAGATAAAGACTGGCTTTGGCCTTCTACGACTTTTTCCTGTTTTCAAAACTGAAAGAACGAAGGAAATTTGCCAAAATTAAGGAGATGAAGACCAGACTTGGCACTTGCGACTTTTTCCTGTTTAGAAAACTAAAAAGGCTTTGAAAACGTCGAAGATGTGTTACAATAACACTCGGATGCCCAACAACTTTTTAAACGGCCAAAGCCCAACAAGGTCCCCAGGGACCTCTATTGTAATATTGCATATAAGGCTTGTAATTGTATAATGTAGTGTTACATAATGTGTGTAGATGTGTTTGTATTATGTATTTTTTACTACAGACAGATGGCAAAAACGTATAAAATACAAAATAATTGCTTTTAAAAACGCCATAGGTCCCTACGAACCTTGTTGGGCATCGGAGTGTTAAAGAACGAAGGTTTGCCACAATTGAATAGATAAAGTCCGGAATTGGCCGCCTGCAACTTTTTTCTGTTTTCGAGACTGAAAAGTTCCATGAGAGGTCGAAGACTCTATAACATTTTTCTTAAAGAACCCAAATTTAGAGAAAGGAGATTTGATTGAGGAAATAAAGATCGCATTGCTGAAAAATTTCAAGGTTTTATCAAAAAGCGCATATCAGAAGTGTTTCGAAGAAGCGCTGGCACAAGTTGCTACATTTGATGGGGTTTACTTGAAGGGTACAAAATAAATGTTGATGTATAAAAAAATATTTTTCGAGTCAAATAGAAATCATACCATACTATACCAATCAAAATTGTATCGGCTTGGATATAATATATTTTAAATTTTATAATATATAATATATATAAATATATAATATATTTTCTTATTTCAATTTTATTTTTTTTATAAACCAGTCGCAGTCTAGATCGCTGCCGATGAATCGGCTTCGTCTTTATTTTCCACAAAATGAAAAATAAATTGCGTAACGTTATTCACTTCTGCCGAGTGTCAGTTTTGCAGCCGATTAATCGGCTCCGCCTTCGGCCATATTCGGCCGCTATTTTCCACAAAATGAAAAAGAAATTGTGTTACGTTATTCACCTCAGCCGAGCGTCAGTTCTGCAGCCGATTAATCGGCTTCGGCCATATTCGGCCAAAAAATGTAAAAGAAATAGCGTTAATACCTCTGCCGAATGTCAGTTTTGTAGCCGGCAAACTTCGGCTTTGTCCAAAATGTTACCTTTAGCCGGGCTCTAGCATTACCCCATAAAATTTGTTCCTTTCATACAAAACTCAGTCAAGTTCTAATTTTTCATTTCTTTCTCTCTCTTCCATCTCTCTCTCTCTTTCTCTTTTGCAGCCATCACAGACATAAAAAACGACATCGACATAAAAAACCAAAAATCCTTGTGCAGGACCTCGAGACGCAAGTAGTTAAGGTGCTTATGAAATCCTCTAAACAACTAACTTGCGCCAATTTGATGCAACAAAGCAATTAAATACATCAAATTTTAATTGGATGCTTTCATTCTCTTTCTCTCTTGCTCTTTTTCGCTGTGCTTTTCTCATCCTTACTGTCTGTGCGTTTCAAGGTAATCGATCCGGACGACTTACCGCAACGTGCCCGCTGGACCATCATTGCCACAGCCTGCCTGCTGCTGCTCATGTGCCTCATGTTGGTCGGCATAACGCTACGCATGGCGCCCATCATCGACGACATGGGTAAGTCCGCACTGTCCGCATTTTATTTACGATATTGAATTGCTCTTCTCTTCTACTGCTACCCCCTTGATTGATTTAATGTAATGACATAATTTAATTTACTTTCAATATTTAATACTTTTGGCTGCCAATGAAACAAAAAAACAAATACCCCACTAATCGCTCCTGACAAATTGGCATTTACATATAAATTCCACTCTGTCGTGCGTGCTCATGTGGGACGATGTACACTTTTTCCTAGCAAAAAAAATATATGAAAATATATTTAAAAATGATGCAAAAATTGTAGTAAAACTACTAACAAAAATGAATATGAATATGAACTCGAAAATCATAAGAGAGAATTTCTTGACGACATGCTAGCGTACAATATCTCGCAGTATCATCATCACTTTATCAATTTATACATATGTACATACATTATATATGTGAATTCTAAGTACTCGAATAGAGCGTTACCAATGATGCGTTATAGTCGTTATCGTTCTCGTTCTCGTTCACGTTATACCTTTCGTGCTTTTGTATGTAGTTGAACGCTTCGTACTTCATCTTTATATACAATAAATTTATATATACTATAGCAATCTTACTCTAACTTATTCTCTATCTGGCCCTGTCATCAACTCTTTTAATGCTAAACGAAAAAAAATGAAACTCAATTCATAATTTCAAACCAAAAACAAAAAAACACCCACTATAAATGTGACTTTAAGAATCTAATTTCATGTTTGTTGTTTTGATTTGTTTTGTGTATATTCTCGAACTCGTACGACGTACAAACAAACAAACTACCAAACCAAACTATTTAGATTTACCAACTAAATGTAAGTACACCAAATTAGTTTGTAAGTTGTTAATTTGAATATATAACAAAAATATTTTTTATGGCATTTAAGAGTACATTTTTGGCGCAATTGAACAGTTTAAGAAGCGCTTAAAAACTATACAAAATAAAAACTAAATATGTGAGTAGTTCTTTACAATCAAATTGTAAACAGTTAAGGCAAAGATGAGAGAATCTTTGAAGAGTTGAATAAAGTTCTGTGATATTCAGCCACATGGCTTTATTAAGCTAAGACGCAAACCAGGGATTCTGAAAGCTTTCCGTGACAAAAGCTGAAATCTTTCAATTTCAAAGAAAGCTTCCAGTTTGTTCTTGCAGTATGTAAACAATCCTTGAGAGCTTTCAAAAGCTCTTAAAACAAGTTTTTGGTTCAATAACTTCACCCAAAGCTTAAGCAGTGTTTTAAATACAGTTTCAAGGTAAACTGAAAATTTTCATTTATTCCTTGCAGTATGTTATCAATCCCTGAGAGCTTTTAAAAGCTGTTGAAGCAAGTTTTTGATTCAATAACTTCTTCTTAAGATTAAGTAGTGTTTTAAACACAGTTTCAAGCTAAAGCGAAATTTTTCATTTTTTTCTTGCAATGTGTAAATTAATCCTTGAAAGCTTTCTGAAGCTTCTGAAGCAAGTTCTTGGTTCAATATGTAACTTCAACCCAAAGCTTAAGCAGGGTTTTAAAAGCAGTTTTCAGTTAAACTAAACGTTTTCAGTTAGTCCGTTTCATCTATGGTATATACAATACTTGGCAGCTTTCAAAAGCTGTTGAAGCAAGTTTTTGATTCAATAACTTCACCTAAAGTTTTAACAGTGTTTTGAAAGCAGTTTTCAGTTAAACTGAAATTGTCCAGCTTGTCCTTGCAGTATGTATACAAATCCTTGGGAGTTTTCTAAAGCTGTTGAAGAAAGTTGTTGGGTCAATATCTTCTCCTAAAGCTTTAGCAGTATTTTAAAAGCAGTTTACCTTTATCAGTTTAACTGAAATTGTTCAGTTTGTCCTTGCAATATTTAAACAATCCTTGAGAGCTTTCTTAAGCTGTTGAAGCAAGTTTTTGAGTCAATAACTTTCCCCTAAAGCTTAAGTAGTGTTTTAAAAAAAGTTTTAAGCTAAACTGAAAATTTTCAGTTAGTCCTTTTCATCTCTAAACAATCTTTGTAAGCTTTCTAAAGCCGTTGAAAAAAGTTTTTGGTTCAATAACTCTTCCTAAGGCTTTAACAGTATTTTAAAAGCAGTTTTCAGTTAAAATGAATATTTTCAGTTAGTCTTTTTCATCTCTAAACAATCCTTAAAAGCTTTCTAAAGCTGTTGAAGCAAGTCTTTGGTTGAATAACTTTACCCAAAGCTTAAGCAGTCTTTTAAAAACAGTTTCAAGGTAAACTGAAAATTTTCAGTTTGTCCTTTTAGTATGAAAATAATCCTTGAGAGCTTTCTAAAGCTGTTGAAACAAGTTGTTGACTCAATTACTTTCGCATAAAGCTTAAGCCGTGTTTTAAAAGCACTGAAGCTTATTACTTTGTCACCTACTTACACCCACCAAAAATTATGTTTAAAAGCTCCTCAAACCCCCAAAGTCTTTTCGTAGCACTTTAGCTAAAACACTCAAGCTCCGAAAACCACTTTCACTCAATTGTCGCTCTGCCATTGAATTTACCCGGCTGCGACCCAGTTACTGGAACATCAAGTCACATGTTGCATGTCTTGTTTATGTCATATAATTTACAACAACTAATGCGCTTTTAATGGCACATAAGAGCGTGACTTGAGTGCATACATAAATGGGCACTTAAGAGAGAGTAATCTGTGTGTGTGTTGGCTCATCAGAGCACGCGAGCGTTAGTGTAATGTTCCCTGTACTCTACTTTTTGAATGTAAGTAATACAAAAAAGTTCTTGTTATAGTATCAGCCAGTGATATGTTTATCCTCCTCCATTATTCCTTCTCCCTTACGCATTTGTTTTTCTTTTTTATTTTTGTATTTATTTATTTATTTATTTTTTTTTTTTTTTTTTTGCATTGAACTTACCTACTGTGCGTATCGATTGCGATTTGCAAGTGTTGCGTGAATTGTGGGTGCGGTTTCATTGTAATCATTAGAGGATTATTGTACCACAAAAAAATTGATGTATTTTACTCAAAATTGCCTCAATAAAATCATTTGCACGGTCTGATATGAGTGTTGGAGTATTAAATGAGTGTGAATGAGAACGTCGCTCCAAATGTCCTTCAGGATGTCGGTACAAGCTGTTTTATGGCACTTTTCTGAAAAGGTAAAAGTTGCACATGCCAAATTAGACAAATATGAAATTTGGTTGATGGTTAAAATGCAATTTTTTGTTAAAAAAATCTGTCACAAGTATGCATCGATCAGAACGATTGACATTGGAAAAGGATGTATCTTTCCAATGCACCAAGTCACATATAAGTGGTGTTACCAGAAAATGCCTTATTTCAAAAGTGAAGTGCATTTTTAAATGCACCTTTTATACCAGACCTGCGACCAATGTTGATCTACTGTGCTCGCCACAGTCTTCTCAGGAATGTCCGCTAGGCCCACTGCCCTAATGAAGCTCAGGAGTTGTCATGGCTTTAAATGACAATAACTCTAGTTTTTTTGGCAAAAAATAAAGCTTAAATAAATAAATGTTTAATCTTTCTCTAAAGTGGATAAAGAAGTAGTGACACGCCCATTTTCAGTCGTAAACACTTACAAACTAATACATTTTTTGGCATAATACCGAAAATTTCGGATTTTGCAAAAAACATATATATGTCAAGCATGTTTTACAGTGGGCGGACCATGCCCATATGGGTACCACTTCTTAGTTGAAACACCAGCTTCAACTTTATAAAATTTTATTCAGATATCTTTATTACAACGAGAGATATAGTGTGAATCAGCTGCGAATGAATGGCTGGACGTATAAACGGAGGGAGGGATAGAGAGAAGAATAGGTGAGCGGACAGACAAAAGAACCGACAACATGAGCAGAAAGAGGAACAAACGAAAGAACAAAAGGTAGGATAGACGGAAGCAGATACGGAAGGACAGGCAAAAGGAGAGACGGTAGGACAGACAAAAAGACTGACGGTGAGAGAGATGGAAGGACAGACAGAAGGACAGCCACAATGAGTAGAAGGAAGAAAAGACAAAATTACTCATGGTAGGATAGATGAAAGACAGGTAAAAGGAGAGACGAAAAACAGACGGAATGAGCAGAAGGAAGGACAAACGAAAGGACAGACGAAAAAAAAACAGACAAAATGACAAATGGATTAAGCAGGAGAAAGGGCAGACGAAAGAACAGATGGAATAAGCCGAGAGAAGGAGAGACAAGGAGTAGACGGAAGGACAGGCAAAATGGCAGATGGTAGAATAGACGAAAGGACAGACGGAAGAAATCTCGGAAGGACAGACAAAAGGACCGACGGTAGCATAGACGAACGAGCAGACGGAAGGAGACACGGAAGCACAGACAAAAGGACTGACGGTAGGATAGTTGAAAGGGAAGACGGAATGAGCAATAGAAAGGACAAACGAGAGGACAGACATAAGAAAAAACGGACAAAAGGACAAATGGAATAGGCCGAAAGAGGGACAGACGAAGAGTAGACGGACGAAGACACGGAAGGACAGGGCAACAGGGCAGACGGTAGAATAGACGAAAATACGAACGGAACGAATCTCGGAAGGACAGACAAAAGGATGGACGGTAGACAGACAAACGGGCAGACGAAAGTAGACAGGAAAATACAGACGAATGAAGAAGCCCAAGAACAGACAAAACGAAAGATGGAGTGAGCAGAAGGAAGGAGAGACGGAAGGGGAGATGCAAGGACGTACGGTATGGGCGGAAAAAAGGACAAGCGCAATGACAGACAGAATAAGCTGAAAACCGACAGACGAAAGTTTAGACGGAAGGAGACACGGATGGACAGGCGAAAGGACAGAGAGTAGGATGGACAGAAGGGTAGACGCAAGAACAAACGCAAAGACAGACAAAAGGAACGAAAGAATGAGTAGAAGGGAGGACAGACAGAAGTATGAACACACAGACGCCCAAACGGTTCGAATCTCGTAGCGATCCTGATCATTTGTCATATTTCATACCGGCCACGGGTCCTTCGGACAATTATAAACTCTCAGAAGCCTCTAAGCACACAATTTTTCATATAACAAAGAACTACCCAATCTGCCTTATGAAATTGTCGTTCTTTTCTTACCCGAAAAGAACGACAAAAGCTGCAAATTTCATTGAATCTCAACACTTGGGATCCTAAGCGATAATCAAATGATTGCGTATGAAACCTGTGCGATATTTCTTAAAATATGCAAATCACTTATTGCAGGAAATTATAATTAATTATCTGCACTGTTGGTTTATAAGTGGTCAGGCAAAATATATTAACAAAAAAAATCAAATAATTATTTTGTATGCAAATATTTTCTCACACTGCATCAACTCTTTTACGCGTATCTGCCTCCACTCAAAAATTAAAATCTATCCACCGCTAAAAATCAACATTGCGTACGCGTGCATGTGTACGTATGTGTGTGTGTGTGTGCGTTTTCATTTTCTCATAATGCCGGAAACTGAAAACTGTGCAAGTTTACCACATAATGAAATGTCGAGCGTGTAAAAAACAATGAAAAGATGAGATGCACAAAAAGCGCAAATTGCGTTAAGAATATCCGAGTTGCCGGTTGCACATACTTACAACGCACCAGACACGCGCGGTGTGGGTAGCGAGCGACAAGTGACGCGTACGGATACTAATTTTCCTAATAACGCATTAAAATGCAAAATTTTTTAAGTCATAATAAGCGCCAAGTGGCAGCGTGGAGCCGGCGCTGATTTTCGTGGTGTGGTGCGCAAGAATGGGCGAAGAGTGGAGAAACAAAGGGCACACATGGTGGTGTCATGTCGTGCGGAGTGGAGCGGCAGGGCGCGAGCCATTATTACATTGTAAATTGAGCAAAGTTTGTGAAGTGCGGGAGTTGCAGTGTGTGTGTGTATATATGTGACTAGCTGCAAAGCTTTGATTACATGCAAGGACCACACACACACAAACACGTACACATTTATGCACACAAACAAGCGCACGTATGAGTCTACTATAGCGTAATGGCGTGAGTGTTAATTACATCTTTAGAGCAGGAGTGCAGAACTGAGAAGGGAAAGGGGTAGTCATTGTTGGGAGTGATTTTGAATATATAAAGGTGAAGTTAATTGGCGTTTTCTAGAGAATGAGGCTACTCGCAGGTTTGGCGACATTTATGCAATTATTTTGTTGTTGTTGTTGTTGGTCACATCATCAGACCATATTTAAGGGATTTGAAATCAAGAAAAACAGTTTCTTTTGCGTGCTGCCATCTAGCATCCAATGATTCATTCTCTAAGAGTAGCAAAAGTTACTATGAAAAAGGACATAAACTATTGTTGGGATAGGCATAACAACTTTGGATGTTCATGTATTTAGTTGCCCATGAAGCATGGATTATTTTGCAGCAAAGTTCCAACGAAAATGATTTGCTAATCTGTTGCTCAGAATCAGAACACAAATTATAGATATTCATATATAAAGTCGCACATGGAGCATGGATTGTTTTGCAGCAATGTTCCTAAGAAAAGGATCGGTTGATTTGTTCATTAAGAATCAACATAAAAGCTATAACTTATTCATGTATAAAGTCACACATAGAGCATTGAATGCTGAGCAAGCAAAGTTCCTATGAAAAGTATCTGTTGTTCATTTGTTGTGTTTTTCAGAATCAGCATAAAAGTTATAGATAGTCATGTAAAAGTTCCATGCGACTGTAAACATGAACCTCAGCCAATGTTTGTATAGAGCTGTCGTGCCAAGTATATATAGTTTTTGTTGTAACTAAAATGTATCAAGCAAGTTCTGCGCTCCATGGAATCTACCTATGGTATCTTTCTATAGAGAATATTATATAGAACTTAGCTATTGTATCTTTCTACAGAATAACATTTAGAGCTGGAAGTATAGTACTGAAAGACACCATAGATCTTTCTATATAGAATAGTTAAGAGTACTTGGGCATAGATAGCAACATCCTTTACAGATTTGTATATAAAATCTGCCTATGGTATCTTTCTTACCTTTCCACGTTATCTCTCTACTCATATAGAGAAGTATACCTATGTCCTGTCCATTGCACTGCCCATCTTTCTATAAAGAATAGTATATAGAACTTAGCTATTTTATCTATTGTATCTTCTATATATATAAAAATGAATCGTGGTTCGTTCGGCTGCTTAAAACTTGAAAACGACTGGACCAACTTGGATTCTTCCTTCGGCGGGTTTGTTTGAAATTGTTACGTGAAGGTTCAGGAAAAAAGAAAAGTCGGGGAAACGGGGCGTGGCATCACAGGAATACATTTTTAGGCAATAACTTTGGAACCATAAGTCACACATCAATTAAATTTGGTACAAACTTGCTATTTAATCATGTCCTTCGTCCGAGGGAATGGGGTTGAACCGCCTATACAACTCAAATCTTTTAAATGGAATAGCTTCGGAATTGTAAGTCGCACAGCATTAAAATTTTGTATGACATCGTCCCATAGAAGTGTCATTCTACTGTTAAAATTTGATGGGCGTTGGATAAGGGGCGTGGCACATTTTTGATGACCCAATATTGCAGCAGAACTGTAAGTCGTACATCAATGAAACTTGGTATGAACCTACCATTTAGTCATATCTTTCGGCAGAGGGAATGGGGCGGGTATTTAACAAGAGGGCGTGGCTCCGCCCATACAACTCAAATCTTTTATATGGAATAGCTTTGGAATTGTAAGTCGCACAGCATTGAAATTTTGTGATTTGATCGGCGTTGGACAAGGGGCGTGGGACATTTTTTATAACCTAACAGTTACGCAGTAAACACACACACACATCAGTAAAACTTGGTACGAACTTTCCACTTAGTAGCACAATTCGACTAAAAGAAAGTTGTGAGCATTGACAAGGGGGCGTGGTACCGCCTGCTTTTTTATATACATAAATTGTTTCTCCTGAGTGACTGACTGACTCATCATCATGAACTATGGGTACTTCTTGAAGATTGAACCTCCGCTAAGAGGGGATTTTTTGAAATTCGGGGTCTAAAGGGGGCAAAACATATATTAAAGTGTTGTATGAAGAAACGTGATTTGAGATTGATTTCGAACTTCCTGCAAATAATGTAGATCAAAAATAATTCGACCCGTATTTTATAATTTTTGAGAATCAAATTTTAACTTAATTTATTTTACATACAATTTTTTTTTCCAGTTTAGTAATACGACTTTTTTAAAGCCAAGTACACTTTCCAAATGTGGTGGCTTATGTGACTTAAAGCATTGGAAACTAAATTTTTTCCCGATTTTTAGTAAAAATTTCATGAAATTTGATGCCTTGGAAGCGACGTTATTGCATCTGAAGTGAAAGTATGTTTGTGTCATCGTACAAAAATGAGCATCGAACAAAGATCCAATATTAACTTTTGTTTTAAAAATGTTTAAACTTTAACCGAAGAATTTGATAAACCAAGTTTATGGTGATGATTGTTTATACCGTGGTGGAGTTCATAACTGGTAAACGCGATTTAAAAACGATTGTTTGGACATAAATGATGACCAACTGAAATTCGCGATCACCGTAGATCAAAACTGAGCGCTAATTCATAAAAGATTAGTCAAAATCTTCATTGAAATTCTTGAAACTGGATTTAACCTTCGCTTTACTTATACCCGCCCGGGTGATATTTTTAATATTTATGTTTAATATCTGCACAAATTTGAAGGTAATTTTCAATAACACGGAAAAATATTTTTTTTAGAAATTTTGTTGATGTTTCTCATTATGTAAGTGTTCAATGAACCCTCTGGAAAGAAATCTTCTAATATTTTCCATAGTAAAAAAATAAATCATTAAAGTTAGGCCTTGTTTCGAAAAACGAACTATCGCCAGAGGAAGATACTAAATACTGAAGTATAAAAAAAAATCTATTTGGCATCCGTGTGAACGATATTGGTAAACGACGTATACAAAAATCTTTCGCATCTCACTAGCATAAATTTATCGCTTTAACTAAACTGATTTTAACTGAATATTAGACTTTTATCTTTTCAAAAAATGCTTTTGCCGATGAAAAAAGCGTTTTAAGAACGTAGAAACCATTCAAAAGGCGTCCCTAGCCTATGGAGTTTTCCTATCTTGAATAGTATATAGTAGCTTCGTATGCCATCTTGTAGTGTGCAGTGTACAGTACCTGTTTATGGCATATTTTTATATACAGGGTGGCGCAAATAGGAAGGAAAGGAATAGGAAGGATTTATTCATTTATTCATAAACAAATTAGAGCCAAACAACACTGGGTGACAACTTTTGCGCCACCCTGTAGAATAGTTTATGGTATCAGAATGGATCAAACATTACCTAAATTTATTATCTATTTCATCTCTCCTTATTTCAAAAAGTCTTAATTGCTGATTCTACATTAGAGAAGAATAAAAACTATATACACTTAGTGTTAAAATAATTCCATTCCCATACACTTAAAACTCTGATTACAAACAGAAAAACAGACAATTACATCAACAAAAATTTCAACGCCAATAATTTAATATTTTGATTGAATTTTCATTAAATTATTACAAAAAAAACCAACAACCTTTGACAACAAGAATGCAATAAGAATTTTTTATTTTTACAAAACATAATTAAAAACAATATCAACAACAACAACAACATCCAGCAAAACAACTACTTGTAATCCATTACATTCAATAGCAAAAACAACAATTGTAATAATTTGAACAAAAACAACTATATTGAGTACTTATATTTAAAAAGGACAAATACAAAAACAACTTTCCGCCCATGGCAAACATTACCAATAACAAACAATAGCAGCTATGCAGCAACAAGCAAAAGCAAATATGGCAAATAATAACACCCATGCATCAACATCAACAACAAAACATTCCCAAAAACAATAGCAACAATTACAAGTTACAACAATAACCACAACAAATCGAAATCGAGCGAAAGGAGCGGGGGGGGGGGGGGGGGGGGGAAGAAAAACTTCACGCGAAAGACATTAGCGTCGACAAAGAAAGTTGCACAACTGGCAACACGTCGCCCATACAACACCCACAAGCCACACAAATCACAATTTTGTGCTACAACACACACAAACATAAACATACAAGAGCACTACAACACACACACACATACTTACACAGAAAGACGCGCTGCGATGCGGCTCGAATAGCTCGAAAGCGGGAGAAAACTACACTTGTGGCATGCAACACACGTCCGCTGGAGACCGCCGCATGCAGCTCTCACGCTGCCATATTCTAGAAACACAAACACACACACACACGAACGCTGTTGTACGTGCAATTGTTTGAGCGTGTACGAGTGTAAGTGTAAGTTTGTTAAATTTGGTTCATGTTGCTTTTGCGCGACGTTATTCGCGGCAGGCAAATTAATTCCCGCATGCGTGCTTTGTATGCAAGTCTTTCGGCATTTTGCTATGCGGGTAAAGGACACCACAGCATAGCCGAGCCACAACATACTCGATGCACTTCTACAATTTTGTGTGTGTGTGTGTGTGCATGGACATGCTGGAATTACGCTTAAAGCAAACGCGGTGCATGAAGTGTGGCGTGGCGTGGCAGTTGTCTGGCATTAGGACAACTTTTCCCCTCCCTGTTGTGCTACATTAGCGTTCGCTCGCCTCCGCGCATTGCGCTCAGCGTGTCCCCCGCCATTGCAGCTTTGCCGCTACCGCACTTCTTCCGCTTCTTTCACAACCTCAGCGCACCGACTATTTTCATCATAAACTCAAATAATTTGCGCCAATTTATATTTACTTAGACCAGACAGCAGTGAGCGGCAAACTGACAGATGCGGCGCATTTTAACCATTTAATTTTTATTTTTGAAACAATTCACTAAATGACAAAAAAAATTGAATTAGAGAAAGAAATAATGACGTACAATTTCAGTTTGAAAATAAGTGAAAAAATGTCAGTAAATTAAAAAAAATAAATTAGTTTGTTTCAAGAACAGAAAGAGAAAGAATTATTCATAATTTCAGTTTAAAACCCAGTTTTAATTAAAAATTAAGCAAATTAAATTATTTACAACAAACAAATTAGATTAATATTATATAATTATTATATAAATATTATATAAATTATATAAAACAAAATTCATTAAAAATAAATTATATCAATTCAAAACAATATTAAACAATTTTACAAAGTAAAAAACTGTCGACAAATTGTTCAAAACAAATTATGGAAATTTCAATTAAATTTGATTTCAAATTTGTACTCTCGACTAGTTGCTCAAAATTAAAACAGAAACATGTAAAAATCAATTACTTCAATAAAAAAAACAATTTCAAAAAAGCAAAAACAATTTACGAATGTTTACTCTCGACATGCTGCTGAAAATATAAACAAAACCAACATAATTATAAATAAATTATTTAAAATAACACACAATTTCAGGAATTTCAAAAAAATTCACAAATTTTTACCCTTGACATGTTGTTGAAAAACAAAATATGTAAACAAAAATTTATTATAAATAAATAATTTCAATTAAAAAAGATAATCTAAAATACAAAACTCTTTGTTCTCAAGTTTGTAAACACAAATTAATAAAAACAAACTCAATCAATTATTTCAATAAAAACCATTTTTAAAAATGGTACAAAATTTTACAAATTTGTATAATACTTTCGACAAGTTGTGGAAAAAACATAATGAAAAAAAAAAAAACAAAATTCAAAATTTATCATTTTTTTCTATTAAAAAATTTTCAAATATAAAAAAAAATAAATTACAAATGTCTACTTTCGACACAAACTTTAATATAAATCAGTTATTTCAATACAAAACAAATTAAAGAAAATTAAAAAATGTTTAGAAATTTTTGCTGTCGACAAGTTAAAAACAAACTTTTAAAAATAACAAAAATAATTATAAATCAACTATTTCAATTCAAAAAGTAATTTTAAAATACTTTCAACTAAAACTAATTGAATTTAATTAACTATTTAATACGAAATTAATTAAAAATCAATTACTTTAATTAAAAAACCATTCAAAGAACATATTACAAATAATTTCAAAATGTAAAAAACTTTCGACAAGTTGTTAAAAAATTTAACTAAAAACAAAACTAATTAAAAATCAATTATTTCTATTAAAATCTATTTAAAAAAACAAAAAATTAAAACAAATTTACAAACAATGATCGCGGCAAGTTCGAAAAAATGAATTAAGAATAAAATTAATCAAAATCAAAAAATCAAATTCCAAGTAAAAACAACTAAACAAAATTTTATTTCAGTTTGGACAAGATGTTCAAAAATTAATAATTATAATCATAAATAAAAAAAAACTATTTCAATTAAAAAACATTTACAAGAAAATTATAACAACATTTATAAAATTTCAATAAATTTGTTCTTTCAACAAGTTGTTAATAAAAATAATTAAAAACAAAATTCAATAAAAAAATTAATATTTTAATTTGTATATTTTGTTTTTAAACAACTCTAAAAAAATTAAAAATTATTTATTGTTTTTAATTTATTGTTTTTGTATTAATCAAAAATCAATCAATTGATTTAAATATAATCTTACAAACATTTAAAAGAAGAATTTGATCTTTCAACAAGTTGTTAATAAAAATAATTAAAAACAAAATTCAATAAAAATAAATATTTCAATTAAAAGCAACTTTAAAAAAATTAAAAATAATTTCTTGTTTTTTAATTTATTTTTATTAATCAAAAAATTAATCAAAAATTGATTTAAACATAATTTTACAAAAATTCAAAAATTTAAAAGAAGAATTAATAACAAACTTCAAAATCATTGAAAAATAATTTTTAATAAAATGAAAAAAACTGTCAACAACTTTTCACTCTCAACAAGTTGTTCAGAAAACGTTTAGGGATTCCTTCCTTAAGCTTATAACTAAGTATAGGACTTTGACTATGACTATAATATATATGTTTGTATGTGTGTGCTTTTATTGCTCATACCAACGCTGCTGGTGGTCATGGTAGTGTGTATTTGTTGTTTTTGTTGCAGGGGTTACTAATAATAATAATAATAGCAGACACCATGAAAAGGCGCATAAAATGTCAGCTTTAAAATTTCTCATTTGCAAGCTTACCCGCATACACATAACTCTATGTATTTATTTGTACGCTTGAGTGTGTGTGTGTGTGTGTGTGTGTTGGTACAAAAAGCCTACACACTAATTGCTGTCTTTTTGCCGCGCTATCCTTGCAACGTGTTGTGCTGTTCCTGTTCGGATATGATTCAGCCACATAGATAGCGAACTTTGCATGCGAACTTGGCACAGCTACCTACACTTGAAGTCAGTTTTGTATCAATGTTGATAGATCTTCTAAGACTTTGAGCTTAGCCAATCTGACCAGATGTTGGGATCTGTTCAGATTGAAGGAGAGTTTGATAGACTTGGCTAACATCAAAGACAAATTAGCCATCTAGTCAGATCGTCCAGCAGCTTCAAGTTGAAGTTATGTATACTTTAAGTTTTAAGTATTGATAGATTTTCTAAGACTTAAAGCTTGGACTTGAGCTTAGGTTTAACTATTTAAGTATTGATAGATCTTCTAAGACTTAAAGCTAGGTCTAACTGTTTAAGTATTGATGGACCTTCTGAGACTTAAATCGAAGACTTAAGCTTAGGTCTAACACTTAAAGCACTGATAGATCGCCTAAAGCTTGAAGCTAAGACTTAAGCTTGAGTCTATTTATTTAAGTATTGATATATCTTCTAAGACTTAAAACTTAGATTTAAGCTTACGGTCTAGCTATTTAAGTATTGATGGACCTTCTAAAACTTAAATCAAAGACTTAAGCTTAGGTCTAACAATTAAAGCACTGAGAAATCTTCTAAGGCTTAAAGCTAAGACTTAAGCTTGAGTCTATTTATTTAAGTATTGATAGATCTTCTAAGACGTAAAGCTAAGACTTGAGCTTAGGTCTAACAATTAAAGCACTAATAGATCTTCTAAGACTTAAAGCTAAGACTTAAGCTTGGGTCTAACTATTTAAGTATTGATGGACCTTCTGAGACTTAAATCGAAGACTTAAGCTTAGGTCTAACATTTAAAGCACTGAGAGATCTTCTAAGGCTTGAAGCTAAGACTTAAGCTTGAGTCTATTTATTTAAGTATTGATAGATCTTCTAAGACTTAAAACTTAGACTTAAGCTTTCGTCTAACTATTTATGTATTGATGGACCTTCTGAGACTTAAATCTAAGACTTAAGCTTTGGTCTATTTAAATAATGATGGACCTTACTTACTTACTTACTTAGCTGGCGCTACAACCGTTTATCGGTCTTGGCCGAATCCAAAAGAGCGCGCCAGCCGGTTCTGTCCTGTGCTTGCTGGCGCCAGTTGGAGATTCCAAGCGCCGACAGGTTCTGCGACACTTGGTCTTTCCAACGTAGATGAGGACGTCCTCTTCCGCGGCGTCCACCTGAGGGTACCGTCTCGTAGACTCGCCTTGCCGGAGCATCTTCAGACATACGGGCAACATGGCCAAGCCAGCGTAACCGCTGTATTTTTATGCGCTTGACTATGTCCATGTCCCTGTATAGCTCATACAGCTCGTTGTTCCATCGTATACGGTACTCATCACCCACGCGGAGCGGACCGAAGACTTTGCGGAGTATCTTTCTCTCGAACGCTTTCAAGGCACGTTCATCGGTGGTCGACAACGTCCAGGATTCTGCACCATATAAAAGGACGGGGATGATAAGTGCCTTGTAGAGCGTAAGTTTTGTTCGTCGAGAGAGGGCTCTACTTCTCATCTGCCTACTGAGCCCAAAGTAGCACCTGTTGGCAAGAGTTATTCTCCGCTTGATCTCCAGGCTGACGTCATTGTTGGTGTTGATGCTGGTACCAAGATAGACAAAGTCTTTTACCACTTCAAAATTACAGCTGCCAACAGTGACGTGTTGTCTAAGACGCGAAGACTCTTTGTGTGTTGACAGGAGGTACTTTGTCTTGCCCTCGTTCACCGCAAGACCAACTTTGCCTGCTTCTTTCTGTAGACTGGAGTACGCCGAACATACGGCACGGCTATTGAGGCCAACGATGTCGATATCGTCGGCATATGCCAGTAGCATGACACTTTTGTGGAAAATAGTGCCAGCACGGTTCAGCGCCGCAGCGCGTATGATTTTCTCCAGCAGGAGGTTGAAAAAGTCGCACGAAAGGGGGTCGCCCTGTCTGAACCCTCGCTTGGTATCAAACGGCTCGGAGAGGTCCTTCCCGATTCTGACGGAGCTAGTAGTGGTGTTCAACGTCATTTTACACAGCCGTATCAGTTTGGCGGGGATACCAAAATCAGACATGGCGGCGTAGAGGCAACTCCGACTCGTGCTATCAAAAGCGGCTTTGAAGTCGACGAAAAGGTGGTGCGTGTCGATCTGTTTTTCATGGGTCTTCTCCAGGATTTGGCGTATTGTGAAGATCTGGTCGATGGTGGATTTACCAGGTCTGAAGCCACACTGATAAGGTCCGATCAATTTGTTGACGATGGGCTTCAGTCTTTCACACAACACGCTGGATAGGACCTTATATGCGATGTTAATCAGGCTGATCCCGCGGTAGTTGGCGCAGATTGCAGGATCTCCGTTCTTATGGATTGGGCAGAGCACACTCAGGTTCCAGTCGCTTGGCATGCTTTCTTCCGACCATATCTTGCAAAGAAGCTGGTGCATGCGGCTTGTCAGTTCCTCGCCTCCGGCTTTGAATAGCTCAGCCGACAGGCCATCGGCTCCGGCGGCCTTGTTGTTTTTGAGCCGCGTTATTGCTGTTCGTACCTCATTACGATCGGGTGGTGGTATGACTATCCCATCGTCAGCGACTGGGGGTTCGGTTTCAGCTTCATCGACGCCACTAGATCCACCGTTAAGCAGCTGCGAGAAGTGATCCCTCCATAACCCAAGCATGCTCTGGACATCTGTCACCAGATTACCGTTTTCGTCCTTGCAAGAACTGACCCCGGGTTTGAAACCATTTGTCTGGCGCTTGACCTGTTGGAAGAATTTTCGGGTCATATTCCTGTCTCCCAGCATCTCAAGCTCCTCACACTCGCGTCTTTCCACATCCCGTTTCTTGCGCCTGAAAAGACGTCTCTCTTCCCTCCTTGCCTCGCGGTATCGCTCCGTTGTGGCTCTCGTTGCGGCCATCCGCAGGGTGGCTCTGTATGCTGCGTCTTTCGCTACGGTGGCGTCTCGGCACTCGTCGTCATACCACGCGTTGCGCGTCTCGCGGAAGTAGCCAATCGTCGCTTCGGCTGTTGAACGCATGCAGCAGGCGATAGCATTCCACTGCGTGTTCACGTCGCTATCGGGCAAAGGAGTGCTTTTAGTAAGCTGGAGTGAGAGTTGAGTTGCGAAGTTCCTGGCTATCCGTTGTGACTGTAGCTTTTTAACGTCCAGCTTTCTTTGTGTGCGTTGACGTAAGCTTTTCGCTGCGCATAGGCGCGTGCGTACCTTGGCTACAACAAGGTAATGGTCCGAGTCGATGTTGGCTCCTCGGATCGTACGTACGTCTAGCACACTGGAAACATGCCGTCCATCTATTACAACGTGATCAATCTGCGATCGCGTTGATTGATCAGGGGATAACCAGGTAGCCTTGTGGATGTTCCGATGCTGGAATCTGGTGCTACAAACTACCATGTTCCTTGCCGCGGCGAAGTCGATTAACCTCATACCGTTGTCTGAGGTTTTGTCGTGGAGGCTGTATTTTCCGACGGTCGGGCCAAAAACGCCCTCTTTGCCCACCCTGGCATTAAAGTCGCCAAGCACGATTTTTATGTCGTGGCGGGGGCAGCGCTCGAATGCTCGCTCAAGGCGCTCGTAGAAGCCGTCTTTGACTTCCTCGTCTTTCTCGTTCGTCGGGGCATGCACGCAAATCAGGCTTAGGTTGTGGAATCGAGCCTGGATTCTAAGAATTGCTAGGCGGTCATCGACGGGTGTGAAGCTGGAAACAAGATGTCGTAGTCTCCGGCCAATAGCAAAACCGACTCCGAATTCGTGTTTGGATTCATGGCAGCTGTAGTAGATGTCGCAGGTAGTTTTTTTCGAGCATCCCTGCCCCGTCCATCGCATTTCCTGGAGTGCGATGATGTCAGCTTTGTATTTATCGAGGGCATCTACCAGCTGGATTGCTGCACCTGGTCTGTAGAGTGTTCTTACGTTCCAGGTACATATCCTTAAGTCGTTGTCCTTATAACGTAGGCGGCGGTCGTCATCAAGTTGGGGGGTCCATATCCGAGGCTGGTTTGGATTTTTCATTGGTTTTTTTTTTACGTGGTGGGTCCCAAACCCAACGCACAACCCTTTAACCCTGGGGAGGGTCGCCGCACACATCAGCTCACTACGGACGGATGACCGTAGCTATCCAGGGGGCTCCACGAGGAGGCTGTGTGTCGACTTGGATTGAAAAGGAACAAGGATCGTGCTGGCATTCGCCAAGTTAAATGCTATCAGACACTTTGCCTTGTATTCTCGCACCCAGGCCCCCCTGATTGACCTTCTGAGACTTAAATCGAAGACTTAAGCTTGAGTCTATTTATTTAAGTATTGATAGGTCTTCTAAGGCGAAAAGCTAAGACTTAAGCTTAGGTCTAACTATTTAAGTATTGATGGACCTTCTGAGACTTAAATCTAAGACTTAAGCTTTGGTCTATTTAAGTAATGATGGACCTTCTGAGACTTAAATCGAAGACTTAAGCTTGAGTCTATTTATTTAAGTATTGATAGATCTTCTAAGACTTAAAGCTAAGAATTGAGCTTAGGTCTAACAATTAAAGCACTAATAGATCTTCTAAGACTTAAAGCTAAGACTTAAGCTTGAGTCTATTTATTTAAGTATTGATAGATCTTCTAAGACTTAAAACTTAGACTTAAGCTTTCGTCTAACTATTTAAGTATTGATGGACCTTCTGAGACTTAAATCGAAGACTTAAGCTTGAGTCTATTTATTTAAGTATTGATAGGTCTTCTAAGGCGAAAAGCTAAGACTTAAGCTTAGGTCTAACTATTTAACTTTGATGGACCTTCTGAAGACTTAAATCTAAGACTTAAGCTTAGGTCTAACAATTAAGGCACTGATAAATCTTCTAACACTTAAAGCTAAGACTTATTTAAGTAATGATAGACCTTCTAAGACTTAAGCTTTGGTCCAACTATTTACTTATTGATAGATCTTGTAAGACTTCAAGGAAAGACTTAAGCTTAGGTCCAACTATTTATTTTAGTATTGATTGATCTTCTAAGGCTTAAAGCTGCTGAAAGTTTAAGAATTGATAGATTTTCTAAAACATAAAACTGTTGTTCATTGCAGGTCACTCAATAGGGGTTGTTTTCTGTAACTGGAGACTTAATTCTTAATGTAGATATAACGATTCATCCAGATTGACTCAGTCGTCACTGAACTGGAGACTTAGTCTTTACTGCAGTCCACTTAATTGGGGTCCCTTTTCTTAAACTGGAGACTTAATTCTTGCTTCTGAGGTATTGATTCATGCAGGTTGATCCAGTCATCGCTGAACTGGAGATTTAATCCTTACTGCTTGATTCATGCAGGTTGATCCCGTGATCACTGAACTGGAGACTTAATCCTTACTGCAGGCCATTTAATTGAGGTACCTTTTCTGTAGCTGTAGATATAACTTTTACTGCAGAGGTATAGATGCATCCAGGTTGATCCAGTCATCACTGAACTGGAGACTTAATCTTTACTGTAGGCCACTTAATTGGGAATTTGTTCTTTAACTGGAGAGATAATTCTTACTGCTGAGGTATTGATTCATGCAGGTTGTTCCTAAACATTTCAAAATGTATTATGAACTGCAATTCTGCAAACACCTGAAGTCATAATTTTAAATCGTAAAGCGATTATGGACAGCTGCCGTTGCAACCACAACAAAGACTGTAAAATGGCATCCCTTCTTTGGGCGCCTCAACTAACCCCTCCACATCTAAAACCACAAATCATTCTTTCACAGCTGCAATACACAAATCCCCACATTCAATTGTGTCTGACTGCCAAAGCACTCAGACGCCATGTCGCGCCCCCCATTTAGAGTGACCGCACTGAGGTCATCTCCATTCAGACGAATGCAACAAAGATGCTTCGCGTGAACGACATAAATGGAATAAAATGCAAAGCACTGCATAAAAACTTGTTCTCGATATAAATTTAAACAATAATATTTCGCAGCCAAATGACACTTTTTGCATAATAAAAGCATCAACTGAGTGCTGCGCTTACTGCGCTTTGTTGGTGGTGCTGGTGCTGGTGGCTGATAAAACTGACGTTGCTGCTGTTTTTTTTTTTCACAAGTGTAGCTTTACGGCAAGTGGACATTGCAAGTAAATAAAGCGAAAGTTGAGCGCTGGTTGCTGCGGGCGAGGGACGAGGGACGAGAAAGGCAGACGCATAATTATTGCAGCGGCCAAGTGGCTGCAACCAACCGAGTGACGGCGCACGTAAATGCTAAACAAGTTAAGATGCTGAAATTAAGTTGGCAGGAACAAAGGACAATAACGGCAGCAGATGAATAAGAAGAACAAGAAGACATGAAATGGCCGACTATGAAAAGCAAAGAAAGCCCAAGCCAAGAATGGGAGGGGGCGAGTCATAAAATATGAGGGAAAAAAATTGGCAAAGAAAGCTAATCATAGAAAAAGAAAAGAAGATGGCGTTGTGTATTTGTATGTGTGTGTGTGTGTGTTTGTTTGTATGGACACACAACGCTCTATGAGCGCAGTAGTTGAAGTGGAAAAAATTGTAAGCGGGCTAATTTTAGTCTCGAGCGAAATCTTACGCTTGCAAGCCGGCAAATAAAAGCGAAGCGGCACAATAGCGACTGGCAGTGGCTGGCGGCACGCTGGCACAAGGCAGACAGGCAGAACACGACAATGCCACCAGAATAATGGAATTTAAGTAAAGGTCCTGTAATTCTATGTGTGAGCGAGGCACTCAGAGAGAGAGAGAGTGAGAAAGAGAGAAAGAGGGGAACAGCAGAGCGCGCACAATAACTGAATGTATGACAGCAATAAAAATGCAAATGCGCTAAAGTTGCACGTGGGTGTACAAGATGGCAAAAGGTGGAAGCGAACAACAACAACAAGAATAGCAACAACAAGAAAAGCAGGCAGCAAAGCGGCTGCTTGCAAGTGATTGCAGTGATTGGAAGCGTGTTTGTAAGTGCACAATGCAGTCATATAACGGTGCGTATACACACACACATATTCATATATAAACAAACACAAACACACACACATAGAAGCACACGAAAGTTTTGAGCAATGGCCACATGCAGGTGGCAACCCTGTTTAAGGCAATAAAAGTTGCTGTCTTTTTATGTGTGTGTGTGTTTGTGTTTGTTAGTGTGCAATTGCCGCAGTTAGCAGCATCTGATAAAATAATGCGCCTTTGCAATATTCATAATGTGCCCGGCATACGTTTTAATTTTTTTGTTTTTTCCCAATGCTTAGCAAGGCAGACAAGCGACCAAAGACAAATGCGGCCATTGTCAGTGCAACTTCTGTGCTTGTTCTGCGGTGTTATTTCTACTACAATAAGTATTTCATGTTGTTGTTGTTGTTGTTTTCTTAGTTGGCATTGTTTTAGTTGATGGCCTCAAAAGTCGTTGCAGGAAATTAAGTGGTTGTAACAACCAGGTTGTTATTGTTGTTGTCTTTGGTCACGTTGCATTGAAAACAATGCAAATACATGTTTTATTTCTTACAAAAGGCGTTTTTAAGTGGGTGAAAAAGTTTCGAAAACAAACACAAAAATATTGAATTTACATAAAAATATATATCTTCCTTAACACAAGAAAGACCATGCAAAATGTTTTATTTCTTACAAAAGGTGTTTTTAAGAGGGTGAAAAAGTCTCGAAAACAAACACAAAAATATTGAATTTACATATATAAAAATATATATCTTCTTTAACACAAGAAAGACCATTGTGGTCATTTTGACGGTTTATAAATATATGTTTTTTTTTAGTATTTCCAGCAACTTTTGCTTTGATGACTTTTATATTTTTATTGGGTTCTACAATTACAATTAGCCAAATGCGATGCATAATTTTCGAGATATCAGCGGATATAATATGTAGTCTTTGTAGGTATGGAAAAGTTGCAGTATTTCTAGTGTTAAAAGTTTATTGTATATTATTGATAATGCGTATTTGTTTTACAACAAAACCATACATTTTCCGTCTCTGAAACCATAAATTTTCGTTCTCTGATGAAAGTTATTTAAAAAAAGGCGAAAGCTGCAATTCTTATGAAGTACAAAAATTCTAATTTATTTGAGGATCAGTATCTTAAATCATAAAAAGGTACAAAATAAATGAAGCGAGAATAATTAAATTTTGACACGTGATCAAGGAGATTTGGGGTTTTAATACACTTACTTTTCAAGAAAATTCAATTTAAATTTTCAAGGATATAAAGGATTAAAATTTTCAAAGTACTTTTTTAATATCCTTTTTCTAGAAATATATAAAAAATCAATTTTATTTAAATTCTTGAGCCTTTCCTCTTTCATTTGATATACATATCGCCATATTCGAACGAGGTTAAGTATTTTTTAAATTTTTTTCATTTTTTATGCCCTTCAAAATTTTGAAGTCCTTTTAAAAGGACAAGGGATGTAGAAATGAAAAACTGAGTACGCAGTATTACTATGTTTGGTCTCTAGTTTCACGCCCATATTTATTTTTTCCGGTGTGAATAATTTTTTTATTTTTTGTCGCACGGTGTAATTAAACTTCGAATGATCTTCGCTTCTGGCTGTATTTCTCATACTTCTCGCTCTAATCTGGTCTTGGATTAGGTTAGATGGAGAAGACCGCACTTCTACTCGTAGGCCAAAATGGCCCACTGCATTCCTTATTTTTTCCCCCTCTAAAGCTAATCAATCTTGTCAAGAAAACAGGCCAATTAACTGCTCCAAACTTTTTCGTTTGATTTCATGTTTTCATTAAATCGATAGATTCAAGTGACATATGGGATATGGCTTTAAATTTGGAATGGATTATGGAAACACATTTAATCTGGATAAATATTTTCCATACTTCAAATCAAGGACTATTTGATGATACGTAAAAGTGGTCCGTTGACTTATAATATATGGTTAGAAGTTATAACGTAACAAGTTGAGGTAAGAACAGATGATATCTTGTAGCACCTCACCGGATATTGTAAATCTAATAGAATTTCGTATACCTATTGCGTGTTTATTTTTCAACAAAACCATAAATTTTCCTTATCTGAAACCATAAATTTTCGTTCTCTGATGAATCTACTGGAATATTGTGCTTCAGAGAAGAATAATTTGTAGCTATTTTTAGAAATTTTTATAAAGCAACAAGTTTTCTTTATTGTGTTTTTTTTCATGTCTATGATGTTTACTGTGTTATAGATTGCTGCAGTCTCTTTTAAGCTGAGGTCACTGTGATCCAAGGATTATTTTAACATTTTTGAATGCAATCCATGTGTTTTCACATTATTTTAGGCTCTCTACGCATATCAGAAGTAGCTGCGAGTTTAAGTTGCGTACAAGTTGCGTTCATGACGGACAAGTTTGCCAACTTCACCTTCGAAATTGGAGTAAACATAACATTTTACTCAGACCGTTCATTAGACCAGAAACTCTGTCGTTAACATGCCTACAATATTTTTTTTATTCAGACATGGTATGACAGCTAGTTGGACATCTGTAGTGGATTTTGGGATAAGCTTAGATAAGATTTTGGCCCAGCCATCCATTCTTAAAGCTCTGGATTTAGTCTAAAAAACATTTAATACTTTTCTTGTAGAACATATGAACATTTCAGGTAACTGTAGGACAGCTGCACTTGCTCGACAAGGCACTATTGAGCAAATGAGCCCAGATCTGGCAACTCTCGGAATCCCTCTTCGAACTTGTAAGCGTCTAAGCTGTGATTTCAACCTGTACAAACTCCATAAAATAAACACTTTTTGCGCCAAATCCGACTCTTCGGCGTTCTAGAGAACTTCTCTCACTTAAAAGGGACCAGCATGATACGAAAATTAGTAAAAATAATACATTTGTAGTTCGTATCACTGGATTGTGACAAAGTTGAAATTCTTTAACGCAGTTCACGATCACTCTTATCAGTGTTTCTCAACCTATCACTTGTTTCACATTACTGATTCACTATTCAGTTTCACTTTACTTTCCTTATTCAAGAAATCAGCCTTGAAAACACTCGAAATATTCCGATTTTTCTTGATCGTCTTTAGCTTTCTCTACAAATTTTCCTTTATTGCTCAATTGCTCAAAATGCTTTCTGTGAAGTCGTAAATTGATTCATGGGTATAAGAAAAAGTCACATGAAGCCATGTCGGGTGCATACAAAGCTTGCTGAACAGTTTTAACATTGTTTTTGGTTGAATAAATGCTTACAAGATAAGCTTGCGACAAATATTTTCTCCTCAAACACTTTAATACGCTCACGTAATTATCCTTTTTTACTGGCTTGGCGGAAGAAATTCGTAGTCTTAGTTATTTGAGTTTTAACTCGTCTGAGAAATGCCATTTCAATGATTGTTGGTTAGTTTCGATGTCATAGAGTCATAGAGTGATTAGCTCTTTAGGCGATTTGTCGGAGACAAGACTGATATGCATCAAGTCCTATCTTGGCGATGCTTAGCATTCTCTGTCATTTAGAAAGATTTCATATTTATAGGCCCATGTCTCGTTGCCGGTAATGATGCTGTCAATAACATTTTGCCCCAAAAAGAAAGCATTTCTTTAGCGACATCCATCCGATGTTTTTTCTGTAAGAAATTCGGCAAAACTTGTAGAACACCGCAATCACTGACTTGTTTACAAAACTGTCACAGACAACTAGTTCGCAAACTGTTTTTGTTCTAGAAGCTCTAACAGGTTCTTGTTGCAGGGTATATGAGTTTAGTTCAAAACTCTTTTCTTGATGAAACGGAAAACTGCATTGAGTGAAATACGAGTATTTGTCAAACACTGACAGCCCACAGATAATTTGACAGCTGATAGTTGCTTTGACAGCTAACAGCTGCTTTGACAGTCCTTCCCTTTCAAAAGGCCATTCACGCAAATAAACATCACTTTTTATTAAAAAAACAAATTAAAAGCAAAAGTATTATTCAAAACATTTACACCCACTACCAATAAATTTATTTATTACCACCTGATCTCAACAAAAAATTTCACTTTCAATTAAATCTCACTTTTTTGTCGTCATCAATTCCAATTCAGTTGCAGCCATTATCGGTTTAAGTTTCATTCACACCGACACTGAAAAGCACGAAACCGATAACGATGAAAAATTCAAAACTCATTCAGAGTGAAATGTGTTTTGGTTAAATTTTTTGTAAAAATATGCAAAAGCAATCAAAATAAAAAAACAAAAAGCAACGCTTTGTGAATTTCTCGCTTTTCTCGTCCATATTTTTGTTTTTCTGCGCAAAAAATTCACAGCGCAGAAAAAACTTACAAACGCCGGAAGCGATATACAAACGCAAACAATACGTTAAGAATTAAAACAACTAGACAGGAACACACCACAAAAACAACAAACCCAATACACACAAAACGTGCAAAAATGACATTTTAATCTCACTGACGGCCGACTGCGGCGAGCTTTGCAGGCTTCGTGCGAGGCGTTGGTGTTGTTATTTTTTGCGGCAGTCAATCGGCAAACGCACGCACGCACACCCACACCCACACACATGTACAGTTACAGTTACAGTGTGGCACATATGAATTTTTCATAGGCAAAGTCGCTGCCGCTTTGACGCTCAACTTGACGTTTGTCAAAATATTTCACTTGCTTGCTTCCCACTTTTGGCAGCATTTTTTCCCCATCTTTCGTGCAGACTTTTGCTCAATCGAGGGGGAGGAAACAAGAGGGGGGGACGAACATATTTTAATTAAATTCAACTGCAATGCTATCGTCGTCAAAGTTTCTTTCTTTCGTCTGTCTTTCGCTGCTCAAATTTGTTGCTTTGTGCCGCTTTGCTGTTTTGTAATTAATTTGTGCAAGTTTTTTGTTGTTGCTGTAATAAAAAACCGCCACAACACACAATTAGTACGTAGACAGAAGTGTATGTTTTAAGAACCGGCGGCACTTGAGCGTCGCTCAGAAAGTATGCAATTTTTTTTAATTTTAAAATGAAATTCGCCACGGCAGCCAACAACGTTGAATTGTTTTCCACGTTAACCACTAAAGACGCTGCTGCTTTAATTCCAATTATGAAAAAGTGAAAATAACATAAGTAGTCGAAATCGTACATCGTGGAAATGTTTTAATTAAATTTGAGAAACGTTTTGAGAAACGTGAATGTCTGAATGTGAAATGTGAATGTGTTGGTGCGCACTACCGCAGCTGATATGAGTGCTGTTTGTATCTGCTTTCGTTGGCGGTATTCACAATCCGGTTGACAAGAGCCATGACGAAGAAGTAAAGAAACAAATTGCTAAATGCTAAATATCAAACAACTTTTGGCTTTTGCAGTCTTGTTCGAAAATCTTTGAGCAAGTAAATTTTCTACATTAAACAAATAAGTATATTTTTTTTACATTTCGCAACTCTTTTCTTTACAAAATCGAACATAGAAACAGTCGCCCAACATCTTTTCTGACTTCAAATTGTGTGAGCTTTCAAAATCTGGGCTTTTAGCAACTTTTTTTGGTACCAAATCCAACGTCAAAACATTCGGCCAAAAATTTGTTCTGACTTCAAATTGTCTGAGATTTCAAAATCTTATCTTTTAAAAACTCTTTTCGGTAAAACATCGAACGCTAAAATTTTATTTTACTTAAAATTGTCTGAGCTTTCGTAATCTGATGTTTTAGAAATTCTTTTCGGTACAAACTCGAACGTCAAAAAATTTGGTCAACATTTGTTCTGACTTCAAATTGTCTCAGCTTTTAGCAATCATTTGTATACAAATCTGACCGTAAAAAAATTTGCTCAACATTTGTTCTGACTTCAAATTGTCTAAACTTTCAAAACCTCAGCTTTTAGCGACTCTTTTCGGTACAAAATCAAACGTAAAAAAATGTTATCACAATTTTTTCTGACTTCAAATTGTCTGAGCATTCGAAATTTGAGCTTTTAGCAACT
This sequence comes from Melieria crassipennis, assembly GCA_963668005.1. Taxonomy (NCBI): domain Eukaryota; kingdom Metazoa; phylum Arthropoda; class Insecta; order Diptera; family Ulidiidae; genus Melieria; species Melieria crassipennis. The sequence goes on along the minus strand of OY764963.1, from coordinate 98,422,742 downwards.
CTTTTTTGGTACAAACTCAAACGTTAAACATTCGGCCAAACATTCATTTGACTTCACATTGTCTAAGCTTTCGAAATCTGCAATTAACACTACAACGCCCTCCAATCTAACCTCCTTAGATGAAGACATTTTGACTCCCGTTAGTTCATTAATTTTACATTTTTTTACATTTTATTGTTATAAACCTACAAACATGAAATTTTAACTGTATGTATATTTTAAAAAAATATCCAGCTAAGATGGATTTTTTTTTAATTCGGGGTCTAAAGGGCATCGGAGCCAAAACATGGGTTAAGGGTTTGTATGAAGAAATGTGATTTAATGAGCCTATTGATTTAAAAAAACATGAATAAATGGGCCTATTGACTTCAAAATTTGTGAAAACACTTAAAACCAAAAATAATTAAACATGTGTTTTTTATTTTTGTGAAAATCAAAACCTAAAGTGGTAAAAAAAGGTTTAAAGTATGGAGTATCCAAATTTTGTGGACCTTTTGACTTTACACTTAGTGAAAGTATTTTAAATGTGAAATAATTCGATATATGTTTTTCAAAATCAAAATCTGACGGAGTCAACAAAGTTTAGATGTAGAAACATTATTTTTATGGGTTTCTTAGTTCAAACTTGATAAAGGACCTAAAATCAGAAATAATTCGATACGTGTTTTTAAGTTTTCGAAAATCAAAATCAGACGCTGTCAATCATGGGTTAAAAGTTTGCTGAAATTGAAAAAAAAAACAATTATGAATCAATGGAACTATTCACTTCAAACTTGGTAAAAGTGTTCCAAATAAGAAATAATGCGACACGAGTTTCGAAACTTTTTTGGAAATCTGAATCTTACAGGGCAACAATAGGTTAAACGTTTTTATAGGAAAACGTGATTTAACACTAGAATGCCCGAAAATCTGACCTACCTAAAATGCCCATAGGTAGTCATTTTGACTACCATATTGTTTACTGACTTTTTTTTTATTTTATTGGTTTTTAAGTAGCAAATATGAATAAATGCACATTATATTAAATTAAAATAAGTACTCCATTTTTATTTTTTATGGTTTACAAAGAAAATTCACTAAAATATAATGGCGTACTTTACACATCAATGGGATAAAATGGAATGAAACTTGGAATTTGTGAATGAACTTTGTGTGTGAATCTTTGATTGAAAAACTTGGGAATTGTCACAGCCTACTATGATATTTTTTTTTTAATATTTGCAATTATTTGAAATTTTCATATTTCGCTATTGAAGATGCATATTTGTCTTTTTATCAATAAGATTTGCTGAAAATTGTATATAGGTAGTCAAAATGACTACCTTTGGGCATTTAAGGTAAATTTTGCAAAATTGGGGTAAACAATTTTTTTACAATATTTTTAATTTATTTATTCCATTTAGCTTTAAAAACTAATAAAAGTCACGTAAGCTATGTTTTTAGAAAGCGATGCAACAAAAGTTATTTACAATAAAAGACCTCAAAGTAGTCAAAATGACTCCCTTGGGCATTCTAGTGTTAATAGTAAAACCATTTCAAATAAAAAATAATTCGACACGTGTTTTTCACTCCTCTTTAATTCTTAATCTAACAGGGCAATAATGGGTTAACGGTTTATATAGAGAAATATAAACTAATGGGCTTTTTGACATAAATATGGTAAAAGCTTTTCAAATGAAAAGGAATTAAATTTTTTTGATAATCAAAATCTGATGGGGTCAACAATGGGTTAAAAATTTGTATTGAAAAACATGATTTAAGTTTTTTTTTTTACTTCAAACTTATAAAATCGCTTGAAATGATAAATAACTAAATTTTTTTTCGAAAATTAAAATTTAACCCTAATTCCCAGAATTTTAAAAGCAACGTAAACCCAGAAGTGAGACTGTCAGGCTTATATGAGCTAAAGTACTGAAAACATTTGTTTAAAAAGTACAAAAACTGTCTAAAATGTTAAATTTATAAATGCAATATAATTCTAACATTCAATTAGAGGATTACATAAAATAATGGAATCGAAAATCTTTTGGATTTATCACCATTTGAAATCTTTAGTGAGACTGTGAGGCTCACTTCTGGGAATTATGGTTAAGGAGACACACCCAAAGAGCTAAGAGATGTATTTTTCCCACTGAATTCATGAATTGAAGAAAGTACAGAAATCATTCAACGCATGTGAAGTTTGTTTATGTTAATGTTTATGCGAATAAACATAAATAAACATTAAAAAGTAGCATAAAGCAAGTAAAGATTATTTCAATTAAATCATAAAATTCATGCCTATAAAGCAGCCGAGTCCTGCTAGCTCCTTATAAAACAAAAACAAACAAATGTTTAGAATTCAGAAATCATATAATTCTGAAATCAGCTAAACTTTTTTAATGAACAATACTTAAATTAAAACTGTTTCATTGAAAACTTATCATACACAAGAAAATAGTCTTGTATTGACTTCATGTCAGCAGTTGTTTCCTTAGACTTTGAGGCTATGGTAGACCGAATTCTAGTTTCTTTTCAATAATCCAATGATTGCAGAAAACCTTAGTATACAAATCTAATAAAAAAATGGTGCCAATTAATGTTGCAATCTGCCAACTAATTATTTAAAGTTGCGCATTTGCTGTCATTCAGCCATAACTTGTATGATTAGTAGCAAGTAATGTTTTGTCGCTCAAGTGATAATATTTAATGCTACTACTTTCATCTCACATAAGCATCACCTCAGTGCCTATTGGAAAAAATGTAATTTAAATATTTATAGCCCAACCTGGCGCTCATCAAAACCCCTTTACAGCGCATAGCTAAGTAAACAAACTTGCAAATCGAAACCAAAATCACTCATACGCCAACGTGGCCCATTCAAAAACTGCCCCAAACGGCGCACTCTAAACTCTAAACGTTCGCTTTTGATTAATAGCTTCGATTGTTTGCAGCTACCTTTGGCTGTTGTATAAATAAAATTCTTTAATATTTTAAAATTTTTTTCTCAATTTAACCAAAATGTAAAGGCTTCGCTCAGCAGACGTGCCAAACGTCTTCTAAAGCCAAATTGATGTTGTACATTTTGTGCTTGGTTAACGAAAAACACAACATATATGTATGTATGTTTGTTTGTATGTATATGTGTGTGTGTATGTGACTAGGTGTCCATTTGGTGCGTTGCATAAAAATGGCCATGAAACATTTTTATGGCCATTAATTTTCTACAAATTAATATTAAAACGTGCTACGGTGCTGGGCTTTTCTATTTTCAAAGTCAGGCACATTTGTCATGAGGCACACCGGTGCATGTGTGTGTGTGTGGGTCGGCTTGTACGCTTGTACGCATGTCGCATTAACACTCGACCATAAATCATCATTTGATAAGGTGCCCGAAAAAACACAGAACAGACACAACCAATCAAATGCAGAAAAGAAACAAAAATGACTATGCAAAAGGGAGAGAAAAATGTAAGAAAATTGCTGCAGCCAAATAGCGGTGACAGCGTGTTTTGATCAAATTGAAAATGAAAACATGATTGTTGTTTTTTTTTTGTCAATAAATTGCAGTCAAATCACATCGTAATTGAGCGACGAGCTGGCAGCAAAGTCAATGCGCTGTTCACTGCCTGTTGGACTGTGGCGTAACTTTGAGCGGAGGCCAAGAAACTCAGCAGAAAAAAAATCTCAGTTACACAAATAGCCTTGGCGCACTTTTACGGTCTTCTGCCGTTTCGTTTGTTTTTGTTGCTGGCATTTCGAAATGATTTCGCGCTTTGCCTGTCGCTTTTTCATGCTTTCGCTGCCAGTGTTTTTTTGTTTGATTGTTGATATCTTTTTCGGATTATTTGTCGTGCTCTCACTTTGTCACCGCAATGTTTTAAACACACTCGACCGAGAGGATATTTCCTCGCTTTCTGTCCTCAATGGCCGCCACGCAGCGTTGGTGCGCTGACGCAACCAACCAAAGTCAATGACGCAGCAGTTTGCTTCCTTTGCGTGCACATCGCTGACGCTGTCAGCGATAAATGATGTCGCCAATCAATGCTGGCAGCTGCGCACAAAATTTCGCTTATATCGCACAATTCAATCAATATTCAATTTTTTCAGCTAATATCTCAATTCAAGTCAATTCATTTCATTTCGTTTCGTTTTGTTTGGCCAGCAAACAAAATTTGCCTGTTTGTGTCTGTGTGTGTGTTGTATGGTTTTACCTAGTGTTGTTGTTGTTGTTGCAATGTCAACAAACTTCTTTATTAGAATTGATTGCAGTGTATTCGAAGGGTCACCGAGCAGTGCGGCGCTATTGAGTCGCTCTTTTCTGGTTTGCAACAACAACATCGACAACTCGCTGTCGCTGACAATGGCCTGTCGATCATGTTTGAATTGTCTGTTCGGCGCATGCACACATTGTTTATCTGTTTGACTGCTTTTACTTGTTTTTTGTTCAGTTGTTTGTTTGGTCATGGTGATTGTTGTTCTGTGTTGCTGAATAATGGCCAAAATAATTGAAATCAAATAAAAATGATTCGCTCATGTGGAAGACAGCTGGCAGTTGGTTCACTGTGTTTGTTCTGCTTTGTTTGTTTCGTACTTTCGAACTTTATAATTAGAGCAAAAATTATTTAAATTTACTTGGCCAAGTTCCGTTATGAACAACATGAATGTGTTTTTTCGACCAACCCAACAGGTGGTATGAGTGACTTTACATAATTTAATTCGTGGTTGTTTTTAATACAAACTTTTCTTTTTTATTAATTTTTAAGGCAGTTGAACTGTGTGAAAGCGTACAAAAAGTAAACATGTCAGAATTAAATCGAAAACACTTTGAAGATAATTTGGGTGATGATTTTTGAGTGTTACCGTTACATACCGTTACAACGGTTACAGATTTTTAGAACAAAGCCAATACGACTGGGCCGAATCTAATTTGGCCGAGACTGAAGTAGAAGCTGAAATGCATTCTTAAACAAGTTGACTGTGATTCTTTAGGTTCAGAAGCATGAACAAATTTCGATAACACTGTACAACACAAAAAAAAATAACAAGATTCTAACAACGGATTCTGGTAGAGGGGACCAAAAAAAATACACGTGTATCGGCGTTTTGAAAGTTTACGTCTGCATTTTTTTTTAGGGGGGGTCAAAGTTTTCCCCTTTTTGCTCATTCTCATGGTGAATCGGCATACGAAAACCATGTAACCTCACATTTTAGGTATTTGATGTGTTCAGCAATTTCGTGTAAAATACTACGAAGAACATTTTTGTGGAGCATTTTAACCCTGTAGCTCCTATTTATTGGGTCAATTTGCCCCTTTTTTCTAAAATGGCAAAAATGTCCTGTAAAACAGGACTTTTTAAGAACAAAATGTCCCACGAAAATATTCGCCATAAAATTCGACTATAGGTCTCTGAATAAATCAAAGCTCAGAAAGTAACTTGAACGCCAGAAATAAGCCAAAACTGAAAATGTGTTTAAGTGTTTATTTCGTACTTAATCAAAATTAGTACTAAAATGTCCTACAAAACTTGATTTTTGAGGGTTAGTGTGTATGGGAAAAATGTTAAACGCAAAATTTCAGAACCATGTTATTTTGAAACAAAATTGATTTTCTTGTGCAGTGTAATTTGCAATTTTAGTGTCGTTAGGTCACTAATGGAAGAATGGTTGGAAAAACGTTCAGAAAGGGCTTGAAATTGGTTTAAGTGTCGAAAATACATTTTGATTTTTGCTTCATATATGTAAATCCAAAAGTTGACAAACTCAAGACCTCATTTGTATGGGAGGCGCCCTGTGGTGGTGCATTTTTGAATTTTAATTAATTTTGTATGTTTTTTCATTCAAGAATGTTGCCTACCGCTGAATAAATAATTTAAATCGGCTCAGTAGTTTCCGAGATTACAAATGGGGCGTAAATTCCTTAGAAAATGATTAGTTTTGTAGGGCAGCCCCCTTAAGAGATTGAGATAGCGGTTCGGTATGTATGGAAAAAATATTCAAAAGGAAAGATAAATGGGCATCGGTCTTACATTTGAAAGGTGTAGTTCCAACCGCCGTGGCAGCCGCCGTGGCTCAGTTGGTTAGTGCGTTGGACCGCGAGTCGCAGGCAGCAACCTCAGGTTCAAATACTGCCTGTAATAACACCTAAAAAAAATAACGGGAAAACTCGTTTTCTCTTTCGGTGGCTGTCCTCTCAGCTGGAAATGGCAAACCTCTGAGAGTAAAAATTGCCTATGAAAGAGCTCCCAACCTGCCGTTCGGAACCGGCATAAAACTGTAGGTCCCTTCCACCCGCGTATAAATTCACACGCACAACACGGGTGGTTGCGGGAAGCTAGGCCTTAGTCTCGCGTAAGCGGGCTGTCGTGCCAGTCAATTATTATTATTAGTTCCAACCTGGGAGTAATGGGAGCCTATTTCATAAAAACGATAATTTTGTATGGTAACCCCATTAAGGATTGGCGATAGGGAGTAAGTATGTTCTTAAGAAATGCTCACGAGGAAAAATTAGTAGGGGTCACTGATAGACGTTAACCCTCTAAGAGCAACTTCTGAGCAGCTATTGTAGAATTGTAGAATTTGAAGAATTTTCAAGTATTGTGACTCCCATTTTTTGCGCACATGCACTTTTTTAATTAAATCGCATAAAATGAGACGTTCCGGGGCATCGAGAACCCACTATTAAGAATCTCCGCACAACACCAAATCATGTCTAATGAACACATTATCTTTTACGTTATCTTTTACTCACCAATACCGAGTGAGCAGTCCAGAAATGACTTTCTCCTTAATCTTAAAAAAAGCTGAAATTTCCTCCCAATAATTTAAAAAATCTCCTAACATTTTTTTATAATTTTTGTCATTATACACTAAGGAATAAAACTTCTCATAAAAAGATAAAAATATATAAATTTTTTTTTTGTTGTAGCCTTTTTATTCATGCATATTCAGCTTAACAACAAGTTAACATAAATAAAACATAAAAAATGAGATCGGTATGAAATTCGCTTTTTTCATTGCATAAATTATACACTTTGTAGCATAAATTTAATTAAATTAAATTAGACACTTTATGTTTCAATATTCAAGGCTTCAGTGCCACTAATAATGTCAAATGGTAAAAAAAACTCCTTAACTTTCTCCTAAACTATTCTTCCTCCTGAAAATTCTCCTACAAGACAAAGAATCTCCTAAATCTAGGAGAAAGTCTTCTGATATGGCAACACTGCGAGTGAGTCTCATTTTTTTCGTAGGTAAAAAAATAACTTCGTAGTAATAATGAAAAAACAAATTTTTAAGGAATACATTTTAAAATCATGCATTTTTGAAAATTATTAAAAAAACTTATTTTTTTCAACACGTTTTTTCGTTACCTCTTTTACAATTTTTTCCATTGTATCAATTGATTTCTTTTAAAATGTGTATCTACCTTGCAGTTGATTAAAACAATTAAATCGAAAACAGAAAATTGTTGATATATCATTTTCGTTCCAACAGTAGCAAACATAATTCATTTTTATGCAGCGAGTAATTTGTTTTCATAAATAAATCAACACATTTAAAGAACAAGCAACGAGCACCAACTTATGCATAAATAAGGATGCAGCACACTCACTCAAACAGCATCGAGCATGCTCCAATAAATGATTGTCGTATGTGCTAATCAAATTAAGCGCTTTTGCGCTGCTGTTCGACTGTGTTGCAGGCACACCCACACACAAATTTACACAACACATACCTGTGGTGGTGTCAGCGTAATGCAACAGCTTGTCGACAACTTCTGACAAGCGCGCTTGATGTGCGGGCGTGGAGGTAACGTTTGTTATTTAATACGCTCGATTGAATTGTGAAATGTAGTCGACTCAATGACGACTTAATTATGCGCGTGTGGGTGCGGGTATGTGAATGTGAGAGTCAGGAATGCCAAAAAAAATTCATTCATTGCATCTGTGATTGTGTGTGTGCTTATATTTGTGTAATACACCGTGCAACAAAAATAAAAAAATTTTAAAACACACGAACAAATTGATATACAGGTCTCCCTCGTATAGCGCGGCACTTCTACAACGCGTTTTCGATATAACGCGATTAAAAAAATTTTGTTCATTATGTTTTTTAATTTTTTAAATAAAGTATGAATTTTGATTTTGATTTGGAATGTAATACATTTTTAATTTAGTACCTATTTTATTTTGGAAAAAGCTTATTGGAACATACCCCCAAAATTTATATGAAACTTTCAAGTCTTCTATAACGCGAATCACATAACGCGGAATTTTCCTGGAACGTAACCACCGCGTTATACGAGGGAGACCTGTACTTACAAAACTAGGAGCCAAGTATAAAAAAAATGCGTTTTAGTTTTTCTCTTTCTGATGTCAATATTTTTTTTTAAATGACTTTCTAATTTTAAGGACATGAATATTTCAAAAAAATATTCTAAAAATTAATTAATTAATTAATTAAAAATTAAAGTTTTAACACTTTCGCGCCATTTGTGACCATCTGAACAGATCTAACCGTATTTTATTGTAATACAAACAATTACTCATTTTGTCTTTCCAATCATTGTGTTAAATATTAATAACAATATTTTATTATAAATCCCATAGATTTAGGTTTAATAGAAAGAAACCTAAACTTTGGATCAAACAAGTTTATTATCATAAAAAAACTTCAAACATGACTGATTTCTATAATTCGTTAACGAATCAAAGGAAATAAATGGGTTAATAGATTAAAACGAAATTTTTAATAATACATTTTTTCAATCATTCTTTGTTAGTTTTGTACAAAACTGGTTATTTTAAGTATTTTCAAAGAAAGAAAAAAGTCCATATATGAGGTTTTTCCAATGCCCGCCCAGCTTTAATAAGGAAGGTTTGGCATGGGAAAACAAATATTTTATTAGAAGTCCCATAGATCTCAGTTTAACACAAAACACTTACTCTTTATATCAAACAAGTTTATTATACAAGGTGCAACCCAAAGTAAACAGGACTTTTATAAAATAAAGAAAACGGATGATTATTTTTGTATAATTCTTTTTATTTATTCAAAATACTCTCCTTCTGCTTCGATACAACGTTTTGCACGGTCCAAAAGCATTTGGAATGAGTGTTTTACAAGCCTTTTGGATGTCCTCAACGTCCTTATAACGGTTTCCTTTCATCGGCAAATGCAACTGACCGAATAAGTAGAAGTCACAGGGAGCCATATCAGGCGAATACGGTGAATGATTGATGGTAAAAATGCGATTTTTGGTCAAATAATCGGTCGTAACTAGGGCTCTGTGAGCCGGTGCATTATCATGCAATAAACGCCAACTTCCTTCCTCGCGATATTCTGGCCGAATACGACGAATGCGATGCACCAAACGCTTCAAAACTTCAACATAAAACAAAGCGTTAATTGTTTTTCCCGGTGGAACAAACTCTCGATGAATTATTCCCTTTGAATCGTAGAAACAAATGAGATGAGTTTTGATTTTTGACTTCTCACGGCGGGTTTTTTTCGGATTTGGCTCATCTGGGTGCTTCAATTCGGCACTTTGACGCTTTGTTTCGGGATCATATTGAAAGCACCACGTTTCGTCACCGGTTACGATGTTGAACAAGAAATTTGGATCACGTCTGGCTTCCCGAACGATGTCTTTTGCGTGCTCAATTCTCTGCGCTTTTTGGTCGTCGGTTAAAGTGTGCGGAATGAAGCGAGAACACACTTTACGGAGACCCAAATGTTCGGTTAAAATGCGATCAATTGATGTTTTGGAGATGTTCAATTCCATTTCCATCAATTTCAATGATGATTTTGGCTGCATTTTGATAAAATCACGCACAGTTTTGATGGCATCGTCAGTAATCACAAATTTCGACTGGCCGACGTGTTCGTCGTAATTCAAGTCTTCACGACCATCCTTGAATCGATTCAACCACTCATTAACACGGCCACGGGATAAACAATCATCACCATAAACTTGCTTTAACAATTTAAACGTTTCGGTAAAAGTTTTACCAAGTTTAAAACAGAACTTAATATTAGCTCTTTGTTCGATCGACATTCTCGTACCAAAGTTAAAAACATACTGTCACATTGAGCGGGATATTTCGGCGCCTACTAGACCAAATGTCATGAAATTTAGACAGTATGTGAATGAAAGATGTACCTTTCCAACGCATGTCCTCACACATAGATGGCGCCACCAGAAACGTCCCTATTGCAAAAGTCCTGTTTACTTTGGGACGCACTTTGTAATTAAAAAAAACTTCAAACATGACTTATTTCTATGATTCGTTAACGAATTAATAGTACGAAATGGGTTAATAGATTTAATTGATTTTCTTAACAATACGAAATTTGCGTGGCATTTTTCAATCATTCTGCGTTAGTTTTGTACAAATCTGGTTATTTTTAGTATTTGTAAAAAATTTTAGAAAAAGCCTATATATGAGGTTTTTTCCATGCGCGCCCAGCTTTAGTGCCAATTGAACTAAATCTAACTAATTAAATGTAGCAGTACCAAATCTAAATGCAAATTTTCATTTAAATTTTTAGCTACAAAAGTTTTGCAGCTTGCATTCGGCAATTTTATACGTCAAAAATATATCTCCACCGTACTTCTTTGATTGTTGAAGCCTACAGAATATTGCACCAAATCTATTTTTCCAACTCAAATAAATGAAAAAGGGCAAAGAAATACTACAAACAGCTACAGAAATAGTCCTTAGCCCTTACAAATAATTAGAATTGCTACATAATAAATCGAAGAAGCAAGGCAAAATTATGCACAAAAGAAACACAACAGTTCCGGCACCGACACTGCTCTGACGTGTTCAGCTGGTGATTGAATTTCTTGATTTTTCTTTTAGATTTTCAAATGTTGCATTCACTCGTCAGCCTTGCATGACACTCACACGCTCGTCATATCATACGAAAATGTCTTACTTACACTTGCAGCGCTTGTCTTTGTTTGCTGATTTGTATGTTTGTGTGTGTGTGTGTGTGTGTGTGTGTGTGTGTGTGTGCGGCTACATTTTGCAATTTCCTTCGTCTTCGATGCGCTATTGAATTTTTCTCTTCTTGCTTTTAATTTCAATCCAGCCACGCTTGTCGGTGCTCTTGTTTGTTGAATTGTTTAATGTTGTTGTTTAAGTTTTAGTTGTTGTTGTTGCCTTCGTAGAATTCACAACCTTCAACATTAATTTCGTTAGCTATCTACTGTTCGCTAACTTGCTGCTTGCTGTTTGTCTTTTATGTCCGTCAGTCAGTTTGTCTAGTTGTCTGTTCGACGAACGGACAACTAGCTTTGTGCCAAAGTTGCTTAAGTTTGTTTACATTTTTTATTTATTGCACACTAAAGAATGCAGTTTGCTGTCTGTTGTCGCTATTGTTGTTTTTGTTGTTGTTGTTTTTGTTATGGAACTTTCGCAATTAACCATTGCGTGTGGCATTACAAATGCAGCAACACTAACAACAAAAACAAATTCCAATATAAGTGCTGCCAACACAAAACAAAAACAACAAACAATGAAAGCGATAGAAGCTAAAGCAAACAATAACAACAACAATTGCAACGAAATGTTCTAACAACAGCAACAAGAAATTTCAATAACTCGCAGCGCAATAAGAAATTTTACAAGAACAACAAAAACAACAACGTTAATACAGTGGAAACAGCTGCCAGTGCTACCAAAGTTTTGCAAGGTGTAAATTGAGTCTTCGTAGCCTTTCGACTTGACGGCTCAGACGTGTAGCGTCGTTGCAATGCGTGACTCGATTGTCTTTTGTATTTTCTTTTTTCTATTTGTTTCTGACTTTTATCTGATCTTCTGTGTATGTGCGTTCTTTGCTGTGCACAATTTCGGACTGCAGTTTTTCATTCGCTGACAATTTCAACATTTATTATTGACACATTTCCAATGGGCATTCGTGGAAAATTGCACTCTTCAAAGTTTTAACTGTTTTCCTGTATGTAACTGTATTTGTGTGTGTGTGCAAAAGGAGAGAATGATGATTAGCTCAGCTTGCATCTTATGTTATCACAAAATAATAAATATATTAGAAAGAAAACACAGTTTTCAAGCTCATTTTAACGTGAACAAACTGCAGTTAGACCTTGTCTTTGAAATTAGAGAGGCGAAAATTTTGTGCTCATACAGAAGATGGCTGCCATGTTTCAGCTAGCTTGTGCCGCTGCACTCCTGGTTCGAATTCACATTGTAGCCAGGACAATAAGTGATCTTTGATAGTGGAATTCAATAAGATGTGTTTATTATCTTTAAGAAGTAGTAATCAGGGTTTTAGTAAGTATTGATCCATAATTGATCCTCTTTAAGTGAATATCAGTAAGCGGATAAATAACTTTTTTCAGCGGCTTTGATCTCAGTAGACAATATATAAAAGGTGCGTTCCAAAGTAAACAGAACTTTTACAATAGGGACGCTTCTGGTGGCGCCATCTATGTGTGAGGACATGCGTTGGAAAGGTACATCTTTCATTCACATCCTGTCATCCTTCATGACATTTGGTTTAGTAGAAGCCGAAATATCCCGCTCAATGTGACAGTATGTTTTTAACTTTGGTACGAGCTCCGCACCGGCACCGGCACTCTGCACCGGCTCACAGAGCCGTAGTTACGACCGATTATTTGACCAAAAATCGCATTTTAACCATTAATCATTCACCGTATTCGCCTGATATGGCTCCCTGTGACTTCTACTTATTCGGTCAGTTGCATTTGCCGATGAAAGGAAAACGTTATAAGGGCGTTGAAGACATCCAAAAGGCTTGTACCAACATTCTGAAGGCGATGCCGGCCGATGGCCTAAAACACTCATTCCAAATGCTTTTGGACCGTGCAAAACGTTGTATCGAAGCAGAAGGGGAGTATTTTGAATAAATAAAAAGAATTATACAAAAATAATCATCCGTTTTCTTTATTTTTATAAAAGTCCTGTTTACTTTGGAGCGCACCTTGTAAGTAAACCTCTGAGAGGAAAATTGCCTATTGCATTATTGCCTATTAAGTGATCCTTAGTAAGTGGTCCTCAATACGAGGTTCTTACTAAGCGGTTCTTAGTAAGTGATCCTAAATACGAAGTCCTTAGTAAGTGGTCATCACTACGGGGTTCTGATTAAGGTGATTTTAGTAAGTGGTCCCTTACTACGAGGTTCTCATTAAGTGGGCCTTAGTTAGTGGTTCTCAATACTAGGACAAGACATGAATTCATACTATTAAATTTAGCCAATTTCCTCAAGTACATATAGACAATAAATTGACTAACTATTGTTGACACCAACCAACAAGTGAACTTCAACAAGAGTCCTCAATAAGTGATGCATGAGTAATCAAGTAGTCCACAAGAAGTAATACTAAGTGATCCTCGAAAACTGGTCCCTAATGAGAAGTCTTCAAGGTGTGATCCTTACGAAGAAATCTCCAATCTATCTCTCCTTGAAAGACGCAAGAACTGATTGTCAGTTATTGGTTCCCAATAAGTGGTCCACTTAAGTGGATCTCACTAAGCTGCCTTTTTTTCTTGAGGGTGGGCAGGAAGGCTACAAGCCTTCCATAGCACTCAGTGCATTTTGGACCATTGTGCTACTATACCCATGGGGGATAGGAAAGGAGAGGAGAGTGATATCTCATATTTCACCCGTTTTGAAAATGTGTATGCAACACTGTTTTCCAACATATGTTACAGCACACATTTCAAGCGGATGGAGAAAAGGCGGGGGGAGAGGACCTACAGTTAAACGCCGAATCCGAACGGCGATTGGCAGTTTTTCTCTCACACTTGGAGGTTTTGCCATTGCTTCATACTTGATGTGAACAGCGATAGAAGTAGAAGAGCGTTTCACCAGCCCGAGCTAGGAATCGAACCTAGGGCCTCGGTATGAGAAGCCAGCGCGCTACCCGCTGGACTATCGAGGCCGACTGCCTGTAGTAAGTGTAAGCTGCCCTTAGTAAGTGGTCCTCAATATGAGGTTTTCATTAGGTGGATCTTAGTTGGTGGTCTTTAGTACGAGGATATCATTAAGTGGTCCTTAGTAAGTGGTCCTTAATACGACGTTCTCATTAAACGTTCTCATTAGGCGGATCTTAGTTAGTGGTCATCAGTAAGAGGTCCTCATTAAGTAGTCCTTGGTTAGTGGTTCGCAATACGAGGTTCTAATAAAGAGTACCTCGTTAAGTGATCCTTATGAGTGATCATAAAAGCGCGGTGCCTCTACCACTAGTCATTAACAAATGATTCTAAATGCATAGCTGTCAATGTCTATTAACCCATTGCTGCCTAATGGGTAAAATTTTACCCATGAAAATAGATTTTTTTTTAAATCACAAAAAAGTCAATGTTTGAAATCTCTCAAAACCATTGATAGGGATAGTTAGGGTAAAGATGGAACTACCTGAACCTAGTGAAGGTCACCCAAAAATTTCGCCATCTAGCTAGAGTTACCAGACTCCAAAAATCGTGAATTTTCCGGAGGTGGAAAATGTGGCATTAGAACTGCACAAAAATCTGCCTTCCAACTCACCTGTAAAAAATACAACTTTTGTTCACGTGTTTAGCTGATCACTTCACAAAGTATGGAAAAAAGCTACCATTGCTGCGTAATGGGTACCAAATACCTAATGAATATCTTAGCAACGTGCAGAGATATAAGGCTGAAATTGTTTCTGATCATTTTGGGGCACTTCTAGGTCATGTATGAAGTTTTATCAAAATCGTATAGGCGGAACTGGTACCCGGCAGCAATGGGTTAATACGTAATCTTCGATAAAAAGTCCTCAATAAGTGATCCTTACTAATCTAGGCTCAAGTTTCGTAGCCATTCTTTGCCAGCCTGACGGAGCTATGTTCACTTTGCAACATTGACACAACCAGAATCGTAAGGTTCCCTTTATTGGTTCGAAAAGTATTGAAAAAAAGGCGGAAGCTGCAATTCTAATGAAGTACAAAAAGTATCTTAAATAATAAAGAGATACGAAATAAATGAAGCGAGAGTAATGAAAATTTGACACGTGATCAAGAAGATTTGGGGTTTTAAAATACTTACTTTTCAAGAAAATTCGATGTAAATTTTCAAGGATATAAAGGATTTTAAATTTTCAAAGGACCTTTTCCATATCAGTTTTTACAAATAGATACAAAATTAATTTTATTTCAATTCTTGAGCCTTTCCTCTTTCATTTGATATACATATCGCCATATTCGAACGAGGTTAGATAGATAGATAGATTTGAAAGGGGAAATGTGCACTGAGACCAAAGTTGATCTATTGTGCCCCCTACAACTTTAGAGAACGTCCCCCAATCCCACCGACCTAATGAAGCTTAGTAACTCACGTGGGAGAAGGTGTTTGACGTTCTCTTCTGCAAGCCAGTACTGGCCCAGGTGCTGTCTCCTACTGCGGCATACCGCATCGCAGTGCAGTATGACGTGCTCAGGAGTCTCCTCTGCCGTTCCGCAGAGTCTGCAGACGCTTACCTGTTCTAATCCAATTGTGTGCATATGTTTCCTCATCCTGCAGTGCCCGGTTAACAGCCCGGTGACCAGTCTAAGCTGGGTTTTCCCCAGTCTGAGGCATTCTTCACTCCATCTGGAGTTATAACCTCTGATGAAGATTTTCGATTGCCTAAGACCTGTGGCATTTGACCAGTGTTCTGAGTTCCTGGTTCTTTCCTCAAGTCTTAGTGACTCTGCTAGAGTGCTTTTGCCCAGCCCGATGAAAGGTTCTGGTGCAAGGGGGATCGTCGCTGCCCCAGTTCTAGCAAGGCTGTCAGCCTCCTCGTTCCCTTCTATTCCTCTGTGTCCTGGAACCCAGAGGATTTTAACCTGGTTATATATACCCAGTTTATTCAATGCTTCTATGCATTCCAGCACCAACCCTGAGGTAATCTCATACGAGATTAGTGCTTTGATGGCTGCTTGACTGTCAGAACAGATGACTATGTCTTGCCCCCTGTACAAACGCTCGAGGTTAGTCTGCACACAGAGCCTGATGGCATATAACTCTGCCTGAAATATGCTGGGTGTATTCCCCATGGGCTCATAGTGCTTGAAGCGAGGTCCAAATACCCCCGCCCCCGTTCCCTCATGCGTTTTGGAGCCGTCTGTGAACCACGTAATAGTATGTGGTTTGAAATGGGACTGGTGTGCATCCCAGTTCCAGTCCACTTTGCTACTCATATATACTACGAAGTTTTTCTCGTAGTTATATGTCCTCGTTATTGTATCCATTGGATACAATACATAGGGGTTGCTAACAGACAACACGTCTAAGTCTCTGCGACGTAGAATGTGATCCAACGAGGTTAAGTATTTTTTATATTTTTTTAATTTTTTATCGCCTTCAAAATTTCGAAGACCTTTTAAAAGGACAAAGGATGTAGAAATGAAAAACTGAGTACGCAGTTGGCCTCTAGTTTCACGCACATATGGATTTTTTCCAGTGTGAAAAATGCTGTCGCACGGTGTAATACATACTTACTATATAAAAGGATTCAGAGGCTCTTTAGCCATTTGCATGGCCACAGTTCCCATTTTAGAACTAAATACAAAATGTTTTGGTTGATGCCACTTCAAGCCGTACAAGCAACAATAAACTCTCTTCAAAGCTCAACTCATTCCCGAAAATTGTGTATACTGCCAACTTAATGCACGCCGTTCCTAATTTTTCAACTAAAATAGCAAACTTTCAGATTCCTGCAAATGTTTATTGCCATAAATCACACCTTTAATGAAATTTCTTCATGGCATTTCAACTTTCGAAATTGAGTTTATTAATGCTTTCAACTATTGGGCTATTTATAGTGCATTCAGCGTGCATGGCTGTTAAAACAGCAGTAAAGGACGAGTGTAAGGAAATCTACAAAAACCGCAGCGTTTATGGCGGCGGCGGCGCCGTTCGAGCGAAAAAAGCGCAATAAAACTGCTGTTGCGGTGCAAAGACACAGACACACAAAAACAGCGACAGGGACACAGCCTCACAAACACCAATACACTCGCACTCATACTCACACACACACACACACTCACACTTGCCCACAGGCGACTCATTCAAAGCGTAAAATGTGCGGCAATTTACTTCGCTGAAGGACTGCTTAAAGCTGTTTTTCACTTGCTCTCTTGTTCTTCTTATTCGTGCGGTTATTGTTAGTGTTTTATTGTAGTTGTGCTACATTTGACGTTGTTGCCATTGTTGTTCATTTTTATTGTTTATGCTGCAAATTACGCTTATCACTCGCCAAGTTACTGGCTGGCTAATGCCGATGAAGGGGGAAGTGAGAAGGAGATAAATAGGAGGAAAGAGATAGTAAGCGATTGAGTTGACTACAAAGCGTTGCGCTGAACGAAAGCGCGAACCACTTTTGCCTGCAGCTGACTTGAGCGCATTGCATATTGTTGGCTGCGCTGGCGAAAGCATCGAGCGGGGAGCGAAAGGGGGAGCGCGCTTAAAAATGCAGCCGTGTTGTGGCGCACAAAGCAGAAATGCCGTCGCCATGTCGAAAGCAAGCAGCTTGGCAAAACAATTTCAAGCCAACCTGGTCAACGATAGACAGAGACAGCGACAGAGAACGGCAGCAGAGAGAGAGAGAGAGCAAACATTAAAAATCTAAATTATTTGCAACAACAAAAATGCAAAATATTATACTGGCATGACGAAGAGGCAAACACCAAAATGCAAAAGCAAACAACAAAAAAATTAACGAAAAGCTTCACAAAAAAAAAACAAACAGGAAGCTGACGAACTCGCAACGTGTGTGTCACAAACCTTTCGACCAAATGGCGCGGACAAACCCGTCAAAAGCAAAAAGGCATTCCGTCAGAGCGACAGTAGCAACAACAACAACAACAGCAATAACACTGACACAACAACAATGCCAAAGTATTTCGACAGCCATAGAATTTTTGCTGGAGTCAACCGAGTTGAACAAAAATGTTGAGGACATTCGGCGTTGTGTGTTGCAAAATAAATTCTCAACCAGAAAATATGTTTTTGATGAACGACAAAATGCGGTGGACAAAATGTTGTGTCTATTGCGGACAGTGGCAGAGTGGCGATTAAGCGGGTCGTTGCTGGCATTTTCGTAGAGCCATGGAAGAGGGGCAAAGGCGAAAATAGAAAAAGAAACATACCGCAAAAGTAACAACAAGAAGCAGCAATAAACGAATCTAAAAAATATAAAAAGTCAAACATTTACATGAATTAAAATAGAATGAACAGAAAACCAAGATAAAACAAAACACTAAAAGTAGCAACAAAAAGTAGTCATAAACTAATCCAAAAAATTATAAAATTTCTAAAATTGAACAAAATCATAAAAACAGAACGGAAACAAAGACTTTACTCCAAACTATTGAGAAATGAAAGAGATGGAAAAGCCAATGACTTCATAACATTTTCCATTGACTACAACGCGTTCAGTGGCGGATCTTCCGAAGAAATGCAGAGGTACACTCAGTTGTAGTGACGCCTGAAGGGACTTCGGTGTATTTTTTAGGCTCTAATTAAAAAAAATGTTGCTTGTTGATCTCAGTATTCAAGCGAAATTGCACTGTTCGTAACTGTTGTTTGGCCATTCTAGTTCCACACATTCTACACCGCACATTCGTATTTGATGCACCAACCAATCCGTATTCAGTGCAACAACCCATTCAAAGTATATGCGAGAAAATTGTGTTTTCTAGCCGGAGTTATATCCCAGAGTTATATACAACAGATTAGTATCTGATGCACCAACCATTTCGTATTCAGTGCAACAACCAATTCATAGTGTCTGCGAAAAAAAAATGTTTCGTAGCCAAAGTTATTTCCAACAGATTAGTAACTGATGCACCAACCATTTTACAGTCAATGCAACAACCAATTCATAGTGTCTGGGAGAAAATAGTGTTTCCTAGCCAGAGTTATATACGACAGATTCCCATCTGATGCACCAACCATTTCGTATTCAGTGCAACAACCAATTCAAAGTATATGCGAGAAAATAGTGTTTCTTAGCCAGAGTGATATCTCAGAGTTGTATAGAACAGATTCGTATCTAATGCACCAACCATATTTTAGCCAGTAGAACAACCAATTCATAGTCTGCGAAAGAATGATGTTTAATCATTCTCAATTCTCATTCTCAATGCTTAAGAGTTCACTTAGCTTTGCTAAAAGGGACTTTTGCAGTTGAGCTCCAGGGCCAGTTGAATTGAGATTTAAACCCATGACAATTTGACTTGTAAGCCAATATGTTAGGCCCAGAGACAAGGCGGGTGACACCGTCAAATATATGCTTCGACGCACCATTCGGATATGGCAATAAAGAGCGAGAGAGAGAGCAACAGCAACAATAGCAACAAGAACACTCATCAGCTTCGTCAACACAACTATTGAGTACTCTAATCATTATTAACATCATCATAGCAAATAACAACAACAACAACAACAACAACAATAGCATAAACAGTGTAGCATCATAACAACAACAACAACAGCAAAGACTTTTCATAGCAATTCCAGCCGGTTGTTGTGGTTTGTTGCGGTAACTTACATCGTGTTGCTGCTCTTACAACTTTTTGTTCTGCATTCCTTCCTATATAGCTTACAGTTTCGCAATTGTTGTTGCTATTGTGGCTGTAATAGTCGAAATTGCAACGACTGCTGTTGCTGCATGTTTGGTTATTATGTGCTTGTTGTTGTTGTTGCACACTGCATTCAACGACTTTTGCTTCATAATTTTGCTCTTAACAGTTTGTTGATACTTTGTTGTTGTTTTTTTTTGTTAACTGTTGGCTGGTTGGCTGCTACGTTGCCATTTCGCATACTTCACTTGTTGTTCTTACTCTCTCCCCCTCTCTCTGTCTACTCTTCTTGTGTTGATTTTGTATCATTTTGTATGCTAACTGCCATCATGGTTTATTTGGCAACATAATTTGGAAATTTTCGGCTTTTTTCTTTGTTTTCCGCATTCTGCCAGTTTGAGCTGAACGCAGTGCACACTTTACACTCTTCCAACTCCTCGCTTCCTCCTCACTAACTTGCCACGTGTACGTGTGTGCAGCTTATGTGCTTCTCATAGGTTCCGGCAGTTCCGGTCGTTTTTTGTACGTTCATACTTTACTTGTAAACTTGTTTTTGTTTTGTAGTTGTTGTTGTTGAGGTTGCTGCCGCCGTCGCTGCTCTGACGAAATATATTTCAAAAATTTTTGTGCACTCTGCACTGTACGGAATTTTCAATAACTCAAGGCGAAATTTTTCATACAACTACAACGTGTAGTAAGGCGTGTATCTGCGTGTGTGTATGTGTGTGTGTGTGTGTGTGCTTTACCGTTCAGCTCATTTTTGTTGCATTTGGCCCGCACTGCCACCTGACTCCGTCCAACCAGCCTTCAATTTGGCTGCTCTCTTTCATTCCTTTGCCGTTCGCTGTCATTCCTTGGCCCGTTGGTCCAACTACCGCCCATTGGTTCCGCCCCCACCTCTCTCTTCTCGCTTTTTTTTTTTACTTTCCACTGCCCGCACACGAATTGCAAAATTCTTTTCTTCTGCAGTTTTACACTTTTCTGCGCCGTTTATGTGCTTCACTCTATTATTGGACTTGGCCTCAGCGCCCCGCCTCCCTCTGGCATCACGCATTCTCGTCATGCCAAATTTTCACAAAACTGTGATTTATGCTTCTCTTCAAATTTTATTCAATTTGCCATCGTTTATGTCTTTGAACATTGCATTGCAAATAATGTCGTTTCTCTGTTATTGCCAAATTTCTTGTGGGCATTTCAATCAATTGAGCACATACACACAAAAACATATAAGCAGCCGCTAGTAAATATTTTGCCAATTTACAACTCAGTTGTCTGGAGCTGTGCTAAAATTGCTTACAAGTAGTTGTTAATAAAAAGTTTTAAAACAATATTTTCCAGTTGTATGAACAGCAAAATGTTTTAGTTTCATTTCTTAGAAAATTGTTGAAAGAGAGTTGCAAATTTTTCGACTGCCACTGTAAGCATTCAGAGCAAATAAACGTTTAGCACTCATTCACTGAAAATCATTTCAATCGCTAAAAATTGCAAACTAAATGCTGTCTGCAGCGTTTTTTTTTTTCAAGTGAATAGCCAAAAACCTTTTAGACTGTTTTGTCTGCCTTACAAAGAAAAACTTTTTTGCTCAAACGAAGCAAATCAATGAATGCACTAATACAAATTAATTTCAGTAAATTATTTAAATTAAAAAAATCGCTCAAATGTTTCAAATGTCTGCAGACAGCATTTAAAAAGGATAGCAAAAATAATTTAAAATATTAAATTTAAATATTAAAATTAAAATATTATTGCTGGCTGCTAAAAGCCGTCAAGTCAAGCCGAAGAATTTTTGTTGAATAATCACTGCTAAAATTTTCTAAAAACACAGGCATTCTAAGCGATGCTAACTTCACCAGTTTTTAAAGCCTAAGGAACTACATCTGGTATCGCTAGGAACCCAACAGGGTCCATGGGTGGCCAATCAGCCAAACCTAACCTAACTATTTGTTGACTAAATCAGAATTCGATATCTGTTTGTTGAAAAAATCATGGTTGGCAAATATGGTCTCAAATGGATTTGAACTCGAAAGTTGTGTACGGAACCCCGCAAATTAGATCTTCTGTGCACCACTGCACTGATTTCTATTCCATTTAACACAGAAATGCCTGGCTAATCCAACTTATCCTCATATCGAATGTTGTTGCAAAATAGATGAAAAATTTTTGTTAAAATATGTTCAATCTTTGTATTTAATTTGACTATAAAAAATAGTAAAAAATTCATGACAAATCTTTTTTTCAAAAAGCCATACAATAAAATAATAAAAGACCTCAATAGAGCAATTTTGACTTCCTGGCGCATTCAAGTGTTAAGCAACAACAAATTAGAAATGCTCCCAAGCCAATCATTGGCTTTACGATCAAATTTAATGATCAAATTTAATCATCAAATTAAATGATTAAACTTACATATCTGTTCATGGTATTTTTGTAGGTCTAGGCCATCTTTTAAAAATGGTAAGCCCACAGCTGTTCATCAGAGGTGGTGATTTATGGTCTTCTCTTTCTCTCCCTACCTAAAGCTATGATCCATAAATTTTTTTTAAACTGATGGCTGTGTAGTTTTTGACTTCTTCACTTTGAGGCGAACCTATGCATTCGAGAGTTGAAGTGGCTGATCTGAGATCATTCAAGTTCTAGAAAAATGGTGTGCCAACAGCTTTTTATCTGTGAAAGTTAGACTTATGGTCTACTCTTTCTCTTCCTATCTAAAGCCATGCTTCATAAATTGTTCAGAATCTGATGGCTGTATAATTTTTTACTTCTTTCGAATCGTCACAATCTTCGGCAGTTAGGCAGTTGTCAGCATCCTTGCTGTTTTTTTAAGCAGGAAAATCGGCAATGAAAACAATGCCATTGTCTTCGATTTGACGCCGAATCCGACCGCCAGTTTGTGGCAATTTTCCTTTCAAACTTGGAGGTATTTCCATTGCCTGCGCACTTGTGCGATTCTTGTAATTCTCATTTGCTTCATGTGGATAGCAATAGAAGTAGATTAGTGTTTCATCGGCGCGAGCTAGGAATCGAACCTAGGACCTCTGGTTGAAAAGCCACGCGCTATCAGCTGGACTATCGAGGTCGTGCCTCAGACAATAGTCGAAATTGCCCTGAATCGCCGAGTGAAATAGACTATCTGGCAAAACTAAAAAATGTTCTAAAACCCAGTAAAGTTTTTGTCTATCTCGACCCTCAGATTAAATTCAAATTTTCTCTGAGTTTTTGGATGCAATATTCCATTCTAGCTTGAGAAATTTTTTTTTAATGAAAGCCATAGTGCAAGGGATACTCCCACCTCCTGGGATAGTACTGACTAGAGTCCTGCACGAGTATGCATTTTTGCTATTCGAAAACATTCAAACACTTTTGAATAGAATACTTCACTTCATCTCTGCGGACCGGTCCGAATGAATACGAGTACAGCTCTCTTCGAGTACGAGCAAGCTCCGAACATAAACGAGTAGACGTACACTATTTATTCATATTCGCTCGAAGCGGGAAAACGAGGACAAAAGCATTCGAACAATAGTACACATTGCTTTGAATATATTCGAATATACTCGTTTTATTATTCCTAAGATTATTTAGAAATATTTATGTTATATATAAATATTTATTTATTTGTTATGCTTCTTTCTTCAATAATTTCCATTTTGCGTATGGAACACAGGGAAAACTGGCATACTGCGCATAAAAATATTCGATGAAACTGTTGATATTCGAAAACTTCGCCAAGTTCTCGATTACCGAATACGAACACTGCAGTATTCGCTTCTGACCGAATACGAGCACTGCAGTGTTCGCTATTCACTGAATATGAATAGAAACGAAAGCGACGCTCCCTGGTTGTCGTTTCTATTCGTTTCGTTGTACACATTCTTCGAATACCAAGTACCCGTACAGTATGTACAGTACAGAATATATTCATGCAGGACTTTAGTACTGACCTTTGCGGTGATTCTGAAACAATACAAACAATTCTAAAACGATTAGGAGAAAGGAGGTAAAAATTTATGGACATTTGACTTGAATTCACCAGAATTCTAAGTACTGGGGAAATTTTTCGCAGGAAGACTGTTCCATAATTTTGCCGTACAAGCCTATTGAAAAGAAAATATTTGTAGTATCGACTTTTACACCTGTCACGTATCGCTATGCTCAATGCAGCCAATAGAGCTTGATTCCTTATTTTCAATAATTGTTCCCAGTAAGCTTTATCGCACAGTTTTGAACGCAATCGAGAAGCTTCAAATGGGTTTTTAAAGCTTTCATTCACAGGTGTGAGTTGAAGTCCATGTTTGGTTGGAGGTAGACACATGAAGATGTCCAGGATTCTGGTTTAGGCATCTCAAGTCTTATTAAAAGTTGATGCAGGTATAACCCTTTCGACCCCAAATTTTACCCTGCGTCTCGATATTACTTTTTGGTATTTAAATCATGAAACACTCGCCTAAGAAGTGTGCACACGACATTTGAAGTCGCCACGCCTGTTTGTTAGGGTTCTAGAGTTAGTTTACTTTTAATCATTTTAGCTTAAAACGGGTTAAAAAAGTTTTGTATACATTTTTTTTAATTACAGAAAAATTATTTAATATTTATGGAAAAATACAAAATTATCACTTTTTGATTTTGTTTAACCATTATTAAAGGAACAGGGTTTTGATCAAACGCGCCCAATTCGTAGACTTCAATTGGAACACAAACTTTCCCTGATATCGCTGCAAATAATTGAAAATTATTTTGGGGATAATAGTAAAATTTTTGTAATTTGCTTTGAATTCACTTCTAAAAATATTAATTTATTGGTGCCTACTTATTCAACCCATAAATCAATCGTAGCTTTTGCTATAAGATGACAAATATGTGAAGTTGCTCTCAGGCAACGTTGGGGTCGAAAGGGTCTAGGCTCATTTCTGGATCGTAATTGGGGTACCATATCACATCAAGTTTTATGCCACACAACTCGACTTATTCTTCCAACAAACTTATTCCTTCCTTATAGTAAAAGCACACAGTGACATTAAAAATCATTACAGGCTACTTTGAGTTTGAAATTGGCAGGCGATGGTCATCCATTCTGTTACTGTTGTCATCCACTGCAACTTATACTTACAAATACAAAACATAAACATACAATGAGGAATGTCAACACCAGAAAGGCAACAAAAACACATCATATCCGCTGATATCTCACAAAAAAAAAAAAATCTTCACAAACTAAATTCTAAAAAAATTTAAAATTTTCCACAACAAAAAAATAAAAGTCACCAAAGCAAAAGTTGATAGAAACACTAAAGAAAATACAGATATTTAAAACTGAAAAACCGTCAAATGTTAATGTCCGATTAATGGAATGGAATTCTGTTGCTATAAAGAACATTTTTACTATAAAGAAATTGAAAGTTGATAAGTTGGGGCTTATCAGCAGCCTGACAAGTTTCAATGAAGATTTTTCATTTTCTATGCAAAATCAACCTCAAAATGCATTAAAGCCTTCAGCCTGAAATTGACAAGTCCCCATGACCTACCGGCATTTTAGTTTCCAGTTATATTACCCAAAATTACGTGCACACAAATATCTAATTTTCTCACATTCTTAGAAAAAAAATCTAATGCGAAATTAATGAGTTCACCGCAAAAGCCACACACAAAACAGTTTTAGTAACACAAATAGTAGCATAAAATTTCACACACACACACATATGTACAAGTGACGGAGCGTGTAGATTAACAAAACTGTATAGTAGTCAAAAGTTTACACGCAAACAATGACAGCCAGCCGACAGAGTGTCAGTGAAATGGAGAACAGAAGTTGGTCCACACAATTTTGAGCAAACAGTTCATTAGAATAGTTTGCAACAGCGCTCACTAGACGCAGCTTTTACTCACACAGACACAAACACAAATGAGTGCAGCAGATCATGAATACATACACACAGATCATTAATACATAGACAAACAGAAATACAGATGTACGAGGGCACAAACGTACAGACAACCGGACGGATGGACAAACAACCAGACACCAAGTTGGCAGCGAAAGCGCCACTGTGTGTGTCTGTCACACGTGCAGTTAATGCGCCGAGACATAATTAATGACGATGCTGGGCGTAGAAATTCAAAATTTCCCAAAATTTACACACGGAAATGCGGAAAAGACGCCACACACAGCCCATGCAAAATGAGCCAAATTGCGATGAAGAGTGGTGAAGGGGGCTCGAAGTGAGCCTCGCTACATGCGAAAAGTTTAATGTGATGTTCGTGTTGTTGTCCTCATTGCTGCTGTTGTGCTCTGTAGACATTGCGCTGACTTGTTGGCGTACAAACTTTTGGTGATTGCCGGCATCTGTCGTCGCTGTAACACCCAATTACAGACAAACAGCGCTCGGCAGCGTAGCAAATATTTGCAGCTAATTAACTGTTGCCAGCGAATTAAAGCCCAAAGTTCAAGTCAATAGAATTTTGTGGGCAAATGGCATTAAAAGTCAATTTAGTAAAATTTCTATTGCTTTACGGCAACAACACACACACACACTGTAATGAGCAAACATTCAAACAATTCAGCGATTGTTAAGCCTCGACTGACGTTGCTTTCCACGTCTATTCGCCCAAAAAAAAACAACAAAAAAGGCTGCGCTCGCTGTGTGATTTGCGGCGTTCTGGCCTCGTTTTGCATATTCATCAGCTGTGTAAACATTGTTAGCGCACATCCCACATTCGAACGCAAGCAGCCAGGCCACACAATTGCTGCCAGAAATTTTCGTACAGCTAGTTTCCTTTGCACTTCCGGCAGTGCAGCTCCGGTGGCACTATTTTCATGCTTCCTGCCAATGCGGCAGCGAAGCTGAAAGCCGTGTAAACGTCAACCAACGTCAGAGGCGGACGGGAGTCAAGCAAGTTGTGTTGGTGTCTTGTGGTAGAGTGGAGCTTAGAAGTTGACTGCAAGTTGTTTTTTACTTTCTGACGGCAGGAAAAGTCCTTTGGGCTGATAAGAAAGGATTTCTCGTATAAGCAATGTCAAAGTGAGCGCATCTCTGTGTAGTTAGAACAGCCAAGAGCTGCTTTGTCGATTTTCTGGCTGTTAATTTTAGTAGCAATAAAAGTAAGAACAACTAAAGAACAAGATACCTTTAGAGACATTTAAGGACTCGAGGATTAAAGGAAAAAAACAAACCAATTTCATAATCTCTAATCGAGTCTAGTTCTAGTCTGGTTCTAGTCTAGTCTAGTCTAGTCTAGTCTAGTCTAGTCTAGTCTAGTCTAGTCTAGTCTAGTCTAGTCTAGTCTAGTCTAGTCTAGTCTAGTCTAGTCTAGTCTAGTCTAGTCTAGTCTAGTCTAGTCTAGTCTAGTCTAGTCTAGTCTAGTCTAGTCTAGTCTAGTCTAGTCTAGTCTAGTCTAGTCTAGTCTAGTCTAGTCTAGTCTAGTCTAGTCTAGTCTAGTCTAGTCTAGTCTAGTCTAGTTCTAGTCTAGTTCTAGTCTAGTTCTAGTCTAGTTCTAGTCTAGTTCTAGTCTAGTTCTAGTCTAGTTCTAGTCTAGTTCTAGTCTAGTTCTAGTCTAGTTCTAGTCTAGTTCTAGTCTAGTTCTAGTCTAGTTCTAGTCTAGTTCTAGTCTAGTTCTAGTCTAGTTCTAGTCTAGTTCTAGTCTAGTTCTAGTCTAGTTCTAGTCTAGTTCTAGTCTAGTTCTAGTCTAGTTCTAGTCTAGTTCTAGTCTAGTTCTAGTCTAGTTCTAGTCTAGTTCTAGTCTAGTTCTAGTCTAGTTCTAGTCTAGTTCTAGTCTAGTTCTAGTCTAGTTCTAGTCTAGTTCTAGTCTAGTTCTAGTCTAGTATAGTCTAGTCTAGTCCACGGAACAATAAAAAAACACCACAAAACAAGTCCAAAAAAAGTATGCAAGTTCCAATGTCTACCAAAGACGGTCTAATTGTAGTTTCAATTACAACAATAAACAACAGAAAAACAACAAAATCGCTTTGGACTCGTTTGCAGCGAAATGTTGTGGTCGCGATGAAGCAACAAAAATCCTACCCAAGGACGCATTCATAAGTGAACGCCTTCTGTGTCTATATGTGTGTTTGTGTTTATATGCCAGCAAGCTATTATTACCACGTCGAATTACAGCCATGTTAAAAGTCATCAATGGCAGTGCGAGTCGCTCAAGAAACAGCAAATACACACACACACACATGTACATACATCAAATGTTGCCACACTGCACAGCCACCACATCAAATCGCCCGTTTTGTGGCATACAAACTGTCTTCGTTTGCGCTAAACCACACACGATCAGATAATATGAACACCAACCCACACACACACACACAGACATACAGAGAGAACAGCGACACGCGCGCCTACACGTGAATTTAATTTTGCAAATGCGGAAAATTCACCTTTTGTTCGACCGCAGCGCAACTTGCTACAAGGCATACACGACATACACTTTGCTGACTTTCAGCACAGATTCACATTTTCCACGCCTCGACATAGCTACACAACAGCTACAACAACAACAACAAATGCATACTGTCAAACTTCACGGCAGCTGCTTCCGGTTTCAACACTACTTGGCGCGCTTCACTGCTTTGGCCGTGCACCGTGTGAAACATGCCAACGAACGCACAGACAGACAAACCGACGGACGGACGCAATCGCATTGTATTTGTTGCAGGAGCGGCCTTTATAAGCTTGTAACTTGATGCCGCCAGTGCGTTCTTCTATGATTTATATACCTACGTGTGTGTTTGTACAATATCTCTGTATGTGTGTGTGTGGGAGGTTTCACCTCCATCGAAGCGTGCCGCTGAATTTTCAGCCACTACCGCAACAGCGAGTTGTGTGCGAAACAGCAAAAGTCATAGGCTCGAAATAATTCAATGCGAATAACTGCATCTAAATTTTTAATTTACATTTGAATATTTTGCTGAACAGCAAAAGAGAAAAGGACACACCGCATGCTGCTTTGTCTGCGTCATAATTGAATTTTCATTGTTATCTGCACGACAACCGGCGGCAGCTGTATTACATATTTATATATGTACACGCCGCGAAAGTTGAAGAAAAAGTTAAAAGTCGAGAGATTTTATGGTTAAATGTGTTGGGGTTGAATGTAAATATTGACTTTGTAAAGTACGTTCGACAGATTTGGAAGCTAAGAAATTTTCTTGGTACGAAAAGTTGATACGAAAAATGTTTGTTAGTGCACTGAAAGGACAAGAAGAGAGCTTATAGCGTTAGATTAGCTTAAGATTGGTGAATGTCCTCTATTAATGCCAGGAATAGGCACATTCCTCTAACCGGGTTTCATGTCAAAAGTTAAGACATTGTCTTTTTTAAGTGATTTTCTGTCCCATGAAACTGCGATATTTTAAAAATTTCACTTACATTTTCTCTATAAATTTGACCACTTTGACCGTAGCTATGGACATTGTTACAGAAAGTAGGTAATCGAGTCCACCTCTTCTTCATTATCACAACTTCTGCAAACTTCTGTAATAGCTCAGTTCCCAGTAGTAGCTCTTCTAAGTACTCTTACTGAAGATTTGTTGAACAATAAGAGAAACTCTGACCTTTTACTGTCTAAAGTTGACCATAGAGGTCTGAATTATGGTCTTCCGCACAGTTTGTTAAGATGCAGCGCCTCATTTACCTCCTTCGAATGAAGTCTTTTTGTACGTTCTCCTAGACGTTTAACAAATCTTTCCACTACGAAGTTTGAGACAGTAATTTTCTTATTTATCAAAGGAAAACTTTACATTAAGAAAGATTCACTGATTCACTGCCCCTCCGAATGAAGTCTTCCTGTAAAAGTTTCTTCTTAACACTCAAAAGACTTTAGAGAGGCGCGATTTTCCTGCATTTATACAAAGTTTTAAAGAACAATCTTAAGGCCAGGTTCCTCCAAAAAACACTTTTTTTCAAAAAATTCCATTTATTGTTAAAAAATAATTTGAAAATACATTTTTTTACAAATAAAAGTACATACATTAAACTACTAAAAAACATGTTTTTTTTGTTTTTGTTATTATGGTGGCTCCGGAAACAGCTGCTCAAACTCGTCCGATTTGTTGATGAGTGTCACCATTTCTTGGAAACGAATCATGTGAAAGCAAAAAGCAAAACAGTTTCATATTCTGTATCGAATTGTCTATGTTCGGAACTAGAATAAAACATTTTTACTGAAAAATAAACAAAATGGCGTACTTTTTAATTTTTGACCCTTTGTTTGCACTTTTGATTGTTAATAACTTTTTTAAATAACAATGAATATTTTTGGTTGTAGTTCCGACCATAGAGAGACATTTAAAGAGTAAAATTCCGTTTGGTTCATGATGATAAGTGAAATAGTTTTGAAATCCGAGTGGCACTCAGTTGAAAAAATGTAGTTTCGAGAAAAAGCCGATTAAAGATTTTATTCGTAGAACTTCCGCTTGAGCACGCACGCCCTTATCTCAACCTACTTCTAGGCAGCGCATACCTTCGGGACTAATAATACATCATTTCTAAGAGTATTTTCTAGCAATTTATAGAAAAAAAAAATTTCGATTTTTTGAAAATTGTTTGGAGGAACCTGGCCTTAAATTATGCCCATTTAAGAACTACTAAAGTGAAAACTTGATCATAAAAACGTTTTTCATTTTTTCAGCCAGGTTCTAGATTTCACTTTCGAGTGTAATTGAAGTAAAATCACTTCACATTCACTTCATGGAAATTCATGGGAATTGAAACCACTCGGTTCGTTATAGAACCAAATACTGTTTACTGTTTACTGACATTATAACTTTCAACAAGAATCAAACTCTGATAAGGTTGACAGCAAATGTCTACCAAATCTGCTAAGTTGTGGGGGTCCTGAGGCTCCTAAAAACGGCAGACGTTTTCTTGTAACTTGTTTTTTAACGATCTCTGCAGCAACATGTGGACAAATAAGAAGAAAGTAATAAGTTTGAAAAAGGTATACTATATCGGTCAGGGATGACTTTCTATACATCACAACTGATCTGTGGCACCACACCAAACCTGAATCGTTATTACATAATTTAGACTATTTCCCGCCCAGACTCCCAAAAATGTTGCTTGATGGCTTCATTTAATCTAATTTGCTTTAATCAGATCTGCTTTGTTCTGCTTTGATCTCATCTGATGTGATCTGATCTAATCTGATGTGATGTAATCTGATTTGATGTGACTTGATCTGTTTTAATCTCATACACTTTATTCTGCTTTGCTTTATCTACTTAAATCTCATCTGATCTGCTTTAATCTGGTCTGCTTTGTTATACTTTGGTCTACTTTGATCCGATCTGATCTGCTTTGATCTCATCCACTTTATTCTGCTTTGATCTAATCTGATGTGATCTAATGTTATCTGATGTGATGTGATTTGAACTTCTGTGATATCATCTACTTTGTTCTGCTTTGATCTAATCTGATGTGATGTGATCTGATATCATATACTTTGTTCTGCCTTGATCTACTTTGATCTATTATCTGATCTGATGTAATCTTATCTGCTTTAATCTGATCTGATCTGCTTTGATCTAATCTTATGTGATCTGATCTAATCTGATTTGATCTGCTCCGATGTGATCTGATCTGCTGATCTTATCTGATCTGTTTAAATCTTATCTGAACTGATCTGCTTGGATCTGATTACTTTGTTTTGCTTTGGTCTGATTCGATGTCATGTACTTAGATCTGTTTTCTGTTTTCTCCTGATTTCACTTCTTCTACTGAACGCATGGCAGTAAGATATCAAATCTTTCATCCATACAATAAGCAGACTTGCAAATTTTATTGAATAATTTATATTTGTTCTATTTTTGTGATAATTGCGATCTTACTTAATAATATTCTTTAGTAAATTTTGATACAATCAGATCTTTAACTGAGAGTTAACTAGACTAGTAACTAGTAACTAACTGACTATTTTCATGCAATGTTATTCCGTTAATCAGAAACTAAAACGACTTCAATAATTTAGAAAATCTTATGGGGTTCGCCTATGGTTCTGATTTTGTAAAATTTACAATTTCATGAAAACTGTTGGTACATACAAAGAACATGGGATTATAACTAACTGTGAATTTTTTTTATAAGTATCTTTGATACCTTTGTGGATATTTTATGGGGTTTTTTTTTAATATTCAAGGCCAACCCCTGCGCGTTGGCTCGTTAAAAAAATATTAATAACTCTTTGAACTCTCCAGATATATTTATATATACCTCAAATAGAATATGATTTCAAATAAATTCGAAACAAATTTAAATATTTAAAAAATTAGCTTCGAATTATGGTTATTCATTAAAGTGCCAAAACATTTGCACTTTGAGCAACCCAGAAAATATATATTTTGCTATTATTATTTCCTATTTTAAATTATAAAATATAATCAAGTATTTGTTTAACTCATAAAATGCTCAAAACCTGAACAAACAAACCATCTATGCAAATGTAGCGAATTTTTTTAGTAAGCAGCCAAGTTGCGTATACGCCCCGTGCACCGAATGCGATAAGCAAAGCCTCGTACAAGCCAAACACGCACCTGGAACGGTGGCAGTAACACACATAACAGCAACAACAAAAACAATGCATAACATGCGAAACGGCACACCCACTTACCACACCTCAGTCAGCAATGTCGTCAGTCGCCGCCAACGAGCATCAGCAACAACAATGCAGCATCCTTTGCCGTTATCAAAACAATGCAGCGCCAAGCTTTTACTCAAACATGCAACACGTGACAGCAGCAGCCAGCCGAACTCGACTCAACTCGACTCGGCTCGGCTCGGCTCGGCTCGGCTCAATGCAACGCGCAGCGGTAGTGGGGCAACACCCACATGCCCACGTACAGCGTTGCCAGCCCAAAGGTGCCCACCAACGCACATAAACACACACACACATACGCAGACGAATGGCTTGCGAGATGAGCGCCGAACTGAGAGCGCGCTGTGCGCTGGCAGCGGAGAGCGGAAAGGATGCTGCTGCTGCTGGCCATATATGGGCCGGCGGGTGGCAGCGGCAGCCGCACGCAACGTGTTGCTTCTGCTCGGCGGCAGCAGCAGCAGCACAACAAAACGACCGAGCGAGTGGCCCTCACGAACGCATTTTAAGGCGTGTGAGCAGACGACGGGATAACATGAATCGGCGCACTGTGGAGCAGCGGCGTCGCCGTCGCTGTCACCAGCAGCGCCACAGTTTGTAATGGCACAGCAGCTGAAGACTTGACCAACGAGGAATCAGTTCGAAAATTCCCACGCTGCGGTGTAGTTGGTGTGCGCATACAGCAAACGCTGCCACCTTAGACAAATTTCAAATATCAAATACAGCCAAGTTGAGGGGACAACTCGAGTCAAGTGGTTGTTGTTAACTTTTTTAAGTGTTGAAAAATTTTACGAAAATTATTTTTATTACAAAAATTGATGCATTCAAGTAAAATAAGCATTGAAAATATATAAACGAAACATTTTTCAAAAATTGTTGAAATCAGTTTTGAGGCAAATTTTCAAGACTTGTGTTTAACGGTGAAAAATTAATTTTAAATTTGAAATAAAATTAATGAAATGCCAAAGTAATTGAATGATTAAAACAACTAAAACCTTCCAATGAAAACTCAACATGTGCTACTAATTGTGGGCGCGGCGCATGGCGCGTTCGTATGTGGCCGACCTACTAAAGTGCAACGCATGCAACAACTGCCAATATGTGTGTGTGTGTGTGTGTGAGCGTGAGCGGTAGAGTACCCCCGGCCAGCATATTCGCCAGGCGACCGTCCGTGCGTGGGGCAGCAATAGACGAAGTAGCGGCCGCCGCCAATCGGCCGTGCGTCGTGTGCAGCAGCAGCGGCAGCGGCGGCGGCGGCTGCCAAAGCGCAGCTCCGATCGGTTCGGCTTAGGCGAGCGCAGCACGCCGCCGGCTCGGTTAAAACGCCGTTCGGCCGTCGCACGCTGGCACATTCGAACGCGCAATGTCGAGGCGGCTGTGCCACGCGGCGGCGATGTGAACACTCCGAACAGCGAAACAGTGTGCGGCGTGCGTGATCCTAAAACCTTCACTTCATTTCATTTTCACAACTCTATGCTTCGTCTACGCTATGCAAACGCGCAACTAAATAAATGCATTCAGGTTTTTTCGCTAAGTTTTTTGTTCAAACATTGGAAATTATTATCGAGTATGTGAAAAAATTATAGAGTGCGGGAATTAATAGTGACGCTGATAGTGAAGAACGACGAACTGCCTGAAGTATGATTGCAATTAAATCTGAACTATAATTCAAAATAATAATGAAACTTTGTTCTTCAACGCGCACAAGTATACATTTTATAAAAAATTGAAAATATTTAAACAAAATATTTTTTAATTTGATAAACTTATAACAAAATAAGGTTTGGGTAGTATGGCTAAATAAATAAACTAAAATAAATAAATAAAACTAAAGTCAAAACATTTGTGTAAAAATTAACATTTAAAAGTGAAATTGTTTTCAATAGTACAAACTTAAGTGTATTCAATGCTGCTAAAACAACAGCAAAACTGACGGTTTCCTGCATTGAAAGTGCACAAAAAAAATGAAAACATGGCTTCGTGTAACATTTTTTGGTAAAATTACATTAAATATAATTTAAAATAAAAGTACCAGCACAAGAAAACGTCACCAAAACACACACACACACAAAATTAATTAAATTTAATCAAAATAAAATAAAGTTTATAAAAACATTCCATAATTAAAAATAATAATTGCAAACTAAAAATAAAAGAATTATTAAATTTTCAGCACTAATAAAAAACAAGAATAAGAATAATTTCCAACACTCGTATAAAAAGACTTTAACTTTTAGCATTTTTAAAGAAAAAACTATTTAATGTTAAGCATTTATAAAGAAATAAAAACTTTTTAAATTTCCGAATTTGTAAAGAAACAAAAAAGATGTATATGAATATAAAAACAAGAGATAAAAAACTGTTTAATTTTGAGCTATTTGAGCTATAAAAAAAAATGAAAATTTTTTATTTTCAGCCATTATAAAAAAAAAACTATTAAAGTATTTCATTTTGGCATTTATAAAAAAACTATAAACACTATTTAATTTTCATCATTTATAATGAAACAAACTATGGAAAACCAAAATTAAAATTATTTAATATTCAACATCTATCAAAACAAGAAAAAAATATTTAATTTTGAGCAATTATAAAAAAATATTAAAACTAAATAATTTTCAAAAATTATAAAGAAAAACTCAAAAAAATATATCCCTTTTCAGCATTTATGAAGAAGAAACTTTAAAAACTATTTAATTTTCAGCATTTAGAAAGAAAACAAGATAAAAACGATTTAATTTTGAGCAATTATAAAAAAAACAAAAAAAAATGCAATCTAAACTAACTATAATTTAAAAAGAAATTTTAAATTATATATGACAATAAAAGTTATTTTAAAAGTTATTTTATTTTCAGCATTTGTCAAGAAAAAAAATAAAAACTCTTACATTTTCAGCAATTGTTAAAAAAAAGTATGAAAACGACTTAAATTTCAGCATTAAAAACCCAAATAAAAGCAATTTGAATAGAAAAGAAAAAGAGATAAAAAATTATATGATTTTGAGTAATTATAAAGAATAGAAGACAAAAACTATTAAATTTTAAAAATTTATAAAAAAAATTTTAACTATTCAATTTAAAAAACATGAACCCATTAAATTTTCAGCTTTTATTAAAAACCAAGATAAAATAATTCAAAAAAGATGAAATTAAAAAAAATTGAAACTATTTTATTTTCAAAAATTAAAAAAGAGATTAAAAAAATATTTAATTAGAAAACAGGGTGAAAACCATTTAATTTGAACAATTATGAAAATACAAGATAGAATTTTATTAATTTTCAGCATTTATACAAAAAAAATATTTTAAATCATTTTGAGCTTATATAAAGATTCATAAAAAAATGCTAAATAATATTAATAAAACAGATTTTGAAATATAAAAATAATTTGATACTAATAAATAAAAATTAATGAATTAGAAAATATAAAAATGTAATAAGTAAAAAAATAAAACAAAAATAAAATAATATAAAAGTATAAAAATTGTATATATTATGTTAACAAAAGCTGAACTGCAAAAATAAATAATAAAACATATAAAAATATACAAGTAATATTTACAATTTAAAACAAAAAACATTATTCAAACAAACTTTTGTAAAAAATCGTAAAAAAATAAAAAGAAATACAAATAAATTTAAGCAGTTAAGATAAAATTAAATTAAAAACATGAAATAAATATAAAATAAATAATTGAACTGAATAAACTGAACTGAAAAAAAGAATTGAACTGAAAAAATAGCAAATTTTTTCAAATTAATTGAATCATAAATAAAATTGAACTAAGACTAAAAAGCTGCAGGAATAAACTTGTTTTCGTATTTTTTATCATAAATCAGCGAACTTAAGTGACTTATGCTATGCGTATGGCAGCATAACATATTTGAAACTGAAATAAAAACCATTTTTTTTAAATAAAAAGAACACAATTTCTTATATTTAATGCATCAATGCAACACATATGGCAACTAACTCAAACATTTCAAATGCCAAAATGTTTTTCTATTGGCGCTCAAATTAAAAAATCATTACATCAACACTACAGTCAGTTAAAATTTGCAGTAAAATGAAATGAAATCATGTGAAATGTTTCGAAGAAACAACGCTCAAAAGGCAGCCAGATCACAAATGTAAACGCAGAAATTTAACTAAGCAGACAGCCGCACAATTAACAAACGCAACACTAACGAACACAGCGGCGACGGCAACAACCGCCACTGACTGCAACAAAATGACGTCGTCGTCGTCGTCATTGTCGTTGTCATCGTTATCGTCGTTGGTGTTGTCGTTGAGGCCAACAGTTGCAGCCTGCAAACGTCAGCTGCCAGCGCCGCTGTTCAACCATTTGTAAAGTCAACGCAACGTAAGAAGGAATCACAACAGTGCGCATGCGTCTATGATCCGAAGCATTAAAAATTCTTATTATCAACACCTATACACACTCAATTAGCTGCTGAACAGATACCTCAATTCACCGCTTTCAACTTGCTTCACGGCACTTTAACACCAACAAAATTTCACCTTCACTTCGAATTCATTTTTCTAACTTTTTCACCAAATAGATACTACAAATTATATTTTTTCCATTGCTCCCATTCCAACTTTCAATGATTTATTTTCCTTTACTCAATAATTTTCATATAATGTATTTATTTGAACTAAAAGCCTAAAGTAGACAATTTCTTTCCTACTAAATCACTCACTAGTTCATGTTTCAATATTGAATGATTTAATTTTCCTTTACTTATTAATTTTCATATGATTTATTTATTAGTTAAAAGCCCTAAACATGTTCATCTTTCGGCCACTAATATCTTTGCTTCCATATTTAATGTTTTCCTACACTCCTTCTCCATTTCATGATTTCCTTCCTTTAATATAAATTCAACGACAAACTACCTACAAACAAGTGAGTATTTCAATTAACTATTTAAAATTTTAATCGACTATCGCCAATAATGCAAATTAAACCAAGTCTGAATTTAGAAAGTAATACGATAATTTATTTTGCTAATATTTCAAGTGTTTAATATTTCAAGTGTTCAACATACAAAATGTTGAAATCAAATTATCTCTCTCAATGCGCCTTGAAAATATCAAAATTAGGCGACAATACATTTTCTTATTTCTATGAGATGAAAATTCTTTGTGTTTTAAAAAAAATTAATAGCCCAAACACATTGAAGAACGCAGCAATGTCGAAGAAGAGAGCGTCGGCTTAAAACATTGCCGTGTAGTCAACTATTTGATTTAAACGAAACGGCAACCACAATCAAATGTTTTATACACCTAATCTGAGGTTTTCTGTTTCATTAACCTTCACAGGAAATACTGGGTCATGTAGACTAGACTGGAATTAGTGGACGATTTTTCGATTTCGATGCTTCGCACCCCCTCATTTTATGCGGTTTGGTGAAAAAGTGCCTGAGCCAAAAACTTTTGGGGCTAGGATGAGGCTAAATGGCGTCGCATCGACGTAAAAGTTCACAAAAAAGCTGGGAAATTAGACGAATTGCTCCACAGCTGGTCAGAAATTGCTCTGAGAGGGTTAAAATATATGAATGACCCCTACTTGTTTTCTCTACTGAACATTTCTTTCAAACATATTTATACCCTATCTCCAACCCTTGATGGGGCTCCCATACAAAATGGTAATTTTTATAAAATAGGCTCCCACTGCTCCCAGGTTTCCCCCATACGTGTCAAATGTATGACCGACATCCATTTATTTTCCCTTCCGAATGTTTCTTCTAAACATACCTACCGGCTATCTACAAGTCTTAAGGGGGCTGCCATACAAAATTGGCCATTTTCTATGCCATTGGCTCCCCACTTGTAGATGTAGTAGTTAAGTAAGCGAGAAAACATCGTATCTCGGAAACTACTGAACCGATTTAAATGATTTATTCAGCGATCACCAACATTCTTGAGTAAAAAAAATACAAAATTAATTCAAGTTCAGAAATTCACCACCAGAGGGCGTCTCCCATACGATCGGATTTGTGACGTTGTCAACTTTTGGGTTTCTACAAAGCAAAAATCAAAATGTATTGTCGAAACCCCACTAACCTCCCTACTTTGAATATAATTGCAATCGTAATTGAGTGTTATGAAGAAATCATTCGATTTTTGTTAGAAAATGTGAATTTTTTATTCAGTTTTTCACCAGTTTTTCACCAAACCGCATAAAATGAGAGGGTGCGGAGCATCGAGAACCCATTATTAAGAATCTCCATACAACACTAATTCCACTCTAATGTAGACCCATAATCCAACTATAACTACCTGAATGTTTTATTGTTTTTCAGCAAAGACAAAACAGAGTAAAATTTTTCTGCATGTGAAATGAAGCAATTATGACAAAAATTAAGCATCATATTACCTTACAATGTATACCATAGCTGATTTCGGTCAGTATGGTGGGCGTGGTCAAACTTATTTAGCCTATGTTTATTCTTATGAAACACAGAATCATTTGATATCAATATTAATTTGCAGACATGTACAGTCACTTTGTTTTGCTAGTTTAGTGGGCGCGAAAAGTGGGCCTGACCAATTCTATATACTGACCAATGAACAAATAAATAATGTATAACATATTATTAAAGCAAATGAATCTAAAAAGTGTAGCCATGGCACCAATAATTCTAAAAGGTCTAACCTTAAATTTTAATAAATTTTAAAATTTATGAAATTTCATAAAAACTTTCAAGAAGGAAATTACAATTTGAATGCATCATTCACTTGATCACATAAATGATCATCTCATCACTTTTTAGTGAGAGAAGTTCGAGTTAAAAAAAAAAATGAAAGTTTAGTTTCGCTCCAAGGCTAAGCCCACTTAGACCATGAAGGTTCCTTGCCCTGCCACATGCAGTCAAGCGTAATTGAACCAGTTTGAGCTTAGTAGACAGAAAATAGTCTTATCGATTAGATCTCCTTGACTATCGATGAAGTAGTTGCTTAGGTAGTGATTTAAGTTTAAGGTTGGCCCGAGTATGGCACACAGAAAATCCTGATTTGTTTTCAGCCCATCTTAGGCTGGTTTCTTGTATGGAATTTTTATGAGTATGAAGCTTACAGGTTAAAAGAGGAATACTAAGTGTTGCCATATCTGGATGTATCTGGCATCCTGCCAAGCGAGCTCGTCTGCTCTGCAGTTCCCTGCAATGTGCTCAAACCCAGCATGCAAAAACTTGCAGCAGTCTCGTTAAGAGATTTGCTACAGCTTAGAACATTCTTTGATGTCCTAAGAGCGGATTGGCTGCCCGACAGTGTAGAATATATACCGATATTCTACTTACGATTCCCGTTGGGCAAATTTGCTTATCTATTTAAATGTGCGAACTACTTTATTAATAAATTTCAATTAAAATGCATGAGTAGCCAAATGTGGCAACTTTTTCCATTTCACAAATGATACACTTTTTCACTTTCGATTTATATGAAAATTTCCAGTGTGGATTGAGCCTTGTTAATTTGTTAAATTGTATGCAAAATACAATTTTTAAAAATCAATTTAATCGAAAGCATGAAATGAAAACTTAAATGGCATTTCATTTGGCTACTTAAAATATTTACTTAATTTTTTTATATCAACTTAAATCGAATTAAATCAATTTCATATTTTTAAAAACACATATTAATGTGTATGTGTTGGAGTAGATGACAACATGTGTATGTGATTATAGTGAAATTTGCATTTTAATGCATTTCATTTATAATTAAAAACGATTTCCGCAATGCATTTAAATATAACCATTTCTTTGCACATAATCAATATGTGAGTGATGGGAAATTTTAATTACAATTATGTTGACAATGAGCAATGCAGAAAACATTCTTCCGGAATGTGTTTAATGAAAGTTGTTACAATAGCTTTCGGCGGCACTCACACACTCACACTCACACAGACTTGAAGCAAGGCAGACAGTTGGGCAGCAATCAAAGTGTATCGATGGTATTTGTTTTGAAAAGCTTTGGTGATTAGACAATTTTAAAGCCAGTCAGATAGATGTGATTTCGAATCAGCAGTAGAGCCAAAAAAAAGAAATAATTTTTTGAATTGGATTACTTCAATAAAATTGCTGTGAAATTTGAGCTCAACGGTGTTGTGTGATTCAATAGAAAGATTTTATATAGGTTGACTGACATATCTTTTGTTTCAATTAATGTATAAATACTTAAAAAATAATCATGCACGAATAACAATAACAACAATAAGCATTAACAAATGCAATCATTGCGTGCGAATTTTTTTATTAAATGCCACGAAATTGCAATAAATTTGTTAATGCAAGCAGATCACTGCATCAATATTCTGTTGGCTATTGCAATAATGAGAAATCAACTTGTAGTATGTTTAGTAAACAACTACACTGATATACATATCTAAAGAAACATTTATTGTGAAAATTATAATTATTGAAAATATTCTTAAATTAATTAAAATTATTTCATTTCAACGAGAAGAGATGGTTTTCCCCCAGTTAGGTTACAGTGGACCGATTGTGTTACAATCAATTACAAAGTGTTATATTGGCTGTGTCTCATTTCAGGGATTAGTGTGAAGTTTACTACAGAATATCAAATATTTATATATCAAACCAATATTTTCAATCATTAAAAAAATTGCTTTCCCATATCAGCCTTGACTGTGTTTAAGTGTAATAAACTTTACAGTTAATATGGAATATGGTATGACACTAATATGAATATGACTGTAAGTTCTTCTATATCTTTTTGCTTTCTGATGATACCAGTCAAATCTTTTTTTAGTCATCTAAAATTATGGTATTATACTCCGAAATCATAATGGAGATAAGTTATAAGAGATGACAAGCCGACAAATTATCTCTGAAGGAGATTTTCTGAAGCACATCGTACTGAAGCTTAGAAAAATCTAGAAAATTCCTGAGAAGTGAAACAAATTTTCAAAAACTCAAAAATTCAACTCATTTTTCAAAATTTCAAAAACTGTTTGGGCGTTGCGTTCCTCCAGTCGAAGGATGTGACCCAGTTTCATTGTTGTGCAACTAACAGTTCCAATGTTACGCGAATAATTTGGGTCACAAAAATGTGCCACGCCCATTTAAATTTTTTCAGTAGAATGACACATCTATGGGACGACGTAATAAACAAAAAATTCAATGCTGTCCGACCTATAATTCCGCAGATATTCCAAGTTAAAAACTTAGTTTGTATGGGAGGTACCACGCCCACCCATCGGATCGTAC
This sequence comes from Melieria crassipennis, assembly GCA_963668005.1. NCBI lineage: Eukaryota > Metazoa > Arthropoda > Insecta > Diptera > Ulidiidae > Melieria > Melieria crassipennis. The sequence continues at coordinate 98,381,357 of OY764963.1, read as the reverse complement.
TCACACTATATGCTTTACCAAGATTTAGTCAAGGCAATCATTCCGTGAAAGATTTAGCTCAATCGGCCGTTTAATTTTTGAGTTTTAGTGTCGTGTGACCAAAAAACAAATAAACAAACATTCATTTTTATATATTTCGAAAGTCTTGATATTTTTTAAAATTATCCTAAAAAAGTCTAGTCCAGTCTGAATAAGTCTTTGAAAGACAATATCAAAAATGGGGAACAAAATTTATCAACAATTCCCAGCAGTTTTTAATGGCTCGGAAAAGAGTTAAAAGTAACTAACACACTTCAAAAAATTCTTTTGAACTTCAAAAACTCCAGTCACAGACAGCATAAACTCTCACGCTATATAACAAAGATACATATATATTTGCTACACTGTCTCCACTCTTTAAGCTTTCTCAGAGATAGATAAATCATTTTTTTTTTGTTAGCTAAAAGAGCGAATGAAATTTATGCACAAAAAACCCAATAGCCACCCTTACAATCACCTCCCGCCCCCAACACTATGCAACATAATAACTGCAGCGCTTTTTGCCTTTAGCGGTCGACTAGCAAAATGAAACACTCAACACTTCAGCAGCGAATTTGCAGGCAATAAATCATTTTCACATTCTACTTCATTCTTTTGTTTCTGGGTTTTTGTTTTTTGTGTTCTCACTGGCGTTTCTTCCCTTCCATTTGCAACATTTTCACGCAACACTCATTTGTTCAGTGCTTTTGTTTTTACCTGATGCATTGTTGTTGTTGTTGTTGTTTTTTTTTTTGCGACTGCACCGAAGCATTCCAAAGATTTGAAATACTGAATGTCAGCAGCCAAGTCAGTTGATACATTTGCACATTGCAATACAACAAAACTGCATGATACAAAAAACAAAATTCTTAAAAAAAATTCTTCAAAAAAGTGCTTGAAAAAAATATAAAAAAAATTCTAAAAAAACCAACCACATTGGAGGCATAAAAGTGTTGCGAAAAGTCAACACAATCCGGCACGTAGTGGTCGACAAAAACAGCAACAACAATAATAGCATCCATATGGTGCCAGCACACACCAAAGCAAACAAACAAAGTTGGTTACCTTACAAAAAAAATTAGCAACAACAAAATACAGCAAAGCCAGAATTCCCAGCTGGATGCGAGCTAAGCGCGAACTTGCGTTCCTCGACGCTGTGCTGTGTGCTGCTTTACGGCGCGTAAATTTGCAAAACAAAAAATATGCTTTATTGTTGTCGTTGCTGTTGTGACTGTTGCTGTTGGCACTGTTGCTGAAAATATCCGCGAAGTGCGCTGCAGGTGTCGCTTTTCGAGTATTGCTGCCGAGTTGTTGTTCGCTTCCGTGTTGCCAATGCCATTATGCAATTGTTTGTTGTTTTTGTTGTTGTTGTTGCTGCCACTGTTGGTTATCGCATTTTGTTTCGCTTTAACATGAATAATGTGTTCAGCGAACCGCAAAACCTTTTTTTGCAGCAACATTTTCGCGCACATTTTCCACTGACAGCAAAGATGGTGGAAACACAACGCGTCAGCAAGTTTGTCCGTCTGTCTGTCGCGCATTCATTTTATGTAACTTTCTAATTTTTTTTTAATTTTATTTATTTGTATTTGCTTTTGGCCAAGTTTTTATATTAGTTGTTGCATATAACAACAAAAGCAGAATTCAATTCCATATAGTTTTTGTTTTTGCTGCTCCACAGTGCCATTGAAATTGGCTTTTCGGCAGAATTGCAGATTCGGCTGCACGTTGGCTGTTGTTGCCACTGTTGTGGCCAGATTAGCGCCAGGATAATAGATCACTTTTGTGTGCAGCGGAAAAAAACTGGCAGGATCGTAAGGAAAAAACGAAGGTAGTAGCAATGCATTGGAACAGCGATTGCCGGTCGTATGTGCTGGCCGTTGTGCAATGAAGTGTGATGCAGTTTTGTTCTGGTCTATGAGCAACTGTAGTGAGTTTTGTTGGTTTTGTTGTTGTCCTTGTGTAACTAGTCAATTTTGTTGCTGTTCATGTTTAAGTCCACACTATGTGCTGTATGTAGAATGAATTGAGCAAATATGCCATGAGAAGTGAACGCCAAGTTTTTTGAGTTTTTTTTACGCACAAATTGTTATCTGAGTAATTTTCTAGATTTTTCTAACCTCAAATACAATCGTTCTACGTGCTTGAGAAATTGCCCCCTCAGAGGTGGTTTTTCGGTTCTATATCTGTAAAATCCAAATTGTTATGAGATCTGAAAGTATGGACTTTGTTATGCCCAAACAGGGATATAGGCAGTAAGGGTAGGAAGCAGTACAACGTGCACCTCTGCTGGATGCCTGGGCACACGGACATATAGGGTAACTGTATAGTCGAAGAGCTGGCACGAAGATGCAATCAATTAATATCGTAGAAGAAGTTGGCCCTTCCACTCTCCACCTACAAATTGCAACTAAAAAATGCCCATGTCAACAGAGCAAACACTGGATGGCTCCAAGAAAAAACAGACAGATCTGGCCCTCGACCGACCTGACCAGATCCAGAGAATTGATCCTATTACACAAACCCTCAATAGGGATTGTCGTAGGTATCATAACTGGACACTGCACCATCGGTCAACATGCCCAAAGACTGGGACCGCTGTACAACGATTTCGGCAGAAGCTGCAGGAACGAGAACTGCAAGGAACCGGCTACCCACTTCCCCGGCGCTTGCGAGAATGCGTCTACGATTCTTAGGCCAACAATTCTTCAGCTGCCTAGCGAATCTAGTGAGTTAACCCCTATAAACCTTGAGTTAACCCCAAGTAGCATTAACTAATTCACCAGAGCCACCAGATAGTTCTCTTTCTAGGAAAGTGTATAGGCGGAGTCATTCCCCACGTGGTAACAGAATGGGCCACTGGGCCTAAGTGATGCCTCCGAGGCGGCCATTTAACCTATCCTACTTAGAGTAGGAAGCAGAGACTGCAAGCTAAGGTATCTAGGAAGAAAAAACCACCCTGAAATTAAAAGAGCTCTCAAAACTTGCATAGCTAAGGATCGTCGATATAATCTCTTCTCATGCCAACTGAAAGGTTTAAATGACCGAGTTATGACAGGAAAAATACATCAGTTATTTTAGGCCTTGGATGGACCCTAGAATGTCAAATTTCTCAAAAGGATGATAGTGGAAAGTGAGTTCGGGTTATAAGATTGAAAGAAAGAAAGTGGTAAGGAAGGAAGGAAAAACCACTCTGAATTCAAAAGAACTCACCCAACTTGCGGAGCTTAGGATCGTCGATGTAATCCCTTCTTATGTGCAACTGTAAGTCTTAAATGGACCAGTTTTGATAGGAACAATACATCAGCTATCTCAGGCCTTGGCAGCCGCCGTGGCTTAGTTGGTTAGTGAGTTGGACCGCGAGTCGAAGGTCCTCAACCTCAGGTTCAAATACTGCCTGTAATAACATCTAAAAAAAATAACGGGAAAACTCGTTTTCTCTTTCGGTGGCTGTCCTCTCAGCTGGAAATGGCAAACCTCTGAGAGTAAAAATTGCTTATGAAAAAGCTCCCAACCTGCCGTTCGGAAACGGCATAAAACTGTAAGTCCCTCCCACCCGCGTACAATTTCACACGCACACCACGGGTGGCTGCGGGAAGCTTGGCCTTAGTCTCGCGTAAGCGGGCTGTCGTGCCAGTCAATTATTAATTAATATCAGGCCTTAGATGGATGGATGGATATGAAGTGAATCCTAGAATGTCTAATTTCCAAAGTACTCAGGCTTGGTAGTATGTTGGACTCAAGGCTTAAAAAGAAAAGGGAGATAGAGGAAAGTGAGGTGGAGTTATAAGAGAGAAACAAAGAAAGTGGATGGTAGGGAAGGGGACCACATATCTTGCTGCACGAATTTCCTGATCTCTTAGGGTAAGAGAATGCACCTCGTCGATTCTCATAACATCTGAACCCAAAAGGCGCAATCTGGCTCTAACGAAGGCGGGACATACACAGAGAAAATGCTCTGTGCTGTCCACCTCCTCCAAACAAGATTTGCAAGTTGGATCTTCAATAATGCCCATATTGGCCATATGTGGGTCCCATGGATTTCGTGCTGTGATTAATCCGGCTATCCGGCAAAGATTTTATCTCTGTAAACGCCGAAGGAATACTTCTGCCTTCCTGTTTGGGCTTAAAATAAAACACTTGACAGTCCAGGATGTGTGCTAGACCCATGCCGATTATTGGTACTGGTATCAAAACTATACAGCCTGATACACAATCAGGGGGGTTTGGGGTCAAACCCCCCAAACATAAAAATTGCTGGTATAAAATATGGTTTAGAATGGTATTCGGCTCAAAAGTTGTATGCAAAACCCCCCAAACTGAAATCCTGTGTGCGCCACAGTACACAGTTATCCAATTTACCGTTAGCTTCGTTACCTTGAACACCACAATTTTCAGGAGCCCAGATAAGTTGTAGCTTATTATGTTGCACCACCGACCTAATCTTCATCTTACATTCTTGAAAAATCTTTGAAGTTACTCGCGCTTTCTCCAGGACCTTAAGCTTCTGTACGTTTCCCTCGCCAGTTTTTCCCCATTTTTTTAAGCCTTAATGGAACTGAGATATAAGGATTCCGTGGCTAAGCAGAATGGTATCAGACTTGGTGTTAACTCAATCAGTAGAAACTGCGATTGTGCAGAAGGGGAGGAAAGCGTACAGCATCTCTTTCATTGTCCTATCAGTGTCTCTCTCTCTGTCGCTGTTCATCTCTGAGTAGAAGAAGGCAATTTTTACGAAATCTCGACCAAACCTGCTCAGGTTCATAACATTGTCCAGATGAATTGGCAACACAACCGCTAAGCCTCTTGGACAACGTAGAAGAAAGGATCTATCCAGCCATTTAAACATAATCTTCTTATTCTGTAGTGATGACCTCTAACGCTTTGAATGCGGAGTGTTAAAACTTTCTCATTCATTGTAACAACATAGGCCCAGTTTGAACTACTATATGTGAGCTGTCATGCCTCTGCAAATATATTTCTGGCTCTCAGTATTCTAAACGTTCTTCTAATATTCGCACAAAATACCTAACAAGTTTTCCAGTTCCATTAAAAACTTCTCTCCGTGTAGCTGCAGCATATAAATGATTTCAGGTAACAAAATATCAACTGTTGCCTTACAATAACAACCAACACAATCCACATCACAAGTTGATGGCCAAAACAAGCAGCCAAATCGACGAGCACAATAAATCACGTCAACGCAATCTGTGTCGACTAAGCTCTACAAAGTAAGCAAGAGCGAGAGAACGAAACGAAAAGGACAGAACAGGAGTAGGGCACAGCATAAATCCAACATAATTACTAAGTGAAATAGCAGAGCGAACAATGGAAATTACCAGTGGATTGAGTATTGAAGTGGCTGGGCAAATTTCTACACTGTTAATTAGTTTTCGTTGCATCCACCTTTCACCTCTCGACTGCTCTCAACAAAAATCTGAACTCCACTAATTCATTAGCTGGCAATTAAAGCGTGATTACAAATAATTTCAATGCGGTAGCTGACACTTGAAAACATTTATTGATGTATTTTTTAACTCGAGGAACTGACAATTGTGTACGGAATGCTTTTCTAAAGTTTTTTTTTAGACAGTAAAAATTTAATATTTTTCAAATTTTAATTATTTGATTTCTTATCAGCGTGAAATGGAAAATTCATTAAATTTTTTAAATACAATTAAAATTTATTTGAATAAAAATAAATAAATTTAAATCAAATTTAAATTTCTTTAAAGAAAATTAAAAGAAAAAGAGCTGATTGAACTCAATGTCTTGAAACTTTCGAAGTATTTTCTTCGTAGCTCTTTTGGGGGAATTAACTGGAAGTTTGGTTATCTTCGCAAGATTTCCTAATTGAACCGAGACAAGCCAACGAGATTTTCTTTAACTGGTTTTCTCTAAGACCAACATTACGAGAAAACCCCACTCCATTTTTTTCAACTTGTTTAATGCTTAAAAAGAAAAAAATTGACGAAGACCGACATTACGAGAAAAGACAGCTCGATTGTTTTCAACTTGCTTGATGCTGTGAACGAAAACTTGAATGAAGACCGACATGACCAGCAGAACCAACTAGAATTATTTTGAAAGCAAAGATTGATGAAGACTGACATTAACAGCAAAAACCAACTCGATTTTTCATCTTGTTTCATGCTTTGAAAGCAAAGATTGATTAAGACCGACATTAGTAGAAAAGACAACTAGATTTGTTCATGCTTTGAAAGAAAGATTGATGAAGACTGACATTAGCAGAAAAACCAATTCGATTCCTTTCAATTTGTTTGATGCTTTGAAAGAAAGATTGATGAAGACTGACATTAGCAGAAAAGCCAACTCGATTTTTTTCAATTTGTTTGATGCTTTGAAAGAAAGATTGATGAAGACTAACATTACTAGAAAAGCGCAAATCGATTCTTTTCAATTTGTTTGATGCTTTGAAAGAAAGATTGATGAAGACTAACATCACTAGAAAAGACAAATCGATTCTTTTCAATTTGTTTGATGCTTTGAAAGAAAGATTGATGAAGACTGACATTAGCAGAAAAACCAACTCGATTTTTTTCAATTTGTTTGATGCTCTTTAACTTGATTGATGAAGAAGAAACCAATTTGATTTTTTAATCTTGTTTCATGCTTTAAAAGCAACGATTGATGAAGACCGACATTAGTAGAAAAGACAACTCGATTTTTTCATGCTTTGAAAGAAAGGTTAATGAAGACTGACATTAGCAGAAAGTCCAACTCGATTATTTTCAATTTGTTTGATGCTTAAAAAGAAAGATTAATGAAGACTGACATTAGCAGAAAAACCAACTCGATTCTTTTCAATTTGTTTGATGCTTTGAAAGAAAGATTCATGAAGACTGACATTAGCAGAAAAATCAACTCGATTCTTTTCAATCTGTTTGCATTACGAGAAAGCCCAATTTGATTTTTTCAACTTGTTTGATGTTTTGATAGAAAAATTAATGAAGACCGACGTGATCAAAAAGGCCAAATCAAATTTGTTTGATGCTATAAAGGAAAAAAATTGAATTAAAATAATATTCAAAGGAATATTTAAAAGTTTTTCTAAAAATGGAAATGCATGTTTCTGCGCTGAAATAATTTCCAAATATTAAAAAACAGCATTTAATAACTTTGTACCTTTTCAAGTCAAACATTTTGACGTCTTCTAAAAATATACTTGAAATTTTCACTCTCCAGTAGAAAAGTTCAACTAAATTGGCAAATATTATATTCCAGCTCAATTAAATTAAATTCCATCTTAACATAAAATTCACTGAGCGAATGTGTTTGACTTAACGAAATTCAAAGAAATTGATATGCTTTCTCTTTTCCTCTTTTGCTGTTGCTATTTCCATCTCTCGCTTGTTTTACTTCGGCCTCAAAATTCTTCAAAGTGCAGCTTTGGGTCGACTAAAACATTAACTGCCATTGCCAAAAAGCTGACAGCACAATTTGCAACAACAACAACAACAACAAGCAAACAAACAAACAATTTGCCACCTGCTGCCGTAATCTTAACTTTTCAATTCAATTAACATGAAGTATGGCGCCGACTGACTTTCCAAACAAAACGCCACAACAGTATCGCTGCCATGTTGCCACATTGCACGCCAGAATGCCATGTTGCCATGTTGCCAAATTGTCATGTGCCATGTTGTTGCCAGTTTGGTGTCGTAATGGCTTTTAAACGCTTTACGTGTTTACGTTAATGTAAACGTTAAGCAAAATGTTTTTTGTTTTTGCTTTTTGTAGAGAAACAAGAAACACTCCTTTGGGGTGTAAATGTGTTTTTGTTATTGTCATTGCTTGTTTGTAACAAAGTAAAGTTTTGCTGCTGGGGTTTGGTGGTCGGAGCAAAGACGCATAATTGAAAGCGTTGTTCTTATGAAGTGTGAAAAGATTTGCGGTATTCACAAACTGGTAACAATTGCATTTAATGAGAAGTAAAAAAAAAACTTTTAATAAAGTTGAAATTCAAAGAAAAAATTACAGATTGATCAAAATATTTTGATGTTCATAATCATAAATAAATAATCATGAAAAAAGTGATTCAGTGATCAGAGAAGCAAAAATGCGATCATAGAAGTGCACAGATAAAAGAAAAGGATTGGAGATCAAAATAGTTTGATCTTCAAAATCGGTGATTCAGTGATCAGAGAAGATACAAATCTTATATATAAAAAAAAGTTCACTTCTTGTGTGTAGCCAGTGTTTGCGAAAACGGTTCATTCTTTTGGGAACATTTTTTTCGTGTGTGATAGAAGATGTTAATGCGGTGGTTTATAGCGATATTATATGTTTGTACGGCAGGTGGGCGTGGCACCTCCCATACAACCTAAATTTTTAATATGGTATATCTCCGGAATTGTAAGTCGCACAGCATTGAAATTTAGTATAGCGCCGTCCCATAGATGTGTCATTGTACTGGAAAAATTTGGTGGGCGTTGGACTAGGGGCGTGGCACTTTTTTATGACCCAAATATTCCGCTGAACTATAAGTCGCACAGCCATGAAACTTAGTATGAACAAATCATGTACTCATATCTTTCGACAGACGGAATGAGGCGAGTATTGGACAAGGGGGCGTGGCACCACCCATATAAGCCAAATCTTTAATAGAGAATATCTTCAAAATTGTAAGGTGCACAGCATTGAAATTTAGTATAGTGTCGTCCCATAGATGAGTCATTCTATTGGTAAGATTTGATGGGCGTTGGAAATGGGGCGTGGCACATTTTTTGTGACCCAATTATTCCACTGAACTATAAGTCGCACAGCCATGAAACTTAGTATGAACATATCATGTACTCATATCTTTCGACAGACGGAATGAGGAGGGTATTGGACAAGGGGGCGTGGCACCACCCATACAAGCCAAATCTTTAATAGAGAATATCTTTGAAACTGTTAGTCGTACAACACTGAAATTTAGTATAGTGTCGTTCCATAGATGAGTCATTCTACTGGTAATATTTGATGGGCGTTGGACAAGGGGCGTGGCACATTTTTTGTGACCCAAACATTTTGCTGAATTATAGGTAAGTCGCACAACACTGAAACTAATTACGAACCTACCATTTTCTCTTTCGACAGAGGGAATGATGAAGGAATTAAACAAGGGGGCGTGGCACTGCCCATACAAGCCAAATTTTTAATAGAGAATATCTTTGAAATTGTTAGTCGTACAACACTGAAATTTAGTACCCCGTCGTCCCATAGATGAGTCATTCTACTGGTAGGATTTGATGGGCGTTGGACAAGGGGCGTGGCACATTTTTGTGACCCAATTATTCCGCGGAACTATTGGTAGCACAGCAATGAAATTAAGTACGAACCTACCGTTTTCTCTTTCGACAGAGGGAATGATGAAGGTATTAAACAAGGGGCGTGGCACCGCCCATACAAGCCAAATCTTTGATATAGAATATCTTTGACATTGTAAGTCGTACAACACTGAAATTTAGTACCCCGTCGTCCCATAGATGAGTCATTCTACTGGTAGGATTTGATGGGCGTTGGACAAGGGGCGTGGCACATTTTTGTGACCCAATTATTAAGCGGAACTATAGGTAGCACAGCAATGAAATAAAGTACGAACCTACCATTTTCTCTTTCGACAGAGGGAATGATGAAGGTATTAAACAAGGGGGCGTGGTACCGCCCATACAAGCCAAATCTTTGATATAGAATATCTTTGAAATTGTAAGTCGTACAACACTGAAATTTAGTACCCCGTCGTCCCATAGATGAGTCATTCTACTGGTAGGATTTGATGGGCGTTGGACAAGGGGCGTGGCACATTTTTGTGACCCAATTATTCCGCGGAACTATTGGTAGCACAGCAATGAAATTAAGTACGAACCTACCATTTTCTCTTTCGACAGAGGGAATGATGAAGGTATTAAACAAGGGGGCGTGGCACCGCCCATACAAGCCAAATCTTTGATATAGAATATCTTTGACATTGTAAGTCGTACAACACTGAAATTTAGTACCCCGTCGTCCCATAGATGAGTCATTCTACTGGTAGGATTTGATGGGCGTTGGACAAGGGGCGTGGCACATTTTTTGTGACCCAAATAGTCCGCGGAACTATAGGTAGCGCAGCAATGAAATTAAGTACGAACCTACCATTTTCCCTTTCGACAGAGGGAATGATGAAGGTATTGAACAAGGGGGCGTGGCACTGCCCATACAAGCCAAATTTTTAATAGAGAATATCTTTGAAATTGTTAGTCGTACAATACTGAAATTTAGTACCCCGTCGTCCCATAGATGAGTCATTCTACTGATAAGATTTTATAACCATTGGACAAGGGGCGTGGCACATTTGTTGTGACCCAAATAGTCCGCTGAACTATAGGTCGCTCAGCAATGAAACTAAGCACGAACCTACCACTTTCTCCTTCGACAGAGGGCATTGTACGGGTATTAGCAGCAACATTGCTTATTTGAGGGCTTCGATTGCGTTAATCGCTAGCTCCCTTCTTTTCGTTTAGTTGGTTTTCTTCGTCAATTTGCATCGCTATAGATTCGCCATCTCGCGTATTTCATTATAACAAAACAAAACATGTCGTGCGGGACGAAGTTCGCCGGGTCAGCTAGTCTTATATATAAAAAAATTCAAAAATTCTGTGTCGGGAAAGTGTTTGCGAAAACGGCTCATTCTTTCGGCAACATTTTTTTTGTGTGTGATAGAAGCTGTCAATGCGGTGGTTTATAGCGATGTTACATGTTTGTACGGCAGGTGGGCGTGGCACCTCCCATACAACCGAAATTTTTAATATGACATATCTTCGGAATTATAAGTCGGACAGCATTGAAATTTAGTACAGTGTCATGGCGTAAACGTGTAATTCGACCGGTAAAATTTAATGGGCTTTGGACAAGGGGCGTGGCACTTTTTCGATTCTGATGTAACTTTTGAACTATAGCATTCTCATCAGCGACACTTGGTACAAACTAACGATATGGTCATGCCCTTCGGCAGGGGGAATAGGGCGTATTTTGGACAAGAGGGCGTGGCACCGCCCATACATCTCAATTCTTTAATATGGCATAGCTTCGAAATTATAAGTCGCACAGCATTGAAATTTGGTACAGTGCATGGCGTAAACGTGTCATTTTACCGGTAAAATTTAATGAGCGTTGGACAGGGGGCGTGGCACTTTTTAAATTCCGGTGTAACTTTGGAATTAGAGCGTTCACATCAATGATACTCGGTACAAACTAACGATTTGGTCGTGTCCTTCGGCAGGGGGAATAGGGTGGATTTTGGACTAGGGGGTGTGGCACCGCCCATACCACTAAATTTTTTAATATGGTATATCTCCGGAATTTTAATTCGCACAGCATTGAAATTTGGTACAGAGTCATGACGTAAACGTCTCATTCCACCGGTAAAATTTAATGGGCGTTGGACAAGGGGCGTGGCACTAGAGTGTTCACATCAATGACACTCGGTACAAACTAACGATTTGGTCGTGTCCTTCGACAGGAGGAATGGGGTGGGTTTTTGACAGGGGGGCGTGGTACCGCTTTCATTTTTTTATGCATAGATTGTTTATCCTGACTGACTGACTGATTGATTGGTTGATTTATCATCGCCCAGCCCAAACCGCTGAAGCTACAAACATGATTTTTGGACTGTAGGTACATCTTGAAGAATTAACCTTCGCCTAGAAGGGATTTTTTGAAATTCGGGGTCTAAAAAGGCAAAACATGGGTTAAAGTGTTGTATGAAGAAACGTGATTTAATAAACATATTGATTTTGGCAGCCGCCGTGGCTCAGTTGGTTAGTGCGTTGGACCGCGAGTCGCAGGCAGCAACCTCAGGTTCAAATACTGCCTGTAATAACACCTAAAAAAAATAACGGGAAAACTCGTTTTCTCTTTCGGTGGCTGTCCTCTCAGCTGGAAAAGGCAAACCTCTGAGAGTAAAAATTGCTTATGAAAAAGCTCCCAACCTGCCGTTCGGAACCGGCATTAAACTGTAGGTCCCTTCAACCCGTGTACAAATTCACACGCACAACACGGGTAGTTGCGGGAAGCTAGGCCTTAGTCTCGCGTAAGCGGGCTGTCGTGCCAGTCAATTATTATTATTATTAATTAAAATTATTATTATTATTGATTTTGAACTTCCTGAAAATATTCTAATATAGATAAAAACTTATTCGACACGTATTTTATAATTTTTCGAAAATCAAAATTTAACTGGCCCAACAATGGGTTAAGGTTTATTTGCGGAAAGACTCCGAAACAAACAACACGAACCGATGGGCCTATTGACTTCAACAATTGTAAAAATAATTGAAATAGATATAATTAGACACGTGTTTCTCATTATTTTCAAAATCTAAATCTAACTGGATCAACGACGGGTTAAAAGTATGTATGGAGAAACTGTGAAATGAAAAATATGAATTAGACTTGACATCAAACTTGGGGAAAGTACTCTTTGTGAGAAATAATCTGACACGTGTTTTTCACTTTTTTGAAAATCAAAATCTAACGGGGTCAACAATGGGTTGATAATTTGTATGGAGAAACAAGATTTATTGGGCGTTCCGACTTCAAAGTTATCAAAAGCAGTTCAATCGGGAAATAATAAAACGTGCTTTTAATTTTTTTGAAAATCTGAATCTACCATGGTAAACCAAGGGTTAAGAATTCGTTTGGAGTAAATGTGAAAACATATGATTTAAAGGGCCTTCTGACTTCAAAATTTTTAAAACAGTCGAAATCAAAGATAGACACATGTTTTTTTTTAAATCAAAATCTGATGTGCTCAATAATGGGTTAAGAATTCGTATCGGGGGAAACAGGAGAGCTTGCGTGCAAAGCCGCAGGGCCCAGCTAGTCTTATATATAAAAAAAAGTTCACTTCTTGTGTGTAGCCAGTGTTTGCGAAAACGGTTCATTCTTTCGGCAAAATTTTTTTCGTATGTCATAGAAGATGTTAACGCGGTGGTTTATAGCGATATTAGATGTTTGTACGGCAGGTGGGCGTGGCACCTCCCATACAAACTAAATTTTTAATATGGTATATCTTCGGAATTATAAATCGGACAGCATTGAAATTTGGTACAGAGTCGTGGCGTAAACATGTCGTTCCACCGGCAAATGATGGGCGTTGGACAAGGGGCGTGGCACTTTTGAAATTCCGGTGTAACTTTGGAACTAGAGCGTTCACATCAATGACACTCGGTACAAACTAACGATTTGGTCGTGTCCTTCGACAGGGAGAATAAGGTGGGTTTTTGACAAGGGCGTGGCACCGCCCATACAACTCAATTTTTTAATATGGAATAGCTTCGGAATTATAAGTCGCTCAGCATTGAAATTTTGTACAGCGCCATGGCGTCGACGTGTCATTCCACAGGTAAAATTTAATGGGCGTTGAACAAGGGCGTGGCACTTTTTTTAGTTCCGGTGTTACTTTTGAACTATAACATTTACATCAACGACACTCGGTACAAACTAACAATTTGGTCGTGTCCGTCGACAGGAGGAATGGGGTGGGTTTTAGACAAGTTGGCGTGGCATCTCCCATACAACCCAAATTTTTAATATGGAATATCTTAAGATTTATAAATCGGACAGCATTGAAATTTGGTACAGTGTCATGGTGTAAACATGTCGTTCCACAAGTAAAATTTAATGGGCATTGGACGAGGGGCGTGGCACTTTTTAAATGCCGGTGTAACTTTGGAACTATAGCGTTCACATCAACGACACTCGGTACAAACTAACGATTTGGTCGTGTCCTTCGACAGGAGGAATGGGGTGGGTTTTTGACACGGGGGCGTGGTACCGCTTCCATTTTTGTATACATAGATTGTTTATCCTGACTGACTGACTGATTGATTGGTTGATTTATCATCGCCCAGCCCAAACCGCTGCAGCTACAAACATGAATTTTGGACTGTAGGTACATCTTGAAGAATTAACCTTCGCCAAAACGGGATTTTTTGAAATTCGGGGTCTAAAAAGGCAAACCATGGGTTAAAGTGTTGTATGAAGAAACTTGATTTAATAAACATATTGAATTTGAACTTCCTGAAAATATTCTAGATCAAGACTTATTCGACACGTATTTTATAATTTTTCGAAAATCAAAATTTAACTGGCCCAACAATGGGTTAAGGTTTATTTACGGAAAAACTCCGAAACAAAAAACACGAACCGATGGGCCTATTGACTTCAACAATCGTAAAAATAATTGAAATAAATAAAACTAGAAACGTGTTTCTCATTATTTTCAAAATCGAAAACTAACTGGATCAACGACGGGTTAAAAGTATGTATGTATGGAGAAAGAAATTTTGCTGAGCCCTTTCGACTTCAAGCTTTGTGAAAGTACTTCAAATGTAAAATAACTCGATACGTAATTTTTCCGAATATTAAAATTGGACGGGGTCAGCGACGAGTTAAAAGTTTGTATAGAGAAATTGTGAAATGAAAAATATGAATTAATGGGCCCATTGACATCAAACTTGGGGAAAGTACTCTTTGTGAGAAATAATTTGACACGTGTTTCTCACTTTTTTGAAAATCAAAATCTAACGGGGTCAACAATGGGTTAACAATTTGTATGGAGAAACAAGATTTATTGGGCGTTCTGACTTCAAACTTATCAAAAGCAGTTCAATCGGGATATAATAAAAACGTGCTTTTAATTTTTTTTAAATCTAAATCTACCATGGTAAACCAAGGGTTAAGAATTTGTTTGGAGTAAATGTGAAAACATATGATTTAAAGGGCCTTCTGACTTCAAAATTTTTAAAACACTCGAAATCAAAGATAGACACATATTTTTTTTAAATCAAAATCTGATGGGCTCAACAATGGGTTAAGAATTCGTATCGGGGAAACAGGAGAGCTTGCGTGCAAAGCCGCAGGGCCCAGCTAGTTAGAGATACAAATATTTTGATCTTCAAAATCAGTGATTCAGTAAACATAGAAGACAGATCAAGGATAATAATTAAAGATTCAAATATGTTGATCACAGCGCAGAATCACAGATCAAAGATAAATATTAGAGATCAAAATAGTTTGACCATTAAAATCGGTGATTCAGTGATCAGGAAATCACAGATTAAAGATAAATATAACCGGTCAGAATATTTGATCAAAATTATTGATTCAGTAATCAGAGAAGCACAGATCAAACATAAAGATTGAAGACTGCTATATTTTGATCTTCAAAATCAGTAATTCAGATAAAGATTAGAGATCAAAATATAAGGTTTAGTAAAAAAAGATCCATTACTGTCGAATGAAATTGAACGCTTAACAATTCATACTATCATAGTTCATAGCTTCAAAGCATAGTTAGAATGGTCCGATTTAGGTCAAATATGCACCGTTTTTGATCGATAACTTGTTGCCATTTTGAAGGTAGTTCCAGTATGTCTCTCACATAGAAACTCTCGCCCCAGGTCATAGTACATGATTCTCTGCCAGTCCCATCAAACACAAAGCAAAACCTTTCTAACCATCAATCCTGGCTGGAGCACCTTTTGGTCCAGTTTAGTGCAATTTAATCACAACCGTTTTCGCTTGATGTTGTCGTTAGTGATCTACTTTTCACCATGGATAAATTTTGTTGCGATTCAGCAACGAATCGCACATGGAAATTTGGTCGATGAAGTCGATGAACTCATGTGGCACTCGAGCTTCTTTTTGTATTCAGCCGTATTCAAGTGGTTCAAAATGGCTTGATGTGCACCGTTTAGAAGCTGAACAATTGAAGCATTGCTTAATTGATGGGCAAACTCTAAGATTTCCTTAAGTTTATAGACATGTTCGACATTTGTCCTTCCAAAGCGAGGTGCAGCTTTGACATTGAAATTACCTGAACGGAATCCAAGAAACCATAATGACTGACGTGATTGACTGTTACAGTATCAAAACCACAAACACTATTCCGATTTCTTAGCCACTTGGTTTGAGTTTTTGCCACTAATGAAGAAAAATTGTAAAATATGGAATATTCTCTTTTTTTGGTGTCCATTTTGGATGCACTTAGTCAAGCAATTACAAAACTGTTAAAGAAGTTTTTTTAGTATGAAATCTTGTCTTTCGATTGCAATATAGGCAACCCCCCTCTGCGTTATACACCAACTTTCACTAATCGAATTCGCCTTCTCTCTTAGTCAACAATAGATAGCTTCCCAATCACTAAGAACTGGCGTCCATCTTTGATGCGCACTCAAACAAAACTGAGTCAAGCAATGACAAAACTCTCTGAAAAATTTTTGAAGCGCGAAATCTTATCTTTCTAAGGTCATCTGGCATAATCCGATAGCACTTATACAACGCGAGATATGGACTAATAAAGCTATCTATTTGACTATTTAGCACTTTCCTTATATATATTCAATTTTTTTGTATATAAAAGCACTGCGATTTCACGCATGTGTGCCTCGCGCCTGTATTATGTGTATATGTGACTGCGTGTGTGTGTGTATGGGTATCCTTCCCGGCGGGCTAATTTCTCTATGTTGATTTTGTAATTGAAATTGTTGCGCCGCAACGCTGCACTTGAAAGCATTTCATGTCGTTTATGTGCGATAATATTTAGTGATTTTACTTTTAAGCTTCGCGCAATCTTTACAAAACTACCAGCGCGCACAATTTGCATTATAACTTTTGCTCCTGTTGGCTGCCAACACACACACACACACGCACGCAACGCTAATGTTTATTTAACAATGCTTTGGGGAGACGAGGCGCAGGAGGACCGTCGACCAAATTGCGCTTAATTTAATCATCACTTTTGTTTGTCGCTGCTCGACAAACTGACTAACTGTGCATGGTTTGTGAATTTATGTGTGTGTGTGTGTGGGTGTGTGGCTTTGGTTGATTAATGCTTTGTGAATTTTCTCGCCCTGATAGACAGTCGGTTTCAGCTGCCGCCTGGCTGTACTTAACGCTGCGGCCTGCTTGGCATCGAGCACTGTTGGCATTTGAGCTACTCGACACGCGGCCGTTTCAAGGTTACAAGGATCTGGTTTTGTTTTCTGGCTGTTGCTTCTCACCTGCTCCCTGGACGCTACTATACAAATTAGGTTATTAAAACAGTTGTCGACAGCAAGTTGCAAGCATCTCGTGGCGTTGAATTTTCGACATCGTTAGCACAAAATTCAATTACGTTGTAGGCAATTCTAGACACGTAAAATTAGTCGTTTTGCAAATAAGCTGTTTACATTTTGCTGTTTAATTATTAAGAGCGTAATTGGAGCTATTTTCAAAGTAGTAAAGTTTCTTTGAGTTGAACTAAATTCAATGTAATTCTCTAAGTCTTTTATGAACAATGCAGTGAAGTCTTTTATGAACAATCAGGCAGCAATGATTTTTCGAAGAAATTTGGCTTCAAACGTTTTTAGAAAAAGTCCCTTCAAAGCGTTGAAGCTATTTTGAAAGCAATAAAGTTTGTTCATGTTGAATTGAAAACCAGAAAAAATCAAATACATGATGTAAGTCTTAAGTGGTTTATGTACTGCAATGATTTTTCTAAGAAATGTGGCTTGGAATATAAATGAAAAATTTTAAAAAAGAAGTAAAATTTCTTTGAGTTGAATTAAAAATCATAATTAATCAAGTAATACTAAGTGATTTTGTTTATGATACATGTCTTTAAGTCTTTTATGAACTGCAATGATTTCTTATAGAAATATGGCTTCAAATATTGAAAAAATGTTTAAAAACCCTCTGAA
Organism: Melieria crassipennis; assembly: GCA_963668005.1. NCBI lineage: Eukaryota > Metazoa > Arthropoda > Insecta > Diptera > Ulidiidae > Melieria > Melieria crassipennis. The sequence continues at coordinate 98,363,610 of OY764963.1, read as the reverse complement.
AGCCGTTGAAGCTATTTTGAAAGCAATAAAGTTTCTTCAAGTTGAACCAAAGTTTCTAACAAATCAAGTGATGATTTTTCTATGATGTAAGTGCTTTTTTAAACTTTTATGAATTGCAATGATATTTAAAGAACTTTGGCTTCAAATATTAAAAAATAAATTTAAAAAAGCTTTGAGTTGAGCTAAAATTTAATTTTCGACGTTGTAAGTCTTAAAGTCTTTTATGAACTTCTATGATTGTTGAAAGAACATTGGTTTCAAATATTTGAAAAAATTAAAACAAAGTCCCTTAAATGCGTTAAAGCCATTTTTAAAGCAATAAAGTTTGTTCATGTTGAACTAAAATTAATAACAAATCAAGTGATGATAATTTCTATGATGAAAGTCTTAAAATCTTTTAGGAACTGTAATGATTTTTTGAAGAAATGTGGCTTTTAATATTTAAAACAAATAAAAACAAAGTCCCTTAAAGCCGTTGAAGATATTTCTAAAGCAGTACAGATTCCTTAAGTTGAACTAAAATTAAACGAAACTAAAATTAAAATTTTACTTAAATTGAACTGAACTAATTTCCTAAAAAATCAAGTGATGAGGAAAATATTCGAAGAAATTTGGCATCAAATATTAAAAACTATATTTGAAAAAAGTCCCTTAAAGCAGTTGAAGTTATTTTAAAAGCAGTCAAGTTTCATTGAGTTGCACTAAAATTCCTAACAAAACAAGTGATGATTTTTTCTATGAAGCAGATTTTTAAGTCTTTTATGAGCTGTAATGATTTTTTGAAGATATTTGGCTTCAAACTAAATTCAAAAATTCTTTTTTAAATCTCCCTAAAAGTTAAGTATCTCATGACCTTTCATGACCCGCAATAATTTTTTGCAACAATTTTTTCTCAATCATCACTCTCACTTTCAGTGCACTTACCAGTTCATTGGCTCTATTGGTCCATAACAACTGCTAGCAAAAAGCTATTCAACAGCTAAGTGTCACAATTGTTGCTTTGAGACAAACAATTGTTTCTTTTCCCCTCATGACCTACAATGATGATTTATTTCAGCTATTTCTTCTCAATCACCACTTTCACTTTCAGTGCTCTTACAAATTCATTGACTCTATTGGTTCATAACAACTCTTAGCAAAATGCTATTCAACAGCTAAGTGTCACAATTGTTGCTTTGAGACAAATTTGACTCAATACAAAAGTTTCATAGCCATTTTTCGTCAAGCACTAACATTTCAAATCTCTTTCACATTGTTATATTGAGACAATTAATTATTGTTATAGCAACTTGAACAAATGCCAAAGACTCAACCAGCTGCGTCCTATACCACAACAGCCCTCTTTATCCACTTTGTTCTTAAATTTGCCATCTTTTCTGGAACAATAAAATTGCAATTCTTCATTTTAATTACATGATTTCGTACTTCAAGTTGAGTTGGCAGACCGAATTCATGCAACAAAACAATGAATGGCGTTTCGTGGCCATAAATAATTTATGAGTCAATGTATAAGCAATAAAGTGTATCATCATATTTTACCGTTACTTGTTGTTTTTGACAAAACGCCCACTCAGCGCACAGCTGGAAATGTGGCTGCGCGATTAGCGCGGCGTCTCGAAGGATTTTGGCTGTCTCACGCTTAAAGTCGGAGATTGGAGGTTTAATTCTGCAGAGCCCAATGAGTACAATGGCAGCGGGAAAGTGAAAAGCGAATGGTTTGATTGTATAATGCAAGCAAAATCAAAACCAAACACACACACACACACACACATTTTTGTATGTATGAATGAGGACATATATGTAAGCATTTGTGTGTTCGTATGATAATTTTTAAATTTAGTCACACACACTCACACGCCCACTAAGAGCACATCTGGGCTTGAAGTGAAAGAGTGAGTGAAAGGGAAAAAGTAATGGAAAGAAAAGAGAAGCGAAATATCGAAACAACCGAAAACGCGGTTTCATGCTTCGAAATAGAATTCCACATGGACAGCTGCGCACACTCAATCAAAACGATACAATTGCGGCTGCGTTGAAGGCTCGACAGCAGCAGCGCAGCATTGGGGCGGCAACAGCGGGGTGCGTGGGGCGGCACGTAGGTGGTTTGTAAACAAGGCGTCAGGCGGCACATACTCGAAAGTGCTGCCACGACAACGCACTTCTGCAATCATTTACAGTGCTTAACCATGAATTTCAAACAGCAACAACAACAACAACAACCATTATAAAGCAAAACCAGAGTAAAGCAAAACGAAAAAAAAGAGGGAAGAGCGAAGTGACTTTAACTGTTATTGCTGTTCTCATTATTGTTGTTGTTGCTGTTCTTACTCTCCTTCTTTGTTGTTGTTGTTGTTCTTCTTCTTCTTCTTTCTTTTTTCCTATACCTATTATTGTTATTATTTCTGTTGTTGTTGTGGCTCAGGCAGCGAAACAGATTTTTTATGGCCTGTTGGCGGCTTGGAAAAGGTTTACAACTTTTTATATGTGTGTGTGTGTTGTATTGTCAATTTCCCCCAGCACCGGAAGCGGCAACCCAACAACAATAAAAAGTAATAAAAATAATCAAAACAACAAAATCAGCAAAAAATAGGAAAAAACACACACACACATACAACGAAACGACAACCAAAGGCGCCAACAAGGAGACAGCACAATGCTTACATATATGTTTGTGTGTGCATCCTTGTGTGGGTGTGTGTGTGTGGGTATTGATTAATTTATAACGTATGAATTTCGCTCAGGTTAACTGCTTTTATGGGCTTTGGCAGTAGTCAAGTTGCTGTGCTGTGATCGTTGTTCGTATCAAGTTGCTGCTGTTGCTGTTCTTGTTCTTGTTCGTGTTATTTTTGTTATTGTTGTGAATGTTGAAATTGGGTTTCGCGCCCGCCGACTTAGACTTCGCACCAATGCTGTCGTTATTTTTATTATGTTATTACTGTAACATTGTTTAGTTGGACAGTTTGTAAGCCGACCAGCAGCCACAGCAGCAATAAAAAATATCGAATTAACCTTCACCACGTTAAAGGCAAAGAATCCGAACCAAACGTTTCTGTTGGCATTTAAAGTGAAAGTTATGGTTGGCAATGTTTGCGGCATTAACGTTTGGCAAATTGCCGCAATTAGAATGCAAGTTAGGCGAATTAATTGGCGCCTGTTGCGTCCGCTGTGCCTTCATTGGATTCGTTTGTATTATGTGTGTGTGTGTGTGTGTGTGCGAAGCGCGTAATGAATGCGTAGGTAACGGTCTCTCTGTGTCTTGTAATGCCTATGTCTGTCTGTCTGTCTGTCTGTCTGTGTTTATGGGCCTTCAAGCAACGCATTGCCATCTGTTTTTCTTTCTCTTCTTCTTATTGTTGTTGTATGTTAATTGATATTTGCGGTGTACGTGAGATTTTGCACAATTTGCCGAATTGTTTTTTTATATCATTGTAATTTGCTCTTATTACGAATTTTATTTATTAATTTAATTGTTTGACTGCCTACATTTTTTTGCATTCACTTTTGTAGGTTTCATTTAATTATTTGCGCATAAGAAAAGCACAAATTTGTTGCTTTCAAGCTGAAATAATTAAAAACTAAGTACCAAATAAGCACAACTCGAAGGTATATAAAGAGAACGTTTTTCGCTTTAATTGAAACGAGTAAATCAAATAAATGAAGTCAACAAAATTAACAAATTGAGCTGCGCACAAAAAAAGATTCGATCTCTGAACCACAGATCCGCAGTTCAAAGTAATAACGCTTTGGTTTATCTTTCGGTCAAAATTTTGTATTTATGTTTACTTACTTTTTATTTATCAGTTAAGGTGTGAAAAGTTCAATATAAAGTTTTCATTGAAAATCGTAGAAAGAATAAATTATTTAAAAGTGTTTAGGTTCCATTTTACATTTTAGGTTAAATTTTTTGTTGGCTCGGCTAATACAAAACTTACTTTATTCTTAGTACTTAGTACTACTGACTACTAACTACTTACTGCTTACTGATTACTACTTACTACTTACTACTTACTACTTACTACTTACTACTTACTACTTACAACTTACTACTTACTACTTACTACTTACTACTTACTACTTACTACTTACTACTTACTACTTACTACTTACTACTTACTACTTACTACTTACTACTTACTACTTACTACTTACTACTTACTACTTACTACTTACTACTTACTACTTACTACTTACTACTTACTACTTACTACTTACTACTTACTACTTACTACTTACTACTTACTACTTACTACTTACTACTTACTACTTACTACTTACTACTTACTACTTACTACTTACTACTTACTACTTACTACTTACTACTTACTACTTACTACTTACTACTTACTACTTACTACTTACTACTTACTACTTACTACTTACTACTTACTACTTACTACTTACTACTTACTACTTACTACTTACTACTTACTACTTACTACTTACTACTTACTACTTACTACTTACTACTTACTACTTACTACTTACTACTTACTACTTACTACTTACTACTTACTACTAACTACTTACTACAAATTTTAGTTACTTACTTTCTAATTTAGTTACTTACTTAATTACTTACTTATTTACTTCCCGACTTACTTATTTACTCACTTACTTATTTACTTACTTACTTGCTCACTTACTCAGTTACTTCCTTACTTATTCTCTACTCAGTTACTAACTTATTTATTTACTTAGCTACTTACGTACTTACTCAGTTACTTACTTACTTGCTTACTTACTTACTCACTTACTCACTTACTTACTTACTCAGTTACTTCCTTACTTATTCTCTACTCAGTTACTAACTTACTTATTTACTTATCGACTTACTTATTTACTCACTTACTTACTTACTCAGTTACTTCCTTACTTATTCTCTACTCAGTTACTTCCTTACTTATTCTCTACTCAGTTACTAACTTACTTATTTACTTAGCTACTTACGTACTTACTCAGTTACTTACTTACTTACTTACTTACTATTCCTTTTTCTGTCCGGTTATGAACACTTCACCACATTATATCTTTTACCTTTACAACAACAAATCCCCTACCTTCAATTTTTTCCTACAACACATTTCATTTCCACAACTCTGCAATGTGTTGAATGTCGATCCAAGTAAATTTAGCACAGCGTCGTTTGGCGCGTCTCCAGCTGCCATCACTGACAACACTGACCTGTCTGCCGGCATTTATGACTGCAAATTGGCGCCGCAAAGCCGGCAACTTGCACGCCAAGTCAACACATTCAGTGCCATAATGAACTATTGGCCCGAACGCTTCAACTGTTCATGGTGCTGTGTAATGTTCGCTTACCGCTTTCCCCTCCTTGCTCACACTGAGCGCCTCTTCCTCGCTTCACAAACTGAACACAAATTTTACATTCCTTTTTCTCTATTGTTGTTGCTGCTTGACTGGCGGTTAAGTTTTGTTAGTACTCAGCGCCCACACTCGCAGCGCGCCCAACGCACCAACTCACTTAAAATGCTAAATGGCAAATTTGCAGTGCAACTGACGATGAACTTTCGACTCATGGAGCGCGGCGGTTGCCAAGAAAATTGTTGATTTCGGGCCCCGCTACCGGCAGTGGCATGCAACAGCAGCTTAAATGGCAGCAAACGTCAGCAATACACGTCAGCCGGGCAAGTGGCGTTGCCACCAAGCGTTGCGTTCGGCTGCAGTGGTGCAAGTGGCCGCTTTGTTTGGTTCCTAATTCTTTTTGTTCTACGCTGCACTATGCTTCATTTAGCCAAGTCAGCGTTGTGTGCTGTTCAAATTATTGCTAGCAGTTAGATGCAGTATTGTTGTTGTTGTTGTTGTTTCAACCTACATTATTTGCCCATGTTCTTAGTGAGCATTGGTCTTGGCTGCGCCTCGCTGTGGCGCTTCAAAAGGTTGTGTGCAAATAAATGTTACTCATACCACATGTAGACCACACAAGTCAGTTCGGCAAAAGTGTTTGCCTGTAAATGAAGTGAAATTTTTGGCTTAGGCATGGCACAAGTTTCAACAAGGATGCTTTTCAAGCCAAACGAAGCAGAAACGTGCCATGGAATTTCAAGTTGTTGATGCGAATAACAAAAATGAAAAGTGCCAAGTGAGGAACGGCAAAAGTGAAACTAACACAAAAGTTGCTGCTGCGACCAGTTGAAAAATTTAATCTCCGGCATTTTAATTTCCTTTTATCGTCAATGTACACAAGCATACAAAAAAAGCCAAAGGCATACAAAAATTAATTTACACATGCAGACAAAAACATCTTACAGCAGCAGAATAGCTGGAAAACTTGAAGAGTTTTAGTTTACTTTACTTCCTATGCGGCCATTTGGCTTGTGTATGAAACTTGCAATTGTTCTTGTTGCTACTGAGTTGTATAGACTTTTTGATGTTGTTGTGGTAAAAAGCGCATGCACTCATTTTGGACAAGTGATTTGTTTGTATTTCACCGCAGATTTGCAGATTTAAATCAGTAAATGATTCTACATAAACAAAACTGAATGCGCACGCGCACACACACATACAGAATAGTAGCATTGGCATATATCTTGAAATAGGAAATATACACACAATTTTTTAAAGTAAAGTCGTCAGGTATGAAGGCGAACTTAATTAAAATTCTCATTTACTTGATTCTGCAATGCTTTGAAGATGCTTCGCCAGCAAACGATTTTATTAAATCAAAGTGCAATTTTCCCAATTAAAAGTTGCCTAAAAGTATGCTAAACTAATGGCCATTTGTAGGTGCCATAACTGCTGTCAATGCCTGTAATGCCCTGCCACGATTGCCTACTTTTAGGCCAACTTTTTTAAATGCTCATTTTCGTATCGCCATCTCACACGCAGCGTATCGCTTGCAATATTTCTTGGCAAATGGCCACCAGTGCCTATAAAAACATTAAATACCTAAGCGAGTTGTGTTTATTTTTATCTTTGTCTAACTTAATCTTTAAATGACACTTTTCACTTGTCAACAAGGAAGTGAACGCATCTCATTTGCGCTTTTCTGCGTCATTGTTGCGCATGCTTTTTCAATTTTTCGCGCTCATAAATAGATATTCGCCGCTCATTTTCCGTTTTGTTGATTCGCCTTTTCATTTTGTCATTTTAAATTTAATTTTAGCTGCAACTTTGGCAGTAGCAACAACAACAACAACAACAACACTTTATTCATTTTTTGTCAGTTAAAACAGCCAAAAAGTATGCTTGCTAGTTGCTGTTGCTGGGTTTTCTCGCTTTGTGTAAATTTTATCACAACAACAACAAACACAACAACAACGGCCAACAGTGGCATTGCCGCTTGTAATGTTTTTATGCAAATTTGTTGGCGCAAGATTTCTGGCGCAATTTAAATTTACTTTATTTGTATGTGTGTGTGTGTGTGTGTGGGTGAGTGTGATTTTCCATTTCTACTTTCGCTGAGTGCCACTGCTCGCCTTAAGCACGCAAAAACCAAAAACAGGAACACACTGAAATGTAAAATCACAAAAAAAAACCTGCCAACTTGTTAAACTCAAATATTTGTTTGTCACAAAATGGCGGCCATTTGTCAACAGAATAATAACAGTCTCAAAAAAAAATGTCCGCCAAGTTGATAGCGTGCAAATGGAAAAATGTGTTTGCTGTTATTAAATTAAAAGTTTATTTTATGTATTTTGTCATTGCTGCCAGTGCACAGATTCCGTACATAATTTATGAAAAGCTATTTGAAACCATATTTGTCACTCACAAACAGATAATTAGGAGATAGTTGAACCCCCGAAACCCCGTCGCAAGTTACAGCTGCACTGTTAACGTTGCAGTTTGTTGTTGTTAGGTTAACATTTTAATTTTTATTGCAAGTTAATAATTTCATTAGCATACTTTTGGACGTAACTTGCAACAAATGCATTATCGATGCACTGAAGAAGAGTAGAAGAGAGGAAGGTCAATGTTGAAGTAAAAGAAAAATCTCAGACAAAAGATGGAGGAACATAGAGTCCAAAGTGAGAGAAGAGAAATATCGAATAAGATTAGTTTGTATATAGTTTTTATTTGAATTAAGTTCAGTATTAGAACCTTTTAGGTCTTGTGGCGTTACTAATGCATGACAGTTAACTTTTTTGTCACCAATTGTTAGTTTTCGGGCGACTAAGACACCAAAAGTTCTGATAGAAAACATGCTTCTCTTTGGTCATGAAAGGATTGAGCATGAAATGCTTAAATGACAACTAAAAGACATTTTTTTTACATAACTGCATTATTTCTGAACTGATTTGTCTGGATGGAAAAGCTTGCTGAAGACGTTCTTCAAATTATTATTGAAATTGAAAAGTGCCTCAAACTTAGAAAGTCAACTTTTCGAAAACATTGGCATAACAGATATTTGCCCAAACCAAAGTCAAATATAAATGATTACAACAAATTTATGATTCCATTTGTTGAAATTTAAAATCCATATATCTGATTACTTATAGCTTGAAAAACTGTTTGAAAAATTATTCAAAATTTTTAGAAGCACTGTAATATTTGTTAAAAAATTCAAAAACTAAAAAGTCCTGAAGTACATCTGTCCTGATTCGGTGGGAGTAGTTGATATCAAAGGGTTCTTGTCTTCGATGAGAGCTGCGTCATTTTTCCATGAGACCATACTGGCACTGTGTTGTTGCACTTGTATAGGTACAGGTTATGAGGAATTGCTGCATGCTGTTTAGTTTGAAGTTTGAAGAATAAAAACTCATCATAAGGTAATGATGGATTGGTTTGGGTAATGTTGATAGGATGAGAAATAATTAGAAGGAAAGAAAAATAGGAAAATACGGCACCAAGTTTTAAATGTAAATCGAATCCACGACATCTGAGATAAGAGCCCAATGCATTTATGCTGGACTACCGAAACGCCAATTGAAAAGTTGCACTCGTATTCATCGTGTTTTATATACGTAAAAGTATAAAACAAACCTATATAATATATTTTGCTTCTAATGATCTAAACACGAACTAAAAAACACACAAAAGTCTACAGAATTCAATCGATTCGCAAGCACATTATATACATTGTTACTGCTCTCGTCCTTCATATACTCAATTAATGGCGCACAATCTTCGTCCTCGTCACTGTCATTTCCAAAGTGTCGCTTAAAACATTGTCACAATTCATTTCTCAGAATTTATTCACTTTGTACACACAGTCTTTGAATATTTTTCTTGGCATTTTCTTCTATTTATGGTACGTTGAAGTGAAAAAGCAAAACAAAATGACACATCTGCCCAAACAATGGCAGATGTCGCACACGCAGACATCTGACCACAACAAATCTCATAAATGAACTCACCCCAAGCGATATAATTTAAATGTGATGCTTTTCAATTTCTTAACTTTTGTGCTTTAATAAGAAATTTAAATGTTTCAAAGTTAATTTTCAGTCATGTGGGCAAGCAAATAAGTAGTTAGGAATAGGTTAGGTTGGGTAAACTGGCTGACCAAGTCGGTCACGCGTAGACCCTAGCGGTACTAATTGGAGCTTCCGGCGAGAATCTTGACCGTTTAATCGCTTAGAAATTCGAACTTCAACTATAAACTGGAGTCTGTTTTGTGCATTAAAAATTAAAAATTTTGAAGTAGAACTAAAAAATATAGTAAAACTTTTTTAATTTTTTTCTCTGAGGTCAGGATTTTTCTAAAGGATTTGAAATTTAAAGATATTGAAATTTTTTTAATTTTTGTTTTTTTTTAAATTAAAAGCAATTTTTTAAAGGACTTGGAAATTTCAAATTTTGAATATTAAAATAAGTTTTTTTTATTGCATTCAACGGAATATCAAACGAAAGAAAAACGTTGATAGAAAATGTCCTTTTAACGCTTTATTCTTCAACAGCTTTGAAAATTTAAACGTCTTCACTTCACTTTTAAAACTTTTTTTATGTTTTTTTCCTGGCAGCAGAATTTTTTTCAAGGACTTTGAAATTTCAAGATTTTGAATATTAAAATAACTTTTTTTAAAAGTTTGTTCTTCAACAGCTTTGAAAATTTTAACATCTTCACTTTGCATTGAACATCATTGAAAACAGTTGTTTAAAGAAAAAATATATATGTTTTCATGACTAAATCTTCGAATTTTGTCCTTCTAACTTTATTCTTTTCAGATAATAAAATTTTAATACTTCTCTCTACAAAACAAAAAATGCATTGTACCGCATGACAAACATAAAATATTGTATTAATAAGGAATAATTTGAATATACTAAATTAATTCTAATTAATACATTCAAATTAATTCAACGTACTCAAATTCGTAAAGAAAACACTAACTAAACTTTATTTCTCAACAACAAAGTTTGCTCACAAATAAGTTTGCTTATCTCTAACGCAAAACTGAAACGCAAGCAAGAAGCATACTTTCAGGCGCCTAAGTTTAACCCATCAAAGAAGCCATATATGTACATACATACCAATCAAGTAGACAGTCAAATTAAGCGGTAGTGCCATGAACGATGAGTGTTTGTCAAATAGCTCAGCTGAGTGCAAGTGCACTCATGAAGCGCCCGATTTGTGCTCAACTATTTGCTGTTTACACACAGCTTTAGAAACGCTTTGCAACTACTTATTTTACATATTTGAAAAGCAACAAAATGCCAAACAATCAAAAAACAATAAACACAAGCAAACAGACAAATAACAGCCAGCAGTCAGTTGTTCGTCAGGATAAATTCAAATAAAGTCCTACGACATCTTGGCACGTCGCAACAACCAAAGATTTTCAAACGGAAGCGTTCTAAGTGCAAAGCTGAATATATTAATGCAAGTGTATTCTTCTGTGTGTGTGTGGGTGTGTGTGTGCAAGGGTGACAGTTTCAATTTAAAACCAACAACAGAGGCGTCAAATATAATAAAACCGAAGTAAACGCATTACGCATGAAGAAAGCGCTGACCGCTTGCGTTCGCTTCGGTACTTTCGTGAGACTTAAAATCAACACAGCCAACAGTTACGCTTCGTCGCTTTGGTTTCGCTGTTGCTGCTGCTTATTTCACTTCCTATTCTTTTGGCTCGTCCTGCATTTATGCAACAACTCACTATACTATAAACACAGCCAGCGCTGGCAGTCGCAGTGGTCGTGTTGGTTGGACTTGAGAAAAATTAAACAAGCCAACAGCAGCTCAAGAGCGCCAAAGAGAAATGTAAAAATAGTAGAAAAAAAGTTTTAACAAATATAAATAAGAAAACTTGAAGCATGTGCAGAGAGCGACCGACGGCAATGTGGCGCATTTAAAATGAAAAATTATGCAGCATTTTGTTGTTGTTGAAACTTGGCGAATGTTTTATTTGAATTTTTTTTTATTATTTTTTTTTTGGGGAACTTTTGATGGGTTGCGGCGCGCCATTGTTGTTGGCAGCAATTTTGAAATTCGTTTTTTATATGTTTTTATTTTTGTTTTTTTTGTTGTTGTTTTATTTATTTAAAATTTGGCCATTGTAACGCGTTAGCGTAGCATTGCAAAGTTTTTCACTTTCGTTTCCTGTTTGTTGTTGTTGTTGTTGTTCTTTTTTGTTGTTGTTGTATTCCAATTTCTTTTCCGCTTGGCCGTTTCAATTTCAGTTGCGCGCGTCACAGACACAAACAAAAACACTGGCACTCACACACACACACACACACAGATGTACAAGTAGCTAGCACATCGAATGCAAAGCAGCAGTAAGACACCTGCGAATACACATACACACGCACATATATATGTAAGTATATTCAAGTACCAAAACAAACACATTCAAGTATGTCTGTACATATATTTTTATGTATGTTTGTCCGTATGATGTGGCATACAAATTGAATTGAGCTGCACGCCGCAGACGTGAATTGTTTGGCATATGGCCACAAATTTGCTGGTTCTTTGATGCTTGAACTGCTTCTTCATCTCCCTCTTCTAATATCAAACATTTGCCAGTTACATATATTACATATGTATGAGTACATATATGAGTGTGTGTGTGTGTGTTACACTTCACTCCATGCAGCGCCCCCACTACACTTTTGCCAATATTTTTTTATTAAATCATATTTTTGTTTTGTATTTGGGTTTTCTTTGTGTATGAAATTGATATTTTACCTCAAGTTCTTGCTTTTGTATTATGCTGACACGCCCCAATCAAAACAGTTAGAACAACAAAGCCTCACGCTCGCACTTATGTGCCGTTATGTGCGTGCCACTCATTTTTAGTGCATACCTTTAGGCATGTCGAGCGAAGACTTTCAAGTAGGAACGTGCGTATAAGGTGCACAACAACAACAATGGCATGTGAACAAACAAACACACCACGCACATGGTGACCACTCAATAGTTCAGCCCTGGAGCCCACCTCTCCCCCTTCCCCCATACTTACTTAGTACATATGAACCAAAAATGCGCAACGAAAACGATGGCCACGTGCAACCATTTCCTGCCGCTGTTTACTTTGTTGCTCCTCCTTTTCATTCTACTCCGTGGTACAGTTTTCATACTTAAATTAGTGCCGCTTTATTTGCGCTTTATTTTTCGGCGGCCAATAGTGATACGTATTTGTTTTATGGCCAACTTTTGCCATCTCTTCTCCGACTCGCTTCAACTTCGATGCATTTGTAGCGATTTTATTAACTTTTTGTGTGCCTTTGTTTTTTACAAGTCGTCTGTTTTGTCCTCTTGTTTGTTGTTTGTTTCATGTTTATGGATGTGTGGCGTGTCGTTTAAGTTTGCAACAGTGTGACCAGTTGGTGCCTTTTATCACTTGAAAGTCAGAGTCCAGCTTTGTAGCTTTTTTCTAGTCTGTTTAAATTTTCAAACTAGAACTTAACTTTTTCCATAGTTTTGTAATTTCTTCCATTTCTAAATGCACTTTACGTAGAAAAGTCTTACATATTTGATGCAGCAGAGATAAACGACCGCGCTTCCATCATTCTAAACAAGAATTAAGGTAGTTGAAGTTCAGATAAATCAGTTGAAATTATTAGAAAACATTCTTAACATAAAAATTATGTGAAAAAATATTTTACGATTTTCCAAACATGTTTCAATACAACCATTTTTTTTTTAATATTTTTTAAGTATAATTTTTTAAACCAATTTAGTATATTTTTTGAAAATCTCTGGTCACACTGGCTGCCACCACGTGTTTACTTTATCTATTATGCTGCCGTCTTGTCATGTCGACGTGTGCTTCGTATAAAAGTCACCGTAAATATAGACAAACGAATATATTTGCGTATTTCGATGTATGTGTGTGAGAGCGTGAGTGAGTGATTGAGCACATAAACATATATTTATATGCTTGTGTTGGTGTATTGTTGTATTGGTTTATGTCTCCACACACTCATCGCTGTCGCGTCACTCACTCTGCCATTGATAAGCGACGAATGTCAACAACAAACAACTAAACAAACTGTGACGACAAGCAACGCGTATTTGTGTCTAAATAACAAACACAGTAACGTAACGAAAAACATTGCCATCACCACCAACCAGAACAACAACAACAACGACAGCAACAGCAAATTGATAACAACAAACAATCAAACAAAGATATGCAATAAATGTAAATAACTTCAACAGTCTTTTGGCAGCAACATTCAACAGCATAAATACATATTAACATGTGTGTGTGTGTGTGTTTGTATGGCCGCTGACTGGCGCACTCGCCCGTTGGATTTGCAAAAAACAAACAAAATTTTCTTCAATATTTGGACAGGCTTTGTTTATTCAAAAGTCTCCAGATATGTTTGCAGCTGTCAAATAAATGTTTTTTTGGTATTTTTTATTTGGCAAAAATCATTCATCCTACTATGAAACGATTAGGTTTTTATTAAAGTAAATAAAATTTATAACAAAACATTTTTGTTGAAGCAAGTTGATTAATTTTTGTGCGTGACTTGAAGTCACTTCGAAGTAAATCATCAAATCATCATCGAAAATTCAATGTGGAAATAGGAAAGAAGTCTTTCTTTACGAAACTTAGTTCTACTGGCCAACACATGCGTAGTTCGTATCACTGGATTGTGCCAAAATAAAAAGCAAAAATCATTGCTCCTACTATGAAACGATTAGGTTTTTCTTAAAGTAAATAAAATATATAACATACAATTTTTGTTGAAGCAAGTTGATTTATTTTTGTGCGTGACTCGAAGTCACTTCATCGTAAATCATCAAATCATCATCGAAAATGCAATGTGCAAATAGAAAAGAAGTTTTTCTTTACGAAACTTAGTTCTACTGGCCAACACTGGCGTAGTTCTTATCGCTGGATTGTGCCAAAATAAAACACTGAAATTCTTAACCCATTGCTGCCGGGTACCAGTTCCGCCCATACGATTTTGATAAAATTTCATACAAGACCTAGAAGTGACCCAAAATGAACAGAGACAAAATTTCAGCATTATATCTCTGCACGTTGCTGAGATATTCATTAGGTATTTTGTACCCATTACGCAGCAATGGTAGCTTTTTTCCATACTTTGTGAAGCGATCAGCTAAACATGTGAACAAAAGTTGTATTTTTTACAGGTGAGTTTACTACGGTGAGGCCACTACGTTTCGCCACATTTTCCACCTCCGGAAAATTCACAATTTTTGGAGTCTGGTAACTCTAGCTAGATGGCGAATTTTTAGGGTGACCTTCACTAGGTTAGGGTAGTTCCATCTTTACGCTAACTATCCCTATCAATGGTTTTGAGAAACCATCAAACATTGACTTTTTTGGGATTTTTTAAAAAAATCAATTTTCATGGGTAAAATTTTACCCATTAGGCAGCAATGGGTTCAACGCAATTCACCACTGTAATAACTTTTTTTACAACTTGACACTGTTACACTTTAGATACTGATTCACTAGTCACTCTCACTTTACTTTCCTTATTCGTGTTACACCGTTGCTAGTTAAAACCAAACTGACTAACTGCGCTCTATGCGGCTGCAACTTGTTTTTGAACATTCCAGCATCGCTTCGAACCGTCTTTGCAATTATTCCATCACAGTTGTTATGCATCCTGAAAGTATGCAATGGATGAGGACATCTGCATTTCAGGGTTTCAGTTAGCAGATAAAAAGAACAAAACAGGTGTACTACATGTAGTACGATCCAGCCAAATCTGAGTTAAAACCATATCTTTTTAAATGGCTTTTTCATTGACAAAGGTTTACTTAACCTCAAACCACCTCCAAAAACTCTAAAAAATAATGAACTGCAAAATTAATTTTCTGTTTGACTGAATTATAAATAAATAAGTAAATAAATATTTTCCCAGCTTATGGCATAGGAAAAAAAATTTATCTAGGTTTTTGTCATATTTAATTTGAAAGTTTGTAAAAAATTAATATTTTACCTTTACAAATATTTACCCAGCTTATGACAAAGGAAAATATATTTATCTAGGTTTGTGTCATATTTAAATTGTAATTTTATAAAATATAAATTTTTTGTTTTCACTATTTCGTAGCATTATTTTGTCATTCAAATATTTATTATGCCATCAACATGCGGTGTGCCTTTTTCATTCACTACCGAATACCAATCAACAAACAAACAAAATACAAAACAAACAAGTTGATTAATATTTATGCAAACACATTTGATGCTTGCCAAAATATTTGCATACTTTGTGGCGTTTAACATGTGTATTTATATGAAAGCAACAACAACCACAACAACAACAAATGCGCCCACTGCATATGCAAACAATTTTCACATGCATTTTGCATATGCACGCTTAATAGTTTTTGGCTTTTTATTTGATTGCATTGAAATTCAATGCATTCGTTTTCAATTCAGTTAATAGTTTTTACAATTTTGCAAATTATTGCATGCAATAGCGCGGCTCAATGTTACTGTTGCTGCCTAATTGAAATTTGTTTATTTGTTTTGCTAAATTGCACTGTGCAAACCAAATCATTAATATTATCAAACATTGAGAAAAACCTTTTTGACTTGGCCACCGTTTGCAATTCTTAACAACTGTTTTTGTTACTATCTTCAATTGGCTTTTGGGCGATTGTTTTCTTCAGACAATTCAATTGTTGATAGTATAGATCCGAATTAAAAGTTTGGCCATAGAAGAACAACTGATAGTAGATGAATACCTATCAATCCCATCAAAGACACAACACAACCTTTCTGACCATCAATCCTGGCTTGGCTCACTCTCACTCAATGCAATCAGAACCGTTTTCAACGGACGTTCTCGCAAGTGATCCACTTTTCATCACTAGTCACCAGAAATAGATCGCTTCAGGAATGAGTCGACTTTATTGCGATACAGCAGAGATTCGCAATTGAAAATTCGGTTCATGAACTCATATGGCATCCATACAACGAAAACCGTGTTATATCCATCCGTATTCAAGTGGTTCCAAACGGTTTTTTATGCAACGTTCAACTCCCAAATAATCGAAACAGTGCTTACATGCCGGTCGGACTCTACGATTTCTATGATTTTAAAGACATTTTCGACAATTGTCCTCCTTCCAAAGCGTGGTGCATCTTTAACATTGAAATTACCTGAACGAACTCCACGAAAACAAAATTTCACATGATTGGCTGTTACAGTATCAGAACCATAAACATTTTTCAGCCACTTGGTTTGAATTTTTGGCTCCATTGAAAAAAATTGAAGACAATATGGCAGATTCTCTATTTGTTGGGGTCCATTTTTGACGTATGAGTCAAGCAATCACAAAACTGTCGAATACGTTTTTTTAGTATGAAATCTTGTCTTTCTATAGCATTATAGCAGACAAGTCCCCTCTGCGTAATACACCGCCAACTTTCACTAATCGAAGGCGTCTTCTCTCGTAGGCAACAATAGATGGCGGCCCCATCACTTAGAACTGGCGTCCATCTTTGATGGGCACTCAAACAAAACTGAATATAACAATCACAAAATTGTCTGAAAAGTTTCCTTAGTACGAAATCTTTTCTTTCTAATGCCATCTAACGTAATCCAATTGAAAGAAAACTGCAAAATATGGCATATTCTCTCTTTGTTGGTATCCATCTTTGAGACTCACTCAAACAAAACTGAATAAAACAATCATAAAATTGCCTGAGAAATTTCCTTAGTATGAAATCTTAGCTTTCTAAGGCCATCTAGCATAACTTGATTGCACTTATACAAAGCGATAGACAGATGACTAAAGCTATCCAATGGAAAACTAATGGACTAATGGAATGGAAAAGTTATCTTTTAACCACGCCTTATATTGTTGCCTCCCACGCCTTATACTCGCCTCTAACTTTTATAGTTATTTTTGACTATTTATTCATTTATTTTATTTATTTAAAATAACTCAAATCTATAATTGATTAGTGTTATTTTCATTTAATTGGCAAATATGTAGAATCAATAAAGTCAGCTTTGCGTTGTTAGCTGCTTGTCTCTAACTTTTATAGTTCTTTTTGACTATTTATTTATTTAAAAATCGTATACTAAAATAACTTAAATCAATTATAATTGATTAGTGTTATTTTCATTTAATTGGCAAATATGTAGAATCAATAAAGTCATGTGGTAACCAAGCAAACACACACACACACATGCACACTCAAAGCGAACCATCTGAATGGGTGAGTGTCATGAAAAGAGAGCAAAAAACAAATCTAAAAATGGCGCTTATAGATTTTTTCCATATCGGCAAATCTACTCGAAAACGAAGAAAACTAGCATTCATAATGTCCTTGGCGCGACAGTTGCACGTTGTGCGGCCAACTAAAGAATAAAAATGAACGAAACAGTACGAAAACAAAGTAAGTCAAATTTGTCACTTGCAACTTGGACCTTTTTCGTCTTGCTGTCCTTGTTGTGCCGTTGCTTTTGTGTGGTTAGTGACGGTGGTGGTTGTTGTTGTTGTTGTTGTCATGTCTCACAACATAATCACAGCCATGATTCTTATGGCGCATTGTTGTCTTTGCTGGGCAGTGGGCCGACACTGCTTCGTGCTTGAGTGCGCAGCAAATTGCGGATTTAAGGTAAATGAAATTGTGTAGAAAATACAATAATAAAAAGAAAATAGGCCACGCACACATGCACCCAAGTACTTCATATTCATGTCAGTGTCTGTAACTGATGCCGCTACTTATGTGCCGAATTTTATTATTTCAGCAGCGACACGGCAAAATGTCCGTCTGTCGTTTACAGTCTTTTTCGGTGTTGTTGTTATTGTTGATGATGATTTTGTTATTGTTTTGCGTTTTGCATGAACACTTCATATTCGAAATGGCCAAAAAATACCAAAAGTTTTTCTTATGCTAAACCTGTATCCGACGCTTTAAAGTGCGAGCGCCTAAATGTATGCTACAAGGCAGCCTCTAAGTTGGTGTGGTTGGTTATTTAATTGGCATTTGGGTATTTACAAAAAACTATTGTTCGTGGTTCCAATGGCCGCCTGGGGGCTACTAAAAGACACAACACACACACACACACACACACAAATGCACATTTGTGTACACAAAAGCATACATTTACATTGAACGTGTCAAGTTACTTGTACCAACTACAACAACCATCTACATCCAACTTAAATGCTTACACTTTGCATACTTTCCCACCTACATAAGTTCCCCCCTCATCCCTTTTCAGTTTAATTTCGTCTGTGGTTCAAATAATTTTGACTTGTTCGAAGGCTACAAACCCGCTGGAGTAAATTTTATAAGCGACATAATGTTTGCTTTATTGCTGGCAGTATTGTTGTTGCTTTGTTTTTCATTATTGTTGTTGTTTTAAAGTCATTCTTCATGGCATATTTAATTAATGTGTAATAATGAAAGTTTCCAAGTAAAACAACAAGAAAAAGTTTTAACACCTCTGACAGTGTTTAGATGCAGATAATTTGTTGCTGTTTCGTTCTGTTCGACGTTTTTGTTTTGAAATTATTTGTTTATTTGCGTCTCAAGCACAAAGGCTCGGGGGCATAACTAAGTCGAATGAATTTAGGAAATGCAAAGAAAATCAAATCAAATTTGAACCCCGTGTCCAGTGATGTCTGAAAAAGCTGCGGATATGAAGAAGAAGTAGAAACTGTAAAACATTTCCGGCGTCACTGCTCGACACTGCAGGAATGGCAACTTCGTACTCTTGGGTCAAGAGTTCAGACAGATCTGAAATCTCAGATCTGCTCTCCTTTATTTATTATTTATTTAGAGATCGAACTGGCTTGAATCGGATTGGGACTGTTTGTTAGCTTCAGAATGATTTAAGAAGGGATCAAAATGAGCCATTTTGGCCTTCAAGTAAAAGTGCGGCCTTTGAAGTACAAATCCTTCCCTCCTTAACCTAACTTTGGATCATAATCTTTGCTTCTGTTCGACTATCTCAAGGCCCCACCTTACTCACTTGTTGGACCTGTTCTTCTTTGGTTTAGTTTGGTCCTTAACCCTTTTTTCCCCGAATTATGAAATAGCCATAGAAACAAATTGGAAGTTGGTTATTTGAAACGAGAGAAGTATTTAAAAGTATTTTGCATCATATTTAAAATGGTTTCGACTTTCCAGTGGGTGGTGCGAGGGGGTGGTAGCCATACTACACTGGGCTTTTATGAAGCAAAATTACAACATATTTTTTCTGAAAACAAAATTTCCCTTTATTTACAAGTTTTTAGAGTTATTTGTTAGATTTTTAGAGTTATTTGGTGTCCTTTGTTAAACATAGAGCAATATTACATTTTTGGCATTTAATTCTAATATTAATTAATTAACATTTTTGGCATATTAACAATTTTCAATGTTCCCAAAAAAACAAACTACATATTTTGCTGCAAAAGCTCAGAACAATGTTTCTTTTAAGCGACAAAATTCATAGAATGAGGAAAAATCGAAAATTATACATCGAAATTCGAATTTTGAATTTGGTAGCCATGGGAAGGAAAGGGTTAAGCACAACATTGGGTCATTGTTGAGCTTCCCCCCATTCTCATCGATTACTTTTATGTCCACTCGCAACTTTAAGGAGGTCTAACTGGTACCACTGCTGGCCTCAATAGTCCAGCGAGTAGAGCACTGGCTTCTCATACCAGAGCCCCTAGGTTCGAGTCCTAGCTCGCTCATCTACTGCAATCGGTATCCACATGAAGCAGATGAGAATTACAAGAATCGCAGAGGAGCGTTCTTGGCAGGCAACGGCAAAACCTTCAAGTAGTGAAAGAAAAACTGCCAACCGCCGTTCGGATTCGACATTCAACTGTAGGTCTCCTCCCCTCCCTCTCTTTTCCCATTCGCTTGAAATGTGTGTTGTAACTTATGTAGAAAACAAACAGTGTTGCATACACATTTCAATCGTATGGAATTTGTGGTATCACAATGGGCCCCCAAGGCCTCCGAGTGTGTCTCTTACAGAAGCAACATGCGTGACTAGCCAGCTTACCTAACCTAACTCAATCATTCGCAACATTAAGGAACTCCAACTCGTGAGGAACCCAACAGGGTCCATGCAAGGCCTACTGTCGAACGTCATTACAACCCGTTCACTTTGCTACTCCCACTTAACACTAGAATGCCCGACAATCTGACATACCTAAAATGCCCATTTGTAGTCATTTTGACTACATTATTGTTTATTGATTTTTTTTTATTTTATTGGTTTTTAAGTAGCAAATATAAATAAATGTACACGAGATTAAACTAAAATAAGCATTTACTTTTTATTTTTTTATGGTTTACAAAGTAAATTCATTTAAATAAAATAGCGTACTTTACACATAAATTTGGAATTTGTGAATGAATTTTATGAGTGAATTTTGAATTGAAAAACTTGGTAATTGTCACAGCCTACTATGATATTATTATTTTTTTTTAATGTTTGCAATTATTTGAAATTTTTATATTTCGCAATTTAAGATGCATATTTGTCTATTTATCAGTAATATTTGCTGAAAATTTTATATAGGTAGTCAAAATGACTACTTTTGGGCATTTAAGGTAAATTTTGCAAAATTGAGGTAAAAATTTTGTTTACAAAATTTTTAATTTATTTATTCCATTTAGCTTAAAAATTAATAAAACTCACGTAAGATATTTTTTTAGAAAGCGATGCAACAAAAGTTATTTAAAATAAAAGATCTCAATGTAGTCAAAATGACTACCTTGAGCATTTTAGGGTTAAGCGTCCATACCTTCTCTTCACTTTGATTTGTCAACAATTGCTTTGACCTTTCTGCCTCGTTGACGCATTAAATCGACTATAATGTTTATTAATGAAAGAAATCAGCTAAACATTTTTTTGCGCCTTTCCACGCTTTGCAAAATTGCGTTGACGTTTTGGTGTTGTCGCTTCGCTTTTTGTGTTATCAGTCGTTTATTTTGCAATTATATTCCTTTTTTCAAGATTTAGGAATTTTTTAATATTTGCAGTTAGATGACAAAAAAAAACAGGCAAATATTAAACCAATTCAAACGAAAGCCAAATCCGAACATAAAATAAAAACATTTTTCTATTGTCAAATAAACATAAAAATTTAAGCAATGACAAGGGCCAAATTGTGCGCGTCATCATTAAAAGTAAATGAAGAAAAAAGGGTCTGACAAAGTTTTGTGCCAGCTTACCACATCATGGCCCTCAATCAGTCAGTCAGTCACTCAACACACACACACACACACACAGCCATACATTCTGTGTACATACTGGCTGATCCCTTTTCTGGGTAGCTGCCATCAAAAACAAAAAAAAATCACGCGCACTGCAACCTTTGCGATAAGCGTGTAGCATGAGCCGCTTTCAACATTAGCTGCAACAACACTTTCAAGACACACTTTAGAATTCCGCGTCTGCGATATATTGAAATGCGACAACTTGCTGTCACAAATTTGCTGCAGTCTCAGTCTTGAACATTTTTCCTTTCACTGTTTCGAGCTGTTTTTGACTTGCGTCACATTTTCACATTGCTTTGGGTTTTCGGCTTTGCTGGTAATGGGATTAAATCACGCTTGGAGCCTTTCAAATCTTGTTGACACTCATTTAAAGGCTTTCAACTGCTGCTCGAGCGGCACATTGTCACTTGCGGCACAACTTTTTCTGAACCCACAACAATGCAGCGCAGCATTCTAAGAATTTCTTCATTCGTTTGGGCTGTTTTCAATTTGGTTTTTTTTGCAAGCAGCAAAAAAGTGAGAGTAAATGGCATTAGGATTAAATTTCAATGTTTACATATTTAGTATACTTTTGATCTTATAGACGTATGTGTGTGTGTGTGTGTTTTTAGCTTCATTCGGCAAATTGTTGCCAACTGATTGGGCCAAAGAAAAAGTTACGCTACACGCAACTCATTAGAAGCTATTTTTAAATTGAAACTTGAGTTGCTGGATTTATTTAAGAGCAAAGTGCACAACTCAAGTGCAAAGTCACACACACACACATACGCACACACAGCGCAGGAAAATGTTTCGTATTGTGTGCAATACGCCTTGAGCGTCAAAAACTCATGACATATCCAGCTACTTTTCATATGTTTGTATGCATGTGGATAGGTGTATGTATGTATGGAGAGTTTTAAAAATTATTCAACCCAATATTAATTTGTCAATTTTATTAAATTGACAACAATTTGCAATTATTTTAAATGGCTTCAACTTTGGTAAGATGTGACTTAATAGGTAGCTGTTTATTTTTTGACACAAACTTAAAATTTGTGGCTAAACGAGTTGGCATTCTTCTGGCTTAGAAGTTACCCAGACCAAAGATAAAATAGAGTTAGGTTAGGTTTGATGATATGATCTCTGCTTCTATGATATGAAATCTTATACTAAACTTGAAGGAGCAGACATGTATCTCTACTTCAACCCTTTCAGAATGGTAACTCTAGTTCCACTACACTTTAAGAGAATTTCCTTTCTTAAATTAGTTTCTTGGTTCTTAGTTTCACCAGTGATCTTTCAACCCATGGAAAAGTCTGCTCGGGGAAAGCTCACCTCGGTCATAGAAAGCCATTGTGATGCCACAAACACTCGGAGTCAGATCCCCTTGTTCATAAAATCGGTTTGTGCTCCTGACAAAGGCTAAATAGACTTTGAACAGTCTCCTAAGTATTGGATAGGCCCCCCTTTTTATTCCTTGTTCACTCCTCTCATTCGCATAGGGCCTCTACAAAACATTGCCATGTGTTGGTTGGTTGGTTGGTGGATGGAGCTGCCATCTACCGCCGCTTAGAAACGACACCTCCATGTTGTGAGCTACCACTCATAGCGCCATCTGTTGTGTACAAGAGGTAACAGCAGGATGGTTGGGGACTTCGCTAAGATCGGTGTGGTGCGCTGTTTTTCGCTAATGGCTGCTTCCCCTTACAGGCGTCGCTGATGCACCGTGTAGCTGTATAAGGAGAAGAACTTAAATTAGGTTCTTCTGAGTAAATACCAAAGTCTACTCTGTCCTTTAACTTGGATCTCTCTGTATAGATACGGACTCCAGTAGATCTTCTTATGCCAAGTAGCTCACAGAAAAGAGATTTTGCGAAGATTTACTTATACATGTCTTATATCTTTATCCTTATCTCTATCTTATCTTCTGTTTCATTCCCTTCGAAACGTTTTGTTTGGGATTACGACAAAGCGATATAATGGCGCTCAATGGTCCTCAGTAAACACTTCGGTTTTCGAAATAGCATTTAGCTTTCTCATCGAAATTTTTTCTTTTTTTATATATCAATCGACCCACAACGTCTAGTCGGATTCATATTTTTGATTTTTAAGCCCTATAACGGGTAACGGGATCGGTAGTTTTAGTTTCGTGGAATAAAAATACAACACACGCCGTCGAATCTGGTAAATATGGTGAAGTTGATTGATTACACAGTGCAACACTGAAAAAAGGGACAAGGTCAAACCCGTCTCATTCGATAGAGGACCTCAGTAGATGAAAAAGTGTCAAGGGATTTTTCCCGGGATGTTCGAGCTTTTTTTAAATGCAGTTTAAATATGGCGGCTTAGTGCCCCTTACTGAAACTTTTAAAACATCATATCTCGTGACTCAAATGTCAGAAAGGAATAATTTTTACGTCAAATAAAAGCTAATATTATCAAGTCGATGACACAATATCCTTTTTGGGAAAATTTTATGAAAAGGATATGAAGGACCTCAATTAAATTTGTATCCTTGAATATCCTGGAAACCATGAGAGCTAAATTTATATAAGTAACTTCTGGTAAAAAAGCATTCAATCATCTATACTGCTTATAAATTTCATGTAAGTCACTTTGATAGTTAAGACTCTACAATGATTAAAAAAATGTGCTTTGCTAGATTCGATGTTTTCAGTAAGCAGCTACGAGATATTCTGTACATAAATGCATGAAAGTAGCAGAGTATAATTTTTGAAACGCTGTAGTGGCGGAACAGTGAAAGTGATTGAAATGAAATTAATATGCAGTATAGATCTTTGAATGCTTTTTTACCAGAAGTCACTTATATACATTTAGCTCCTACGGTTTCCAGGATATTCAAGGATAACGATTTAGTTGATGTCCTTCACATCCTTTTTCATAAAAGTTTTCCAAAAAGGATATTGTCTCATCGACTTGATATCATTAGCTTTCATTTGACGTAAAAGTTATTCCTTTCTGACATTTGAGTCACGAGATATGATGTTTTAAAAGTTTCAGTAAGGGGCACTAAGCCGCCATCTTTAAACTGCATTTAAAAAAAAACTCGAACATCCCGGGAAAAATCCCTTGACACTTTTTCATCTACTGAGGTCCTCTATCGAATGAGATGGGTTTGACCTTGTCCCTCGAAATTTTTTTTGAATTTGTTGCACTGTGTTACATTTTGCTTCAAAGCGGTAAGCAGTCAGGTGTCCTTTCATTGGGTCGTTTCTTGTCCTATAACGGGTAACCGGATCGGTAGTTTTAGTTTCGTGGAATAGAAATACAATACACGCCGTCGAATCTGGCGAATACGGTTAGGTTGATTGATTATATTTTGCTTCGATGAGGAAAGCAATCAGGTGTCCTTTCATTGGTTCATTTCTTGCCCTATAACGGGTAACCAGATCGGTAGGTTTAGTTTCGTGGATTAGAAATACAACACACGCCGTCGAATCTGGCGAATACGGTGAGGATGATTGATTAGATTTTGCTTCGATGAGGAAAGCAATCAGGTGTCCTTTCATTGGTTGATTTCTTGCCCTATAACGGGTATTCGGATCAGTAGTTTTAGTTTCGTGGAATGGAAATACGAATCTGGTAAATATGGTGAAGTTGATTGATTACATTTTGCTTCAAAGCGGTAAGCAGTCAGGTGTCCTTTCATTGGGTCGTTTCTTGCCCTATAACGGGTAACCGGATCGGTAGTTTTAGTTTCTTGTGACCAGCAAGAGTGCTGAACCTGAACATTTACCAAAAACTCTACTTCTACTACACTTTATGTACAATCGTCTACTAGTTCTGGGTGCTTGAGAAACCTCCTTTCATAGACTCGTTTCTTGACTCACACACTTTTTTTTTTAAGTGTTATTATAGGCACTGCTCACATTAGCAGCGTAATTTCTACATATTTTGGCATCAGTAATTGTATGTAAGGTAATTGTATGTAAGACCCATTATTGCCATTTCAATCTAATCCACCACACCGACATTCTCAAGTCCATTCATCTTCAAACTCTAAGCGTTTGGTAAATAATAAATGTGCTCACTACTTAGGGATTTTACATTTTAATTTATACTTACGCCACACTTTGCAGACCGCAGACTAGATGCCGCACACCTTCCAGCTCTCAGAGAAAATATGGCCTAACCTTCAAGCTCGGCACTGAAAAATGATTATTTCATATTTATTGCGCACCGACGTGCCACAGGCAAGTCTTGTCTTTCTTGTCTTGTGCGTGCTCCACGAAAATTTCCCGAAGCGCATTAAAATTTCATGTTTGCCAGTAAAACAATTCAATTAAAGTGGATTTTGTGAAGCAAAATTTACCGCTGCATTAACCCCTCCGAAGCAAAACTGCGCGCACAAAAAACAGCTCGTCTCTGTATGTGTGTGTGTTTTGGTAAATAGTGCCATTTTGGAATTTGAATTCAAGCATCAGCTTAATTATGCTGACGTGGATTTTAATAAATTCCAGCTAGCTTTCGATTTGTGTCGCTTTGAGTAGAAATGCCAGTTTCCAGCATTTCTAGGCAAAGTTTTTTTTCGGTACTTTCATTGTTGTTTGCGTAAAATTCCAACTTTCACCTCACTTTCGCCAGATTTCGTCTTTCACAGTTTATTTCGGTAGTTTCTGTTGTCTGCTGTTTGCATTCGCTTAACTGTACATTTCTTCGGTCTCTCTCACACATTCGTGTATGCAAGCGATGGCAACAATTTTCAAAGATACAAAAGTTCGGTCAGCTGATGATAAGCGCCGCACAAAACTTTTACCGTTTGCCAGACTCCGTAAGTGGCTTCGAAGCGGAAGCGGTCAGGTCAATGTGACCAGCACGAGCGCTACAACTGATAGCAAGTCGGAGTTATTAGCATAAATATTTGTAAAGTTTATTTCGTGGCGAAAACTTAAGCAAAATTTGCCGCAGATTAGGATACTTTTGCACTCAATTTAAATGTTTGAATTGTAATTTACTTAAGACGAGAAACAATTTGAATCGAAAATTGACTTTCCTTGAAATGTCCTCCATGAAATTGTTTTCAAATAAAATGCTAGAATTGTTACTTAAGACTGAAAAGACGTGAAACCGCTAAATTTTCTTGTTTATTAAAAAAAAAATTATTTTTATATTTATTTGTATTTGATTTAATTTAATTTTGTTTATTTTGTTTTATTTCATTTCATTTCATGTTATTTTATTTTATTTTATTTTATTTTATTTTATTTTATTTTATTTTATTTCATTTAAATTAATTTAATTTCATTTTATTTTATTTTTTATTTTATTTTATTTTATTTTATTTTATTTTATTTTATTTTATTTTATTTTATTTTATTTTAATTTATTTTATTTTATTTTATTTTATTTTATTTTATTTTATTTTATTTTATTTTATTTTATTTTATTTTATTGTATTTTATTTTATTTTATTTTATTATATCATATTATATTATATTATATTTTATTTTATTTTATTTTTTTTTATTTTATTGTATTATATTTTATTTTATTTTATGTTATTTTATTTTATTTTATTTTATTTTATTTTATTTTATTTTATTTTATTTTATTTTATTTTATTTTATTTTATTTTATTTTATTTTATTTTATTTTATTTTATTTTATTTTATTTTATTTTATTTTATTTTATTTTATTTTGTTATTTTATTTTAATTTATTTTATTTTCTTTTATTTTATTTTAACTTTGACTTTTTACTTTTAAATTTTTTATTTATTATTTTGTTTTTTATTTTATTTGACTTTATTTTATTTTATTTTATTTTATTTTATTTTATTTTATTTTATTTTTTTTATTTGATTTTATGTATTATTTTATTTTATTTTATTTTTTTTAATTTCATTTTATTTTTTTAATTTTATTTAATTTAATTTTATTTTTTTTTTTTTATTTTAGCACATCCCTACCCTAGAAGCTCCTAAAATTATACCACAAAATTGTATGCATACGTCAGCTTGCGCTAATGTGACTTTTAAATCGATAGCACATACTTTTCGGCGCTCTTTTTGCATAATCAATAATATTAAAATAACTCAATTTAGAAGCCGCTGCCGCTGCTTTTTCATAGAGACGAGTTATGATTTTTATATTTTTTTCATGCAGCTATGTGATATTCACTAGAATATGGTATGTTAGATATAAAAATCCATTCTATCAAAAATACCAAAAATACTTCAACTTCCACAATTTTATATTATGTGGCAAAAGTTCAGCAACTTTTCCGCCCATAAACGAAACTCAACTTATAATGTGCCGTCAGCGTTAATGCGTTCATGCGTGGTTGTGTCATTGATTTATGATCGACTGCACATTTATGCAGTGATGCTTTGTTCAACTTGCCAGTGTTTGTTATGATTAAACTTTAGATGAAAAAGTTAAATGTTGCTCAATGCAAAGAAAAAAGAAATGGAAATTAATATGGAATGGAAAATGACAACAACTACTTTTTCTCGAGTAACTTAAGTAACTCAAATCTTGCAAGGAAATATTCGCCTGAATAATGCTTTTGAACGATATGAAGTGAATCCAAATGCAAGAGAATGTAGAGCAATGAGTTGATAATGAAAAAAGAAACCAAATTCAACAAATTGCCAGTAGACAACAATGAGGCATTAAAAAAAAAGAAAGAGATTTAAGAAGAGAAGAGATTTATTACACCAAATATAAAGTTATAGGATATATAACAGTATTAATGTTCCATGCTTGGTAGAAGACTAAATGCATTTATTTAATTTTCTATTTTGCGCGAGTGCTTTAAGCTTTATGGGAATATTTATGTATGTTCTGTTTTATCGTCTGTCTGTTTGTAACATCGTCTGTGCTCTTATATCGTCTGTCTATATCTAATACAAGTAATACTTATGATGTGTGATAGGTCCTGGCAGTTCAGTGTTCAGTGACCAGAAAGCAACCACTTATCCTACACCCGATTCAAAACGTTAGCTTCAGAACGTGGTTACAAAGGTTACAAAGTTGGTTGCTGGGTGTTGATTGGTTGGATCTCTAACTATGCGACCTTAGCAGATTTTGAAATGTGTTTTTAGTCAGATATACTCTGATATATCATTATATGACGTCTGGTATATTTAGACTTTTTATGGTGTAGTGAAAATTTTTCATATTTTTTGCTTAGGTTGTAGTTCTTGTTTACAATAAAAACCCCTCAAAGTTAGCTTAACTTGTCAGTCAAGTTCACGTTCTGGCAGGAAGTGCTGTTCTCAATTCACCTTTAATTGAATTTGTGCCTAAACCTTATTTTTCATTTTTTAACTGACATTTCTTCGAGGTGTTTCCTCCATTTTAATTTATCTTTTTCTGAATTTTGCCATATTTGGATCCATTTACCTGTTCTTTGAACTCATTTCTCGGTTCTTAATTCATCTTTCACTAATCTCATCTCTTGGTCCGATACCGAGGACTGTTTTTGAACTCGTTTCTCGGTTCTTAATTCATCTCTTTCTGAGTTTTCTTATATTTGGATCAACTTGACTGTTTTTTAACTCGTTCCACAGTTCTTAATTCATCTCTTTTTGAATTTTGTCACATTTCAATCAATTTGACTGTTCTTTGAACTCATTTCTGAATTCGGTTCTTAATTCATCTCTCACTGATCTCATCTCTTGGTTCTATACCGAGGACTGTTCTTTGAACTTGTTCATCGATTCTTAATTCATTCCTTTCTGAATGTTGTCATATTTCGATCAATTTGACTGTTCTTTGAACTGGTTCTTTGGTTTTTAATTGAACTCTTTCTGAATTTTCCCATATTTGGATCAATTTGGTTGTTCTTTGAACTCGTTGATTCTTCTCTCACTGATCTCATCTCTTGATTCTATATCGAGGACTGTTCTTTGAAATTGTTTCTCAGTTTTAAAATCATCTTTTACTAAATTTTTTTCAATTCTCATTCTTAATTGGATCCATTTGGCTGTTCTTTGAATTTGTATTTTCTCTATTTCTAACTCATCTCTTACCCAATGTAATCTAATTCGTAACTGTTTTACTTGATTGAATGAGATGAACTTATTTCAATTGATCGCTCTAAGTCCTGGAAGTCTTTAAAAATTAATCTATAGAGCAAAAATTCAAGCCCTCCTAGCACAGACAATTTTTAAGAATATCAAATATGAATATTGAACGCATAAAGTCTTTCAGAGTTAATCTATACGCTAACAATTCTAGCCCTATTCACAAACACAACATTGAAGAATATAACGGTTATGTTTTGAACCCTAAACATCTTTTATAGCTGGTCTGTAGACTAGCAACTTAAGCCCTACTCACAAAAAAAGCATCGATGAATATCGAAGATAGAAATTTAATTTAAAAAGTCTTTCAGACTTGGTCTATAGATCAACAAATGAAGCTCTACTCACAGAAATAACTTTGATAAATATCAAAGCTAAGTATTGAACCCAGAAAGTATTTTATAGCCAGTCTGTAGGCCAACAATTGCAGTCCTAATAACAGAGATAACTTTTAAGAATATCGAAGATAAGAATTGAACCCAGTAGGTCTATAGGTCAACAAATGAAGCCCTAGTCACAGAAATAACTTTGAAGAATAAATATAAGTACTACAAATTCAAGCCCTAATTACAGAGATAACATTGAAGAATATAGCGGTTATGTACTCAACCCTAAAAGTCTTTTATAGTTGGTCTATAGACTAGCAACTCAAGCCCTACTCACAAAAATCGATTAATATCAAAGATAGGAATTTAATCTAAAACTTCCTTCAGACTTTGAAGAATATCGAAGTTAAATATTGAACCCAGAAAGTATTTTATAGCTGGTCTATACAACAATTCTGGCCAACAATTCTAGTCCTACTTACATAGATAACTTTAATGAATATCGAAGATAGGAATTGAATTTGAAAAGGTAAATTTTTGAACAATTTGAACAACAACAATTGAAGCCCTATTTAAAGAAGTAATTTTGAAGAATATTCAAGACCAGTCATCAAGACAGTTAACAGTCAGACATGATTGATTCATTGATTGATTTGATTACAATCTATGAGACTTTTATTAATTTTTTTATTTCAGTCTACTGACAACTTTCGGACTGTCTTACAGACCAACGATTAGACTAATTTTTTAAGGGAAATCTCCAAAAATCTCCGGAAAACTCCTTTTCTCCCTTCTTCATTTAATAATTTGCGAGTCTGAATCAATCTAACCAACGAATGTTTTTCAGAATCCTTTCTTACTCTTATGTTCGGTATTAAAAATTCTCTGAATTTAAGCACAAATGTAATCCTGCACGTTTCAGGCAGCGTTTTAATAATTAGTTTCAATAAAACCCATAAATCCCTGCACACACCGCAGCCACATAAAGAAACGCTTAAAGCATCCCAAAGGCGATAAAGCTTTTTTGCTATTTCAAGCGCGTTCGTTCAACTACTACGTGCAGCAAATAAACAACAGATTCCTACTCACATATTTTCGAAAATTTAACGTACACGGAAAAACTCAAAACAGCGATTGTTCAAGAATGCAACACAGAAATATGACTGCAACAGAGCACAGGTGGAATGTTAATGTGGAAGAGGAGAAAGCAAAGCAACAACGATGCGGAGTTTGTATTAAATTTTGCATATCAAATGTACATCGAACGGCCACATACAACACGGCAGTGCACGCAACAAAAGGCACAAGCAACAATCATAATAACAACAACAATAATTACGAAAACTGCTAGTTCGGTTTAATAAGCCCTCACAGAGTTTGTGGTGAAGCTGTAGCAGATTTTGCTGTTGTTTGTTTGTTAGTTTGTTAGTTTGTTTGTCTGTCGCTTCGTTTGCTTGCCAACACATTTGTGTGTTTCACCATACAAATGGATATTTGTTTGTATGTATTTATGTGCCAGTTCGTTGTGTATATGCGGCAATATTTGTACGCACAACGAGACCGCACAGGCACCAAACCGCAACACCTTCAACTAAACAAACAAGCGAACGACATAGCATGAAGGTACGAGTTGGTTATGGTTCGTGCTGGCAAAGTGCTGAACGGACAACACCAACGCAAATTTGAAACTAAACACATACATGCGCACACCAACAGACATTAATAAACTCGAGATAACCAGTTAAAGTGGCAACGTGTCTGTGTGATGCAGCACTAACATCAACACCGACATCAGCAACGTGTAGAAGACAGCACGGATTTGGCTGCCACACGTCCAGCACCAAGTAGCGCCGAGCTTAATGCCATTTACATATTTTTCTGTGTGAATTGCGATGCAATCTCGGCTAATGAGCGATTTCTCATTTTATGCGCTGAAAATTGCTCGTGTGTGGTATGCCGCACATGCCACGGCAAGGTGTCAGCCCAGCGCAGACACGAGTACACGAAAAGCCACAAATTTCAAGCATACTTCTGGGCGCAAAGTTGTACTTAGCAAATGGAAAGGGGAACACATTTGCCATTTTGAAGGCAGCAGTATGTGCCGTTTAAATGAAAGCGTGGCGCAAAACGAGACAGAGATAAAGAGAAATGAATGGAGAAGATAAAGAGAGATGAAGGGAGAAGATAAACACGATGAAAGGAGAAGTAAGCTGGTTAGAATTTAGCTGCAGTTGAGAATGCTCTGGTTGCTGGTTGAGTGGCAATTACCGCACATTTATTGCTTTTTGGGACATGTGTTTATATTCTGGGCAAATTTTGTGTTGGCCGTGGAGCTTAAAATATAAAAAATAAAAAATTATAAAATCGCTATCCATGAAAATTAATGATTGTCTCTCTGATTGTCTGTTTGTCCATTATGGACTTGGAAACTACTCCACCAAATGATTTAAAATTTTTACACATTGAGTGGCATATTCAGGAAAAAGTTTCTGCATAACTTTTGTTTTGTATGAACAAAGGGGCGTGGCAATGTCCATATAATAAAACTTATAATATTGAATTAAATTGGAACTAAAAGTCTGGCAACATTGAAATTTGGTATACCAATGTTCCACCGATCTATTGTTTCACTGTTAAAAATGCATGACTGTTTAAAAAGGGGCGTGGCACTGTTTTTGTGATTCAAATTGGTCGAGAACTTTAGATGTAAGTCGCACATCTATAACACTCGGTACTAACTTTCTACTTAGATGCGCATTTAGAGTGGAAAACTGGGTTTAGCATTGGATAAAGGGGCGTGGCACTGTCCATACAACTTGAATCTATAATATGGAATAACATCGGAACTATAAGTCTTGCAGAAATTGAATTTTGGTATACCAATGTTCCAAAAAAATGTAAAAATGCATGACTGATGAAAAAGGGGCGTGGCACTTTTTTTCTGACTCAAAGTGGCTTATAGTTTTGGAACTGTAAGTCACACATCAATGCAAATTAGCACTAACTTTCTACTTAGATGCATCTTTCAAGTGAAAAAATTAGGTGAAAATTGAAGAAAGGGGCGTGGCGCCGTTCATACAACTTGAATCTATAATATTCAGTAACACCGGAATTATAAGTCGAAGAGCATTTAAATTTGGTATAACATCTATCCATGGATCTATTGTTCCACTGGTAAGGTATGGTGGGCGTTAAACAACGTTATGCCTCTCCCAGATTCCCCACGTTCATGCTGGCCCAAAATTCCCAGCATTGTTCATTTGCAACTCAATTTGCAGCTACTAAATTATATGACCATGCACTCACACACGCGCAAAAACCCACCCACGTACACACACATACACATTTATAGACAGAAAAGACCATCTTATGGGTGCAACGAAAATTTACAACACACAAATGGTGATAGTTAATTTTTCTCATTACGAGCATCATTGTTACTTAATTATTTCATTACTCACACAAAGACAAAGAGCACAAACATACACACATACATACATGCCACAAACGGCTTTGTTTACTTGTGTTTACCAATTTTTATTGCTGGGTTCATTTCGCACGTACACAAATATTTCATGCGCCCGCTGGTCAACAACAAACTTTGCCTAATGAAAATTCCAAACCACAACAGCGTCAAAAGTTCTATGCTCTCGTCGTTGTCTGTTTTCGGTCGGCGTTCGAAATATTTACAACTATTTTGTTGTTGTGTTTGCAATAAAACATTTTGCGCTGAAATTTATGTACATTATTGCTATTGCAGCTATAATTGTTGCTGTGATTGCAAAACTTTAGCTTTGGCCTGGCGTTCATTAACTTGCATTGCGTTTCGATAAAAATGTACTCGTCAAAAGGCAAAAATAAAAATTAAAATAATTAAGCATGGCACGCAAAAAAGCGTGAAGCCAATAAAACGAAATTACGCCGAAAATGTGCAGCCAACAAATTAAAATTACCATCCATACTCTGCCCTTCACTGCTCCGAACGCGCAGTTTAACTTGCATCCATGGCGTGTGTTGTTGCCTCGTTCACTCGTTGCTGGCTGGAACGCACTTTTCGTTTCTATTATCGCTCACATCACACAACAGCAACAAGTTCAACGCGGCGTATGATTGACGCGTTTCGCTGTGTTCGAACGGGCACATCACTCATACGCACCGTGTGCCCTCATTCCCTGATTACTGCACCATAGTAGCAATTATGGGTTGCTGCTTTGTTGTTTTTCTTGTTTTTGTTGTTGTTTGTGTTGTTTGTGTGTTTTTGCTTGCATTTGTGTGGCAGTGTCCTTCAGCGTGTATTGGAACGCTTTTAATTTGTTTTCATTTCAGCGAATTGATGGCAAACATTCTTTATTAGTTTCCGCTTCCCATGCGCAGCATTGTTTCACTTGTGTGCTATCATTGTGGTTTCCTTTTTTTGTACATTTTTATTGCTACTATAACCACAACAGTGATTGTTGCTGTCTGCAATTAAATTGTTTGCGCGCTGCGGTTTGGACGCTAAAATTAGCTAAAATTGCAAAATTTATGTTGATTTGCAGTTAGCGCTGTTGGCTAAGTTTATCATTGAGACTGTTGAATGCAAAGGCAGAGCAAAATTTATGTACGTCAGCGCATGTCGATAGATATCGCGCCGTAATTGTGATTGAGATGCTCATTTATATATTTGCGCAGCCATTAATTATGCGCGTTCAGTGTTGCTTTGCTGTATAGGGGATAAATATTTATGGTATTTGCTGGGAGAGACAAAATTTAGCTGGCGCTCGGCTGTGGCTGTTGTGCCTTAGGGCCACAGCAATCGGAAGATATTTCGAGTGTGGCCTATAGCAAAACGAAACAAACAAATCTCTTCTTGGTTGCAAAAGCAAAAGAGAATATCAATTTCATAGTCAAATGTGCCAAAATGCCATAAATCAATTGTTTAAAACTTTGACTTGGTCTGCTCGTTTTACTTAATGTGTCTCTTGGAGTTGCAAAATGAAATTTATTCAAATCAGCAAAATTTGTCGCATTTTCTCAATCAGCTGGCAGAGTAGTTTTTGTGTGCGAATTCACGGAGAAGATTGGCACATTTGTTTTGGACAGTTGAGGGCATAAATCAGCAGAGGAAAAGAGCTGCGAAAGTTTTAGGAGAAAAATGGACAAATGACCAGTTTTTTGTTTTTGACGTGGCTATACTCAAATCAGTTTTAAC
The DNA here is from genome assembly GCA_963668005.1 of Melieria crassipennis. Lineage (NCBI taxonomy): Eukaryota > Metazoa > Arthropoda > Insecta > Diptera > Ulidiidae > Melieria > Melieria crassipennis. Next base: position 98,328,483 of record OY764963.1, on the reverse strand, counting down.
CAGGGACTTAACTATATTAAGTTTTTTAAGAAAATAATTGAAATGTAACTATTACCACATTTTGAGTATGAATTGATTTTTAATTGTTTAGTTGTTGGTAGAAATTAGGTTTCTGCAGTTAATTTGCTTTTGTCAATTTAAAACAACTAAAAATCAATTCATATCAAAAATGTGGTAATTCAACGTAAAAAAAAATTGTGTTTCGAAATAATAGTTATGGGCAACGTAAATGAAAAAAAATCATACATAAAAGTTATGAAGCAACGTAAAAAAAAAATGTCTCAAAATAATAGTTATCGGTAACGTAAATGAAAAAATCATAAATAGAAGTTACGAAGCAATGTAAAAAACAAAAATCTCAAAATAATAATTATCGACAACGAAAATTATACTTGTAACTAATAAGAGTTATTATGCAACTCAAAAATATTTATTACATGATAATAGTTATAGGCGACGTAAAAAATTTCTTATTGGGAATAATTATTATAATGCAATAATTATATAAATTTCTTAAATTAGGGCAATTTTTTTATTCCCAAAAATATGGATAATAATTATTTAAGGTCTCCGGTTTTAACATATTAAGGACTTTAGATCTAAGCAACGAGTCTCATATCTAACTAAAAATTCTATCTAAAAGTCAAAGTGAATTTCGTTGTAACTGAAGACATCTTTAAAATCTTTACACAGCTTTTTCCTCTCTCTTCCTTGAATAGGAAGTGGCCAGGCTCGCAACTACTTGAAATAAGTCTGGTCAATCTCATCGTTGGGTCTTTTTGTGGCCTTCACTTGGCGGCCTTTGACACCAAATTTCCCAGAGACTCTGCATCTCCTCTCTTTCCCAGTCCATTACTTTTGCAAAGCAAAGGTTCTTCGACAACTCGAGTTCCAGTAGCTCATCCAGTATTCATTCCAGTAGTCGAGTGTCCCATCATCAATCACCCCTTCAAAATGATGTATCAATTAAAAAACTCTTTAAAACTCCTCAAATTAGTTAAGCCCCTCATGATCTGAATGCTGCTTTCTCCGTGTGCATTTCTTCAAAAGAAAATTTTAGTTAACTTTCTATACTTCAAAATGACATAAATTTTGTATCTAAAATTTTTCAAAATTTTCAACTCCATGTCAACACGTGCCTGGTCTTTTTTCACCTCTACGCAGATACACCGACAGCAACACAAAGCATTCGTCAAACATACTTTTGCGTCCACAAAGCGTCACGTTTAAATGTAATTTCAGCTTCAGCGTTAACTTAATGAAAATTACAACAAATATATGCGCACACTTTTAGAGTAAAATTACGCTCAGACTAAAATTGCACTATGAGCTAACATTGCGTTGGTAGCAAAAATTTTCATGTCGACGTCAGCAGCATTGCAACTGTTCTTGACTGTTCGTCGTCAAATATGAATCGCGCTGACGCCGTTGCCGCCAACGTCGAATAGTGCGCGCCCGCAACATCAACGCTCGGCTTGAATTTGTTTCAAGCGGCTCGAAAAACGCTACAAGTGGATAAATTATGCAAAGTGGCCTGTTGAGTTCATATTTCAGCGAATTTCACTCTTCAATTCGGTGTGTGTGTGTGTCTGTGTGTGTGTGTGTGTGTGTGTGTGTGTGTGTGTGTGTGTGTGTGTGTACAGTGGCAGTGGCAGTGGCTGTCAGGGGACCACGGCTCATGCATAGTGCATAGTTTTTGTGTGCTACATTTTACAACAACAACATGTACGCATTTACAACGCTTCGACTGTCAGCAGGCGTGCAGCGAGCCGTGTTGCCCTTCCGTTTCATATTCACATTTCATATTACAAATATTTATTTTTATTTATTTCTGGCTGTGTGTTGAATTAATGTCGGCTAGCAACTTTTGCATTAATCAAGAAATGGCATTGAGCTTTGAGTTTTTCGGCATCAAAACAAATAATAAAACGAAACATTGATTTTATTTATGAGAATTCAAGCAAAATTTCAACACAGCGAACAGGTGAAATGTTGTAGTATGTCAGTTCGACTCAGTGTTTCGTTGGCAAAAAGTCGAAACGCATTGGGAATTAAAGTTGACTCGAATATGTATCCCGAGTGAGTTGTCAGTTTGATTATGGCAAGTCGGGCATAAATATGAAATTGCAAAATTGTACATTTTTGTTGTTGTTATTGTTGTTATGAAGTAGATTAGGTTTAGCAGCGGCTGGGCAAAGGTTTGCTGTATGAAATATGTGTGAGTGTTGTTTGTTTTAAGCTCTCAACTAAATACTACAGGAAAGCGAGTGGATTTAATTTGGTATATCAAAAGTTTAATACTTTCTACTTACATCAATCACGTATGTTCTGTTAGCATTTTAAAAAAGAAGTCTTAAATTACAAAAAGGAAAATTATGAATGTCCATTGGGTACAATGGGTTTTGATGCAAAATGCGAACTTTGGTTCAGTTGCTGCTAACTATTTTGCTTAAACAATGATCTAAGACTAGGAAATTTCGACCAAGTATTTATAAATATTCACGATTTTAGAAAATTTCAAGTCCATCTCGAAAATGAACCCAGATATTTTTAAATATAAACAAAATACATAAATTTTTGCAATTGGTGATCTAGCGAAACTTTCAAATGCCTGCAGCCTCTAAATCAAAAGGGGACTGCTTGTTCTCGTTCTTGTTCTTCCTCTTGTTCTTCTTGTCTTTTTTCTTTTCTTCTTCGTCTAAATTTTTTCCTTCTTTTTCGTCATCCTTTTCCTCTGCTTCGCCTTATAAGTAGAGTGCAGGTTTTGTCGGTCGAGAGCAGGTTTTGCTACTCAATTCCCTACAATGACCAAAGAAACATCTAACACCTTCCCACAAATAGATCAAAAATCCTCAATATCTCACAGGAAATTCGAAAATTTTAATATTGAACGTTATCATTGAAATTAAAGCTGTTTTTATGATCATTCCACGGCCTGTAGCTCCTAGAAGAGTGAGAGAACTAGAAGAGAAGACCCAGATATATGAATTATCTATTTTCATAATCATTTCGCTATATGTGGCTGCTAGAAGAGCCATAGAACTAGAAGAAAATACGCAGAAATATAAAGTATCTATTTTCATAAACATTTTTCATAATCATCATAATCTGCTCCTAAAAGAGTCAGAGAACTAGAAGAGAAGACCCAGAAATATGAAGTATCTATTTTCATAATCATTTCGCTATCTGTGGCTGCTAGAAGAGCCATAGAACTAGAAGAAAATACGCAGAAATATGAAGTATCTATTTTCATAATCATTTTTCATAACCATCATAATCTGCTCCTAGAAGACTAAGAGAACTAAGAGCAGTAGAACTTTTCAGCTACCCAAAACTAAATCAAATATTCCCAAAATTCCACAAAATATTTGAAACATTTAATATTGAAAGAAGATTAAAAAATAAATTTTTTTAACAATCACTCCTCTACACGTAACTCCTAAACTAAGACGGCCAGAGGCATGAAGTAGGTTTTGTGGCTCTTAACCCATTGCTGCCGGGTACCAGTTCCGCCCATACGATTTTGATAAAATTTCATACACGACCTAGAAGTGACCCAAAATGAACAGAAACAAAATTTCAGCTTCATATCTCTGCACGTTGCTGAGATATTCATTAGGTATTTTGTACCCATTACGCAGCAATGGTAGCTTTTTTCCATACTTTGTGAAGTGATCAGCTAAACACATGAACAAAAGTTGTATTTTTTACAGGTGAGTTAGGAGGCAGATTTTTGTGCAGTTCTAAGGCCACCACGTTTGGCCACATTTTCCACCTCCGGAAAATTCACGATTTTTGGAGAGTGGTAACTCTAGCTAGATGGCGAAATTTAGGGTAACCTAGTTCCTTCCAGGTTAAGGTAGTTCCATCTTTACCCTAACTATTTATCCCTATCAATGGTTTTGAGAGATCTCATATATTGGATTTTTTGTGATTTATTTTTAAAAATCAATTTTCAAGAGTAAAATTTTACCCATTAGGCAGCAATGGGTTAAGCTAGAAGAGCCAGAGATATAAAATATGACTTATCGTATAGTAGAACTCGTCAGGTACTTAAAAAACGGTGAAAGTCCCAGTTGTTCCAAAGAAAATCTGAAAAATTTTATATTAAAGAGTAACTTTGAAAAAAGGTTTTCGAGGTTTATGCAATCATTTTACTGCCTATAGCTTCTAAACTGGAAGACGCAGAGATAAAAACTTTGACTTATGGTATAGTAGAACTTGTCAGCTACCTAAGAATAGGTCAAAAGTCTCAGTAGTTTCAAAGGAAATCTGAAAAATTTGATGTTGAAGAGTAATTTTGAAAAAAGTCGAGTTTTTCACAATCACCGAACTGTCTGCAGCTCCTAAACTAGAAGACCCAGAGATATTTAGTACGGTTCATCCTATAGTAAAGCTCTTCAGTTCCCTAGAAATGGTTCGAAAGTACACAGTGTCCCGCAGGTTATCTCAGAAATTTGATGTTGAAAAGCAACTTTAAAACAAGTAAAGCTTTTTACAATCATTCCACTGTTTTAATCTTCCTAGCCAGAAGAACTAGTATGACTCATTGTGTAATAGAACTTTACAGCTACCCAGAAATAGATTGAAAGTCCTCAGTTTCTCATGGGAAATTGAAAATATTTGATGTTACACGTTGACATTGAAAAAAGCTATTTTCACAATTTCGTCCTAAATTGCAAGAGCCAAAGATACGAAGAAGAAGAAACTCAGCTATCCAAAAATTGATTGAAAGTCCAAAAAATTGGATGTCAAAGTCAAGAAATTTGATGTTGAACGATAACATTAAACAATTTCATAACATTCAAATTCATTTCATAATCATGCCATAACTTGTAGCTCCTAAACGAGAAAAGCTGGATTTATGAAGTATGGCAAATTGTTTAGTAGAACCTTTTAGTTACCCAAAAATGGGTCAAATGTATCCGAAGGTCCATTGGCAACCTCGGAATTCTGATGTTGAATCAAAGTTTTCAATACCATTCAACTGTTTGTAGCTTCCAAATCAAATTATTTGTGTTACACTTGGAACTCTCCGGGTTTCTAAAAATTTACCGAAAGTCTCTAATAATGTTCAGGAAATTCGAAAATTTTTGTATTGAAACAGTAATCCTGAAAAAGCCGAGTTTTTCCAAGTTTTTCAACTGTGTGTAGCTACTTTACCAGCTCCTAAGCCTGAAGTATCTATGTACTTATTTATACTTACGCCTACTGACTTATTCTGCTTCTGAAAAAAAGAATAAAGAATAAAAGTAAAATGACTGACTTATTGTTCTTCTTGGCAAAGAATAATACTTATCAACTAACCACGAAGCATAATTTTACAATTTAAAAGTTTAATATTCCATTTACGCAGCAATCACTCGTTCCCAAGAAAACATCAAAAGCCTCATTTCTCAGTTTCCCCCCACGTGGCGCTTCTCTTTCTCCATCTTGTCTGTCTAAAGTTCCGTGTCCTGGTGGCTTCCACTCGCGTTTTATACTCCCAACCATCATAACTGTTCTCGCCAGTTGTGTGTGTGTGTCCCCATCTATAAAATTTGAATGTTTAATTCAAAATTGTGAAATACTTTTGATAAGCATTTTACACTTTTCAACTCGTTCGTTCGTGCGCTTCCCCGCACAATTGAATAACTGTTTCAGGTTTTTCCCCCATTCGCAGCAAATCTGCTCACGTTGTACGCTGCTTCCGCAACACGAAATTATTTTGTGCCATTTTCGTTTGTAAACTTGCTTCGTGAACTCTGAACTTTTGCTTTGTTTTACAAAACTTGTGCCCGCACAAGAATCCGCAAATTTCCAGGCAGTTGCCAGCTGCCAGCTGCCAACCCGTTATCGCTCGCTTCGCTACAAAGACGCACTTTGTATTTGCATTTTTTGCACGCTCGCAACTTTTGAGCCTCGGCACTGCTGTCTTGCTTCAGCCCCTGTTGCCGATGGCACTTTCACCCCACGGCGCATTATTTTCAGTCGACTGCAAAAACTATGCCAGCCCAACGTTTCAGGTGCACAGCGATCGAATGAACTTGCAGAAAGTTGATGAAATTCAACACAATTTCCAGATGAGGAAACATTTTCAAAGGCAAAACAAAAAATCGCATAGCTTAGCGCAACACATGAACTTGACTTGAGCAGCGTCAAACGAAAAGTTAAATCACCATCGAATGCATTAAAATCGACTGTCATGGCGTGGCCGCAGTGCAATGGGTCGGAGTGGCATCAGAGCTGGTTGGGGGGTTAGGGTTAAGTGGGTGTCAGACTGTCAACACTCAAATGACTACGCAAATGACTTGCCATCAAATAAATGCGTGGATTATCGAACACATTAGCGGTCGCGTACAGCTGGTGGGGGAGGGAAGGAAACTGTTCTAAGCCGATCAGAGCGGCAGCCACACGACGACAGCACCGAACGAGACCACAGCTTTGCATGTGGCGCGTCCAGCCCAAAAGGTGTCAAAGCCATTTCGGCTCTTGCACTGTGTGTGTCATTGCCTGACACTCGACTTGCGTCGAATGTTGTTGTTGTCACATTAATGAGCACAACATGTGACACTAATATTTCGGACTTTACCGTTGCGCTTTGGGGATTTTCGCTTTTACAAATTTAGCAAATTTTAGTCTTCAGAAAAATGTTTGCTTCAAATATTTAAAACGAATGCGTAAAGCTTTGCAGAAGTTGTCCGGAATTTATGGAAACTACAAGGTGCGTCCCAAAGTAAACAGGACTTTTGCAATAGGGACGTTTCTGGTGGCGCCATCTATGTGTGAGGACATGCGTTGGAAAGGTACATCTTTCATTCACATACTGTCTAAATTTCATGACATTTGGTCTAGTAGACGCCGAAATATCCCGCTCAATGTGACAGTATGTATTTAACTTTGGTACGAGAATGTCGATCGAACAAAGAGCTAATATTAAGTTCTGTTTTAAACTTGGTAAAACTTTTACCGAAACGTTTAAATTGTTAAAGCAAGTTTATGGTGATGATTGTTTATCCCGTGGCCGTGTTAATGAGTGGTTGAATCGATTCAAGAATGGTCGTGAAGACTTGAATGACGACGAACACGTCGGCCAGTCGAAATTTGTGATTACTGACGATGCCATCAAAACTGTGCGTGATTTTATCAAAATGCAGCCAAAATCATCATTGGAATTGATGGAAATGGAATTGAACATCTCCAAAACATCAATTGATCGCATTTTAACCGAACATTTGGGTCTCCGTAAAGTGTGTTCTCGCTTCATTCCGCACACTTTAACCGACGACCAAAAAGCGCAGAGAATTGAGCACGCAAAAGACATCGTTCGGGAAGCCAGACGTGATCCAAATTTCTTGTTCAACATCGTAACCGGTGACGAAACGTGGTGCTTTCAATATGATCCCGAAACAAAGCGTCAAAGTGCCGAATGGAAGCACCCAGATGAGCCAAATCCGAAAAAAACCCGCCGTGAGAAGTCAAAAATCAAAACTCATCTCATTTGTTTCTACGATTCAAAGGGAATAATTCATCGAAAGTTTGTTCCACCGGGAAAAACAATTAACGCTTTGTTTTACGTTGAAGTTTTGAAGCGTTTGGTGCATCGCATTCGTCGTATTCGGCCAGAATATCGCGAGGAAGGAAGTTGGCGTTTATTGCATGATAATGCACCTGCTCACAGAGCCCTAGTTACGACCGATTATTTGACCAAAAATCGCATTTTTACCATCAATCATTCACCGTATTCGCCTGATATGGCTCCCTGTGACTTCTACTTATTCGGTCAGTTGCATTTGCCGATGAAAGGAAACCGTTATAAGGACGTTGAGGACATCCAAAAGGCTTGTACCAACATTCTGAAGGCGATGCCGGCCGATGACCTAAAACACTCATTCCAAATGCTTTTGGACCGTGCAAAACGTTGTATCGAAGCAGAAGGAGAGTATTTTGAATAAATAAAAAGAATTATACAAAAATAATCATCCGTTTTCTTTATTTTATAAAAGTCCTGTTTACTTTGGGTTGCACCTTGTATAACTCTTCGGTTAGGTCATAAGTTAGTTTTTGTCTTCAAATACTTTCATTGCATTCAGACGTATTGAAAATTCTTCAGATTGAATTGGTTTGTGGTTAGTTTGAAATTAATTTTAGTTAACTAAAGTTTCAAATTCTTTGACATTTACGAGATTTTATGTGGTCTTTGGTTAGTTCAGGATTTAGTTATTTGGTCAGTGTTTAGTCATATAATTCTGTATCCTAACTGACTAACTGACTGAAATTTAAACTGGAGGTACTTTCAAGAAAATAAACTGCCGCTATGATGGGTTTTTTTAAAACGGGGTCTAAAAGGGCCAAACGTGGGTTAAGGTGTTGGCTGAAGAACGTGCTTAACGAGTCCTATTAATTTAAACTTGGTGAAAATATTCCAATTCTAAAAAAAGTAGACACGTATTTTTTAATTTTTCGAAAATCAAAATTTAAAGTAGACACGTATTTTTTAATTTTTCGAAAATCAAAATTTAAGGGATTAATCAATGGGTCAAGGTTTGTATATATCGGTTCATCGATGGGCCTACTGTCTTCAAAATTGTTGAAATCAACACGTATTTTTCATTTTTTGAAAAACTAAAACAGTTATTTTTTTAATTTTTTTAAATCAAAATTCAGCGAAGTCAACAATGGGTTAAGGTGTGTATACAGAAAGATGAACCGATGGGCCTATTGTCCCCAAAATGGGTGAAAACACTTGAAATTAAAAAGATTTTAACACTTAATTTTAATTTTTTGGAGCACTTAGACACGTATTTTTCAATTTTTCGAAAATCAAAATATAACGGACTCAACAACACTGGGTTAAGGTTTGTATATAGAAATACGAACCGATGGGCCTACTGACTTCAAAATGAGCGAAAACACTTGAAATCAAAAATAATTCAACACGAAATTTTAAATAAAATTTTTTTTCTTTTGGAAAATCAAATTCTGACGGCGACAACACTGGGTTAAAGATTTGTATGGAGAAACATGATTTATTGGATAATTTTACCCCAAATATGTTGAAAACATTTCAAATGAGAAATAATTCGACACGTCATTCGATTGCTTCGAAAATCAAAATTTAACGGGGTCAACAATGGGTTAAGGTTTGCATAAAGAAACATGAACCAAGGAACCCATTGATTTTAAAATTGGTGAAAACACTTAAAATCGAAACCAAATTGGACAAATGTTTTTCTTTTTTTTTGGAATTCCAAATCTGACGGGTCAAAAATGGGTTAAGGATTTGTTTGGGGAAAAATTTTTGGGCTCCAAAATGGTGAAAGTTGAAGTGCTTAAATAAGAAATAACTTGACAAGCATTTTTCCATAAAAGTCTGTCAGGGTTAACAAAGGGTTAAGGGAAACGATTTATTGGGCCCATTGACTTTAAACTTGCGTTCAAAGCCGCCGAGCCTTGCTAGTTTGGCATAAATCATAATCCATAAAGGGTTCAAGTTCTTCGTACCCAAGTTCTTTCTCTGATCCTGACTTAGGTTCCTCGTCAAAACACAAATCGCCAATATACAAAATCATGAGTTCCTATCCATTAAAGCTTCAAGTTCTTTGAATTCAAGTTCTTTCTCTGATTTCGACTGTGAGTCTTCTTCAATGCACAAAACACCAACATACAAAATATTCAGTTCCTATACACGAAAGCTTCAAGTTCTTGCTCTGATCCTGATTGTGAGTCGTCGTCACGATAAAAATTCTCTACACAAAAATCATGACTCTTTATTCATTAAAGCTTCACGTTCTTCATATTAAAGTTCTTTCTCTGATCTCGACTGTGAGTCTTCTTCAATGCACAAAACACAAATATACAAAATTTTGAGTTCCTATCCATTAAAGCTTCAAGTTTCCGTATTCAAGTTCTTCCTGTGAGCCATCTTCAAAACACAATTCTCAACGTACAAAATCATTAATTTTTATCCACTAATGTTTCAATGATATGAAATTTGATCCATTAAAGCTTCAAGTTTTCGGGTTCAAGATCTTCCACCGGTCCTGACCATAAATCGACACAAATTCTCTCTCTCTTAAAGACACAAATTCTCAACATACAAATCACACAAATCACTTGGTTTTTTTTTTACATGAATCACAAAATTATTAGCCAAAAACAATTTTCATCAATTCCAATAAAAAGTATAATTAATTTAAAACATATTTTTTCATTGCAAAACCACAAAAATTTTAATAACATTAATATTGCTTATCATTTCATTCATACGCAAATAACCGAATCCAATAAATTTTCATAATCCTTACCACGAACGTGTTAATTCAACACATCTAAAACAACAAATCCATCAAAAACTTGCAATATTGCGCAATAAAATTTAAACATGCCATTAAAAATGAGTGCAGTAATGACAAATAATCTTTTGAACAACAAAATAATGCAAAATAACTAATAACAAGTGCTTTGCTTTTCCACCCACACACACACATAATCTCTGAATTGGCTGTTAATATTTATTTGAAATTTATGCTTGGTGGAAATTTGTAATTATTCCCACTTCGTCACATAACTATTCACATTGAGTCACACATACTCACACACACACACACACACACATGGCTAATAAATACGCTAGAAATTTGCGGCAACAATTTTGGCAGCAATTTAATTGCCACGAACTGCCAGCAACACTGCAACACTGCCCACTGGCAATTAATTACGACCACTCGCCGGTCATAATTCGCCATTACGCTGACGAGCATAAACATTAATTATTAATAATAAATACAACAACAACAACAACAATTCAAAACGCAACAGCATTGTTGCATTGCACATGTTGCAACATGTTACACGGCTACGGCCATCGAAAACCCCAAAACACGACGCTGCGCCCGACAGTCGACAAGGCGCAAAGTGCAAATTGAATTCCATTTCATTTGTTGCTGCGACAAAGCGGCCAATCGGCCGGCAGCTGAAGCCAATTAGTTGTCGCAGCAACACAAACACACACACAAACACACACGCACGTCTGCAAAATAATTGCACGAAAAACGCAGCGCAAAACGAAAAACAAAAACCATCAAAAATCGAATCGAATGGAAGCCGATTATGGTTGGGTGCAACAGCGACGACAGCGCCGCTAATTGCAATTGCGGCATGCGTATTATTTACAAGCGCCATCGACAGTTGTCGACGGGTCAGCGGCGAGTGCAAAGCGGATGAGGGGGCAGAGAGGAATGGGAACCCATGTCATTAATTACTATCGAAAAATTCGACGTCTGCTTTTGCATGAACACAGCCAGTGAAGGGCCACAACAGCGACGACCAATGGCTCTGAGTGTTGTTTGTGTATGTGTGTGTGTGTGTGTGAAATTGTATAGCGTTTCCTACATGTTTGCATCAAGTGTGGTGTGTTGCGGCAGCAGCAGTTAAATTCGCTCTAAATCTGCATGTAACGAAATATTTCACGTTTCGCAATGAACGTCCAACAGCAATGGTGAAATTTTGCTTTGTTTTAAGTTTAAAAAAAAATAACCTTTTACTGAAATTAATCACTTTAGAGTTTCGTAATATGAATATTTATGAAATTGTTTCGACTGCTGAACAGAATATGAACTTTATGGATGCTTAAATTTTTCTGTTTATAATTAATTCTTAAAATTTTCTCGTATCGGCTTTGGAGTATTAAATCCAAAGGCGAGTTAAGCAAGAAAATGTTAAGCTTTTATTTTAAACTGATTTGGTGTGAAAAAATTTAATTAAGTATTAATTTAATTAAACCCAAATGAAAAGAAAATTTTGAACTTTTATTTGAGACTAATTTGGTCTACGAAAATCAAATTAAACCAAACTAAATGAAGAGAAAATTTCAAACTTTTAGTTTACTTTGTATTTGTAATTTTTTTAGACTGATTTGTTTCACAAAAATTAAAATTAATTTTAAATTAAGTAAATTAAGCTAAAAATGTTAGACTTTAATTTGGTCTACGAAAATCAAATTAAACCAAACTAAATGAGGAAAAAATTTCATTTCATTTAGCTTGAAATGATTTAATAAAAAAAATAATTCTAATCTAAATTAACCGTAGATCTACGTTTAAAAAAAACGAATCGAAAACGACCCAGATTAAAGTCACACACACAAATTAAAAAAAATTCAAAACCAACTTAGTTTTTAAAATATAAAACGGTTTGATTTCGATAGATAATATCCAAGTAAGAAAGTCCTGAAAAACAGCTAAAAATAATAACAAATTTAAAAAATATTAGAAGTACAAAAAAAATTTGGTCGAAAACGACCCTAACGTAGGTCTACGGTTAAAAGCAGACAGAATTTAAAGCCCCAATTTAGGACTCATTTGGTTTAGTTTAATAGTGATTCATCAAATAATTACACTGAGCAACAGCCAAAATTTTTCCGAGTTCTAGTAAACCTTTTCTAAAGGATTTTTAGACGCTGATCATAACTGCGTACTTAGTTTTTTGATTGTTTGAGCGGTTTGTAAGTTATTGGTGGTTTTTGCTAGGAGGTGTTTTTCACGATTTTTCATCTTTGAATTTTTATTGCATTTATAATATGTTGAAAAACACGATAATTTTTTTATGACACAATAACGAATCCTCAAGCTATAATTTTGACCATAGTCGATTTCGATTGGTCAAGGGTTAACACGGCTATGGCTCTTCAAAGTTCAATTTTCGCGAATTTTTTATAAAAATTCATTTAAATTCGGGGTTGCAATTTTCAATTAGGAGTTAGTCTATAATGTATAGTGGAAGGCTGTAACTTAAACTTATAGAACAGAATTTTTTTATCGCATGTGCCATTCTTGGCCTATACTCATTAGACTGTAAATGTGACTTCACCTTCTGAACACGTGTTTGTATTGAAATCTTCTAAAGCTCTTCGCGTCATTGACGAAAGTATCTAAAGTATTTTCGCAAGCGTCAATATTTGTCTTTTCAAGGGCATTAACAAAATTTGAATTGGTTCATTACTGTAGGAGCTATTCTAAAAAGAGTTGCATCACACAAGTAAAAATTTCAATCACACACACTTAACAAACTACTTGCTGTTTTTCCATATTTCATTGCGACATATTTTAAGGGACAAAAAATTCAAAATTCGAAAGCTGAAAATTTTATGAATTGAGGGCATTTGTTGAATGTGAGCATTTTTATACTGTTGCCTAAAATTGTGCTCCAATATTATAGCTCAAAAGTAAATCCTTGCTTTTGTTGCTGAATTTATGAATGGAGAACTTACATATTTGTACACATTTTCTATTACAAACATCGTATTTCAACAATTTCTTTTTTAATTGAAAGCCCCAACATTCTTCTTTCACTGTATGGTAATATATATTTTTTGTAAGCAACATTCTTTTGTGTATTCGCAATCTTGCAAAGTAACTGAAAATTTGACTTTGCAAATGAATAACTCTTGCAAATTTGAACCGATTTTAATATTTTGTATTATATATTGTATTGTTAATCTATGTTAAATCTATGGCATTTAAGACTTCAGGTTTGTAGGAGCTACATGCATGTAATGGTCAAAAAACATGTAAAACGCCCTCCAATTAAAACCATCAATATTTCCTAAGCCGCTCAAACAATCAAAAAACTAAGTACGCAGTTGTGATCATCGTCCAAAAATCCTTTAGAAAAGTATGGTTTGATTTCAGAAAAAAAAATTATGTCGATTTTGTTGCTCTGTGTTATTTGATTATTTTAGACTGATTTGGCTCACAAAAACCAATAAATTCGAAATATTGCAAATGAAGACACAACTTTTAGGCTTTAAATTGTTTATATTTTGGCGCTGAAAATTCAAAATAGAAAATTTAGTTAAAAGGAGACATTTTTTCTCTTTCATTTGATACCCATGACTTCATCATTGCACAACCGAATATATTTAAAAAAATATTTTAAAAGTGTAAAAATTGCAAATTTAAAATTCTTCTAAAAGGACTTTGGGTCAGAAAATCGCTACTATGACTACTATGAATGACCTCTAGTTTCACGCCTACAAAAAAAATTCTCGACAACGGTGTAATAAATGTAGTCACTTTGTTATTTTTTTGTTTCAATTCTATTCACGTTAGGCTTAATAAATAAATAATAAGAGGAGAAAAAAAATTTATTTTATCTATAAAAAAATCATTCGAAAATTTCTAATTTTTGAAAATGTTCAAAAAATAATTTTTTCAAATTTTCACCGTCAGTAACTTCTCCAAATCTCATCTGATTTGGACTCTCTATATATAGCTGGAAAGCTTAATATTTTTCCCAATTCCACTTATGTACATCTTTAAGACTTTCAAGAGCGCAAACGAAATCAGAAAAACTTAAAATCTCACTTCTCATGCAACATGAATCGCGCAGAAATTACAAGCCACTTGCAGTCCTGCACAAGTGCCGTTACAGTAAGATTTGAAGCGGCCATTTTTGCGCATCATTGTCATTTCCGCTTTCATTAACTGTCCTTGGCCTACTTTGTACTAAGCGCGGCCGCTCACAATACCGACACAGCATTAGCGTCGCACCGACGCAACAGTCGACCTAGACCGACTGCACTGTGCACTTGAGTGTGCGTAATAATGTTCCTTGCTTTTCTGCTTCCATGCATTTGGCTGTCATTATTTTTGCATTTCTTTTGTTTTTTGTTTTTGTGTGAGTATGCTTTGTGCATTTTTGTGCTGCTTTGGTGTTTTTGATTTTGGTTGTTTGGTTTTTCACAAATTTAGCAAACATTTTGCCAATTAATTAAAATTCCTTTCCAGAGCTAAAATGCTTCTTGCATATTTTCTGCATGTGTGAAGGAATGTAAGAGTGGCTATGTGTGTATGTGTGTGTAAATATTTGTAAGCAGATAAATTGAAAATTTCATTTACACTTAGTTTCACTTACCAACAGCGCCGGTTCTCTATATCATCATTCAAAAAAACACTGCTTTTTGTTGTTATTGTGGCAGCAATTAAATATTTTGCCGACCTCACACTTCTTGTTTATGTGGTAACTTTTTTTTATGTTTATGTGGTAACTTTTTTTCTGGTGTAGCGCAAATCTGGAAAACATAAAAAAAAACATTAAAAAAACAAAAGGCACAAAGTTAGAACAAAGCAGGAATGTGTAATTATTTAAATTAAAAACGAGCGAAAATGTGTGCTGTCGTGCATACAAAAGTACATATTTATTTACATACACAAACATGGGCGCATAAACAAAATAAAATAAAATAGAACAAAATAAAATAAAATAAAATAAAATAAAATAAAATAAAATAAAATAAAATAAAATAAAATAAAATAAAACAAAATAAAATAAAATAAAATAAAATAAAATAAAATAAAATAAAATAAAATAAAATAAAATAAAATAAAACAAAATAAAATAAAATAAAATAAAATAAAATAAAATAAAATAAAATAAAATAAAATAAAATCAAACCAAATGAAATGAAATGAAATAAAATAAAATAAAATGAAATGAAATAAAAAAAAATAACATAAAATAAAATAAAATAAAATAAAATAAAATAAAATAAAATAAAATAAAATAAAATAAAATAAAATAAAACAAAATAAAATCAAATCAAATCAAATAAAAAAAATAATATTAAATAAAATAAAATAAAGTAAAATAAAATAAAATAAAATAAAATAAAATAAAATAAAATAAAATAAAATAAAATAAAATAAAATAAAATAAAATAAAATAAAATAAAATAAAATAAAATAAAACAAAATAAAATCAAATCAAATAAAAAAATAATATTAAATAAAATAAAATAAAGTAAAATAAAATAAAATAAAATAAAATAAAATAAAATAAAATAAAATAAAATAAAATAAAATAAAATAAAATAAAATAAAATAAAATAAAATAAAATAACATAACATAACATAACATAACATAACATAACATAACATAACATAACATAACATAACATAACATAAAATAAAATAAAATAAAACAAAATAAAGTAAAATGAAATAAAATAAAATAAAATAAAATAAAATAAAATAAAATAAAATAAAATAAAACAAAATAAAGTAAAATGAAATAAAATAAAATAAAATAAAATAAAATAAAATAAAATAAAATAAAACAAAATATAATCAAATAAAATAAAATAAAATAAACAAAATAAAATAAAATAAAATAAAATAAAATAAAATAAAATAAAATAAAATAAAATAAAATAAAATACAGGATAAAAATTAATACATGAAGATAATGAAAATATAACAAAAAATAAATAAAAAAAAATTTTAATTAATTAATTAAAATTCATAAAATATTTGTTTTTTATTTCCTTTTTATAAATAAAATTTTTAATTTATAATTTTTTTTTTATTTCCTAACATTACCACCTTACAACTTTTTACAGAACTCAACGCTAAGCGCACTTGCTAATTTTTTAAATAGTATTTGATATTTTTTGTAAACCTTAAAAGGTTAAACAACTACGAAATTTTTAAGTATTTGTTTTGTTTTTAATATTGTTTAATCATTTGAATCATTTCTAAAAACAAAATTCAAATTACTCGGAAAACACATCCAAGCCCACCCACATCGAATTCAATTTAAAGTGTTGTTTTTCTTCTTTCTCCAAAATTTCACACATAGTGGCGCTGGTACAAATTGCTCGTTAATTTCGATTTAATTGCACATTAATTAACAAACGCTCAAGGCACAGCTGCGTACAAACATCTCCTGCTGCCTCACTCTGCGCTGCTTGTCAATTATTTGCAGTTCGTATGTGTGTGTGGGTGCGTGTACCTATGTATGTGTGTGTGGCCTTATCATGCACATAATTTATTTGTTGTTTTTGTTTTTGCGTTTTTGGCTGCTTTTGTGTTTCGCTGTATTTAGTTTTGCTGTGCTTTGGCCACTCACTCGGTCCGTCCACTAAGCAGCCTTTTGTGTTTTTCCACAATTGTCTGGCTGGACTTTTGTGATTTATGTATGTTTGCTTTATCATTTAATAACCACCACACCCTCACAATTAGCCGAAGCGTTTTTATTTTTGGCGGTACAAAAATAAAAACGCTTACTGCTCAGATTCTCTGTGGGTGATAAGCAACTTTATTAGCTTTTAATTTGGTCGATGTGACAGCCGGCGTTGCCTGGACACTGCCATTTCATGCTTTGTGTGTGTGTGTGTTCATACTTGACGCTTTTGTTTACTCTTCAGTGTGTTTCCCGGCAGATTTTATTTCTTTCTCGGTTTTTTTATCTATTTACTTTCTTGCTTCTGGGTCGGCGACTGCTCTCTGGGTCACAAAGCGCGACCACAGATTTTTTATTTGGCTACTCTTCTTCGACATGGTTTGCACTGTAAGCTTATTACATATGAGAGCAGTTTTTTATATTTTTTGGGGAATTTTTATTTAATTTATTTTTGGGTAAAGCCGAGTTGAGAGCATGAAAATCCTGCTGGTTGCCAGGTTTTATTAAATTCGTTGCCTACGCATTGTAAGCGGATTTGTGCGGATTAGCGTTTTTGTGTGCAGCAAAAATTACTTACATTCGAACTCACTCGCTCACTCACTCATACACAAACACACACACGCTGTAAGTGTAACTTCTCACTTGTAGCTTGCACCTGCTGCCGTTTCACTTTTGTTGCCACTGTCGGCTGTCTAATTACAGCTTTGCCCCAACGGTTGTCAAGCAAATTTTATTTACGTCCTTCGCCTTTGTGTTCATGTTCGCTTCTATGTGCTATTTCGAGATTTATTAGCTTCGATCGTGTGGAGAGTGAGTCAAATTAATCGTTGTCCGAACTTCTTATGCGTTGGCTTAGCTATGACAAAGTTATTAGTGTATTTACTCATTTCTTTATTATACATAGATTGCATATATGTATGTACATACATACATAAACAATTTCCATGGCAAAATAAGCAACAATTCTGTTAGCTAAAGTAAAACAATGTTTTCGTTTATGAAGCAATGAATGAGTCACCTGAGTCACTTTCGGGGCGTCAAATACTTGAATGAAGCGTTTCGCTATATTAACGACTATTAACACTGGCATGCCGGAGTATATTAAGGTCTTTTATTCCGATTCTCACAGCTAAGTTAGGTTAGGTTGGGTAAATAGGTCGAAGAAGGGAGACCCTAGAGATTTCCATCTTAGATTAGCTCGCTTCATAAGGAGGTCTCTACACTCTCGTACTAGTTTTGACTTTAAGATGAACGAGACCATCGTGTATAGGCTGCCAGTGAGTATAGTAATGTGGCTCTTGTAGGACTTGAGTAACAGTGCCATGCTGCATTCCTTCTTGGTAGCAATCCTCATAGATTAGATGAGACTAGGTACAGGAGTCGAACCGCAGCTGCCCCAGGCACTGCATCCAATGCTGAAGTTTTGTGCCGAATGCCGTTTTCCTTATTCGATTAGTTCGTATCCTCCAATGTTCTCCAAGAACTCCTTAAATTTAAATTAAATTAAATGAAATTTACTCAGTTCCCTTCCTAGTATTCGCATTTTTACATATAAAAGAGCTTAAGAATCGGTTATAAGTAACATACACGGATGTTTCCTCATCTTTCTATCCGTGATTCCCAATCGCACTTTATGCTTATTTAGCTTCATAGATCCGGGAGGTACTTAGATTTTCTTACAGAATAAGACGCAAAGAACACCTTGAAATATCGCTGTCCCAACGTGTTGGACCATTTATGATTTTCCTGATTTATGAATTCTGTGAGTCTTGCTGACACCTATGATCGGTTCAGGTACATGGGGTCCTACTGTGGCCCCCTACTCTGCCATCTGTCTGCTTCTTCATTACCATTGTGTCCACAGTGCGCAGGAACCCAATGCATTATCATCCGTTTGTCCTTTAAAGTATCGGGGAAAACTTTTACTGTCTCTCAGACTAGTTGGGAATCAAATGTCGTTGAGTTCAGAGCCTATTTTGTAGTCTGACTGCCAGCCATTGTGATTATCCGTTTCCTTCTAAAATTAAGTGCCATTATTTTCCTGGTACACCTATTTGGCAAAGACGTGAGTCGGCAAGTCGGTGGCTTTATCTCCCACTTTCAGCTGAGAGCTAAGTAGCACCACATATCCCTGCTCTCGTGCCACCTTCAATCTTAGACCCATTGGTGTACCAGACAATATCATCACAACTGAGACTGATTCTATAATCAGCCTTGGAGGCAAAAGACATCCGGAAGCCTTCATCTCGCCTTTTATCCCTCAAGAGGGATAACCAGCCGATTGAGTGTGCGACCCTCGATATGAATCGATAGTCTGTGGGCTCTGGTGACTGCAAACATTGGCGCATTCAATTCCAACGGCAGCATCCCTAGTCTTAGTCTTAGATGTTCGAAGACAACTAATGCACCCTCTCGGAAAGCCATCTGTGTAGATTGTGTTATTTAGCATATACGCCACTTCCATTTCAGGCGCGGGGGACTACGGATATGATAGTTTTTCCTCAAATGTTTTTCCCACAATGGAAAATACATAGTTCGCTATTGAGTGAGAGGCATCTCTATATTTGCGATAGTAGACTGACATGGCTGTACAGTCTGTCTTTTTATTAACTTTTTCAGCTATCAAAGTTAGGTTAGGTTAGGTTATCCTCTGTACGAGACACATTTGGAGGCCTATTAAGAGGCCCATTGTCCACATATTTCACTCATTTTTTTAAATGCAACACTGTTTTTTCCCACATATGTTACAACACATATTTAAAATGGATGGGAGAAGGGGGAAAGGGGAGGGGGCCTACGGTTTAGCGCCGAAACCGAGCAGCGGTTGGCAGTTTTTCTTTGACACTTGTGCGATTCTTGTAATTCTCATCTGCTTCATGTGGATAGCGATAGAAGAAGATGAGCGTTTCACCCGCCCAAAATAGGATTCGAACCTAGGGCCTCTGGTGTGAGAAGCTAGCTTGCTACTCTCTGAACTATTGAGGCCGGCGCCATGTAACTCTTATAGTGGTTTTTCAAATTTACTCAATTTTCAGCGCTCAAACGCCCTGTGACCCTTTATAGAATGTTGAGCATTCTTTCATTAAGAGACATTCAGACTTTTTTCTGAAATTCCTCAAACATTTGCTGATTATTTATGTATTAGTTTAAGTTTAAGTAAGTATTATTATGTAAGTAGCAGCATATTTTCAATAAACAAATATGTTATCTAATTAAACTTTATGGTTTCCAGTTGATCAAATTGTTTTTATTTTTTCCTGTTTTCTATATCTGCACCAACCCCAACTCACAATTGCACACACTTTTCAATCAATACTTGTTCAAACATTGATTTGACAAAAAAAAACTCGTGTGTCAGCTGTTCAAAAACAAAACAATACAAAAGCGTCGTCGAGCCTAAAAAACAAGATTTTCACTTGCTGTTGTAATTGTTGTTTGCACAAGCAGCATGTGGGTTTTATAAAATTGAAAAAATAAACAAATAGCGGAATTAATAAATTTGAAAAAAAAAACACAACTAATGTTGTTTCAAGCGAACGAAACAGTTAAGCAAAGACTACGACTTCTTCACAGTGGTTAACAATAAAAATCTTGTTATAGTTTTTTGGTTGTTGTTGCGTAAATATGGCAAAATTAGCAACACCAAAAAAGTTGACACTAACATTGACGTCGTTATAGTTGTTGCAACTGAATTCGATGACGTCAAATTAGTTTCCAAGCCGAAATATCTCCCTATCTACATACATATTTGTCTGTCTGTCTTCTATATTTGAGCAGTTGAGCTAACATCACTGCAACGCGCGGCTTTTTTTTAATTTGCGCGTCACAATGTGATGGGAATTTTTTCACTTAAAATTTGCTCGCCCTTGAGATCTGCCTTCAGTTGTCAAAGTTACTCGAATACGCGCACAATGGCCACAAAAACGCCGCTACTGTTGATGCTTATCGCTGCATTGTGCGCTGCTGCTCAAAGCCTCAGCACGAACGCAACGACGTCGGATCGCATTGTGGGCGGCACGCCGACGACCATCGCCGAGCGGCCGTACATGGTGGCGCTGCTGCGGCGCGGCTCCTTCACCTGTGGAGGCTCGCTGATCACGGCGCGCCACGTGCTAACGGCCGCCCACTGCTTCTACCAGCAGGTGCCCAGCGACTTTGTGGCGGTTGCCAACACCACCAACCGACAACAGCGCGGTGTGCGTCGCAACTTTGTGCGCTTCTTCATACACAGCAAGTTCAACCGCAACGAACGCAACTTCGATGTGGCCGTTGGCAAGTTGCAGCGCAGCATTAGCGCCGCCAATGCGCGTCCCTATCCGCTCTGCAATCATGCACTGAACGTACGCAGCAGGCTACAGGTGTCCGGCTGGGGCGTAACCAGCGAGAACAACAGCAATGCTGAGATTAGGCTGCGCACAGTGTCGATGCCGGTGGTGCGGCGGGCTTGGTGCAGCCAACAGTACAGCAGAATCGGTCGCATCACGCCGGCCATGGTGTGCGTGGGCGGCACCGGCCGCAACGACGCTTGCCAGGGCGACTCTGGCGGTCCGGCCTTGCAGAACGGCCAGATTTGCGGCGTCGTTTCGTGGGGTTATGGATGTGCGCGACGCGGCTTTCCCGGCATTCTTGTCAATATTCAGAATCCCTCGGTCAAGCAGTTCATCAGACAATCCATGAAGCTTTGAGGAGGGTGCAGCGAGACGAGAGAATGGATTGAACGAAATGAACAAAGTGTAAATAAAGTTGTTGAGATGTTAAGAAAATTTTGTTTTTTTATGAATAAAGGTGATAATATTCTTTTGTTTGAAAAGATGTGAACACGTACTGAAGAAAAATTTGTGAAAATCATTGCTTCAGTAAGCAAAAGTATTTAGAAAAATGCAGTATAGTAAACCCTCATGAAAAAAACGAACAGTTGGGTTATATAGAGCTTATTTGCGTAAATCTAACCAACTAAACATTTTGCCTGGGAAACGCCTTCAAAAGGCTTGGCTCGAGGTCCAAGTTCAAAGCTTTTATAAAAAAAAACTCAGTTTATTTCCAGCTGATTCACACGATATGGGTATCAAACGAAAGGTCTTTCTCATACCTTTCTTTTGATGTGCAACATTAGATATATTGTATGTACTAATAAAAGTTTATGAGCAAAAAATATTTTTTTTTATATACAATTTTAATAAACGGATTTTTTTTTCGAAAAAAAACTTATTATTAAGTTATAATAAATTTGCTACCATATGAAAGCTTGTAGAATTTCCTTTACAATTAAATATTAAAATATATACTTTTGTTTTTTATGAATATGTTTTTTATTTTTCTCTAGCTTTGGACCAACAGTCGTCCAAAGCTACTTCGCATTCACCTTCGCCGTCACTGTCGGACAATGACGGCTGAAGGGGGTTGTACAAAGTACCTGCCATATTAAAAAACGTTTTTGAAGATCTAGATTTCTAGTTTTACATTATTTTAAAAGCTTAAGTTTTACCAAACTGCCGTTAAAACCTTTTTTGCTTTTATGGTATTGTGGCATTGAATCTTTTGCGTGACGCCACAAACCTTCAATTGTATTTGTGTGTCGATTGTATTTTTCCATTACATGGAAGGTGATAGTAAACTGCAGTTTTTCTGTAATCAAATACCTTTTGTTTGACCGGCCTTCGGCCAGGTTCCAAAAAAATAACCTACATGGGAGGTAACTACGGTATCGGCATCAGTAAAGTGCTTACAGTATTTCTGTATTCAAATCCTTTGATTGTAAAAGATCGTACCAAAGCAATAATCTTCATAAGCGCCATTAGAATATTGCAAAAAAGTGCTTTTAACTCAATTTAAATTTAAATATAAAAGCAAAAACAAAAAAAATTCAAATGTTTTATATTTTATTGTAAAGGGAATTTCACAGGAAACAATATGGTAAAAAACTTATTATATTTACCTTAATAATGGATTTTTGAGAAAATAAAATTCGTTTTTGAAACACTCGTACAAAAAACAATATTTTTCGCTTAAAACTTAATGTATTAATTAATTATTAATTATTAACCCTTTCCGGAAATTTGTACGATCGTACAATTGTTTCGAAGATTTTTTATTGACAGCGAACGCAATTTTTATGGAACAGCTTTTTAATTTTCATTAAGTAGGCTGTGTTGTATCATTCTGTTTAAAAATATAAATCATCATAGCCGTGGCTACACAGTATGAGTGCGTTTTGTAAGCAGCTTTTTGCAAGAATTTGAAAAACCAGCAAATGACGGTGCTTCTGCGGTGGAATTCTTAAATAAATCTTTAATCGTTTTTGGTACCAAAAAGCTAAACAATTTCAAAGTTTGAATCTCAGTTTTTTTATAAAACTTATTAAATTAAAAATTGTTTGCGTCTTAATATTTTTTCCGAGCCTTTAAAAAAATTGTACGATATATCGTACAAATGACGACAAAGGTTGCAAGGCTTTGTACGATATATCGTACAAATGGAAAGCAAAGGTTGCAAGTTATGTTTGCATTTTTTTTAAGTTATGGACTTGGTAACACATTTTTTGCGTTTGCTGGCCTGCCACGCCCATCTGTGAACCACGTGGCTAATAAAATTCGATTTTCGATTAAAAGTAAGAATTACTTACTGCCACTCCCACTACGATAAAAGAAATCGGCTTTATTCAGTATCTTTCTGTAAAACCGTACGCATTTTAATTGATTCTGTATTTTATTGAGAGGAAAAGGGCTTTGCAACAACAACAACGGTTATATAAGGCCGAATAAATGTGACACAATTGTTTATATATGTATATAATTTATATAACTTTCGATCAAAATGAAATCAAGTTTTGATTTCTTGTTGTTATTATTTATGTTTTCTATAAAAAAAAATCAATGAATTGTTCATAAAACGTAAAAAACTGAAATCAAAAATTCATGAATTTTTAATCCTTTGCGGACCATTGTACGATACCTAGGTATATCGTACAAAATTGATGAAGGTGTAATTCTCAACCAAAATGATTTTTTTTGAAATTTGTTTGTATTTTATTGCTAAAATCTTTAACAAGAGTCAATATTTTGAAGGAAAAATTTTTTTCTCAGGAAATGTGGAAATTGACCGGAAAGGGTTAATTATTTAAAGATGCACATCAGTAGAAAGGTATGAAAAATGCCTTTTATTTGAATTGATTGAGTTAATTTGATACCAACTTTGAACTTTGACCCCAAGCCTTTTGTGGGAAATTTCCAGGCAAAATTTTTAGTTCCTTAGATTCAGGAGCCAAATTTTTATATACTATAAGAGCATACCTATTTATTTTTTTCAGGAGGGTTCGCTACACGGCATTTATGCCAAATATTTAAGTCCAAAGATCAGTCAAAAGATGCCAACATTTTATTGATTGTAATTTCCTCTTTTTCTTATTCTGAATTCGATGACGTCAAATTAATTTCCAAGTTGAAATATCTGCCTATCTATTTGTCTGTTTGTCTTCTGTATTTGAGCAGTTGAGCTAACATCAATGCAACGCGCGGCTTTTTTTAAATTTGCGCGTCACAATTTGATGGGAATTTTTTTGCTTAAAAGTTGCTCGCCCTTGAGATCTGCCATCAGTTGTCAAAGTTACTCGAATACGCGCACAATGGCCACAAAAATGCCGCTACTGTTGCTGCTCATCGCTGCATTGTGGAGCGAACTCGCTGCTCAAAGCCTCAGCACGAACGCAACGACGTCGGATCGCATTGTGGGCGGCACGCTGACGACCATCGCCGAGCGGCCGTACATGGTGGCGCTGCTGCTACGCGACGGGAGCTTCTTCTGTGGAGGCTCGCTGATAACGGTGCGCCATGTGCTAACGGCCGCCCACTGCTTGGAACAGTTTGCGCCCAGCGACATTGTGGCGCAGGCCAACACCGCCGACCGCCGACAACGCGGTGTGCGTCGCAACTTTGTGCGCTTCTTCATACACAGCAACTTCAACAGCAACACAATCAACTTCGATGTGGCCGTTGGCAAGTTGGCGAGCAGCATTAGCGCCCCCAATGCGCGTCCCTATCCGCTCTGCAATCATGCGCTGAATGTTAGCAGCATTCTGCATGTGTCCGGCTGGGGCTTAACCAGCGAGAACAACAGCGATCCTGTGTTGAGGCTGCGCACAGTGTCGCTGCCGGTTGTGCGGCGGACTTGGTGCAGCCAACAGTACAGAAACGTCAATCGCATCACGCCGGCCATGGAGTGTGCAGGCGGCGCCGGCGGCAAGGGCGTTTGCATGGGCGACTCCGGCGGTCCGGCCTTGCAGAACGGCCAGATTTGCGGCATCGTGTCGTGGGGTACTGGCTGTGCACAACGCGGCAAGCCCCAAGTTTTCGTCAATATTCAGAATCCCTCGGTCAAGCAGTTCATCAGACAATCCATGAAGCTTTGAGGAGGGTGCAGCGAGACGAGAGATTGGATTGAACGAAATGAACAAATTGTAAATAAAGTTGTTGAGATGTTAAGAAAATTTTGTTTTTTATGAACAAAGGTGAGAATATTCTTTTGTTTGAAAAGATGTGAACACGTACTGAAGAAAAATTTGTGAAAAATCATTGCTTTAGTAAGCAAAAATATTTGGAACAAATGGAGTATAGTGAACCCTCATGAAAAAAAAACGGAAAGTTGGGCTATATAGAGCTTATTTGCGTAAATCTAACAAACTGAAAACGCTGCCTGGAAAACGTCTACAAAAGGCGTGCTTCGGGGTCAAAGTTCAAAGTTTTTATCAAAAAAAATTATTTTTTTTCCAGCTGATTTACACGATATGGGTATCAGACGAAAGGTCTTTTTCATACCTTTTTGATGTACAACATTAGATATGTTCTATGCACTAATAAGAATTTAAAAGCAAACAATATTTTTTTGTATATACAATTTTTAAAAACGGATTTTTTTTCGAAAAACCCCAGTATTAAGTTATAATAAATTTGCTACCATATTTGCTATTTCGCATTCACCTTAGCCGTCACTTGCGGATAATGACGGCTAAAATTGTAAACTGAATTTTTTTATTCGAAATTTATTTTTTTATTATTTGATAGCTGACCCGGCGAACTTCGTCCCGCACGACATTTGTTGTTTTTTTATAATGAAATACGCGAGATGGCGAATCAAGGGCGATGGGGCAAATGGCAAATTGACGACGAAAACCAACTAAAGGAAGAGGAGTGAGCTACTGATTAACGCAATCGAGGCCCTTAAATAAGCAATGTTGCTGCTAAGTTTCAATGGATAAAGCAATGGATAGCGCTTGAACCATATTTAAGTTATATTGGCAGGGCCACGGCCCCTTATTCAATATCCGCACAATGCCCTCTGTCGAAGGAGAAAATGGTAGGTTCGTACTAAGTGTCATTGCTGAGCGACTTATAGTTCAGCGAAATATTTGGGTAACAACAAATGTTCCACGCCCCTTGTCCAACGCTTATAAAAACTTACCAGTAGAATGACCCATCTATGGGACGACGGGGCACTAAATTTCAGTGTTGTACGACTTACAACGTCAAAGATATTCTCTATTAAAAGTTCTGCTTGTATGGGCAGTGCCACGCCCCCTTGTTCAATACCCTCTGTCGAAAGATATGAATAAATGGTAGGTTCGTACTTAATTTCATTGCTGTGCGACCTATAGTTCAGCAGAATATTTGGATCACAAAAATTGTGCCATGCCTCTTGTCCAACGCCCACCAAAACTTACCAGTAGAATAACTCATCTATGGGACGACGGGGTACTAAATTTCAGTGTTGTACGACTACCAATTTCAAAGATATTCTATATTAAAGATTTGGCTTGTATGGGCGGTACCACGCCCCCTTGTTCAATACCCGCACCATTCCCTTTGTCGAAAGATATGAATAAATGGTAGGTTCGTACTTAATATCATTGCTGTGCGACTTATAGTTCAGCGAAATATTTGGGTCACAACAAATGTGCCACGCCCCTTGTCCAACGCCCATAAAATCTTCCCAGTAGAATGACTCATCTATGGGTCGACGCTATACTAAATTTCAATGCTGTGCACCTTACAATTTGAAAGATATTCGATATTAAAGATTTGGCTTGTATGGGTGGTACCACGCCCCCTTGTTCAATACCCGCACCATTTCCTTTGTCGAAAGATATAAATAAATGGTAGGTTCGTACTTAGTTTCATTGCCGTGCGACTTATAGTTCAGCGAAATATTTGGGTCACAAAAAATGTGCCACGCCCCTTGTCCAACGCCTATCAAAATTTAACAGTAGAATGACACTTCTATGGGAGGATGTCAAACCAAATTTCAATGCTGTGCGACTTACAATTCCGAAGCTATTCCATATAAAAGATTTTATTTGTATGGGCGGAGCCACGCCCTCTTGTTTAATACCCGCCCCATTCCCTCTGTCGAAAGATATGACTAAATGGTAGGTTCGTACCAAGTTTCATTGCTGTGCGACTTACAGTTCTGCTGAAATGTTGGGTCATAAAAAATGTGCCACGCCCCTTGTTTAACGCCCATCAAAATTTAACAGTAGAATGACACATCTATGAAACGACGGTGCACCAAATTTCAATGCTGTGCGACTTACAATGCCGAAGCTATTCTATTTCAAAGATTTGAGTTGTATGGGCGGTGCCACACCCCTTTGTTCAATACCCATCCCATTCCCTCTATTGAAGGATATGATCAAATAGAAAGTTTGTACCAAATTTAATTGATGTGTGACTTATGGTTCCAAAGTGATTGTCTAAAAATGTATTCTTGTGGTGCCACGCCCCGTTTTCCCGACTTTTTTTTTTTATAAACCTTCTCGTAACAATTTCGAACAAACCTGCCGAAGGAAGTATCCAAGTTGGTACAGTCGTTTTCAAGATATAAGGACACATAGGGACTTTGCGACTTTGCTTTATATATGTAGTGATATTAATCACATATATATTAATCATATATTAATCATAGTTCATATTTTTACACCAGTTCTTGTCTTTTCTAAAAAGAAATACGTAACTGCAAAATAATCCTGATAAACACATCTGTAATTGAAAAGAAAATCATAACGAAAATTGGAAAAATAATTTTCTTTCATCATTGCAAAAATGCTTAAAATTTCAGAGAAAAATAGTTGGCTGGCAATGCTGTTCGCCGAAAGAAAAAGAAAAAAAGCTCTAAAATTCAACACTCGAGTTGAAAAGCTGTTTTCTGTCTGTTTTTTCTTTGTCTTTTGTCTGTTTTGTTTACATTCGGCGAACAGCATTGCCAGCCAACTCTTTTTCTCTGAAATTTTAAGCATTTTTGCAATGATGAAAAAAAATATTTTTCCAATATACGGACAACCAAAGGAATCATTCGTCGACCTATACAGAAACTCGCTATTTTGCCTTCTTGAAAGAGACCTTTCCATGGGGGCGGGATGTTCGGTCACCGAATGCACGATAACGTTTGAAATGTAAATTGCTATAGACACACCCTAACGTTTGAATGTAATTTGCTATACATACACTCTAATGTTTGTTCCTTATAATGTTTACCTCTAAATTTATCAGTGTTTCTCTACTATATTATGCATGTTTTATACATATAAACCTTCCTCTTGAATCACTCTATCCATTAAAAAAAACCGCTTAAGAAACCGTTGCGTAGTTTTAAAGATTTAAGCATACTTACATAGGGACAGACAGCGGCAGCGACTTTGCTTTATACTATGTAATGATGTGCAATATCATTCTCGCTCCTAAGCAATAACATTTACAATCGTAACTTCGGCTTTGCGGCGAAAAGTATTTCTGCATTCAGAAACCTTTTGTGTGGCCTGCAAAAAATAACCCTCATGGGAGATAACTACGGTATCGGCATCAGTAAAGTGCTTACAGTATTTCTGTATTCAAATCCTTTGATTGTAAAAGATCGTACCAAAGCAATAATCTTCATAAGCGCCATAAGAATATTGCAAAAAGTGCTTTTAACTCAATTTAAATTTAAATAGAAAAGCAAAAACAAAAAAATTTCAAATGTTTTATATTTTATTGTAAAGGGAATTTCACAGGCTTTAATATGGTAACAAATTTGTTATACCTTAATTATATATTTTTTCGAGAAAAAAATCCGTTTTTGAAACACTCGTACAAAAAAATATTTTTCGCTTAAAACTTCTTATTAGTACATGCCACATATTTAATGTTGCACATCAATTGAAAGGTATGAAAAAGACCTTTTATTTGATACCCATAATGCATAAATTGATTGAGAATTGATTGAGTTAATTTGATACCAACTTTTAAATTTGACCGCAAGCCACGCCTTTTGTGGGCATTTCACAGGCAACATTTTTAGTTCTATTTATTTTTTTCTATCTATTTTTTCCTATTTATTTTTTTCACGAGGGTTCGCATTTTTGCCAAATATTTAAGTCCAGAATGAGTCGTGGTAGCAAAAGATGTCAACATTTTACTGATTGCAATCTCCTCTTTTTCTGATTCTGATTTCGATGACGTCAAACTAGTTTCCAAGCTGAAATATCTGCCTATCTATTTGTCTGTCTGTCTTCTGTATTTGAGCAGTTGAGCTAACATCACTGCAACGCGCGGCTATTTCAAAATTAACGCGTCGCAATGTGTTGCGAATTTTATCGCTTAAAAGTTGCTCGCACTTGAAATCTGCCATCAGTTGTCAAAGTTACTCGATTACGCGACAATGGCCACAAAAACGCCGCTACTGTTGCTGCTCATCGCTGTATTGTGCGCTGTCGCTCAAAGCCTCAGCACGAACGCAACGATTTCGGATCGAATTGTGGGCGGCACGCTGGCGACCATCGCCGAGCGGCCATACATGGTGGCGCTGATGCTACGCGGCGGCACGTACTTCTGTTCCGGCTCGCTGATAACGGCGCGCCACGTGCTAACGGCCGCCCACTGCTTCCAGCTGTTTGTGCCCAGCGACATTGTGGCGCAGGCCAACACCGCCGATCGACGACAGCGCGGTGTGCGTCGCAACTTTGTGCGCTTCTTCACACACAGCAACTTCAATCCCAAGACAATCAACTTCGATGTGGCCGTTGGCAAGTTGCAGCGCAGCATTAGCGCCCCCAATGCGCGTCCCTATCCGATCTGCAATCATGCACTGAACGTAGGCAGCCCGCTGCAGGTGTCCGGCTGGGGCACGACCGGCGCGAACGACGGCACGACCCAGTTGAGGCTGCGCACAGTGTCGCTGCCGGCGATGCGGCGGACTTTGTGCAGCCGCCGGTACAGAAACGTCAATCGCATCACGCCGGCCATGATGTGTGCGGGCGGCTCCGCCGGCAAGGGCTTTTGCCTGGGCGACTCTGGCGGTCCGGCCTTGCAGAACGGCGAGATTTGCGGCATCGTGTCGTGGAGTACTGGCTGTGGACAACGCGGCATGCCCCAAGTTCTGGTCAATGTGCAGAATCCCTCGGTCAAGCAGTTCATCACACAATCCATGAGGCGTTGAGGGGGGTGCAGCGAGACGAGAGAATGGGTTTGAACGAAATGGACAAAGTGTAAATAAAGTTGTTGAGATGTTAGGAAAAAAATTTTTTTTTTCTGAATAAAGGTGATAATATTCTTTTATTTGAAAAAATGTGAACACGTACTGAAGAAAAATATGTGAAAAATCATTGCTGCAAAAATAAGCAAAAATATTTAAGACCAGAATGAGTCTGTGGCAGCAAAAGATGCCAACATTTTATTGATTTTAATTTCCTCTTTTTATGAATGCAATTTTGCTTAATTTAACATTCACATCACTTGTATCGATTTCATGCCGCATTCATTAACAATTTTCCAAGTCAATCGGGATTTCGAATCTCACAGCGTCTTCGTGTGTGTAAGTAGATATCGTTGCGCAGGGAAAATTTAACCTTTAACCAGTCAATATAGCAAAGGAAATGATATCATTAAAAATGCATGCAGCAATGAACGTGAAGATGAACTTAACTGATGCGCAGACAACTGTTGTTACCTCCAAAAAAAGGACCGCACACACATATTATATAAATGTGTTTGTTTGCCATATTTCATCAAACGACTGCGGTTGATTGTTCCGTCCCCCTCAACACTGGCTCACCCAGACATCAGTTGCAGCACACTGTGTATTTTTCGCTTAATTAAGATAATTGAATTACGCTGCCAGCCATCGAATAGAACACAAAAGACAATAAAACGCCAAACGAGCAGCGTCAGAAAAAAACCAACAACAACACACACTATCAGTGAAATTGAGCGCACACGTCAAATGAGAGGCGAATGCATTCAAGTTGCCTCAAAATCGCATTCAATGCGCAGTCAGTAAGTGAGCCAGTAATTTTCTGCTTTACATCTCAAAGGTAGACAGGCGCTATCGCTGCTTGCACAGCCAACAATGTGGAGCAAGTAGCTACCAAGTAGACCGACCGAAGAAACTCCTCAAGTAGGTGGAACAAGCACCCAGAGCGCAAAAGCGGTCGCTGTAATGCGAAATCAGCGCCTGCAGATAATTGAATTCAAATTGAACGTCAGACATTGTGTAAACGTTCATTATTCATGAAATATTTGTATATGTGTGAGTGAGTGTGTGAGTGTGCTCGCTCCATATGTGGCCACTGCACATACAGCAACATCGATAAAACAACAACAAACAACGTATCGTTCTGCTTTATCTGTGTGAGAAAAAAAATTACAATTCAGTCCATCTAAGTCGACTTTTTTGTACCCTACACTATAGTCCTTAGGGCATTTTTGCTGTTTACTTTCAATTATTTTACTCTTTAGAGTAAAAATATGTTAAAAATACATGCTAATATAACATCAAAAAGTAATTAAACCCATAATTAAAATATTTAATAAAAAAAAAATTGTTTAAGATGACTCATAATGGGTTAATATAAAAGAACCGTTTCCAATTGTTGATGCTTAGAAATGCTAAACAATTTTCTTAAAAGAGAGAGCTATGAACCACAGATATTTAAAAATTGATTCCAAATAGTGGTTCATGATAATTTTAAATCTTAAGGTGCAACAAAGCCAGGGACCGTAACAGTTATAAGTTTTATTATAAAAATCAATGTTTAAGAGTTATTTTTTTACTTTTACTTTGACTCAACAAATAAAAGTTATTTTTTATTTATATGTTATTGTAAAAATACTATAATAACAATAATTTTTGATTTTTTTCTTATTAGTCCACAAATAACAGTTTTTTCGATTTTTATTTTAGTTTTAGTTTAATTATTTGTAACTTCTATTTAAAAAGGTCATCAATAAAAATCATTCAGTGACTTTTATTTATAAAAGTCATCAATAAAAATCATTCAGTGACTTTTCTTTTTTCAGTCATCACTAAAAATCATTCAATGACAACGAAAATAAAAATCGAAATAAAACTGTTATTTGTGGACTAATATGAAAAAAATCAAAAATAATTGTTATTAAAGGATTTTAAAAATATAAATAATAAATAATTCTTATTTTTTTATTTTTCCGTAAAAATTACAAAAAAAAAAGTTTATTGCCAAGTTTGATTCTCCGTGCGAAAAGAAATGTATTGGTATAGTTATTTCATTTATTTGCATGATTTTTCCTTCATAGCAAAATTTTCATTTATAGTTTTCATAAATAACTGTTATTTCCGGTCCCTGAAAAACGCATATTTTTTTTACAAATGAAGCTCCTAATTTATTTCCCTCTGGGTCTATCCTTTCAAGCACTCCCTCTTAGACGTTTTCCATTCGTTTCTCCCATTTCAAATTTTACAACAGTAAACTTGTAATTTTTTTTAATTTTACCAGTCTTAATAGTAAACTTTTCTAAATTTCCAATATTCATTCCTTTGTTCTTATTGTTTCCCATTTCTTTGGCATTACCCAGTCAAATTCTTTATTTTTGGACAAGCTGCTACTATCTTTCTCACTTTAATCAGTTGTGATGAACAGCTCGCAACAGATTTCCATATCCAGTAGCTGTACTAACGCAACAACAACAGTCGCAAGTTGGGACCAACGGAAATATGTTGCAGCGCATGCATCATCCAAACTAAGCTCAGACATCAACCTCTTGTTGCTTCGCATGCATCATCCAAATTAATCTCAGACATCAACCTCTTGTTGCATCGCATGCATCATCCAAACTAAGCTCAGACATCAGCCTCTGCGTTTTTCAAGAACATCTCCTACCCAGCCACAAGGACACACAGAGCACAATTAATGCAACTCAGTAATAGACTTTCACATAGGAAAGAGTCTCTCCTAGGAGACTACAGATGACATCCTTATTATCTAGAACTGCTATCAATAGGTTAGTCACCCATTCTGTTAGACCTTCTTCGATTAATGTAACTAACAGAAGACATTGTTAGCTTTGTTGAGGCTCTATGCCCCAAGCAGTATGAATTAAGGAAAAACCAATACAATGGACCAATTGCTCTCATGCTCTAATGAGTTTTCCTTAGAGATCTGACTTAAGGGGTCATTCTCATGTGAAATTTTGTAAAAATAATTTTTTTTTTTTTAACATATTTGGAATTTATCATCCTTGATGATAGGTGCTGTAAATTTTATTGGAAAATTTCAAGTATTTCGGCTTCTACAGACATTTATATAACGAGCGGTCAAGGTTTCTAGCAAGGATTCAATCAGTAAGTCAAAACTTTAAACGTGTTTTTCTCGGAACGCCTTTTTTTTAAATGGCGGGGATGATTTAAAAAAAACCATTCATCCGATCTCTCTGCGATTTTGTCACGTCATTCTACATACTGTTAGCTATCGCCCCTAGTAAATTCACTCTGATATGTTAAAAATTTCATATTTGTTTTCATTGATAAAATCTTCAAAAACAACCATTTTTGACTGCTCTAACTTCCAATGCCTGCCATTTTGTGAGATTCTTATGAAAAAATTCAAATTTACTACGGGCGAGAGGTACGTTCATACTGATTAAGAATTTCTTTGAAATATATGTTTCAGATAATCCTGTGACTCAAAACAGTCCCCGCCAGCTGACCATGACGCGGCAGAAGCCGTGTCTTTAATCGAAAAAAAGTGTTTGAAAAAATTAAAAAAAAATTTTTTATTTTTTTATTTTTGTACCATAACAATGAATAAATTAAAGTGGAATATCTTTTTTTATAATTCCTCGTATTCACAAAGGAAATAATCTCTGAAAAATGTCAATTTTTCCTGTCCGCGCATGAGAATGACCCCTTAAATAAAAAATTTATTATGATTTCAATTACTCAAACTTTCAGAGCACCGCTTCAACGACAAAAAACGGACATGCCAACTGCTGAACAGTTGAATAGAACCCAAATTTTATACCAGCAATTTTTGTGTTTAGGGGGCTTTAAACCCCCAAAACACCCGTCTCCTGTGTGCGAAACAGCTCATAATGCTACATCCAAATAATATTAATTTTCCACAACTCTCAAGTCTGCTTTTTCTCATCCTAAAGTCAACACAATCCGCTCTTTAGAGTGTAGCGCACAATAAAAGCAACTCACAAGCTTCAAAAGTTCCTCTCTCGTATTTTATTGCCTTTATTGCATATTTTCTGCAATAGTATTTTCTTAAACAAAAAAGCGAATTTTAAAATGAATAAGAAAAATGCATAATGCTCCACGTCCACAATTGCACACACACACTGATACATTCAGTAGCATTATTTCCCCCCGCTGTAAAATCAGTATTTATTTATTTTTTTGTAAATTTAAAAAAATATATAAAATCTCTACTTAACGTTATCGCCAATGCCTGTCAGTCGCACTCTCACTGGCGCTTTTGTATTTTTAAGCAAATTGCTGCTTTTCACTTTGAGCTTCAACAATTTTTTCCTTCGCACAAAGCAGTATTTTCTATTTTAATTAAAACTAGGTGCCTTGTAGTCCACCACAATTCACAATGCTGCTTGATTTCTTTTTTTTTCTAAACTTTCTTAAAATATAAATTATTGTCATCTCAAAGGCGCACAACGAACAACGTTTACGGCCGGTTAACTGCTGCCATTGTTTGCTATCTTTGGTCGCATTTGTTTTTGCATTCTTTAGCTTTTTGCATTTATTATAATTTTTTTTCATTACTGAAACCTTTTTTTAATACAAATTGTCTACTGAGCTGCTTAAATGTTCTGTGTGTGTGTGTGTGTGGCAGTGACAACTCAGACAATGGCGCGCAGCTTTTGAGCGTCGTTTCTAATTTGGGCACTGCCTTATCGACTTAACATCTAAGCGGCATCTTCACCTTTAATTCAATAGGTTTGACCTCGTTTCGTTTTAAATTTTTAGCTTAAATTTTTTAACTTAAAGCTTGGTTTCAACTTGTGAAAATTGGCTCCAATTCGACTTCATTAGTTGGCTTCAATTTCTGACAACTTGACAAAATTGGTGTCCGTTCTGAGTTCAATTATTAACTAATTTTTTTAACTTCGTTTAACAAAACCAGCCTCGATTCAACATGAATCTTTGAGTTCCACTTTTAATATCTTTTTACAATTTAAACTAAAATTTTCAACATCGTCTTGACAAAGTCGACCTCGATTTGACATTAATCTTTGGGACTTGGGATTCTTTTTTGAACCTAAATTTTGAACTTCGTTCGACAAACTCAGCATCGATTCGACATCAATCGTTGGCTTCTACTTTTAACTTCTGGGATCAATTTTTAACTAGTATTTTGAAGATCTTTTTCAAAAAATCAGCCTCAATTCCTTATCAATCTCTGAGTTCTACATTTAATAGCCGGGTTCAATTTTTAACTAAAATTTTGAGCTTCGTTTAACAAATTCAGCTTCGATTTGTCATCAATCTTTGGGTTCTACTTTTAATACTCCTGTTGAACTAAACTAAAACTTATTCCTGGAAATACAATTTTCAACATCGTCTTAATAAAATCTACCTCGATTCAACATCAATCTATGGGTTCTACTTTTAGTGTCCGGGTTTAATATTGAACTTAAAATTTCAACTTCGTTCGATAAAATCAGCATCGATTCAACATCAATCTATGGGTTCTACTTTTAGTATCCGGCTTGAATTTTTAACTAATTTTTCAACATCGTCTTGACAAAATCGACCTCGGTTCAATCGATTTTACATCAATCTTTAGGCTCAACTTTTGTCTAAAATTTATTAATCAATATTCAATTTTTAACTTCAACTCATTGAAATCAGCCATAATTTGGCTTAAATTTTTAACTTTCAAACTTCAAATTTTTCAACTTTTTGCTAGAATCTTCGACATAAATTTCTGGCAAGTTATTAAAATTGCCACAAATTGCAATCAATACATCAAATTGATCAATTCAATTCAGTTGTTAAGAACTTCTACGTTTGGTTTAAAATTTGTTGGCTGCAATTTATCAAACTGGAACTTATCAAATTCTTCTTGAATCTATGGCTAAGAATTTAACCTTCAACTTTTGAAAGATTAGCCTCGATTCAACTCAAATATTCCCCTTACATTTTCGACTTGGAATTTTTGGTTCAACTCATAAAAATCCACTTTTAATCAACTTTAGTCTTTTAGTCAGCTTGAATGTTTACCTTCAACTTCAAACTTTAACTTGAAAAATTTACCCCTATTTGACTTTAGTTCTCAACTACAGTTTTTAGTTGTTCTTATCTTTAAATTATAAAAATCGACTTTAAATTGAATTCAATTTTCAATTTAAACTCATCAAAATTCATTTCAAACTGACTTAATCTTCTATGTTAAATTCGTCTTAAGTTTTTGACATCATTTTCAGACAGAAACTCCACAAAAATTTGATTTTCCTACTTTGTCAAATTTGATTTTAGTTTCAG
Organism: Melieria crassipennis; assembly: GCA_963668005.1. Lineage (NCBI taxonomy): Eukaryota > Metazoa > Arthropoda > Insecta > Diptera > Ulidiidae > Melieria > Melieria crassipennis. Next base: position 98,291,763 of record OY764963.1, on the reverse strand, counting down.
AGAGAATCACTATCAAAAAGAACTTCTACTTCTTCCTTGTCAAATTTGAAATCAGTTTAGACATCAAGTTAACAAAAATTCACTTCTCCTCCTACTTCATCAAATTTGACTTCCGTTTCAGGTATCAACTCCATCAAAATTCGCTTTCACTGCGTTATGGTCGAATTTTACTTCAATTTCTAGTATCAAATCTGGCGTCAAATTTGACTTAAATTTCAGGCACCAACTCCCTAAAAATGTGCCTCAACTTTTCTTTGTCAAATTCGACTTCAGTTTCAGGTAGAAACTTAAAAAAATTTTGTTTTATCAAACTTGAGTTCGGTTTCAGGTATCAAATTCATTAAAATTCGCTTCTGCTTCTTCTTCGTCGAATTTTACTTCAATTTCTAGTATCAAATCTTGCGTCAAATTTGACTTCAATTTCAGGCATCAACCCTCTTAAAATTTGCTTGTACTCCTTCTTTATCAAAGTCGAGTTCAGTTTCAGGTATCAAATTCATCACAATTCGCTTCTAGTTCTTTTTCGTCAAACTTGAGTTCAGTTTCAGATATCAATTCCATAAAAATTCCCTTCTACTACTTCTTCGTCCAATTTGACTTCAATTTTGGGCATCAACTCCATCAAATTTCACTTTTACTCCTTCTTTGTCAAATTTTAGTTCAGTTTCTGACGTCAAATCCGCTTCAACTACTTTTCAAACCTTAAATTTTAAACTTCAAGCAGTCAAATCGGAGTGAATTTCAATGTGCAACTTGAATATTTGGCGCCAATTTTCTGTTACTAAAACTATTTCTCCGAATTTTTAATGCCTAAATTCAAATTAATTTTTCTGCGGCAATTTTCAGTTTCACTCTTTGATTTAAATTTGCAGATCCAATTTCCAACTTTTTTAAGCTACATTTTCTAGCTAAATTTGAAGCTTCACTTAATTTTCAATTACAATTTTCGACTTTAACAAAACTTTAATGGAGAAATAAAGCCTCTCAACTAATGATGTCGAAAACATTGCACATGTTTCTATAATTGGCACAAAAAATTTATTAAAGTTTACATGTTCGTGAATTTGTATAATAAGCAATATAACGCTATAAATTTTTATCATCAATCAGAAGCTGTAACTCCTTTATTATTTGCCTAAGCCGACGGTCAGAACACCTTTACATCTAACATCTATGAAACGCAAAGGCCCACAGTGCAGCACACACACACATACACACACACACCTTCAATACTCGCTCTCTGCAAATATTAAATTAATTTCGAGCTATTCTTACGATTAACGACCGATGCGGCGTAAGCTCGCTCGAACGCAAATTGGTAAACAATTTCTACCACACATTCAAAACATGTCAGTTCGTTCAATGAGGTTAATTCATATGAAAATGTGGCCGAGAAAAACAACAAAAATTATGAGCACAAAACCAATGCTAACAAACAAACTGCGTTGACATATTTTGACGAAGCTTCGATGAAGCCAAAGACATCAACTGTTAACTGCTGTCAAACAAAATGGCAAACAGTTTTGACTTACTTTTTGGCCAAATCAATGCTAGCAATGACAGAAAAAGTTAGATAAACAAGAAAACGACGCAGCAATGACATGAGAAACAATAACAGCAACAACAACAGAAAACGTAAGGAAAATATTAAAATTGTATTTGCTGGCAGCGAAATCGATTGTCGATTGTTGTCATCAGTGGCAACAAAATACAAAAGCAACAATAGTTTGACTTTTGTGTGGTATCTGTGTATTTGTGCTGGTCGGCCGTTGACACTCGTCAAAAACATCATTAAGACGAATTGACTTGTGACTGTGGCAACTCAGCGCCGCTCAACTCTATTCAAACATTGCAAATGGAAATATATTACAAACAATAATTCATATATAGAAAGAACAACAACAAATGCATGAAAAAGACAAACAAGCAAGTTGGAACGTAAAAATACGAAGGCAAACTGACAAAACCGAAATTTGGCAGCGCGACTAATGTCGCAGCAGGCGACGCCATTAGGACCGACCCACACACACACACACAAAACAGTTGAAAGGATATGCGTATCTGCACAACAACACTAACAACCAGTATTACAATCCAACCAAGAAATGATTGAAGCTGCACAATGGCACACAAAGCGCAGCAGCAGCAGCAGCAGCAGCAGCTGAAGCATACAAGAAGAAGAGGAAGCAGCAGCCGCATACTTTCAGTTGTTGTATGCCACTTATGTACAACGCACTCGTATCGGCCCGTATGCGTATTTCCGTTGTTGTGGCCATTGTTAGCGCGTCGTCGCCCATTGGCGCTTTGTGCGTTGCTTCCGCTCGACGCTGCTTTGGCCACTGCGGGGTGTGGCTGCTATTTTTGTCATTTCCATTCTTGTTGTTATTGTCACATTTGTTCTGTGTATGTGTGTGTGTGTGGCCGCCCACTGACAGCCACCGATAGTGACAGCAATAACAACAACAACAACATGACATGATAAAAAAACAACCCAAAGCAAAACGAAACGAAACCAAATGAAAACAAGCGAACAACAAAATGAGGTCGAGGTCATTCGATCTGTCGGCGTTGCGTATCATTCGCATATATAGTAAACGTATTTATATTTGTTGTTGTATTTGTATATTTATGTAAATGTACACCCATTTGTGTGTGTGTGTGTGTGCTATATTCAACGTCATTGCTATTGTTATTATTGTTGTTGTTGCGTATAGTAAAGTTTCTCTTTGACCGTTTGAAGTAGTTCAATATTTCACTAAACTGTTGACACCTGCATAAATTATTGGCACATGTGCTGTACGTGCGCTCAGCACATGTGACCATAATTTATTCGACGTCATTTTCTTTTATTATTATTTATGCGCTTTGTGCGTTGGCGTTATTTTTAGTTTGTGTGATAAATGTTTGATACAACAAGAAAAACGGAAACATGCACATTCAACAATATTGGATGAAGATTTTAATTTTTGATATTTGCTTTATTTCCTTCCATTCCTTTCATAATCCCTTCCATTTTTTTTCTCAATCACTTTATTTTACATGATTCTATGTGGTGCGCCGTCTTTTATGTCGGTATGTGAATATTGAATAAATTCAAAACAAAATAGAATTACCTTTTTCCATTTATGTATGAGGTAGTTTTCTTGTATTTGGTCTAGTTTTTGTATACAACAACAATCAAGTGACCGCTTTTATTGACCAAAGCAAAATGTGTCCTTTTTGCTGCATTTTCCATCACTTTTTCGAGCATCTCGTACGGTATAGCAATGATTTCGGCACAAAATGAGACTGAAGCTTGCTGACATACACTTTGCTTTTCAAATAACCCCACAAAACGAAGTCCGGAGGGGTCAAATTTGAAGATCTGGGTTCAGTGTCAACCATTCAAGCAAATGTCTGACCGTATTCCAACAGTTTGTCTGTCTGTATTCTTTGAGTAAATTCCAAATTGAACGGAAAAAAATTCCAATCGTTCTTCAAACTGTGCCGCAAAGTGGTCCACTCACTAAAAAATGCTGAGCGGGTTCTCGGCCACTCTCTCTCTCTCTTTTATCGCTTCAACCACCTTGTTTCGCTGTAAAGTGGTTAAAATTGTACTGAACTGACGTTTTGAAAACATGTTTACCCAAATCAATCGGTTGATAAATGTTAGAATAACTCAATGTATACATGCAGACATAAAAGATGGCGCACTCTGCGCGCAGTTTTTGTTGTGTTTGGAATACATTATTTTCTATTGTGGCACTGTATTTAGTTCGACATAAATTTGAAGCAAGTTTACAGACTAAAGAATTCTTAAACTTGAAGCAAATTTACAGACTAAAGATTTCTTAAGCTTGAAACAAGTTGAAAGACTAAAAATTTCTTAAACTTGAAACAAGTTGACAGACTAAAAATTTCTTCAACTTGAAACAAATTCAAGGTAAAACACACAACTCACACATACAACAATAGCAAACGAGGACTTTAAATTCGAAATACCTTTTCACTTTTATTATCGTACAATTTTTTTGCATTTTTTTATTCTTTCACATCATTCTTCATAGTTTTTGTTGCCTATTTTACAAAACCTTTGCAGTTTTTGCACTGTTTTTAATTGCTCTTAAACTTGAAGCAAATTTACAGACTAAAGAATTCTTAAACTTGAAACAAATTCAAAGTAAAACACACAACTCACACATACAACAATAGCAAACGAGGACTTCAAATTCTAAATACCTTTTCACTTTTATTGTCGTGCAATGTTTTGAATTTGTTGAATTTTTTTTGTTCTTTCACATCATTCTACATAGTTTTTGTTGCTTTTTGCACAAAACCTTTGAAGTTTTCGCCCTTTTTTTTAGTTGTTCTTAAACTTGCAACAAGTTTACAGACCAATGATTTCTTAACCCTTTCGCTACAGGTTTTTACTGAGGAAAGTTAAAATTTTAAATTTTACGTCTTAGGCTTCTATGTGGTTATATTAGCAACATTCCATAAGAAATTTTTTTATTTTTATACTCGGACCCTGTATTTTAGAGTGTTTGCTATGAGAGAACCCACATCGTTGTGGCTGTAATAATTACTTAAACTGTAATAATTACAATAATTCCTTTATTGGGATTTTTTTCGTTATTTACGTTACCCATTTTATTCATTTTGCATTCAATTTATATATTTCCTAACCTTAACTTCTGCTCATTGCCTTCTTTCTCTCACTCTTTTGCTTCTCTGAACATTCTCTACTCTACTCCATGTCACTTTCACTGCGCGCTGTCCGTTGCCATAACACTCGCCGCAGCTGTCTTTCATTCCTTTATTCAATTCCTCCATTTGTTCTCTCTCTCCACTGCAACTTAAGCTCGTCTATAGCTCCAAAAGCCCAAGAAGCCGCCAGCAGCCAGTCGCACACATTTCATAAATTTTATTGAATATTCCTCTTGAATAAGTTTGCTGTATGACCCTGCTGCCCCCTCTCTCTCTCTCCGCCTCCACCCCCAACAGTAACAACTCGACCCCGCAGCCGCACTTGTGTCGCATTTCTTCACTTGGCAACTGTCGCTATCGCCATGCCATGACACTTTTTATGCAGTCACGGCCGTTGAAGCTTCGTATTGGGCCGCTCGTTGCACGTTGTGTTGGTGTAGGTATGTATGCGTGTGTGTGCGCCTTAAGTGCTCAAGTGTCAAGTCGTTGTCATGCAGTGCGCCATTTCTTGAAATTTCAATACAATTCGCCATTTTGCTTATCGTTTTTCATTTTTTTTTTCACTTTTCTTTTGGCGCTGCGTTCTTTTATGTCTTGCTTTGCTTTTTTGTTCTTGCGATTTGTTATCTGCCAGGCAAATTTGCCTTTTGGTCTCAACGCTTTGGTGCCGACATGTGTCACGTTCTACGTTTGTAGCTAACAAAAGAAAGTAATAACTGTAAGTGATCCACTGTTTGTCGCAAACATACTTGTAAATGTCAGCAATGCACACAACAGCAACACACACACACACACACATACACACACACACACAACAAAGCTCCCATACAAATAACCATTCACGGGCGCAAAGGCTGCAGCGAATTTGAACCTTTCTGTCATCTTTGTCTGCAAGCAATGTGTTATTTTTGGAATTTTTTTTTTAAGCCAGACACACACACACAAATACACAAATACTTGCACACACTTTGGTATGCTAAATATTTGTCAATATTTCTTTTAAGTCATCGAGAGTTCGAGTTCGCTTCAAGTTCATTGCATTGCCTTGGAGCAAAATTTAAAACTGTTTACTATTGTTGCAAGTGCGCTCAAGTTTCAATCATAGCAACAACAACACTAACAATGGCCCAATACAACAATAAGAAATCAAATTCCATAGCACAACAATAATGGGCAGCAAAGGCAGCAGCACTTAGCTCGTAAAATGCGACCGTTAAAGCCGCTACGCAGCGATTACGTTACGCGCCGCCCAGCCACTGCTTGCGGCTGTGTGAGTGTCTCGTGTGCGTGTGTGTGTAATTCGATGTATGCGGCATCGTTGTGCGTTCCGAAGCGCATCAGCCGACTTACTGCATTACAGCCGCACCCACTTCAACGCCCATCTAAATCCAACTCTTCGGCTTCATTTGCTGTTGCTACATTTTTGCGCTTCTCGATATGTCGCTCTTATGGTTGTTGTTGTAGTTGAATTACAAGGATGTGCAGGATATTGATGTGCAGAGAAAGTCGCTTTTTTTCAGCAATTTTTTGCTACGAAAGTGTGCAGCGAGCTGTCGCTTGCAAACTTTGAAGCAGCTTATGGGGAAAAAAGCAACGTCAGTGTGTAAAGTTTGATAACAATTTGAGCTCGGAATTAATGCCCAGAAGTTTGGGTTTTGATCTGAGAGTGACTAGAATTAAATCAAAAAAGCTGAGGAGCCAAAAATTATGGCAATAAGCTAAATATGAAAATGAATTTGAATGATCAGGTCAGATCAATCAAAATATGAATGAGTTGAATTGACTGAAAAAGGGACAAATAATTTTGAAAGATGAACAAATTTTTTACTCGATCGATTTTACACATCGATCAAATTCCATCGGATAATGGAAATCAATTTCGAATGATCAGATCAGATGGATCAGAGTATGAATGACCTGAATTGTATGAAGAAGAAAACAACAATTTGAAAGATGAGCAAATTTTTTACTGGGTCTGAATTGTAAGAAGTCAAATCAGATCGATCAGATTAGCTAATTAAGAATATAGATTTCAATTATCAGATCAGATCAATCAGAATATGAATGATTTGGATTAAGTAAAGAAGGGACAAATAATTTTGAAAGATGAGCAAATTTATTACTGGGTATGGATTGTAAAGAGTCAGATTGATCACTCAGATAAGCTATATATGAAAATTGGTTTGAATGATCAAATCAGATCAATCGGAATATGAATGAGCTGAATTGACTAAAGAAGGGACAACAAATTCTACAATATGAGCAATTTTTGTTTATGGGTATGGATTGTAAGGACTCAGATCAGATCGAAAAGAATAGTTAATGAGGAAAATCGATTTGAGTGATCAGATCAGATCAATCAGAATAAGATTGATTTGAATTGGCTAAAGAAGTGAAAAACAATTTTGGAAAATGAGAATTTTTTTTACTGGGTATGTATTCTAAGGATTCGGATCCCATCGATCAGATTAGCTAATGATTGAAATCGATTTGAATTATCAGATCAGATCAATCGGAATACAAATAAGTTTAATTTACTCAAGGAAAGAAAACAACTTTGAAGAAGAGAAAACAAATTTGTTACTGGGTATGGATTGTAAGGAGTCAGATTGATCAGTCAGAATGGCGAAAAAAAATTTGATTACTAAAATCAGATCAATCAGAATATAATTGACTTGAATTGTGTTCAGAAGAGACCACAATTCGAAAGGAGAACACATTTTTTACTGGGTATGGATTACAAATCACAAAAAACTGTGATTGATAAAATCAGATCAATCAGAATATAATTGACTTGAATTGACTTCAGAAGAGACAAAAATTTGAAAGGAGAACATATTTTTCACTGGGTATGGATTACAAAGAGTCAGGTTGATCAATCAGATTCGATAATGGTGAAAACAAATTTGAATGATCACATTAAATCAATCGGAGAATAGTTGACTTGAATTGACTAAAGAAGAGACAACAATTTTCCTAAATAAACAAATTTCAAACTGGTAATTGATTGTAAGGAGTTCTCATTTTAATCGAAATTCAGTAGAAGTAAGTCAAATATAACTAAAATATGTTGGCAACTCTGGCAGAAATTTAAATTATTTAACAAATTTGTACCCCAATTGACTTGGCAAACTCATTGAATAGAGTCAGGGATCAAAATTGTGTAATTTTTTACAGAAGTTTCGTAGAGGAAAGGAAGTTTAACGGGTTCATTATGTCTCTATGAAGATTCAGTATCTATTGTCATTTAATAATTATGAAGATTTTCACCTGCTCCTCAAATATCAATCAAAACTAATGACTCTCTTATTTTCACTGAAGAATACAAGCAATGTATTCAGATTTTCTTTTCAACTCAACTTTCAAAACTAGTAGCAAACCAATTTCAATCTAGAATAGTTTGCCACACAGAGCAACGTGATGACAGTCATAAAAGTGAGTGCACAAATCAGTGTAAATGGCCACCAAAGCCAATCGAACAGCATTTCAGATGTGTGTATCAAAAGTTTTATGGCAACGCACAAAACCATAAAATGGTGCGCACTTATCATTTGTGTCATTATTGAGACACAGACACAGATGCAGACATCTAAAAGAAGGGAACCCGCAGAAGCCACTCGGTCGGCCAATCAGGCAGCACATCAAAATGCGCGCCGAAACGACCTAAACGTGCGCTAATACGTTTTTGATTGTCGAGTGGGATTGATCGTTTGTCTTTCGCATCGAAGCGGCTATAAACGTGCAGCCAACGAAAGCAACAACAACAACTAACGGACTGTGGAATTTGAACGATGAAGAGCGACTAAAAAATCCAAACAAAACGGACTTTGGTCATTATCGAACGAACAAAGCACAAGGCAGCACAACGAAGGTTGTTGGCATAGTTTATTCAGTGCACATCAACAACAACAAATACGTTAACATTGTTCCCATCAGCGACAGGCATTAAGTGCAACAAAGCAATTTTCATTTTCAATCAAAGTTAGAACATTTCATGGACGTACGTGCGTGGCATGTTGAGGGCCGTTTGAGCGGCCAAATTGCGGTGTCACATGGGTCAACGGGATGAGATGGGTTGGGGGTTGGTCTTCAAGTTGCGTTCGAGTGTTTATGTGCCTTTGCGCCGAAAACTGTGCTTTTAAGTATGCAAATTTGTTTAAGCTTAACGCTGATCCGCAGAAAGCGTCTGCCATAACTATTTAAGCTGCCCACAAAAAGAGCGGTAACCGCAGCAATGCAACCATGGCTGGCATAAGTGAAGAGCGCTAACTTTTTAATTCTATTGTTTAGCTTGAAATTGACGTCGGTTCTATTTCAACTGTTCGGTAGCAACGAGAAAAAATATATGAAAATCCACAGCCACCAGCGACCACAATTTAAATGCTCGAATCACCACGTTTCAGTGGCTGAATGATGAGGGCCGCTCCATGGTTGGAGAGCGCTGCGCCTCTTTAATGTTTTGACCTTTTTGACGTCAACAACGTCGTTGGCCGCAGTAACGAGTGGAGTCAGGCAGAAAATAAAAACAGATTGTTGTTTTTTGTATATAAATTTTGTAAAATGTCTGACAGCTTCCGCTTTGTGAGTGTTGCGGCTAAGCTGGTTGGAAAATAATAAAAACGTTGCGACTTGGCAACGTTAGAAGGAGAATAAAACAGCAACAACAAGATGTCATATTTTGTTTTCGCATTTATAATATTTTTTATTTTAATTCGATTTGTTGCGCCCATTTCAAAAGCACAAATTTTACTTCTCAAACTTTTTTTTTATACACTCAAGTTTATGTATTAGGTTAGCACTTTATATGTATTTGTGTGCTTAGATATGTGTGTGTGTGTGTGCTTGTGTTCGCGAGTGGCATAATTTGTATTGACATGTTGCTGGCTTGGATTTCCGCCATGCTTAGCCGCAAGTTGGCCTGTCAAATCCTTGTCAAATGTCAAAGCATGACACTTGCAATTGTAAATTCGCTCAGTTTCCGGCCTTCGTTGCCAGACCCAACCATTAGCATGCTGTCTCTGTTGCTTTTCCGCTCGACTGGTCAAAGCCACACCGTCAGCAGCGCACAGCGGAAGTCACCTTTGCCGCTTTACGAGCTGATTTTCATACCAAAACTGACGCTATCGCTGTCGCTGACGCTGAGGCCGAGGCTTCAAGTCAATTTTGCGGTCAAAACTTTAGGCCGACCTGCCAGCGGCAAATGCCGGACTCGGGCTGTCATACGTTTTAGTCGTTATGTGTTTTGACGATCGCATTGTTGCCATGGCAATGATAGCCTACCGACAGCATTGTTGTTGGCTTGTTTCCTTTTCCTATTTACATTGATTTCCGGTGCATCGCGCGCATCCTGTACGAGCGCAATTTCCTTCGGTCTGTTAGGGATGCGAGTGCGCACAAACAATTCTCTGGTGCTTGGCTTGGATTTGTTTGTTGTGTTGTTAGTGTTGCAGTCATGTTTCCGTTGTTGCAACGACTGTGCAGCTGACATACGTCGTGAAAAGTCGAGAGTTGTTGCTTGGGTCTTTTTGGGGTGCATTGGGAAATAATGAATATGACAAGAAAAGGTTTGGTTGAAGGCAATTTGTGTCAAAAGGTCTATGAAAAGATTTTTGTTGGGCGGCGATTATGAAGTGAGGTTATCTTTTGTGACTGAGTAAAAAATAAAAAAAAATGCCCTTAGTGTCTGTTAGCATCTATTCGTTCCTATTTAAAAAGAAAGAGGAAGCCTTATCAAAGGTAACATTTTGGCCGAAGCCGGTTAATTGGCTGCAAAACCGAAGCCTAAGTTGAATAACTTAAAAAAATATGTAAGAAAATAACTACAAGCTGCTTGTATCCGATGCCGATTATCAGCCGAATGTGCGCTTTTGACCGAATGTGGCCGAAGCCAAAGCCGATTAATCGGCCGGGTCCAAGAAGAACCCTTTATGCTGTCTTCTTTACTGCAATTCTTTCCCACTCAAACACATATTTTCCAAAGTGCCTTTCTGTCTTCGATACAGTTGTTGCGCTCAATTTTCAGTTTAGCCTTCAAAGCGGTCACAGAAATCTATTGAATGGCTTCTATTGACTTAAAACAATGTCCACAACTAAAGGAAGACTACGAAAAAAAATAATTAGACACCTGTTTTTCATTTTTTTTCAATCAAAATCTAACGGGGCAAACCAAGGGTTAAACGTTTGTATGATTTAATAGATTTTTTACTTTAAACTTAGTAAAAGCACTTCAAACGAAAGTTTTCGACACGTGTTTTTCATTTTTTTTTAAATCGAAATCTTAAAGGGTAGACAAAAGGTTAAAAATTAGTATAAAGAAACATGATTTAATGGGTTTTTTTTACTTTAAACTTAGTAAAAGCACTTAAAATGAAAATAAACTGACACTTGTTTTTCATTTTTTTTACTAAAATCTAAAAAGGTAAACCAAGGGTTAAGAGTTTGTATGGGGGAATCATGATTAGTGGTTTTTTACTTTTAACTTCGTAAAAGCACTTACGAGAAATAAACTGACACATGTTTTTAATTTTTTTGAAATCAAAACCTGATGGGATAAACCAAGGGTTAAAAGTTTGTATTGAGATACATACTTGAATGGATTTTTGACTTCAAATGTAGTAGAAGCACTTCAGATCCGTCATCAAAATCTGACGGGTCAACAAAGGGTTAAGAGAAACTTGATTTATGGGGTCCATTGACTTTAAACCGCCGGGCCCTGCTAGTCTCACATACAAAAACACCGACAACGGTTGCATTTTAAATATCTATGAGCCATTGTATCAATAATTGAACGCATTTTCGTTAACCTTTCGTCCACTGCTTCTAAAAGTATGGATATAGTATTTTGTTTTCATTGCTGAGACTCACTAAAATATCAAAATATTTACAACCTGATTTCATACGAGGAAAGAATAAATTAAATTTATTTAAAAGTCACTAACAAACAATAACGTAAACTTGACAGCGGAAGCTACTGAAAAAACTACTAAACACACACACACACACACACAGACACAGCGTACTTACTGGCACAGCCAACGGATGTGCAAAGCTGCTATTTCCCCAGCGAAAAAATTTAAAAAAAATGACAATGCACAAACAGACCAACAACAACAACAAGAAAAGCCCATACAGCGCTTGTGCTATAAATAACTGCCGCATATCCGGCTTCCGTTTAATGACTTAAGTACGCGCCCCTAAAACACAAAAAACACTAAAGCAAAAATAAAATGAATAAAATCATAAACAAAACCCCAGAAAAAAAACGATTGAACAGCAGAACGCACCAAAGTGTAACGTCGATGGAGCGCAAATAACAGCCAGGATGTGCTGTGTCCATTTCAATAACCAACACACACATACACACACAGAGCCACACAGCGCAATGCCATCGCGGCAGCAGCCAGCAGCAGCGATGCATAGACGCTGGATTTGCGTCTTTTCGCCGCACCAGCCACGGCTTCAGTTCAGCTTTAAGTGGATTCTGCTGTTGTTGTTTGCCTTGAAGAAATGCCAGCAATGAAAAGAATCCGCATAGCAGAGCAGAAAAACGAACGAACAAACTAAGCGAGTGAGGCAACATTTTCGCTGTGTGCAGCTTAAAGAAAATTAAAAACCGCTTTGCGCCCTAACGCCACTTGAAATTGCGCGCCCCACATCAAACTTTTCGTTTTCTTGACGTTGGTGGCTACATTTAATTTCTTTTTTCCCCTCATCTTTTTTTCCAGCAATTTTCAGCTTTTTCAATAGGTTTTTGTTGTTGTTGAAATGCGGAAATTAACATTCAAGCTGGCCGTCACACAGCATAAATTTCCAAAAAGCATTGAAACGGAATGGAAACTCAAACCAAATTAGAAAAACGTAAATTGAAAAAGAGAAACGTGAAAATTGTTTAGCAACACGGAAGATAAATTGATTTTTACACATAATTAACGTTTGCGTTTCACTAATTTTTTGACCGCTTGTCGCACTGAATTTTGTAATTTTTTTTAAATTTATTTATTTCATTTTATTGCCTGCGTCTCGTGCTTACGTGGCAGATTGATAAAGTTTTTTCTATTTACTGCAAATTGCTTTCGGTGTATTTGAGGATGTGAATGAAAATTTGCATTTCCTAATTAATTATTTATGCTTGAGTGATGCGGTTTTAATTACTTTTCCGCACAACGCTACGCGCTTCACTTCTGGTGTTCTCGTTGTGTGTTTGTTGATAGATGATCGCTGTTTTGTTTTGTTTACTTCAAACTAACTTTTTGAATTGCCATAACTTGGTGGCAAAGAGTGGATTACGCGAGCACTACACGAAATAAAGAAAATTACATGTTACGTATACGCCATGCAGGGCGTTGTATGCGGCATGTTGTGGGTAAAAGCAAATATTTTGTGCTGATTGAGAAATCAGTTTATGTTATTAATTCGTTGAAAAAACTTGTTAAATGAATTCAAAAAATTAAAAAAAAATATTAGCTTTACCGCTGTACTATTTGTTCATAGAAGAAAGAATTTTCTCTTTCAACGCTGCCTTGACGGTTTCACTTGAATGGCAACTATGACAGATTAGCGTTTAATTTTCTTAAATTTTGTTCTTATTCTGATTTCACGTGGTCACAAAAGCATCACACTTATTACAAATAGTGGAAAGCAGCAACTTGGAAAGACCAATGGACAGACATAAAAATTCAAGAGATAATCGAGGAACGAGCTCTGAAGAGTCCATTGTTTTTAAAGCTCAATGAATGGAGAGACTTTACCATAAATTAGATGAGAGATTTGAAAATAATCTAAATTTCCCTAAATTGTTTTAAAAGTCTTGATTGCATTAAACCTCGTCATAGCTTCTTTCTTTTATAAGGAATTGTGAGACCGAAGAAAAGTTTGAGCGCCTGATTATCAAATTATCTTTTGTTGAAAGTTCAACTAACTTTGATTTTTCCTTTTACTTTCCAAAGTTTTATTTTTATTAGAAATATTTAAACTGAAATTTAAAGCTTCCAGAAAACATTTATTGTTCCGACTTATTTAGAGCAATGCGAAAATGAAAGTGAAGATGCGACTCGATCTCTTAAAACTTCTGTTCTGTTCTGTTTATTCGAAATGAACTGTCCTCCTTTTGTCTTCCTCATAAAACCTTTAAGAAGACTTTTATCTCGCTTTCCACATAATTTTTTTAGGTGTCGTCGTCATATTTCTACTTTCAATTATTCTTAAAGACTAATGAACACTCTTGAAGTTTCATTAATCTCCTTCGTGTCTTTATTACCAAATCTTCTACCAGCCTTTTAGCTTCTTTAGTCTGGAAGATTAATGAGGCTGTTGACATCTCATTTCTTTTCTTGTTGTCTTTAGTTTCAAAACTTCTACCAAATTTTAAGTTTTTTGACATCAAGATATCTTTTAGAAGACGTTCAACTCACTTGGCACCTCATTTTTTAAGTGTCTTCTTCTAATCTTTGCTTTCAATAAGACTGAAGGATGTAAGTCGCTGTTGATATTTTACGTCTCTTCCTTTTGGCTTTATTATCAAATTTTTTATCAAAGTTTTAGCTCTTCTAATATCTTCAAATCTTTTAGACTCAAATCTTTGAAATCTTCTAGACTTTTATCTCGCTTGGCACTTTATTTTTTAGTCGTCTTCTTTTAATCTTTGCTCTCAATTAGTCTGAAATTCATAAGTCACTGTTGGCATCTCATTTCTTTTCCTTGTGTCTTTATTATCAAATCTTCTACCAAAGTTATGCCAACATCAAATCTTTTATACTTAAATCTTTCAAATCTTTTAGACTCAAATCTTTTAGGTTTTCTCCCTAGTCTTCTTCTAATCTTTGCTTTCAATTAGTGTAAAACATGCAAGTCGCTGTTAACATTTCACTTGTCTTCTTCGTGTCCTTATAATCAAATCGTCTACCGGACTTTTATCTCATTTGGCATTTTCAAAACTGTAAGAAAGACTTATTCTCATTTTACATCACATTTTTAAGTCGTATTTTGTCCTGTTTCTACTTTAAATATTTCTACAAGAACTATGATGTTCCTATTTTCCACTTTCATTTCTCTTATTCGTTTCTTTATTTTTAAATCTTCTAACAGACTTTTAGCTCTTTTATCTCAAAGATATCAATCATTTGTTGGTCATTGTTTCCTTTCTCTGCTCTTAATTGGTCAACAAGATTCATGCCCCTGGTGACAACGTCTTTATGAATTGTTTTCTTCTCCATAATTCAATCTCTTACAAGACTTTTATAGCTTTTACCTCCCCACTCCCCATTTACCATCGTCTTCTTTCAAATTCAGGTCATCTTCACTTCTTTAATACTCGTAGCTTCAATCGTTGCCCTTTTAAACCATTGTCAACTACTTCCACATTTTTATTGTTATTAAATTCACTTTTGCATTCACTCTCAGCTTTATGTTACACAATAAAAATTCAATTTCCAGCAGCATAAAACTCATTGAGATTTTACAGTGAAACTCGACACTGCACCATTCGCTCGTCTTGGCTCTGCAGAGCTTAAAAGTATATTTGCACAATTCAAATATTAAAACAACGCAACTGTGAACGCCTACAGCGAGATGGCGCGAAGCAGCAATAAAATCAAATTACAACCAAGCCAAATATTTGAAACAATGAATTGGCCATGACCATAGTGACTGGGCGAACTTTAACAATATTTACTGAGTGCAATAAATCTTAAATTCTTCAACTATGTGTTAAAGTTTTTCGTATCATTTTCCGCACAAACTTTGTAAAAAAAAAAGTCGAATACAATTTGCTGTTGGTTTTACGCACTCAACTTGATTTTTTTTATATAAGAAAAGATTAAACGAATCTTTCGCTCGAGTTGCCAGCACCCACACACACACACACACAGACACACACAAGCCTTGAATCAACAAATTGTCTGTCAACTGCCTTTTGGTTTTGTTTTGACGTTTTTTGTGTTAAAATTGCATTTTATTTCTTTGCAGAAGCGCAAATTTTCTGTGCACTTAAAATGCGACGCACACAATGCGACAGGCAGCAGTCAGCAGTCAGCGCGACGCAGCTGCATTGTGCGCACTTGACGACGTTCGTTCGACGCTCGCCAGCGTCCAGTCAAAGTTCACTAATTATAATTACACAAAGCGCAGCAAAGTCGCGCGCAATCGCGTTTCAAAAAGTGTCAGCAGCATTGCGCGCCACTTTGCCTGGCTGCCGCGAATGTTGGCAACTTTCGTACAACAAAAACTCACCGCCAATGCAATGAAAATTAATTTTTCCCGGCCACACCCCAATGCTTGGCGTATTCGCTTTTCTTCGCGCTGCATGGTCGCACTTTTTGTCGTCTTTGCATTTTGGCCAAAGTATGCGCGACTGCAACTTAATGCCGTTGTCACAGCAAATTGTCAAAGAACATTCAATTTTTGGTTTTGTTGTTGGGCGGACGGTTGGGCAAAATGTTGACTAAAACGCTGGGCAGGGTTCTTACTATGTTTCTGTGTGTGTGTGTGTGTGTGTGTTATAGTGAAGGGGATTGAAGAAAATTACTTAGTGTACTTTGCTCTAACTTTTTTCATTTCGAAAGTTTCGCGCTGCTGTCAAGCATAAATATTTGTAGTTGTGGTAGAATTTTTTTGTGTTTGTTTGTTTTAGTTTTACTTTTGTCTTGCATGTTGTAGCTTGTCAATAAAAAAGTTGTAGTTAATGGTGTCGCCGTGGCTGCTGTCAGCTTAATGGTTGTCAGCACTCCAAAGTGCCACAAATATTCAGTTTGATAGCTGTTTTCGGCGAATACAAAAAGTGATAAGCACTCGCTGTCAAACTGCACAGGCACCGGTGGCGTATGAGTGTTGTGCATTTCATTTGCTTCGATATAAGTTAGATTAGCTTACACTGGCTGACCCTAAGCGCTACCAGATGAATGTCTTTGACGTTAAGAATAAATATTGGTGCAACATAAACGTAACTTATTGATCAAATTCTGAGAATCGGAGCGTATAAGTAATTTTACGCGAAGGCGTATAAGTAACATTTAATTATTTAATCTTCTTCTTCAGTCTTTAACACTAAGAGTAACCATTGGTGCTACATCAACGTCACTAAACGATAAAATTCTGAGACACTGGACGTATAAGTAATTTTAAGCCAAGGCGTATAAGTAACATTTTATTAGTTTCCATAATTTTTTTAAAATTATTTTTTTTTATTATTTTATATATTAATTTTTATTATTATATTATTTTTTTTATATTTTAGATATGAAATCTGCTCAGAAAAATGTTACTTTTCACAGACTGAATTCAATTGAATGAACCAATTTTGTTCATTACTTCAACCTGCCTGACATTAGGTTTGTTCACGTACTTTTTCCAGTAAAAACTAGCAGAAGAGCGTAAGAAAGAATTTGAGAGGAATGCTCTCACAAAGAGAATGATAGTGAAAAAAGTAAATGAACGGAAATCCAGTAGAAATTAGCTAGCAAGCAACAGCTGACAACTAACTGACATTTGTGTAAAAAATAAACAATCGTGAAAATGGAAGTAGGAAGGAAATGTATAATTATAACCATTTCGGATATGGCAATCGCATTTTCAAATACTTACATTTACCAAAACTTCGCCAACTTTCCTTTTTTCGCTCATATTTAACATTAAAACGCAACCAAATATCAATATGCAAACAAATTTTGTTTTGTTTATGTGGCACTTTGACAGCTGATACTTTGTTTCATGAGCTGCAAATTCTTGCTAGTAAAAATTTCACTAGCAGAAACTTGCAGCTGCTTTTTTCTCTCTGGCGTTGTTACGCTCCCGTTTCTGCTCCCTTCTGCTAGTTTTTTCAGTTCGTGAACGCTTTTCCAGTTAAAACTTTTGATAATTATCAAAAACTATTTGATAATGAACAGACCTATTATAAGACATTTTGCATATTTAATTTGTTCCTCAGAGCCATAATCGTTTATCGTGTGTATGTGTGCTTGGAGATTTAGTATCGAAAAATCTTCCATTGACATGATAGGGTTTTGGTTTCGATGTCATAACGATATGATTTAGTGAACGACATGATTTAGTTTTGCATTTAGATTTTGTGTTGTATGAGAGATTCTTTGTTTAGGTTTTTAACAATAGGTTCTTGATACTCCAGGACCCTGAGTTTTATAATGTTTAACGAAAAACTGCACGAAAAACTAAAAAAATTTTAAAATTAACAACTTCCTTCATAGCTACCCAGAAGTTGCTCTTAGAGCGTTAAGATCTATGACCGACTCTCACTAATTTTCTCTTTTGAACATTTCTTCTGAACATACCTACCCTCCATCGCCAACCCTCAATGATGCTCCCATACAAAATGATGGTTTTTATAAAATGGGCTTCCACTGATCCCAGGTTGCCCTTAGACGTGTCAAATGTGAGACTGACCCCATCTATTTTTTATTTCAAATGTTTCTTCCAAGCAAACCTACCCTCTATCTCCAACTTTAAAAGGGGCTGCCATACAAAACTGAACGTTTTCTATGAATTGGATCCTCACTTGAAAACGTATTAGTAAAGTTATCATCTGTATCTCAGAAACTACTGAACCGATTTGAATCACTCATGCAACATTAGATAACATGCTTCACTGCAAAAAATACAAAATTAATTAAAGTGTCCACCAGAGGGCGCCTGCCATACAAATGAAGTAGTGAGGTTACCAAATTTTGGGTTTCAATTTTTCCGCTTTTCAATCTCAATAAAGAATACAAGAGAAGCAAGATTAGTTCTAATATGTAGTCTCTCAACTCCAAGAAAAATTCCTAAAAAAGAAATTTGCACCTAATGTTCCACAAATTATGGTTTCCTCACATCTGTTTGCCCTCTGAATGCTCGTCTAGATCAGATGGATCATTTATTTTTAGTTTTCATACCAAAATATTATATTTTCTTTTACTTCTAAGGGACGAGATGACTTCAGAGATAGGAATTTGATTAAAATGTCTTACTTTAATCAAAGCTTTGTAATTATTTACTTCAGCAATTCGATGTTAATCCGATTGTCATTTGAATTGGAATCGAAACAAATTAAACTCTCTGCATGTGCACTCAATAAATACGCAGGTTTTTTTCATTTCCTTGCAATGGCACAAATATTTACATTAGGCATGGGTAACATTTCAGAGGCGCCAAACAATTGCCAGCTGTGCGAATTGCAAGCAACTTAACACCAGCACAAAAGCAAAAATACACCGGACACACAGAAATACAAATGTACAAACATACATATAACAAATAACAATTAAGCATCTTTTTCTGCGGTTAAAACGCACAAAAGCATACAACAAATAAATGCACACAGACACAATGACATCGACTGTACCAACAACAACAACAATGGAAACAATACAAAGCACAGGACCAGCAGCTATTATGCAGCTGAAGGACAGCCAACGAAAGTGAAGTGAAAAATGCACAACAACAATGTGCAATTGGGTGGAGGGGCAAATGAAAAGGGGGAGAAAAAGAAAAAATAGGAAAACAGGAAAATAAATATAAAAAAAATTTAAAAATTGCAACGCCGGAAAACAGCCAAGGGCTTTGAAAAGAAGAAGAAGAAGTAGAAGAAGAAGACGAAAACGAGAAAGAAGAAGCATGAAGCGTCAGCAGTTACGGTGCGCTGCTGATTGTGGATGCTGATACTTTTGCAGCCAACAACAACAATATTAAGCAGCAAGAAGGCTTGATTACGACAGCAGTAACAGCAGCCTCCGACAATAGTAGACAGCCACAGCAAACACAATCGTAGAACTACTATCCTAACAACAACAATGACCAACCAGCCCGCATAGGTTCAATGAAAAAAGTTGCCACCAAAAGCAGAAAATAGGCCGACAAACTGACAACACAAAATCCCCCCATGAGCAATAAACAATAAAACTAACACTACAAAAGCAATAACAACAAATGCAACAACAAATACAACAACACCTTCAGATGCGCAGCACTGAGCCTATTCGAGAAAAGTAGGCAAACAGCATTTGGCCATCATTGGCCATTGCAACGAATTGGTTTCGTATATGGGTAGCCATTTTTTCATTGTATCTTTTTGCTTAAAATTTTTTTTCAATTCTCACATTTACGAGCCACGCGGCAGTAGTGTATTTGCACTTGAAGCCGAACAAACAAAGCGGCTGAAAATTGCAAAATTCTGTCGAGCGAAAATGCATTTTATCAGCGTTTTAGTGCTTACTAACCCCGCGCAACGAACAGCTATTTGTTGTTGTTGTGATTTTTGTAATTTTATGCATTGTTTTTATTGTTGTTATTGCTGTCTTTGCAGAGCCTAAAACAAGTTGCTTGTTGTTATTGTTGTTGCTGTCGTTGCAATTTGTTGCAGCTGCCATTTGCCTACTGTTGCGTCACTTTTGCCCATTGTAGACGTGCCCCTGGCAGTCGTACGCCATGGCAGTCGCAAGGCATTAGTGTGCTTTTGAAATTTTGTAATAATACAAAAAATACAAAAATACAAAAGTGTAAATATTACAAAAAAATCCAAATGCATTAAGCAAAAATAAATGGCAGCACAACAAAAACTGCTCAAGTAGTGGCAGCCGTTGTCTGCAGCTGCTGTCAACGCTGCCGCTGCTGCTGCGGTCAAGGTGCTGTCTTAACGCGTACATTGTGCCAGTTCTTGGGCGAAATTTCGAATGCAATTTACTACAAAACCATTGCTTTAATGCAATTTGAAAATTGCTGCTGTGCTGCTTTTATGAGTTGCCAACGCAATTGCGCCGCTAAATTGTTGACTGCACTCGTTGTATATTGGTGAATGTATAATGTTGCCATTAAATTTAGCTGCAGCTCAGCAGCTTTTTTCGCATTACTCAAAATGCACTTGAAAAATTATGCACTCTAAATAAGAGATGAAAGCAACTGCAGCAGCAGCAAAGCGCGCCGCTTCCATATGAAAAGTGGTCTGCACTCATGTTGCCGCATGTAAAACGAGTGCCTTGTGTATGTATACATGTGTCTCGGTTCATAGATATGTGTGTGTGTTTGTGTGTTTATGTGCATTTGGTTGGCCTGAATGATTGAGTGGCGCCCCTTTTCGCTGCTTTTTCTCGGCTGCTTTGAGAAATGTTGCAAGCTGCTGTGTGCGCACATATGTTGTTGACATTTAAAGCAAACATACATACACACACACATTCTTTATTGCATAGTACTTTGGCAAATTATGGATTTCTTTTTTCAAGTAATTTGCTTTTGCATTTTGTTCAAAATGTTACTCATACGCAACGTTGGCTAAGGGCGTTGTGCATTCAAATGGCGCTCAATGGCTTTGACCTTGGAGCAGCACTTTTACTCATTTACATTACCACTAAGCAGAGATTTTTAAACTGCAGCATTTAAGAGGCGTGGCATAATTTTAATGAAGACAAAAGAAAATTGCATACAAAGGGCAAACTTTTTAAAAGCTTTTGAAAGTTAACTCAATTAAGACACAAATAAATTTACACATTAGAGAATCACTGAAATCCCAACCACACTGTCACAGTGAATACTTATAAAATTTTTTGTTTTAATGAAACATTTGTTCTCTCTTTCTAACCTCAACCAATCATTAAGCAACACAAATTCCACTCATATAAATAAATAAACCACAACACAACCAATGAGCACACATTCCAATACAAATTTCCATGTGTAATAATTCATGAATAAGCCACGCCCTGCCATCCCTGCCCAACTCTGGCAAAAACGCTGCCTACAAAAATATCTTAATTTCCGTCCTCTATCATTCAACTATATGCACCCAAAACTTTGCTCTCTGTCACTTTTGTCACCTTTCACTCTCACTTTTTTGCCGCATCTTTGCGCCATTTCCAGTGCTCGTTTCACGCAATCAATCTAAAGTTTGCATGTGTCACGCACTTTTATTGAGTTACCGCTCTGTGAGCTGCGGCATGTCGTCGCAACAGCAAAGCGTTGGCATTGAAACTGTCGTTTGTATGCATGTGTTGGTGTAATGGCGCGTGTGTTTCTGTTCTGCACGTGTTTTGCGTAAAATTGCACATGATACGGGTTTTTTTTAACATGTCATACTAAATAATTTACTTACATTTTAACATTTTTCACAAACTTGTAAAAACACAAATAATGACAGGAAATTTGCAATGATTTGTTGTTGGCAAACATGTCATGTTGTTTGAAAAATTCTTCAACAAATTATCTATTCTTAGCACACTCACATCACAGGAGGCTGAAAATTGCTGTCATACTTTTTAACCAATATTGATTAATGTGACACATTCTGTGTGGGACACAAGCATAAATTATCTCGAAATTATTTGCATATATTACTTATGCATATATATATTACTTATATTACTTATGCATAAAAATAAAAAGTGATTTGTTAGGGGAGAAAATATAACATTCTTGACTTTACATACTGTCACAAAATTGGTTTTGCTTGTGAAATTATTTAACACACATTATTAACACTTCATTACCTACTTATCTCCCTATGCGTTTATGTTGACTTTCTTGTGTGAAAATCTACTCAAAAGTCAATTTGTGTTGCACAATTTGACGAAATTTGCTGTCACACATTATTGAACTCATAAAAAAGTCTAAAATCTTTATGAATTTTGTTAGATTTTCAACTATTTTTAATATATTTAAAAATTTCAGCATAAAAAGGCAATTTAAGCCAATTTTGTGACAAGATTTTAAAAATTGTGACAATTTTTTTCTATTACAGTTTATTGAAAAAGTTGTAATATATGCAAAGAGTTTCATACACAACTATAATGCATATTAAATAGCCACAATTTGTCACAGATTGCTTACACTAGTCACACTTTGTCAAAAACTGCATAAAAACATTCACAATTTGTTCCAAAATTAGCTTAAAACCAGTCAAAATTTGTCATAAATGGCGTAAAACCAGTCACGCTTTGTAACAAATTGCATAAATTTAGTGTCACAAATTGCATAAAACCAGTCACACTTTGTCACATATTGCCTAAAACCAGCCGCGATGAGTCGCACATTTTATAAAACTAGTCAAACTTTGTCACAAATTGTTGGTTTTATACAATCACACTTTGTCACAAATTGCATACAACTAATCAGTTTGTCAAAAATTGCATACAACTAATCATTTTGTCAAAACTTGCATACAACTAGTCAGATTTTGTCACAAATTGCATAAAACCAGTTAAAATTTGTCAAAAATTGCATAAAACCAGCCAAAATTTGTCACAAATTGCATAAAATCAGTCACAATTTATTACAAATTGTATAAACTCGTCACACTTTGTCACAAATTGCATAACATTGGTCACATTTTGTCACAAACTGCATAAAATCAGTCACAAATTGCAAAAGCCAGTAAAACCTTGTAACAAACGGCATAAAGCTAGTCACACTTTGTCACAAACTTCATAAACCAGTCTCACTATGCCACAAATTGCATAATGTTCTCGCAAATTTGTTAAAAATCATTCGTTTTTGTTACAGGCACGTGTGATAATCAAAATATAACAGCACTTCATAAACTTGTATGACCAAATATATAAAATTTATGATTCCTTTTGTCACTGCCACTTAAAATCGTTACGCCATAATGCCCAGCATTTGCACTCAAAAACCTACGTAAAAGTTTTATTGTGTGTGCATTTTATCAAACAACACTTTGCACATCACAACAATGGATTATAGAATTGTGCTATTGTTGTTGTTGGGCTATTGTCATTGACTAAAGTGGCCGAAAATATGAGCAACTGCCGTGCGCCCACAACACGCGCACCTTGTCACACTTTCACACTGTCACAACTATAGTGAAATATTACAATAGCATTGGCAACACTGTCGCATGGCGAGAAATGTACGCCATAAAAAATGCGACAGCGACAGCATGTCAGCGCGACGCGGGGCAGCGGCGAACAGTAGCCATTCAGGTGAGCTGGTGGCATATAACGGTATGCCATTGTCATAAAAGTGACAGCTAACAAGTCACTTTAATGGCGGCTGCGCACGGCTAAGTGCAACATGCAATTTGCCGCAAAAGTTGACGCAAGACGTGTACACGGCCACTGCGGTTTGTGTGTGTGTGTGTGTGAGTACAAAACGACAACTTTTGTTGTGCAAGTAAATGACAAATCATTAAAAAGTGTTCCAGCAGGTCAGCCTTATTGGCAAAAAATAACAACAGTTAGGTGTCACTTTAACGATTTGCCGTCCACTTCGTCTCAGCGCCGACTGGTCTGCTTCGCTTACGAACGTTCCAGATGCGTTCGTCGTGTGGCCAAGCAGCACTGCCTGCACTTTGTTGCATTCGTGTTGTTGTTGTTGTTCTTATCTTTGTTGTTGTTGTTGTTGTTGTTGTTGTTGTTGCTTTTGCAAATGCTGCACTACGGCCACGACGAGCCAGTGCAGACCGAAAAACGTGTCTGCGCATTTTAATTGCGGTTTAAAATTTCACGAGCATTGTCGTCGTTGCCATTTAACTCGCGTTTTGTGCGCTTTTTTCTCGTTTTTTCTTAATGCTTCCCCAACGTTTTCACTGCTAATTTCTCAGTGCTGCTCTGCATTGCTCGTTCGTTGCTGCTGTGTGCTTTTGTTGCACAAATTAATTGCATAAAGTGTGTTCCCCTGCACCTCCATTCGGCTACTCTTTTAAGTGCGCTTAACCCATTAGCGACTGAAGAAAGAATTTTTAAGATCTTTTTAACGACTCTGGAATGGAATGGAATGGAATGTCCAAATCTTTCAGCAACACTTTTGGCAAAAAATCGAACGTAAAAACATTGGTTCATATATTTTTTAACGTTAGATTTCAGATCTAGCAATCGAAATTTTACAGCCCATTGGTGCCAGAATCAACGTTTTTCTAAGATTTAAACTTTTAACAACACTTTTTGGCATAAAATCGTGTGTGAAGAAAGTGAGCCAAAATATTTTTCGACTTAGAAATGTCTAAACTTTCGAAATCTGCAATCAAAAACCTATACAATTTTAAACATAACCTATTCAATTTGAATTTTCGTGCAAATTTCAGAGCAGATTTCTTAAGTCCGCTTGTAGAAATATTTTTAGTGAATTTTTTTCGATTTCTTTTTAGGACTTTTGTTTTTATGAAATAAATAAGAAAAATATTTCAATTTGCTTCATTTGTATAGTTTTGAGTATCGACATAGACTTAAAGAGATTCCCTCAAAAATGGGTTACCGTAGAAATTAAAAATTTCTGTGCTTAAAGAACTTAAAATCTTATTTCATTAGCATCACTGAAGACAAAATTCAAACTTGTGAACATGAAGCGTGAACATTAAAGTTCAAATGTTCGACAGATGGCGACATCGTTAATGCGAGATATAAGGACGAATGTAACTATGTAAGGATGTGTGCATGTATGGAGATAAATGCATATTTATGCATATGTATGTATGTATCAATATGTGTGAAGGCAGCCAGCAACTCGTCAGCCACAGTCAGACACAGGCAAACAAGTTCGACCAAAAGGCCACACCAAAGCAAACGTTACGAGCCGGCATGTTCCGACCCGACGGACAGTCGGCCCATACACGTTGCTCTCCTCATGCCGTCGCATTACAGGATAATGCCTGGAAGGATACACATAAATTTTATACTGAATTTTACTTTTAAGGGAGTTTATCGGCTGTGCAATAAATGCAATGTGCATGTATTGGTGTGCTGAGCAAAAGGGAACAACAACAAAAAGTGAATAAAATAAAAAAGTGAATACCAGCGATATTGCAGTAAATTTGCAGTAAAGCAACGACAAAGAAACCAAATAAAGTTTAACAATTCTGAGGCAGGACAGGCACAGAGAAGTAAGGAAATTTGCAATTTTTGCTGGCAATATGCGCGGCTGGCAGGCAACAAAGACCGCTTGTGCATGAATTAATTGTGCAAAATTTGCAACATTTTTTTTTTAACTTGTTTTTTTAAGTTTTTGCATTAAACTAATGGTGCCTTTCTTGGGTATAAAATCAACTTTTGTAGGGAATATAAAGACTTACAAAGAGAAGAAAAGGAATTTAATATTGCTTCTATACTTTGCTAGAAATGGACATAAGAGAGAAGGAATTTTTACTCTTTTTGGTCCCAGAGATTGATTGATTGAGGTTTTCTTGTTCAACTTGGTTTTCTTTGAAGATGTTTCAATCTAAATGGGTTTTGCTTTTTACAACAAGAACAGGCTTTGTCTCCTCAACTCTTCAGCTTCTGGAAAGGCTATCATTAGATTCCTCTACTCTTTTTGATCCCAGAGATTGAGGTTCTCTTGTTCAACTTGGTTTTCTTTGAAGATATTTCAATCTTAATGGGTTTTGTTTTTGACAAGAAGAACAGGCTTTGTCTCCTCAACTCTTCAGCTTCTGGAAAGACTGTCATTAGAGTCCTTTTTTGATCCCTTTTTTGATCCCAAAGGTTGAGGTTCTCTTGTTCAACTTGGTTTTCTTTGAATATGTTTCAATCTGATTGGGTTTTGCTTTTGACAAGAAGAATGGTCTTTGTCTCTTCCAATCTACAGCTTCTGGAAATACTATCATTAGAGTCCTCTACTCTTTTTGATCCCATTGGTTAAGGTTCTCTTGTTCAACTCGGTTTTCTTTGAAGAAGTTTCAATCTAAATGGGTTTTGCTTTTGACAAGAAGAATGGTCTTTGCCTCTTTAAGTCTACAGCTTCTGGAAAGACTATTGGAGTCCTCTACTCTTTTTGATCCCAGAGGTTAAGGTTCTCTTGTTCAACTTGGTTTTCTTTGAAGATGTTTCAATCTAAATGGGTTTTGCTTTTGACACGAAGAATGGTATTTGTCTCTTCAAGTCTACAGCTTCTGAAAAGACTATCATTAGAGTTCTCTACACTTTTTGATCCCATAGGTTGAGGTTCTCTTGTTTAACTTGGTTTTCTTTGAAGATGTTTCAATCTAAATGGGGTTTGCTTTTGACAAGAAGAATGGTCTTTGTCTCTTCAAATCTACAGCTTCTGGAAGCCTCTAATAATAACCCAGTGACCGCCAGCGCTTAAGGTTTTCTTGTTTAGTTGTATATATGTACATCGACAATGTTGTTATCCGAATGTGTTTTGTGTTAAGTAACACGTCCAGGACTTTGGTGATTCCGAATTGTCGTTGTATCTTTCTCGTTTTTAAAGCTTCTGGAAAGACCAGAACCAGAATCTTTAACCCGAGTCATCTAAATACTAGGCAGTGATTCGTAAAGTCTCCCACAATGGTTCCAAATTGGATATTTTTTAAATGTTAAAAATATCCTGAATATCCTCTGAATAGTCTTTGTATCTGTCTCGTTCCTATAGCTTCCGAAAAGACCAGAACCAAACCTTTAACCTGAGTCAACTAAATGCTAGGCAGAGAGCAACTCCTATAATGGTTCCAATTTGTTTACTTTTGAGGCGTTTAACACTTTCAGGACTTCTGCGGCAGAGATTTTGAATAGTCTTAGTATCTGTCTCGGATCCATAGCTTCTGGAAAGACCAGAACCAAAATTTAGACTTGTTCTACAATGGTTTCACCTTATTTGCTTTTTGGGTTGGTAAAATTGTTTGAAATACTTCAGAATAATATTTAATCCGTACTGATAGTATCGACTAAATAATTTTAACCTGTTTAATGCAGTTTTCAAAATCTTTCCAACTTTAAATTTCTATCAAAAATCTCCAAAGTCATTCTCGCTTCCAAGCAACAACTTTGTTGCATGTTACTACAACAAAAACAGATATATATGACTTTTTCTTTGTTTCTTCGTTTACTTGTTTTTGTTACTAAGGCTCTACACATTTTCTATTTCATTGTACTGCCGCCATGGCTTTCTCTGTCTCCCTCTGACTCCATTTGTCTTCATCTTTCCCCTTTGGCCACGACAAGTATTTTTATTATGTTGCTAATTTGCATTTCTTGTGTGCATTCAAAGTCAAAGCGAGCAACATTTCAGTAAATTAATACAATTGCAGCTGCTTCTGGCTGTTGACTTTACCGCCATTGCTGTTTATTTTTCTTTGGCTATTTTGCTGCTGTTGCTGCTTGGGCTGTGTCGAATGTTGCTGCCATTATGTGCAGTGCATGTTCCGACAAAAAGTTGTAATTGCAAAACAACAATAACAACAACAACAAATAGTGCACTTGTCACTGCAACATTTCCGATTAAATTAAACTTCAAAGCAAAACGACGGCAACACACAGTGAGTGCAAAAAACTACTAAAACAAATTATAAAAGAATGACGAAAAAGATAAAAACACATAAACGAGTAAACGCGCACACAATTAACGAACAAGCAGAACGACTGACAGACTGGTGAGGAGTGTCAGAGCGCGGCAAATGTTTGCTCCAGCTGCTCGCATTTCAACCGAATTAAATTTCCATTAAAACCACTGCATTCGTACTCGATAGCTGCATTGTTGTTGTTGTTGTTGTTGTTGCTTGGTTGATCCAGTGTTTGCTGTAAAATCTCCAAAAAAGGGATTAAAGCCGAGCCGGTTTATTTATTATTCATTACGATTTACGTGCGCTATCCGCAGTTGTGATTGTTGGCAAACGTTGGCTGTATGTGTGTGTGTGTGTGTGTGTACTGAAAGGGTCGCTTTAAAACAGCGCGAGGCGGCAAAGCGGGGGCGCCATGTCTGATATTAATGCACAAATGGCAATGTTTACTGAAGCTGAAGCACAATAATTTTAAAATTTCTATTGATTAAATGGATTTAGAGAGTATTTATGATTTAAACAAACGTTAGTATTAAAGATATTAAGTACTTTAGCATACAAGCACTCTAAGTATGGCATACTTTTAGGCGCATTTGTATTCAAACTTAATATTACTTAACTTTTGAACTTTAGACTTTGATTAAAACTAACATTAATATTAAAGATATTAAGTACTTTCTCATGCAAACACTCTAAGTATGGCATACTTTTAGGCGCATTTGAGTTTTAAGCTTAATAGTACTTGAGGCTTCTCATGACACTAACATTAATATTAAGAATATTAATATTAAAGATATTAAGTACTTTATCATGCAGACACATTAAGTATGGCATACTTTTAGGCGCATTTATTACCAATTTTAATATTACTTAATTTTTTTATCTTGGGCTTTGATGGACTTTTAGAGTCCTTATGATTGAAACTAACGTTATTCTTAATGGTATTAAGTACTTTCTCATACAAACACTCTAAGTGTGGCATACTTTTAGGCGCATTTGTATTTAAGCTTAATATTACGTGAGGCTTCTTATGATTGATACTAACATTAATATTAAGAATATTAATATTAAAGATATTAAGTACTTTATCATGCAGACACATTAAGCATGGCATACCTTTAGGCGCATTTTTAACCAATTTTAATATTACTTAATTTTTCGACCTTGGACTTGGATGGAATTTCAGAGTTCTTATGATTGAAACTGTATTCAAACTTAATATTACTTAACTTTTGCGAATATTACTACCGATTATTCTCAAAAAAATCTATTAAAACTAGTTTCTAAAGTCTCTCAGCTCAAAAATTTGGCAACACTAAGCACCACTACTTGGTCTATGCGAGATCTTTCGGTTTCATTCAACCTTACTACCGAATTTTATACAACTAAAATCTTAAGAGATCGTCTGAGTAATTTTTAGGCGCTCCGCATTTTTTTTCATATGACAATATATCATCTATGGTGCCAGCAATTAAAAATTTTACTGATCCTTATAATAGCTTTAAGTCTTAAGAAATTTTTAAAACAAATAAACTGAGTGCTCTAGTTTACAATAAAGAAATAGACGAGCTTTTCTAATGATATCTCTTACTATAGTAAAGAAAAAAGACAAAATAAGAGGAGAAAGTGAAGTTCCTAAATTAGGGTCCAGTGTTAATATTTTCTAAAAGTTTCAGTCTGACATTGACTGTTGTATCTGTTAGATTACGCTGAAAGCTCTTTGGAAGTTGGGAGTGAGAGAGAGAGGAGATTGTGATACCAAAATCAATTGAGCTGAAGTTCGCTCTGAAGGCAGCAAAGAAATAAGAAAAAAATAATAAATAAATAATAAATAAATAAATAAATTCCCTAAACTATCAAAGAAGAAGTTGCCCCGGCGGCAGGAAAAATATTATGAAATGTTGTTATTATGGCCACTCAGAGTACCAAATTGCTGTATTGTGGAATTTTAAAATTTCCCAGTAACAAAATTTGTACCGAAAGGGTCAGCTTATTGCTGCGCTTCACTAACAGTCAGGCCTCTTTTCACCACTCGTTTCTCACATACTCATCTCAAGTAGTCTTTTCAGTGGCAATTCTCACAGTTGAAATCCATTAACATCGCCATTGAAGCAGCTAACTGCCAGCCATTTAAACCACATTACGAACAACTCGCTGCAAAGCAATTCACGCCGCACACTCGGCACTTTGATGTGCAATGTAACAGAATTAGGGCGCTCACTTGCCGCACCATTAGGCTGCTCCCATACAGACAGACACACACACACACAGCTCAATCTTTTTCAGAGCAAAATCCCACATGACTGGCAGCTGCTGCAGTGGCAAAGAACACAAAAAAAATGCAAAAAACCCCTCGGTTCGGTTTCGCATGCTGTTGACAGCATCAAACGGCGCCGATAAGTGTTGCCAATCATTGCCCAATTGCACAAAACCGAATCAACAGAACACAATTTCTACACATCATTCACGCTGCTGCAAAGGCAACGCGCTGTTCGCTGCGATGTGCAATGCAATTTTGTTGTGGGTTTTGGTTTTTTTAAATTTTGTGTGAAATTTGTTTTTTCCACTGCTAAAACATAAATCAAACACATGCGAAGTACTCGTGCAGCGCAACGATAGCAAAAAGAGCACAAATAAATTTGGCGATTTTTTGAAGCATATTTTTAGACGCTTAATAAACAGTCAAACAATCAGTAGTTGAACGTTGTTGCGAGGTAAAAGCGACGTTCAAAATAAGTTATATATGTATTTGTTAGACATGATTTAGTGTTGCATAAAAATTCCTAATAATGGGTTCTCGATACTACGGAACCTCGCATTTTATGAGGAGTCATCAAAGACCCAAAGAATTATAAAGCTAATGTGTGTATAAGTGACTTTGCACCGAGTTCAGAGACTAGATTCGGTTACAGTTATATTGAAGGGGACGTTTAATGAGCTTGAAATAGAAAGATTAATGAGGTTTCAATAGCACATTTTGATTTTTGCTTTGTAGAAACCCAAAAGTTAATAATCTTACAACTTCGTTTGTATGTGAGGCGCCCTCTGGTGTCAAGTTTTGGCACATGTTTTAATTTTGTATTTTTTGCACTGACAAATATTATCCAATGTTGCATGAATCATTGAAATCGGTTCAGTATTTTTCGAGATACAGACGACAACTTTACTACATACATTTACAAGTGAGGAAGCCAATTCATAGAAAACATAGTTTTGTATGGCAGCCCCTTTAATAGTTGGAGATAGAGGGTAGGTTTGTTTGGAAGAAACATTCGGAACAGAAAATAAATGGTGGTCAGTCTTACATTTAATACGTCTAGGAGCAACCTGGGAGCAGTGGAAGTCCATTTACTAAAAACCATTATTTTGTATGGTAACCCCATAAAGTAAAGTTTGGCGATAGGGGGTAGGTATGTTCGACAGAAATGTTCAAAAGGAAAAACTTAGTGGGGTCAGTCATGGATCTTAACCCTCTAAGAGCATCTTCTGAGCAGCTGTGAAGCAATTTATTGATTTTTTTTTGTGAACTTAGACCTCGATGTGATGCCATTTACCCCCACTACAGCCCCGTTCACACATGGAGATCGAGGGTAGGTTTGTTTGAAAAAAACATTCGGAGTGGAAAATAAATAGTGGTCAATCGTACATTTGGCAAGTCGAAGGGCAACCTGGGAGCAGTGGAAGCCCATTTTATAAAAACCATCATTTTGTACGGGAGCACAATTAAGGGTTGGAGATAGGGGATGAGCACGTTCGAAAGAAATGTTCAGAAGGAAAAATTAGTGGGGGTCAGTCATAGATTTTAACCCTCTAAGAGCGACTTCTGAGCAGCTGTGAAGCAGTTTAAGCCCATTTAATAAAAACCATCATTTTGTATGGGAGCACCATTAAGGGTTGGTGATAGGGGGTAGGTATGTTCGAAAAAAATGTTTAGAAGATAAAATTAGTAGGAGTGAGTCATAGATCTTAACCCTCTAAGAGCAACGTCTGAGCATCTGTAAAGCCATTTGTTGAATTTCCCAGCACTTTTGTAAACTTTAATCTGGATGCGAGGCCAGTTACCCCCACTGAAGTACCCCAATTTGTTGGTTGTTATCATCAAACCTCATAAAATTACAGGTTCTGGAGTATCGTAATCGAAAAATTATGTCTAAAATATATGATGTACATATGTTCAAATTTGACAAGGCCTAACCTAGCTTTTTTATTTATGATTCGTTTTTTTTTTGTTAAAAACAACAGATTTCGTATTAAAGAAAACAAAAATGAAAAAACCGTGTTAATGTGTATTAAGTTAATGAGCCAAACAGCCTAATTTATTACAAAATTTAATTGAAACAAAGTAGTTTCCTCTTTCTTTTCACAAAGTTTTACAACTCTACAATCTTTCTTGGTAACTACAAATTAAGCTGCTTTCATTCAACTTGTTTTATAAACTAATTTACTTAATTTTTTCTCATATAAGTAACTGCCTTCAACAGTTACCTTTCAACTTAACAAACACTTTGCAACCCTTTTCTTTCTAACCTTAAACTTGTTGTTGACAACAAAGCAGAAAGTCGCTTTTGACATTTTTCACCAGACGCACCCAAATTCAATGGTCTCAACTTTGTTTTGTACAATTGAAAACAACAACAAATATATATGTAACAATGTATGTATGTAGTTGAACGAAATCAATAAAATTCTATAAACAAATTAAAATACCGAAAGGGAAAACGAAATGTTCTACAATGTGTAACTTTTTTATTGACCAACTCTTTCTTTTTCCTCTTTGGCCTTGTGCAAATTTTTACGACCGACTGAGCCGTCAGCGACCCTACAACGCATCGGACTGCTCAAATTTCAAGCCATTTAAAATATTGCATGTTTTTAGGCGCATAGCAGCAGTAACAGAGCGATGAGAGCAACTTAACAATAACATTAAATTATACAAATATGAACAAAAAATGGGCTAGAAATGAGAGCAAGATAGAAATAGGAAGGCAAAGACTGCATGAGAAATGAGAGAAAACATGTGGTGCGAAGAAAAAAGGGGCGCATTAAATAATGCGCGAAAAATGATGGAAAATAGTTCATGAGTAAAAAAAAGTGGAACGTACTTTAAGCAGTAAGGCGCATAGGGAAAGAAGTGGTAGAAAACAGGAAAGGGGGTCATTGGAAGGGGAAAGTGGGCTGGAAGAGAGGGAGAGATGTAGAGAGGTCGAGGTCGGTAGGGAGGTGGGTAGGGATGGGAAAGGTATTCAACCCAAATGTAGGGAAACAAGAGAGACGCTAGATAGAAAAAATATAAAGAAAGAAAAGCGATAGAAAGGAAATGTTGCAAATTTGAACAAACCATAGAAATGTTGAAAGACATTTTTAATTTCTTGGAAAGGCTGACATAGAATTTATAGAAGAGGAGGAAAGCCAAGGACTCGAAAATGGTGTGAAAATTTTCAAATATTGCTAACGAAACATGGCTGGTTAAGCCTTTTCGAAGTTAAAGTTAAGTTAAAGTTATAAATCGATTACTTAGTGCGGAATATGAATGCAACCCTTTTGATGTATCAACGATTTTTCTTATATTTTTGCTATAAGTTCAATGAATGAATGAATGGCATTGGGTGACGAGAAGACAATAAGCTAAAAGCCCGAAAATGTCATAAGGAAATGCGAACATTGTTAAGAGAAAATGTTTGTTAAACCTTTAAAATATTATAAACCGATTAGTATTAAAGTTTTTGCTATTCTTGTCGCTAAAGATTGACATGAAAGTTATGGCGCCAAAAATCAATGAATAAATGGCTTTGGGTGAAGAGGCAATAAGCTAAGAGCTCAAAAATGTCATAAGGAAAAGCAAACTTTATTAAGAAAAAAAAAATAGAAATCCTTTTAAAAATTATAAATCGATTAGTGCTAAAAACTAATGCAAATTTTTTGAATGAATTAAAGCTTTTCAAAGCTCTTCTTATTGATATTTTTTTGACGTAGAAAAATAAGACAAAACATTTGCTGCTTTAATTCTATATTTATTTCCAACTTTATGATGTTTAGTTTTTTTCTTGTCTATTAAATATGCATTGAAATTCTTTAAAAGCAGCAGAACTCAGACAAAAGTACTGCAAATTTTCATTGAGCTGTAGCTGTCCAGCAAATATCAAAGAAATAAAACATATTTTAGTTTAATATAAAAACAAATATGCGAATCAACATATGTGACCTTCAATTTATTGTTGTTTTATAAAAATGCTAACAACTATTTAAAAATTATTAAACAGACAAGTTGACTGAAAACAGCCAAAGGGTAATTACGATTAATTAGGCAGAACTATGCAATATATGTTTTGTTTTTTTTATTTGATTTACGTAGGAAGTACATGTACACATATGTACATACATACATATACATACACATACATACATTGTCTTAGAGTGGCGCACATAGAATTTCATTTTGGAGTGGGTTTCGTATACAACTTTTAAGCCTAACATCATTTGAAAGCATTTTTGTCACCCACAACTTTTATTACGAACAAATATTTTGGAGGGGGGGCGCCTTGAACGCCCAAACCCTTCTAGCGTAACCCAGTTATTTATTGATGAGTCTTGGCTACAATAGCAACAACAACAAACACAAAAACACAGTCACCATATAACATTTGCCAAATTTTGTCAAATTTTGTCAAATAAAAACAAATGTTTGTCCACAATAACAATTTTAGGTATAAATAGAATTGTTGATTTCTATTAAATAAATAATAAAAATAAATATTTATACAAAAATACAAAAAAAGCTGCAAACATTTAACGCAATAAATTCAAATTTAACAAAATAAGCTAATTTCCTCACCATCTGTCATATTTCTCATCTCAGCGCTTTTAGGCCAGTTTTTGACATACATATTTCATGAATATTTCTATTTTTTATTTCAACACTACAAACACAAATATGTTCTAGTTCTTTCAGCCATACTTTCTTGCTTGAATTTTTCTATCAATAATTTATGTTTCCGTGCTTTTTCGTGTTTCCTTTTTCATATTGCAACTTTCCTCACCAATTTTTCACTGCAAAACACTTTCGATGAGCGTCATGCACCAAACACTGATTTGTGGGTTCAACCAAACATTGAGATGTGTGTGTGTGTGTGGTGTGTGTGGAAAGGCAATCGTTAAATACGAAATACAAAAATATGAAAAGGGTCACATTTAGTGACAGTCACACATGTACAACACATTACTTGTACGGCTGACAGCAGCTGTTTTCATTTTTTCTTTCATATTTTGTGCGGCCGCAAAGCTGCTAAATGCCATCAATTGGCCTGACAGATTTATGCGAAACGTTTACAGCTTTAACATCGCGCAATCCCACACTCAAACACACTCACACATATTTATATACTATATTGTATATTATTTATTGGTTTGTGGGGCCGCGATTGCCTTCCGCTCTGTGCTCACTCCTTTTTAAGTGGCACTGAAAGTTGCTGCAAAGGTGTTCAAAGTTTGCTCATATTTTAAATTATGTACACATTTGTTTTTGAAGTTTTACGTTGACCTAAGCACTTTCGCCCCGTTGCCGCCCTAACAAAAGTTTGTTTAGGGTTACTTATGAACTGAAATACTTTTTCGAAGACATACCAAATGTTAACTGAACTGAGGAAAATTTGTATAAAATCATTACAAATTTACTTGAAAGAACAATTTTGGATATTTTTACGATTCAACAGTTCAAGCTTGAAAGGTTTCATTAAATTTTTTTTTTATAATAAATTAAGTTAAAAAAATCATTTTGCTGATTTTTAGCAAATTGTTTATCAATAAAAATATTGAAAATAAAAGGGGATTTAAAATTTCAAGCTTGAAATGTTTTAATATCAAAATCAAAAGGGGATTTAAAAGGTCTTTTCTAAAATTATTATTTTTTTAATGTTATTGTTTGAATAATTCAAAAACTTATTTAATTTTAAGAATTTATTTAACTGACTTCAAATTTTGCAGATTTTTCGAAAAAATTTTATGTATAAAAAAATTAAAATAAAAAGAGAAAAATGAGGAAATTTCAAGCTTGAAATGTTTTATTACATGTTTTTTATTTGATAAAATATTTACTTCAAAACAAATTTGGCCGATTTTGAAGAAATTTTTAATCAATAAAAATAATGAAAACAAAAGAGGATTTCAAATTTCATGCTAGAAATGAAAAATTTGATAAAGTTTGAAAACCAACTTTCTTATATCATAGATAAAAATTAAAAAAATAAAAAGGAGTTTCAGATTTCAAACTTGAAATGTTTTATTTAATTTTTTTTATTTGATGAAAAATGTACTTGAACAAATTGTTCAGATTGTTTCATTTAATTTTTTGCTTGGATTTGATGAACGAAATAATTTGTCAGATTGTAAAGAAATTTTTTTTAAATAAATACGTAAAAATAATTAAAACAAAAATGATTTAAGCTTCAAATGCTTAAAAACAAACTTAGAGAAAAAAATTAAACTTTAAAATTTCAACAAAAAAAATTTCAATATAATAATTTAATGAAAAATTTACTTAAACAAATATTTTCGCAGATTTTGATGATTTTGTTGATTTCGTATATAAAAAATATTGAAAATAAAGACAAGTTTAAAATTTCTAGCTTGAAATATTTTGTTTAATTTTTTTTATTTGATGAAGAGTTGACTTCGAAAAACAATTTTTCAGATTTTTAAGAAATTTAAGATTCAAACAAATAGAAAATTTAAATTCAAATATTATTTCGCACATTTTAAAGACGTGTTTTTATATTTAAGGGTTTTAAAAATGAAAAAAGGTTTCTTGATATTTATTATTCAATTTTTTTTGTTTGGATTTGATGAAACAATTTTTCAGAATTTTAAGAAATTTTAGATTCAAACAAATTGAAAATTTACTTTAAAATATTATTTCGCACATTTTAAAGACGTGTTTTTATATTTAAGGGTTTTAAAAATGAAAAAAGGTTTCTTGATATTTATTATTCAATTTTTTGTTTGGATTTGATGAAACAATTTTTCAGATTTTTAAAGAAATTTTTTTATACAAACATAAAAATAATGAAAATAAAAATAAGTTTTCTCAAAATTACAGCTTCAAGTGGTCAAATAACTTTTAATGAAAAACTTAATAATTTTTATTAAAAAATTTAAAGTTAAAAATTTAATGAAAAAAATGTTAAATTAAAAATATAATGAAAAATAAGTAAATTTAAGTAAAAAGTGCTGCGATATCTACTACAGCTGTCATGCGGAGAAGCGCGAATTTGGCTGCGGATTTGTGGTCAGCAAGAGACTTCGCCACCACGTCTCTCGGTTCACTCCGGTGAACGAACGGCTGGCTTCGATCCGCATCAAAGCTAAATACTTTAGCATCAGCCTAATTTGCGCGCACGCCCCGACGGAAGATAAGGACGATGCGACCAAGGATGCCTTCTATGCGAAGCTCGAGGACGTCTACGACAGGTGCCCGGCCCACGACGTCAAAATTGTCCTCGGGGACTTCAACGCAAAGGTCGGGCGAGAAGGCATCTTTGGCCCCACAGTCGGGCAGTTCAGCCTCCATGGGACCACTTCGAACAACGGTCTGAGGCTGATTGATTTCGCCGCGGCACGAAACATGGTAGTTAGTAGCACCAGATTCCAGCACCTCGATATCCATAAGGCGACCTGGTTATCCCCCGATCAATCCACCCGCAACCAGATTGATCACATTGTGATTGATGGAAGGCATGCTTCTAGCATTCTAGATGTGCGCACGTTCCGAGGACCCAACATCGACTCGGACCACTACCTTGTTGCAGCCAAGGTACGCATGCGTCTTTGCGCAGCGAAGACCGCACAACCTAGTTTGCGAAGAAAGCTGGACATCAGTAAGCTGCGATCACAAGGGGTAGCCGAAGCCTACTCCGCTCAACTCTCTAACCAGCTCGGTCGCTCCCCCTCTACACCTGATGACATCGGCGGATTATGGGCTCACTTATCCCACTCTATGCGCGCCGCCGCAGAAAATGTCCTTGGTTTTCGACGCCCACCACCAAAAAACCAATGGTACGATGAAGAGTGTCGCGCAGCCACTGCAGTGAAGAATGCTGCCTACAAGAAGACCCTGCAGTCGGCCGCCACGCGAGCCATGACAGAAAAATACCGGGAGGAGAGGAAGAAAGAGAGGTGCCTTTTTAGACGCAAGAAACGGGAGCAAGAAAGGCGCGAGCGTGAGGAAATCGAGGAGTGCAGGAGCAGGAATGACGCCCGAAAATTCTTCCAAAAAGTTAAGCGTCTCACGGAAGGATTTAAGCCCGGGGCATCTTCTTGCAGAGACGAAAACGGGGATCTGGTTACGGATGCGCAGGGTGTGCTGAGGTTGTGGAAGGAGCACTTCACCAAGCTGCTCGCAGGCGACGAAAGGAACAATACCGCCAGTGGTGAAGATGTCCAGATGGCACCAATCGACGACGACGGTGTGGATGTGCCACCGCCCAGCCATGACGAGGTCCGGGTCGCTATCCAGCGACTCAAGAACAACAAAGCTGCAGGGCCGGATGGGCTACCAGCTGAATTGTTCAAGGCCGGCGGCGGTGAGCTGATTGGGTGCATGCATCAGCTCATTTGCAAAATATGGCTGGAGGAACGAATGCCCAACGATTGGAACCTCAGTGCCCTTTGTCCTGTGCTGAAGAAAGGCGACCCAACAATATGCGCCAACTACAGGGGTATTAGCCTACTTCCCATTGCATACAAGGTCCTGACGAGCGTACTATGTGAAAGATTAAAGCCACTCGCCAAGGCGCTGATTGGACCTTATCAGTGCGGCTTTAGACCTGGTAAGTCCACCATCGACCAGATATTCACTCTACGCCAAATCCTGGAGAAGACCCATGAGAACCAAATCGATACACACCATCTCTTCATCGATTACAAGGCAGCATTCGATAGCCCGATAAGGGATCGCCTATATGCCGCATTGTCTGAACTTGGTATCCCTGCAAAGCTCGTTAGACTTTGCAGAGCGACGTTGAGCAATACGCGCAGCTCCGTCAAGGTTGGAAGTGACCTCTCCGACCCCTTTGATACCGTTCGAGGTTTCAGACAGGGCGATCCTTTGTCCTGCGACCTCTTCAACTTCACCATGGAGAGTGTTCTGCGCAAGGCCGGTGTACATCGTAATGGCACAATCTTCAACAAAAGTGTCCAGCTCCTTGCCTACGCTGATGACATTGATGTCATCGGACGTAACAAGCGAGATGTCACCGCTGCATTTGCGGCTATCGAAAGAGAATCTGCCAAAATGGGTCTGGTGGTAAATGAGGGCAAGACGAAGTATATGCTGTCTACACGCAGGGACTCGCAGCGGCTAGGGTCTCACGTCGAGGCCGACAGGTATACCTTTGAAGTTGTCAAGGAATTCGTCTACCTTGGCACCGCCATCAACAGCAGCAATGATGTCAGCCTGGAGATAAAGCGAAGGATTACTCTTGCCAACAGGTGCTACTACGGTCTCGGTAGGCAATTGAGAAGCAGAGACCTCTCTCGACCGACAAAACTTGCGCTCTATAGGACGCTTATCTTGCCCGTGCTTCTCTATGGCGCTGAAGCATGGACAATGACACGAAACGACATAGCGGCCCTTGGAGTGTTCGAGAGGAAGGTACTTCGCAAAATCTTCGGCCCTGTACGTGTTGGTGACGACTATCGTATACGAACCAATAACGAGCTGTATGAGCTGTATAAGGACATGGACGTAGCGCAGCGAATTAACATCCAGCGGCTACGCTGGCTCGGTCATGTCTGCCGTATGGACGACGAAGCTCCGGCGAAAAAGGTGTTCGATGCGATGGTTGGAGGTCGACGGCGAAGAGGGAGGCCGTGTCTCCGGTGGAAGGACCAAGTTGAAGAGGCCCTGTCATCACTTGGTGTGACCAACTGGAGAAGGCGCGCGCAAAGCAGAGGCGCCTGGAGAGAAGTTTTGCGGCAGGCCGTAACCTGATAACGGGTTGTTATGGCCAGTTAAGTAAGTAAGTAAGTAAAAAACATTTAAGCAAATTTTTATGACATTATTTTAATATATAAAAATAAGAAAAGTTTTTTCTTTGACATCTTTTTTTTTTAAGTAGCAAACTGTTTGAAAGTTAAAAAAAATATGTTTTTATTTGTTTTTATTTTTATAATATATTATTCATTGGCAACAAAAATGCTTTCATGATACACCAATTTCGAATATTTGGGCTTCAAAAGAAAGGAACTTGTTATGGTTACTAATGCACAATCGACACAAGACAAATCTGCTCCAAAGAAATATCGTTATAGATGTGTTTTAAACGCCCTTGCAAACCTTCTGCTTTCTTTAAAGCACACTGAGACCAA
Organism: Melieria crassipennis; assembly: GCA_963668005.1. Lineage (NCBI taxonomy): Eukaryota > Metazoa > Arthropoda > Insecta > Diptera > Ulidiidae > Melieria > Melieria crassipennis. The sequence continues at coordinate 98,251,517 of OY764963.1, read as the reverse complement.
ACGTAAAGATTTTCATGCTGCTTCTTGCGAAGGCTGAGCAGTGACACAGGACGTGTTCTATTGTTTCTTCCTCCTCCTGTTGCCAAAGAGTGCTTGCAGATATTTGACTCAACTGGCCCCAGCCTGAAGGCATGTGACTTGTTCTCATCTCTATCGGCTATCGTGTAGACTGTCAAGGGAGACTGAACATATTCGCATTAAAAGCGATTTCCTCTCATATAAAGAATAAAACTGACTCCAAGCGCCCCCTGTCAGCTTCATGTGGCATCGTTGTCACTAAACAAGTGCTGCAGTGATTTTTACCCCATAAATACAACACAACCAAATGTACCCATAGTACTACATGCTTTACGTGTTTTTCTGCACATTTTGCTATACATTTTGCTATACATTTTGCGAAACATTTTCCAGCATTTTACATCTCCAACACAAATGTAGAAGCGAATAGATGCAACAACAACAAGCAGCTATGCTAAAATCTAGCAACAACTATTGGCATTTACTATTGTGAAATTTCTGATTTAACATTTTGCATTCGAGCAAAATAATAATAACAATAAATTCCTTCGAATCGCACACAAATTCTTGCAACACACAAATACACACACACACATACACACAGAAATACAAACATGCACATTTGAATGGCATGTAATGAATACATAGTTTATGTATATGTATGTATGTATGAATGCAGCAGCAGCGATCGGTGGCCCAGACACACACACACACACACACACACATACGCGCTCCTTATTTCATATGCGCATATGTATGCGTGCATGTGATGCATGCATACAAATGCAGAGAATATGGGGGAAAAATTCTTATAATAAAAAAGCAACAACAACAAACTATCAGCGTCAGCAACGAACGCAGTACAATAGTTTTTTCGAATCGACTGTGAAAAGAGATTCGAGCAGTGATTCATGACACTGCCGGCACGCGTATGGAATTTTTCCAAGAAAGCATGCACAATGCTGTGCTTGAGTGAAGCCATAATTCGCCGCCAAGTCTTGCGCTTTGCCATTATAAACCAGCATTACAACGTTCTCTACTCAACGGCGAAAATTTCAAGCATCAAGCCACACTTTAAATGGCACATTTTCTGGCAATTCAACAGTCAAACACTAACAAATGCGTTGTTAAATTTTGATTTTAGAATTTATAGAAATGATTCATGGTTCATCACGCTTGCACCATGATTTCTTTCGTTCAATGTTATTGTGAACGACCAATTTTTCATAAGCAGTATTGAAAGTGATTTCCTTAAAAAAAGGGTCCACTCGAATATGTTTGAGATGCCCATTGATTTGTTTGATTCATTGAATCTCTTCAATTCATGCGGAACCCAAATATAAAGATTTTTTATGACGTTTTCAGAGATTTTCAACTGTTTTCTGTGATACATTTCTGTGATTTTGCAATCTCTCGCAAACTAACATAACGATCCGAATCAATTATGGCTTTGATTTGATGGAGATTTTCCTGATTTGATACAAACATTGATTCATAACGTTTAGTAAATCTGCTTGAATTTGTGCGAAATCCAACTAACAAGCTTATTTACGAGTCCAATATGTTTTTAGTGATTTATATTTGTTGTTGTGTTTAATACATTTCTACTCTTCCATATCGATTTGACTAAATTATGGCTTTGATTTGATTAAAAATTTCCATAGTTAGATGAGAATTGAACCCATGTACATTATTGACATGTCTGATTCTTACCCCCTCAAACCAACTCTTGTGCTGTTGCCGAGAGATTGGATGAAGCAGACCATCATTTGCACTACCTATCTGAAAATTGATCCTCACTTTTCTTTAATTGCTCCTATTTGCTCTGTCACACATTAGCTCGAGTAGGTTCATGTGACTAATCCCACCAGACATTTTTTTGTTGCCGGCAATAAGAAAACGAGTTGTCAACGGCAACAAATTTATCGCCAGTAATATCGACAGCGTATCGATTTCGTATCACCAGTCGTTCTAAAACGTCCGCCGAAAGCAACTCGCCGTGACGAGTCGTTTTCTTATCGCCTTGACGAGTCATTTTCATATCGCCTGGACGAGTTGTTTTCATATCGCCTGGACGATTCGGTTTCATATCTAAATACATCATATTGTTTGGAAAATTATCAATATATAAAGTCAGTCAGGTTTGGTTAGGGTGGAATTTCATTTGCATACAAAGATTTAATGTTGCTCTCATTGTTTTGAGCTGTTGTCAATACTGTTGATCAATGAAACCGTCGACGAATGAATAAAAATTTTTTAAATGCAATCAATCTCACTGAAATACAAACCATATCAATTCGATATTTCAAAGTCCTGCAAAACAACGTGGTTTTGGGACATGTTGCTAATTTGTCGCTGCGGCAATAAATCGACGAGTCGCCAATTTGTTGCCACTGACGATTGTTGCCTATTTCTCACATTTTGCTTGGTGGGATCATTGCATTGCTTGCATAGGTCATTGTCTTCTACGGGGGGTTGACTCAGTATGCGCAATGTTCTTCTTTTTGACAATCACTGCCCATCACTGACAAACTATATGTGTTGTCTCTGAATCTAAGCTACTCTTCTGAAGTTTGATGCAGTCATGCTTCATATTTGATGCAGCCAGCTAACCTACAACTCTCCGAAATGAATTAAGAACCTTTTTAGCTTCACTACCCAACAACTTCTTTAATAACACTGTGCGTGTTATTAAAGATACCCTCAAAAATTCAGACATGGGGGGGACCTACTGAGCGACTTTCTATAGGTATACTGAGTTGAGATCCACCAGCCGTTTGGCTGGATTGGCTCTAGTTTAAGAGAAATCCGACTTTGAAGTTTGCTTATTTTAGTCGAGTTCGTCGCTTAAGTCTTCGAACGTTTAAATGCTAATAGGTCCTAAATCGTTCCGAATATCGCTTTACTGTCTTTGGCAAGTTTGTAGATATTTTAACAACCAAGAAATTTGCTTAAGACACCGATCCAAAAAAAATTACATTTAAACTGTGTTTTCGACAAAAATGTCCCAAAAACCCCACTTTCGTCGAGGCATAAAAACAGTATAGCGAACCCTCGTCAAAAAAATAAATGAGTATGCTTTTATATAGAGGGTTGACTACTGCATCTAACAAACTAAAAATGTTGCCTGGGAAACGCCCATAAAAGGCGTGGCTCGGCGTCAAAGTTCAAAGTTTTTATCAAAAAAACTCAATTAATCTCCAACTGATTTACACGATATGGGTATCAAACGAAAGGTATTTTTCATACCTTTCTGTAGAACATATGCAACATTAGATATGTAAGATGTACTAATAAAAAATTTTAAGCGAAAAAACATTTTTTTATAAAAATTTTTTAAAAACGGATTTTTTTCTCGAAAAAATCCATTACTAATAAGTTTGCTACCATATTGTAGCCTGTGAAATTACATTTACAATGAAATATAAACATGTATACTTTTACTTTTTCTGAATATATTTTTTAACATTAAATTGATTGCGAAGGTGAATATGAAATGGCTTTGGACCCAGAGTCAAGTTTGAAAACAATTTAAAAAAGGTCCCCCCATGTCTGAATTTTCGACTTGCACAGTGTAATCAATTGAAATTGTCTACAGTTTAGTGTCCAAAATCACCTTCTGTGAGGACTCAAAGTTATTAAAATTTAAATGTCGTTAAAGTTATTAAAGTTATTAAGTTATTAAACTTTAAATGTCGAATATAGTTCTGAGTTCAAGTTCACAAAAATCCATTTCAATGCCTCTCACACAACTCGCACCCATCGCACTGCCCACTAAATCAAAAATAGTTTTTCGCATAAGCTGCAGCAACTTTTTACTGGCTGCCTTAGATACACTACCACAATAGTGGTCAGTGCTAACTGCAATTTATGGCGCGCACGCATGTTGCATTATATTTTTACTACTTTCCAGACTTTGCTACGCGAATTGATGGCCGACACTTGTCGTTTATTTGCCCAGCTGGCAATGTGTTAAAAATTAATTAGCAACACTGTTATTGTTGCCGTTATATACAATTCGGCAACTAGGCAAATGCCACCACTCGACCACTGAGCTACACAATGCACCAAAAATTGCAAAAAAAATGCAACACGAAAGCAGGAATTCACATTTATTTTCGTGGCGTTAATTTTCAACACTTTGGCAGCACTGCGTCGCGTTTCACAATGCCAGCAATAGCGTTGCAATTTGTTGTTTTAGTTTTTTCTTTACTTTGTAAAAAGAAATGTGGCGTAATTTGCTAGCATTTCAATGGCACTCAACGGCACTCACACACACGCACTTGGAGCAAAAGCTATACGCCGCAGAGCTGCCACAATTATTACTGCGGCTGCCTGCGTTTGCAAGTTTATTAAAATTAAAAACAAAAACACTAGCAGCAACAACACAAAAACCGCTAGCCATAAAATGCCTTGAAAATGCATTTTATGGGGCTTCCCCCCTTGCTAACAACAACAACAACAACAACAGCAACAATTACAAAATAAATTACTAAAAGGTCTCAAGCAAGTTGCCGGCAACTTTGCATTGTTGCATGCACCATGCAAACGCCACACGTCATTTAAAGTGCGCGCTGATGCCGCCGGCTAACTGCCACACTGGCAACGACTGCCTGCCACTGCGCTGTGCAACAATGAAAAGTTGCACAGGCAACCACCAAACGGTGCAACATTCAGCTGTGTGGGTGTGTGTGTGTGTGTGCGTGAGGCTATTGTTGCTGTCCATTTAGTGCGGCTGCACTCGTGGGCAATTGCCACAATAACAACTGCAACAAAAACAACAAAACTTCAACAACAACAACAACTATAACAACAACAAAACTGCCACAACAACAACATTGCTGCGCTTTACTGCCGGCAGTCCAACGAAGCCGGAAGCCTCGCCTCCCCTCCCGTCCGCCATTTGCTTTAGTGGCAGTGATGATTTTGCGCGGTCGCATTTCATGCACCGTTATTTTGTAATTTTCCATTTTTCGCACGCGCACTTAAATTAAGCGCGAAAATGCGAATGCCATATTTTTTTTCGCTTGCAACGTGCCACAAACTAAAACTAAAACTTTTTGCACAATATTCAAATTTTTTCAATGCTCTCTCGTACGTTTTCAGTTCTCTTCACTGCTTACACTCGACACGATTTTTCCCAACGGAAGTGACAAAAATCTATTTTTGAATATTGCACGCTGGGAATAGGAATAACGGCGCTCTCGTTGTTTTTGCTAGTTGAAGAAAAATGTTGCACAAAAATGTATGCCGATTGCAACATTGCGATTCAGTAGCAGCTGCAGTCGCCCACCCCGAAGGCAAACAATGACCAATTTTCATGTTTGCATGTGTGTGTGTGTGTGTGCGTGTTAGTGCAACTGTAACTGTACGTAGACTGTTTGTAGATTTGCGCACTTCGATGCCACTCACTTGCCACACATTGCGTTGCAATAACGCATTTGAAATTGTTTTGCCGCCGCTTCGCAGCTACAGTTCGACTGTATTTTTTTCCACCACTTTTACTCTTACCGCCTGTCGTCGGCCCCCAACACTGGCCACACTCCATCGAGTAGCCAAACAGCACATCCGCAGGACGAGTATCAATTTCAACTGTACTCGTCTGTGAGCACATCCGAACCGAGGCCGAGCGCCTGGGCGCCGTTGTGTGATTTGTAATTTTTTTCTCCGCATTCCTCGAATTGCAATAAATGCAAAAATGATTTCCATCAACCATTTGGCCGCTGCCACGTTAGCAACGTGCGCTGCGCTGCGCCATTGCGGCTCGCACTCTCACACATGTGCACTCGTTGCTGCTCGAGCTGAGGCCCCAGCTTGCCGTCTGCTGCAAAATTTTGTATATATTGCATTGTACAGCAGCAGCAGCAAAGTATGCTACATATTTTTACCCATTTGCGTTTGTTTCGCAAATGCTGCACCAACTGCGCTTTGCTACAAATGCAGCTAGCTTGGCGCGCCTAAAAGCCGACTTGGACATTTGCAAATTTGAAAAATATCTTCACAAATTGCAATCGATGCAGATATTAGTGACTGAATGAATGCACTAGCACGGCTGCCTCCAGGCAAAAGCTCGAATATGCAGCCAGCCTGTGTGTGAATTTATGTAACAAGCTTTATACAAGAAAATATATTGCACCAAAGCCATGTTTTTAGAAATGTTGTGAGTAGCATTTGATGACATAATGTATATGAGGAAAACTTGTGTGACAAACAATTTGTGACAAACACATTTTACGATACATTTACATCACATACATTTTACGGCAAACAGTTTGTGTCAAACATATAATCAGCATTTTGTGACAATTATTTTATATATATTTTGTGACAACTGTTTGTGAAAAATGTGTGTGATATATATTTGTGACTATTATTTGGGATTAACAAACAAATGTGACAAATATTTGTGACAATATTTGTGACAAAAATTTGTGACCAAACAGTGGCGACAAGTGTTTGTAACATATTTTTTTGATAAATGTTTGTCAGAAATTTTTGTGACACACAAACCATATCCTGACAAACACTTTGTGCCAAAAAGCTAAAAATATATGTAAGTAAACTTTCTGCTATTGAACGAAAACATTTTGTGACAAATAATTTTATGACAACACCTTTCTGACGCATATTTGGACACACATTTTTTTGGATAATTTCTAGGAAATATTTGGGCATATAGGTATTTTGTGACAATACTAAACGTTTTATATCTATTATTTGGACATATTTTTGTTTTGTGGCAAACAGCACAAAGCAAACACATTTCATAGCAAACATTTTGTGTGAAAAATTTGTGAAAAACTTGTTGACAAAAATTGTTTATTTTATATTTTACAGAATGGTAATCTGCAATGAAAATTTTGTATTTAATAGATTGTGACAAAAAATATGCAGCAACAATTTGCTTAGAAACAATTTATCACATTGAATTTGGCTAAGAATAGTTTTGACAAAAGTTTTGTGGCAAATAATTGATGACAAACATTTAAGGAGCAACATTTTCTAATTAACTTATGGTGAAGAAATTTTGTGACAACATTTTGAGACAAATGTGTTTGATAGCATTTTGTGACAGGGCTTTTGTAACATTTTGTGACTAGAATTTTTAGACAGAACAAAAGTTTGAAATGTTAATTTCATGATAAATAGTTTGTGACACAATTTGTGTAGCACAAATTTTGTAACAAACAGTTTGTGACATACAATAAAACCAAATTTGCTGTCAAAAGCCTTGTGCGAACATTTTCAAAGAAGCTTTTTTTGATAAACACTTTCTGACACGATTTTCCTTACTCAATTTCCTTTCTCTTATTCCTTATTCTCTTGCTTTCCCCTTATTTTTCTACTCCTCTTACTTACTCCCCCTTCTTTCTCTTATTCCTTACTCTCCTTCCTTACTCTCTATTTTTAATTACTCGCCTTATTGACTTTTCTTCCTTACTGTCCGTCTTTTCTCTTATTTGTTACTTCTCTTTTTTACCCTCTCCTCCTATTCTTTACACTCCTTCCTTTCTCTCCTTCCATTCTCTTATTTTTTATTCCTATTTTTTACTCTCCCTTCTTTCTCTTATTCCTTACTCTCCTTCCTTTTTATTTTCTACCTTCTCTTTTTTTACTGTTATATCTTATTCTTCTCAGTTTCTCTTATTCCTTACTCCTCTTTTTAACTCTCCCTTCTTTCTCTTATTCCTTACTTTCCTTCCTTACTCTTATTTCTAACTCTCCTCCCTTTCTCTTATTCTTCCTCCTCTTTATTCTCTCCCTTGTATCTCTTATTCTTTACATTTATTTTTTACTCTCCTCCCTTTCTCTTATTCCTTACTTCTCCTTTTACTCTCCCTTCTTTCTCTCTTTCCTTACTTTCCTTCTATACTATCCTTCCTTACTCTAATTTTTTACTCTCATCCCTTACTCTTTTTCCTTACTCCTTTTTTGCTCTCCTTTCCTTCTCTTATTCTTTGCTCTCTTTTCTTATTTTCCTCCCTTTTTCTTATTCCTTACTCCTCTTTCTCTTCTTTCTCTTATTCTTTACTCTTATTTCTTACTCTCCTTTACCTTTCTCTTATCGCTTGCTCCTCTTTTTCCCTCTCCCTTCTTGCTCTTATTCCTTACTCTCCTTTCTTACTCTCTCTTATTTCTTAGTCTTCTTTACTACCCCTCCTTCCTCTTCTTCCTGCCTTCCTTCCTTTCCTCCCTCTCATGTTCAACTCATTATCTTTGGGTCACTTTAAGTAACCACAACTTTCTTGTCCACTAATCCTTTCCTAAGCTGCAAGTAAATGTTACCATTATTTATACTTTTTACCGCCAACAGTTTTAAGCTTTTAAAACACACATAGCCAACAAAAACCCGAAGTAAATAAAGAAAAGGAAAGAGAAAAATGCCGTAATTACTTCAACAAATGTTTGACGCTGACCCTTCGTCGCCAGCACGTTTCATAAAAATTAAATACAATTAAGAGGAAAAATGTTCCGCCAGCGGCAACCGGTACCAGTAAATACGAAAACAGGCGCCACACCAATGAATACCAACAAATTAGCCGCTTAAAAGGCCAAGTGGAGCATGCCAAAGGACTTTCAAGTGTTAGCTTCTTGCTAAAATTTCGACTTGACGTTTTTAGGTTTGGGCGAAGCAACCCTATTGCCAGTCGAATAGTGCAGTTTTGGGCTGCGCCCACAAATCATATTAAAATTATGCACTTTTATGCATTTCGTTCTTATCCTTTGCTTTGCAACGAAATCAATTACGCAATTCGACTGCGCGCAGGAAGCCAAACCGGCAGCCAACGTTGCAAACTCGCTGCGCACTTGCATTGCTTCTTGCGAACGAAAATGAATATTTACGATTTTTTAATAGCGCTGGTTGCGTTGGCGGTAGCGTTGTGTGTGTTACTTAATGCATAAGGCACACATACATACATTTACAGGTGCACATATATATAAGAGTGTGTGAGTGTGTGTTCTCTGATGCATTTATTTTAGCTGCAATAAGCCGTCTGCGAGATTAAAATGCATAAAAAAATCCACAGCAACAATAAAAAGCACTTTTACGCTATCAACGCACTCACACACACAAACAGACACACACATTCATGCAGCGTTGGTATGTGCGCAGCAGTTGTTTACTCAATACGGTGTCCTTGCGTGCGTGCAGGAATGCTTACGGCGCACATAATTAAGACTCGCAACGCTTAAGTGGCACAAAGTGTCCCGCTGTCGATCCGTCGCCGCAACTCATCGAGAATTTTGTTTTTTTCGCAAATGCATTTTTTATGATCATCGCATGCTGTGTGCATTTCTTCTCAGCGATTTCTGACTTTGAAAAGTTTCGTAATTAAATTTGTGCGCTCGGCAACATGTTGCCGCCACAATGTTTACACTGCACCGGGCAACATGTGGTGAGCTCGAGTACATCGTCAGCAGGCCGCTAGCTGTTTTTTTTTTGTTGTTTTGTGGAAGTGTGATTGCAGCTGCTTTTAATTAAATGTTGGCAAAATTTTTACAGCAAAATATTTTCGTTTCGGTTGCTGCATAGTTTTGGTAAAATGGCCGTAATTAATTTGTTGTTGTTGTTGCTGTTGCCATTAGTGTCATTGTTGTTATTGTGAGACCAACAACTAAAAATTATTTTTATGCAGTTGGAAAGCAATCAAACAAATGAACAGTTTAATTAAAATTTTAGTGAAGCAACAAACGTTGCACTAAAAAAGCAAGCAAAAATGTTTCTTAAATTTTTGCAACTGCTATTTAAAGAACTTTTAACTTAACTGAAGCATAAAACAGGCAGAAAACAATTATTAATATAAAAAATATTTATTTATACATTTAATCATTTGGAAACTAACTTTTCCAAATCACTTATAAAACATTAAAAACACACAGAAAATTTGTTTTTAACTACAACTAAAACATTTAATACTCTGAATTTGTATTCAGCTCTTTATTGCGTCTAATTTTTATATTTTTTCACACATTCTATTTACACAAAACTGCATTTGCTAAGTAAACAGTTTCATTTGGTTTGATGCAAACTACAATATTTTTCTTTTACAACAACAATAGTGCTTTAGTTTCTATATGTTTTAGTGCCTGCTGTCTCCATGTTAATAGCCCGCCAGCACTTATCGCACTTAGCGCGTTTATTTTTATATTTTTTTTGCACAAACACAAAAGCTGCGCATTACAGTTGCAAGAGAAAAAATGCAAATTCAATACAAAAATTACAAAAAGTGCGCCCACAGGCATTGTTCGGCCATTATGGCCGTTAGCACAATCGGTCGAATCGACTCGCAGCCACTTAGCATCAACTATGCAGTAGGGTTGCCAACGCAACATCCACTCAAATGTTATTTAGTGCGCAGATGTTACAACTTTTCAATTTCAATTACTATATTTTTAACATTTCTATTTATTTTTTCTATTTATTGATGATCTCAAATATATTTTCTATGTTTTTTATATTTAGATTCCATTGAATAAAATGCAAAATTTGCTGCATTTTGTTTCATTTTACTTCATTGATATAAAAGCTCGAATTCCACATAAAACAACAACAACATTTTATTGCTTTTAACATTTCAGCTTGCATTGCACACATTGTTATTGTTGGCTAAAATTATTGTTGAGTGTGTTTCTATGTTGGCTTCATGCTATGCGCGGCCGCCATTTTGCCGCACACTGCAATGTTCCCCGCTTTTGAGCTTTTAATGTTGCGTTATTAAGCGCCGCTAAGTGCATAATTCGCGCCTGTGTCTTTTGTTGTCGTCAGACCAACGATTTGCGGTCAATTTATTGCATTTAGCAGTTGTGGCCACTGCACTGAGCGAAATTGCAAGTCGAGTTCAGTACAAAAAAGGGGTTTCAAAACAAAAAGCAATGAAATTTTTTGACTGTTCGATACATAAAATACTCTTCTGACACGCCTCTTTTATGTGTTTAATGGAATTTTTATGTTTTTTCACACACAAAACTAAATATTTCACACTTGAGAAAAGAGAAAGACGCATAAGAAATGCTCGCTAGCTATGGCTTTCTCTCATCTTCTGAGCAACATGCGGATTTTTGGTTGTAATAGTTTTTCATCTTTTGAGGTGATCCAAGAATCAATTCGATTTTTAGCATTTTCATAAGAAGTAAAGTGCTGCTGGGTCAGGCGTTGAGTCATGAACCGAAACAAGTCTTAGTCGAAACGAACCATATATCTCTCATGGTATTTTTAGAGGGTAATAATGAAGCTTTAACATGAATACCGTTTAGCCACCTTGTCCCGTTGCGATTTAATGCTAGTTACACCATCTATTGTAGATCAAACAATACTTATATCGACTCCCAATGGATTTTTTTCATATGCTTTAGACATAAATTATGATTCAACACCAAAGTATCGATTAGTACGAAAACGCAGTTAAGGAGGTTCAAGAACGAAATGCAGCGAGATCAGCAATTGAATAGTTTTCATTCAACAGCTGTCATTGTAGGTCTGATATGTTTGTTTGTAGGTTGTAAAAATTGATTTATATGATGAGAAAACAAGTCGCTTAAAACCCAATAAAGATAACACTAGAGGTCATCGTATCTAAGGAGCTGAACAAGCTATGAACAAACTGAACTTAATCCTGCCTCCCAAGAAAGTATGACAAGTCGGCTCAAAGCCAATAAAGACAGCATTAGTGGTCATCTATCTTAAGAACATAGCGATTTGAACAAACTGATGTTAACCCTCCTGTCCAGTTGAGAACGACAAGTTAGTTCAAACCCAATGAAGACGGCATTAGAGGTCCAACTCAGAACGACAAGTAAAGTAGTTCAAAGCCAATGAAGACAGCATCAGAGGTTATTTTATCTAAGGAACTAAAGATTCTACGATACAACGATCTACGTTGTACAATTTCTACATACATACAACTGAAGTCAACCTTCCTCCTACAAGAGAATAAAAATTTGGTAGATCGTGTTAGAGATTCTCCAAGCTAAGAAGTCAGAGATGTGACAATTGCTGCATGTGTTGAGAGCCAAATTGCAATTCAGGATGCATGAAAATCCCATAAATTATTAAGCTTAGAAGTCCAGAAAAAGACAAGAAGTGAGTAACTAAACTTGATCGACAAAGTTAGAGATAATGAAAGTCAAAAGCTGCAACTGAACCAATACTGAAGTTAAATCAAAGATTTTTTTCCATTCTGTAAATAAATATTGTACGAGTAGAGATAAATGAAAAAACTCACATTTTGGCATTGACGGAAGCTAAAAACAAACAGAACTAAGACAATTAATTAAAGAGCATAGATGCTTCTTCTTCTTCTTCTTCTTGTCTTATTCCTTTCGTCTCCCTCTCCGTTTTTATTATTTTTTCTTCTTCTTCATCTGCTTCTTGATATTTTTCTTCTTCATCATCTGCATCTTCGTCTTATTCTTCGTCGTTTTTTTTCTTTTGTCAGTTCCTACTCCTTCGTCAGCTTCTACCCCTTTGTCTTCTTCTTCTTCTCCTTCTTCTTTGCCCTTTTCTTCCTCTTCGTCAGTTTCTTCCCCTTCGTCTTCTTTTTCTACTTTTTCTTCGTCTTCCTCTCCTTTTTCTTTTTTTTCTTCATCTTCGTCTTCATCATCTTTTTTTTTTCTTTTTCTTCTTCCTTTTCTTCCAATTCCTTTCCTTCTTCGTATTCTTCGCCTTCGCCTTAATCTTTTTCTACCCCTTCTTCTTCTCCTTCTTCTTTTCTTCTTTTTCTTCTTTTTCTTCTCCATCTTTTTCTTCTTTTTCTTCTCCTTCTACTTCATCTTCTTCTTTCCTTCCATCTTCTGTTTCTTCGGAAGGAAGCAAGAGAAGAAGGGGATGAAGCTTCTTCTCTTTCTTTCTTTTCCTCTTCCCCTTTCTGTTTCAATTCATCGTCCCCGTCTTCTTCTTTGTTTTCTTCTTCATCTTCGTCTTCTTTTTTTTCTTATTACCCTTCTTCCTCTCAATCTTCTGATCTTCATTTCTATTTATCAATCTTATTCACCTTCTTTCTCTTAAACTCCTTTTTTGTCTTCTTTCCCTTCTTCCTCTTCGTCTACCTCTTCTTCGTCTTCTTCTCCTTCTCTTTCTTCTTATTCATCATCATCTTCTTCTTTATTATCATCATCTTCTTTTTCTTCCCAGCCTGTTCCCACTTTGAGTCGACTCTCATAATACAAAATCTCCAGGAAGTCAGTCCTGCATTGTTGCATTGCTAACATTTCTGCATTGCATCTCAGATTCAAATGTGTTACTTCAACATTTCGGTGGTCTCCCAGGTCCTTTTTCGCTTCTCGCATTATCAGCACTTGTCTCACCACACTTTCCTCTGCTCCTCTCACTACGTTTCCATACCAAAGCAGACAATTCTCTTGCAATTTTTCGCAAATGGGTGCAACTTTGCGAATAGATTAAATTTTGAAAATAAATTTGTTGTTGATTTTCCACAGAACAACATTCAAAAGATGCTTTCGAAATATTTGTACACTGCATTTCTTTGCATAGGAATACTATTTTTTTTGCACTCAAACTTGCCATTTCATTTGAAATGTTTACTGTTTACAAAGAAATATGAAAGAAGAATTATGAAAATAAATAGTTTTATTTTTGTTTTCATTCAACCTTTATGACATATGCATTGCATGTATGTCTGTATGTATAAATATGTCAGCTGCAAATGCGGCAACTGGCACTGATCGACACACACCCACACACACAGACTTATATCAGTTCGAAATTAATTATATCAAAGCGAATTACAGCCGTAAGCTTTGAATTAAAAGCAATTTCAAGCGCCACTGTGCGTGTGTATGTGTGAGCCTGAGTGCGGCCACATAACTTATGCTCTTTGTGAACCGCTCAACATGACCACACGAAACGTTGCCATTTGTGAAGCTGAACATGCTGAAAGTTTGATGGTGAACAATTTATTCGCAGGTCTAAAGCTGCTTTCAAACAAAATCTAACTTTGGTGGCATTTTCCAGGTGAAAACTGAAAGCTGAAAGCGAGGTCAGGTAGTTTACAATAATTCAAATTGGATTTATAGCAACTTTGCTCAGCTATGCGGGAGAGAAAAGTTATGTGTGTGCCCTCTCCACACACATTCGTGACAGAGTTGCATTAACTTTTTTGTGTTGCATGCAAATTAATTATCACAATTAGCTCAGTTTAAATTAAATTATCAATTTAATTACTTAAATGAAGTTAATTAGCGCTGAAGTAAGCAACGCTGTCAGCGCCCAGCATGCAAGTTACTATTATTGTACAACAACAACAACAACAACAACTGTTGGCAGCTAGCTGACAACGACCAACTGATGGCATTTGCGGTAAAAGTAGATATATACACACATACATAAGTTTATGTATGTGTATGTATTGTACATATACACATAACTTACATTTGCACTTATTAAAGTCCAAATGGTTAATGTTTCAAGCAGCACATTTTTAAAGATAAAAATACAAAAGTAGAAAATTGCGTGTTCAAAGACAAAAAAAATAAATAAATAACACTGCACAACAAAATCAAATGATTAAGTACGAAATAAACACTTATATACATTTTCAGTTTTGGCTTAAATCTGGCGTTCAAGTCAATTTCTGAGCTTTGATATATTCAGAGACCTATAGTAGAATTTTATGGCGAATATTTTCGTGGTACATTTTGTCCTTAAAAAGTCCTGTTTTACAGGACATTTTTAGCATTTTAGAAAAAAAAGGGTCACATTGACCCATACAAATAGGAGCTACAGGGTTAAAATGCTCCACAAAAATTTTCTTTGTAGTATTTTTCATCAAATTTCTGAACACATCATATACCTGAAATGTGAGGTTACATGTTTTTCGTATGCCGATTCACCATAAGAATGTGCAAAAAGGGGAAAAGTTCGACCCCCTTAAAAAAAATTCAGACTTAAACTTTCAAAACGCCGATACACGTATATTTTTTTGCCCTCTCTACCAGAATCCGTTGTCAGAACCTTGTTTTTTTTTGTTGTACAGTGTAATTAAAAGTTGCAAAGGAATCGGCACAAGCTTTCTCAATGATTTCTATTCGATTCCAGAATACCCTTAAAAATTGTGATTTTTTTTCTGGCAATCTAATAAATTATGTACTTCGATTTACTGAGCATTGAGCGATGAGCACACACATGGCGCCTCCTTTGCTCCTGCGGCGCATCCACCCAACAAACGAGTAATTATTCATTATTGCGTTTTCAATTTGGGTCCCTAAATCAAATTGTCAACAATTTACAGTACGTAACTTTTATAACCACACACATACACACACACAGGCACACATAAAAACTTTTAGCAGTTGAATTTATACATAAATTGCCTTCAGGTGTTACTCATACGCACCGTCTAACCACCGATTGACTGTACCGGCTCTGCGCCAAATGTTATTATTAAAGCAACAACAACAAAAACAAAGCAATGCGACACATTTTTCCATTAATTTTGCTAGAATTCCTTCAGTTTACCTTCGAACAGCAACAAAAATAAGCAGAAAAATTCAGTTCTTTAGGAAACTTTTTGAAAATTTTACACTTCAATGCAGCAACGCTAAATGTTGCTTGATGGATTTCTTTCTATTTTTTTATAGTAATTGATTTTCTGTTTTTATACAAATAGATATAAAGGCAAAAAAGTAACGAAGACACACACCAAAAAAATCAAAGCCCTTTTCTTGTGTTTCTTTTTTTTCAATCTTCTGATGCAATAATTATTTTCTAAAATTGTTATTGCAAATATTGTTTTTTTTTTCTCATCAACTAGTGTTTCGTTTTTTTGGGGGGTGAGTGAGTTTACGCCTAAATAAACAGCCCGGCTACCCTTTTGACCTCTGCATGTGCGCTGCTGTTTGATTTTTGTTGCAAGGCTAAATTGAATTTAATATTTTTGATAAAATTGTTTTTATTGGCCGCAAGACATTGGCAACATTTTGATAACAAATTGTGATTTGATAGCAAATTCACACACACACACACACACAGCTAGCAGCAACAGCAAAGAAGCCTTCAGCGCACGAGTAAACATAAATCTGCACGTACGCGTACAAACATGTAAAAGAAGAAAAAAAATCTATACAAAACACACACATACACATAATTTGTGTTTCTGTCTGTGTGTGTGTGTTGCATGAATCTGACATAATAATAATTAATAATTGACTGGCACGACAGCCCGCTTACGCGAGACTAAGGCCTAGCTTCCCGCAACTACCCGTGTTGTGCGTGTGAATTTGTACACGGGTTGGAGGGACCTACAGTTTAATGCCGGTTCCGAACGGCAGGTTGGGAGCTTTTTCATAAGCAATTTTTACTCTCAGAGGTTTGCCATTTCCAGCTGAGAGGACAGCCACCGAAAGAGAAAACGAGTTTTCCCGTTATTTTTTTTAGGTGTTATTACAGGCAGTATTTGAACCTGAGGTTGCTGCCTGCGACTCGCGGTCCAACGCACTAACCAACTGAGCCACGGCGGCTGCCGGCTGAATCTGACATATGCAGCTCAAAAAAAAGTTACAATAGCAAACCTAGCAGCCACAACGTTGCGTATTGCGTATGCCGCAATTTTAATAAAATTATGTAAATTTGTTTATGCAAATACATATAGACCCACACACACACACACTTGCAGCCGTATGTGTGACGAATTTGTTTTTGTTTTCTGAAGCCACCGGCGCCGAATGCGTCAGTGAAATTGTTGACGAATTGCCACTACGAGTTTCATTTCGGTTATTGTTTACTATACTATGCAACAAAAGTAACAATTTCTTCAAGGTTCAAACTATTTGCATATCAAGGTTTAAAAATATTTTTTTGCATTTTTTTTAGCTTTATTTTAACTTTCAAAATTTTATTTTTTTCAATTGAGAGTTAAGTTGAGAGTTGAGTTGAAACTTGAGTTGAAAATTAAGAGCTAAGAATTAAAAGTAAACAATTTAGTTAAAGATTGAGTTGAGATTTAAATGAAGAGTAAAGAGTTCAATTTCGATAGTTTAGTTAAAAATTTAGGTTAGAATTGAATTGAAAGATAAAAAGACAGTTGAGTTGAGAATTGAGTTGAAAATTAAGATAAGAGTTCCATTGAAAGATGAGTTAAGAGTTGAGTTAAATTTTGAGTTGAAAGTTAAGAGCTAAGAATTAAAAGTAAACAATTTAGTTAAAGATTGAGTTGAGATTTAAATTAAGAGTAAAGAGTTAAATTTTGATAGTTAAAAATTTAGGTGAGAATTGAATTGTAAGATAAAAAGACAGTTAAGTTGAGAATTGAGTTGAAAATTAAGATAAGAGTTCAATTGAAAGATGAGTTAAGAGTTGAGTTAAATTTTGAGTTGAAAATTAAGAGCTAAGAATTAAAAGTAAACAATTTAGTTAAAGATTGAGTTGAGATTTAAATTAAGAGTAAAGAGTTAAATTTTGATAGTTTAATTACAAATTTAGGTGAGAATTGAATTGAAAGATAAAAAGACAGCTGAGTTGAGAATTGAGTTGAAAATTAAGATAAAAGTTCAATTGAAATATGAGTTAAGTGTTGAGTTGAATTTTGAGTTGAAAGTTAAGAGTTAAGAATTAAAAGTAAACAATTTAGATAAAGATTGAGTTGAGACTTAAATTGGGAGTAAAGAGTTAAATTTGGACAGTTAAGTCCAAAATTTAGTTGAGAATTGAGTTGAAAGCTAAAAAGACAATTGAGTTGAGAGTTCAGTTATGAATTATGATAAGAGTTCAAATGAGTTAAGAGTTGAGTTAAGTTGAGAGTTGAGCAGAGAGCTAAGTTGAGAGTTAAGTAGAGAACTAAGTAGAGAGTTGTGTTAAGAGTTGAGTAAAGAAATGCGAGTTAAAAGAGTTGAAGAGTTAAAATCGACAGTTTAGTTCAACGTTGAGTTCAGAAGTGAGTCGAATGTTAAAATGACAGTTGGTAGTTGAATTAGGTTGAAGGTCGAGAGTTGAGTGGATAGTTGAGTTGATAGTTGAGTTGGAATGAGAGTTGAAAGTTAAGAGTTAAATTTCTACAGTTGAGAGTTGAGTTGAAAATTGAGTTGAGATTTGAGTTAAAAGTTGAGTTAAGTTTAAAGATAAATTGAAAGGTAAGCTGAAAGTTAAAATCTTAAATTCTGCAGTTTAGTTCAAAGTTGAGTTGAAAATTGAGTTGAAAGTTAAAATGACAGTTGAGTTGAAAGTGAAGCTGACAATTGAATTGAAATTTGAGTTGAGAGTTGAGTTGAAAGTTGAGATGAAAGTTGAGTTTAGAGTTAAGTTCGATATTAAGTTGAAAGGTGAGTTGAAAGTTAAGAGTTCAATTTCTGCAGTTTAGTTCAACATTGCGTTTCGGACTGAGTTAAAAGTTGAAATGTGATTTGAGTTGAGATTTAAGTTGAGAGTTAAGTTGAGAGTTGAGTTGAAAGTTGAGTTGAAAGTTGAGTTGAAAATTGGGTTGAAAGATGAGTTTAAAGCAGGGACCCAAAATAACAGTTATGCATTTTTTTAAATTCGAAAACGTTGCCCATTTTTAAGAGATATTTATAAATGTTGGACAATAACTATTATGAGGGAAAAAAATACTTTTTTCGCCATTTCGTAACTATTATTCGTGACTAATATTTTTTTCTGTTGCCTAATAACTATTATCAGCAAGAAATATTTTTTCCATTGCTTGGTAACGTTTATTTTTTGAAAAATATTTTTTCCGTCATCGCATAACTGTTATGAGAGAAAAATATTTTTTACGTTGCTCGGTAACGTTTATTTTGTGAGAAATATTTTTTACGTTGCTCGGTAACGTTTATTTTGTGAGACATATTTTTTACGTTGCCAGTAACTATTGTGAATGGGACATATTTTTTTACGTTGACTGATAACTATTATTTTGAAATATATATTTTGTACGTTGAAAATACCTGCACCACTACATTTTGTATGCAAAACTTATCCAAGTTCTGAACCACTCAAGTTCTAAATCACGAGCACACTCACCGGTGGAATAACAGATTCAAAGACGGTATGCAAATAAATGACATAAAATACATTCTAATACAAAAAAACAAACAACAACATTAAGGGGCACAACTAGTTTGACCGCCTGAAAAAGGAGATTTTTGTGAATTTTGAATTTTGTGAAGTATTGCATCGAATGTTTTAAAATTTTGCAGATATATTTATGCATAAATAATGAATACAAAGTAATTTTTTCAAATGAAAATATTTGATTTTCAGCAAGTTATCCACCATCTCCTGAGTCTTCAAAAAAAAAACGTTCTCCCACTGCTGCAGTGATTGTAGCCTTCGCAGTGCCTGAAATCAAAAAAACCAAAAATTTTACTTAACTAGGTTATATTTCCTACACAATCACCCTCGGTTGTAAAAAAAAATAAAATGCAACAAAATGGCGGTTTTTTGAAAAAAAAATTAAAATTTTGATGAAAAATCTGATGGTTTCTGGCCTGGCATAATTATACTTTTCATCCTATCATTAAACTGGAGGGTCATTGTATGGAAAAACAAATACACAATAAGCTAAAAAAAGACCCAAGTCGATCGGATGATTTGTTATCAAGTTACAGCTGCAGCAAATTTGAAAAATGTAGTTTTGAGAAAAACGCGTTTAACAATAACTCAGATACGGCCGTCTAGTAACGCGCCATTCTAAATAATGAGAAGCTGCTATGTAGAAGTCTGTAACTCAGAAACTATTTAAGATTTTCACTTAAGATTTTAATTATGGTGTTCACAGTTCAGCGGTATCTAGCATGTTAAATTTCCCACCTGGCAATTTTCCCATATGGTATCTCAATTGTTTTTGCTTTGTATGAAAAACACAGATACCGGTAGTTTCAAAATTTGCTTTGCCGCACTGTTGAGCATGTTTATTGAAATAGTCAAAAAGCAAATTCAAATTAATTTTTTGACACAATCTCCGGAGCGAATTTTTTGAGTACCTTATGCCACTATCGGAACGATTTCTTTATTTGATGTTCAACGTTTGTTTGCCATTTGAGCGAGGCATTTTTATTTTGATAATTTTTCCACAATTGTTTGAAAGATATACAATGGGGTGCTCACAGTTAGATCGTTTTTTTTAGGGAAAATTGCCCGAAATAAAATTTTCCCGCAAACTGTGAATACCATAAATATGTTATTTTTAAAGGTATAAATTATCGAAAAATGCAAAAACAAAAAAAACGAAATTTTCAAAATTTCAAACTAGTTGTGCCCCTTAATAATATTTCATACTATAATGATAATATAATAATTTCCCAAAAAACTATTATTTTACTCATTCCTATACAAACTATACTGGTTCAAAAATTTGCACGGAATTAGGGTGTAAAAACCATGCACAGAGTGAAGGTTAAGTCGCATTCACCGATCAGACATTTGGTTCTTGTGTGTGGCGGTATTTTCAACGTAAAAAATATATATTGCAAAATAATAGTTATCAGTCAACGTAAAAAAATATGTCCCATTCACAATAGTTACTGGCAACGTAAAAAATATTTCTCACAAAATAAACGTTACCGAGCAACGTAAAAAATATTTCTCACAAAATAAACGTTACCGAGCAACGTAAAAAATATTTTTCTCTCATAACAGTTATGCGATGACGGAAAAAATATTTTCCAAAAAATAAATGTTACCGAGCAATGGAAAAAATATTTCTTGCTGATAATAGTTATTCGGCAACAGAAAAAAATATTTGTCACGAATAATCGTTATACATAGATGTAAAAATAATTATTTCAAAATAATAATTATAAGTAACAATTAAAATATTTGTTACAGTGAAACAGTTATTTTCCAACTTTTTTCCTATAAACGTTATAACTGTTATGTCCCTGGTTTAAAGTTTAGTTGAAAGTCGGTTCGAGAGATGAGTTCAAAATCGAGTTGAGAGTTGAGTTATGTTGAAACTTAAGTTGAAAGGTGAGTTGAAAATTAAGAGCTAAATACAGTTTTGTTCAATATTAAGTTGCTAATTGGGTTAAAAGTTAAAATGACACAGTTGAGTTGAAAGTTGAGTTGAGAGTTAAATTGAGAGTTGAGGTGAATGTTGAATTGAGATAAATTGAGAGTTAAGTTGAGAGTAGGGTTGGAAGTTGAATTGAGAATTAATTTAAGTTCAATGTTAAGTTCGAAAGTGAGTTGAAAGTTAAAAGCTAAAATTCTACAGTTTTGTTCAATATTACATTGCGAATTGAGTCAAAAGTTAAAATGACACAGTTGAGTTGAAAGTTGAGTCGAAAGATGAGTTGAGACTTCAGTTGAGAATTGAGTTGAGTTGAGTTGAGAGATGAGTTAAGATAAGTTTAGTTGAGAGATAAGTTGAGAGTTGAGTTGAAAGTTGAGCTGAAAGTTTACAACTTAAAGTCGACAGCTTAGTTGAGAGTTCAGTTCAAAGTTGACCTGAAAGTAGAATTGTGCGTTAAGTTCAAAGTTAAGTAAAAGGTTGAGTTCAAAGTTCAGTTAAGTTGAAAGCTGAATGGAGGGTTGAGTTGAATGGAGAGTTGAGTTGAATGGAAAGTTTTGTTCAAAGAAGTTGAGTTCAAAGTGAAGAGTTAATTTTCGACAGTTAACCTCAGAATAAAATCATTGAGTTAAGTTTTTCAATTAAATTCAATTCAAACTGTTTTCACAGTGCTAGATGCCTTCAGGCATATCTTTCTAAAACATATATGTGTGCGTGTATTTGTGCATTGTTTGCATAAAATTTGCAAGGCTTAATGTATGGCAAATACATATTTGCAGGTTTTTCATAAGCGCCCAGAAGCGGACATAATATTTGCATTAATTCTCGCGCTGCAGCCATTTGCATTGAACAAACAGACACAAGTCTGCCTCTGTGTGTGTGTGCGTGGCATAATGTAATTCTCATCTATTAGATTTGCATGTTGCTTTGACCATAAAAACATTCATAATTAGGTTAATATGTTTTTAATGGCAAAATCAAATAAATTGCATTGCCATTGTGCTGCCACTTATTTTACACATTCTGCTGCCAAGCAAATAGCACATAATAAAAAATTAATGACAAGAAAAACATGCATACAGCTGATTATATTAAAGCTGTCTGTGGTTGCTAATGGTGTTTAAATTTATATGATTCAAAGTGTTTTCTGCTTCCACTGCACTTCAGTGGAATATTTAATAATTTCTACTCCAGTGAATTCAACAGAAGCTGCAAAGCTGCCACTTCCTTTGTGGCGAGTAAAGCATTTCTAGTGTTCCCTCTCTATGCAATCTTCCATTTGCCGTAATCTGAGTGCTGTGAATGAAATTCCCATTTTAATTTGTTAACAGTTTTAGCTTTCTGGTGCTTTAGTGAAATTAAATGAAAATCAATTGAGTCGACACAATTCTAATCTTAATTTGGGCATTTTGCGAAAAAGCTTAAAATCGAATGATTTGATTTGTTTCTAATATATTCTACAGATTTTCGTTTCTCTACGAATTATCATATATTTCAAATATTCCTTCCTTTTTCAAACAAATTGTATTCATTAACAAAACTATTTAATACCTTTTAGTTGATATGTATTAAAATGTAATGAAACGATTGAAATTATTGAAAACAAATTAAAACAACGACATCCAAAACTAGAGAAGTCAAGTTGAAAATTGTGTTCAGATTTGAGTAGAGTGCAGAGTAGGATTGAGCTTTGAGTTTCATGAGTTGAGTTGAGCATTTTATGTTCCAATCGAAGTCAATTCTTATTTTACGCCAAATTTAAAACCAACTTCCAAATTATTTATCCAAACATTTTAGGTCGCATTCAGAACTGACTTGACTGAGTTGACTTGAGAGTTGAGTTGCAATGTTGAGTTGAAATGTTGAGTTGATAATTGAGCTGAGATTTGAGTTGAGAGTTGAGTTTAAAATTAAGTTGAAAGTTGATTTGAAAGTTAAGAGTTAAATTTCCTCAGCTAAGCTCAGACTTGAGTTGAGAATTATGTTAAGGAATGTGTTGAGTTAAGTGTTCAATTGACAGTTAAAATTAAATAGGTAAATGTCGGTGTAGAGCTAGAGAAAAGTTAAACTGAAAGATTCGTTGAGAGTTGAGTGAAGATTTCAATTGAAAGTTAAGAATTAAATTATGACAATTTAGTTCAGAGTCGAGTTAGAAATTGAGTTTAAATTTAAATTGAAACTTTAGAGTTAAATTTCGGCATTTTAGTTCAGAGTCAAGTTAAAAGTTGAGTTAAGAATTGAGTTGAGGATTGAGTTATGTTAAGAGTTGAGTCCTAAGTTGAGTTGAAAGTTAAGCTTAGAATTAAAAAATGGGTTGACTTGATTAAATTTCGACAGAGTAGGTCAGAGTAAGGAATTAAGTTGTGGAATTTGTTGAGTTGAACGTTTAGTTAAAGTTAAAGTTTAGTTAAAAGTCGAGTTGAAAGTTAAGTTGAGAGTGAATATTAAATAGGTGAACGTTGTTGTGGGGCAATAAAAAGTTGAGTTGAGTTAAAAGTTGAGATAAGAGGTGAGTTGAGCTAAGAGTTGAGTTGAGAGTTGAAACGAGAAGAAAAATGGGAATTGAGTTGAGAGTTAAGTTGAAATTGAGATTTAAAATGAAAGTTTAGTTTCATAAAGAATAGAGATAAAAATTAAATTGAGAATTTAGTTGAGTGAAGAGTTGAAGAGTTGAGTTGATAATTCTATTCCTAGAGTTGACAGTTATGTTGCGAGTTGAAAGTGAATTGTGTTGATTAAATTTCAATAGTTTAGAATAGAGTTGAGTTAAAAATGGAGTTAAGAGTTAAGTGGTAAGTTGAGAGATAGGTTTAGTTGAATTTAGAACTTAGATAAGAATTGAATTTTTAGTTAAGTTGATAATTAAAAGTATAAGTTGATAAGTAAAATAAATTAATAAATAATAAATTAATTCAAAAATTTGAGATAAGGTAAATGAAATTGGATTTGAGACTTGAGTACAAGAGTCCTGAGATAAGTTTAATTAAATAGAGCTCATGATTTGATTGAAACAAACGTCCTCAGATAAGTTGAATTAAGATGAGCTAAGACTTGAGCAACAAATAGTAAATATTTAATTAATCTTTAACTGCATTTCGGTAACACAACAACATCATAAAATTCCTCACGGCCACACTAAACCAATAAGTCAACAAGTTTTCTCGACGGTATTCGTTTTAGTCGAGACACCACAACTTTAATCGTTTTCAATTAAACTCTTAAATCTTATCCCACATTTTTCGTTTTACTGTTGCTCCTTCACATAACCATCGCACCGATTCCGGTCATTTTCATCGCAAGCAATAAAACATCACTCATACGCTCCGATGTCCCGGCTGCGAAACAACCGACAACTGCCAGCTGTTGTTAACATTTTCAATACATTTAAGCAGTGCCAAATACAACGCCAATTTAAATAAAACACCTGAGCTCCGAGGTAAACTTCACAAGCTCCGTAATTTCGCCACGAATGCGCGCAAAACATTAACAAACGAAACCAACAACTACGAGGTGGGAGAAGGCAGCGTTTCAGTGCTGTGGAATAAGTAAGCAACAGAAAGCAGGTGTGAGGCGTGAATTAAATGTTGACCCAATTAAAAATTGCTATGTAAGAGCACAGCGACAGCGCACGTTGACAACTTTAGCGGTGCCAGCGCCCAACGTGTTGTCAACACCGCAGCAACAGCAAAACCAACGCCACCGCAATTGCCAGCAACGCCAATAGCGCCGCTGTGGCTGTGGTCACTGTAACCCAATACTGTTTTGTTGCCATGCTGACACATTACTGCAAGCCACACACACACACACACATACTCACACGAAAGCGTTCTGTGTGCGTGCGACAAGTATTCGAAAGTTAAAAAACAGCATTAAAATGAAAAGCAAGCGAATTGCAGCAGAAAATGTGGGCAACACAAGCGGCACCAATGCAGCAACATAAAAAGTCATTAAGTAAAATTGCAATGGAATTATTTTAATGGTGTTGCGGCGACGGCGAATTGGTGCAACAACACACACGTGCGCTACGTTGGACCATTTATGTCAAACACACACACACACGTTCACATATTTTCGAAACGGCTGTCAAATGACAGCGGCACGAAAGGAAAGAGAGTATTGGGAAGTAAGGTGGGGTTGGAGGGGGGATTTAGGAGGAGTAAGGGAGATGGTGAAAAACCACAAGTAATCGGGAGCTGTTCGGCAAAGAGTGCCACGTGGCGTGCAAATGAAATTAAATATGAACGCCAACAAGAGAAACAATTGGCCACAGGAGTCGAGTTGAGTCGAGTAGAGTTGCGTTGCGTTGTTGTGCACTGGCACCTGCGGCAGCACTGTTGAACATAAACATTTCCGACTTGTGACGTCTTTGAACTCGGTAGCAGCCATTTGGTTTTATTTGGCACACATACTAATGTATGAAATTCTATAATGCATACAGGGTGACCCAATATAAACTTTCAAAACTTAAGCAATTCATGTGTATAGTGAACAAATTCTTCAGATGTTTTCATCTATGGAATCCTTTTTGTATCTCATTAACTGAAATAAATAACTTACGTACCTACTTAACTCGTTTTAAGAATTGAAATGCTGTAAAACTTCTTTCGACTCAATTCTCCAAATAAAAGTAAACAAAATATGAATAAGTCTCTGTAGATTTACTGATTTTTTCACACATTTCACATTTTAGTAACAATTTTGAATTTGATGAATGAATTTGATTTTACGAAGTAAACACTTAAACACATTTTCAGTGTTGGCTTAATTCTGGCGTTCAAGTTAGCTTCTGAGCTTTGATGTATTCAGAGACCTAAAGTAGAATTTTATGGCGAATATTTTCGTGGTACATTTTTTCCTTAAAAAGTCCTGTTTTACAAGACATTTTTGGCATTTCAGAAAAAACGGGTCAAATTGACCCATACAAATAGGAGCTACAGGGTTAAAATGTTCCACAAAAATATTCTTCGTAGTATTTTACATCAAATTGCAGAACACATCAAATACCTAAAATGTGCGGTTACATGGTTTTCGTATGGCGATTCACAATAAGAATGTGCAAAAGGGGGAAACTTTGACCTTTGAAAAATGCAGACGTAAATTTTCAAAAACGCCGATACCCGTATATTTTGTTTGGTCCCCTCTACCAGAATCCATTGTCAGAACCTTGTTATTTAAAAAAAAATTGATTTTGTTGTGCAGTTTAATCAACTTTGTTTATTCATTAAGTACAAAAATATCATCAATTAAGAATGAAAGAAAATGTTGATTTAGTGAATTCATTGTACATTTTCCTATTAATATTCTTGTTTCTCATTAACTGTGAGATATAACATTAATCCTCTCCGACTTCCCTAACCTCAATGCAGTCTGAAGGCTAAGTAAAATGAATGACAAATATTTAGATACCGTCATGGCCCAAAAGAGACCCATGGTGATTCTTTATCTAAACCTTACAAATCATTCAATGTTTTTTTTGGTATTTCTATGATTTATTTTACATTTCGACTGATATATCGAGCAGAACTTGGTGGATTAGGAATCCCAAATAGTTAAGAAATAAGGTTTCAATTTAAACCTTAGAACCTAAGTTCTAAACCTTAGAACCTTAGAACTATTCACTCAAAAAGCCTTCAATGGTCAGTTGACTTTATAGAAACCTAAGATTAGGAGACCTTAGAACTATTGACTCAAAAAGCTTTCAATGGCAAAATGAAGTAAGGGAAACCTTAGATTAGAAGACCTTAGAACTATTCACTCAAAAAGCTTTCAATGGCAGATTGAAGTTATAGGAACCTAAGATTAGGAGACCTTAAAACTAATCACTCAAAAAGCTTTCAATGGCAAATTGAAGTTATAGAAACCTAAGATTAGGAGACCTTAGAACTATTGACTCAAAAAGCTTTCAATGGCAAACTGAAGTTAGAGAAACTTTAGATTAGAAGACCTTAGAACTATTCACTCAAAAAGCTTTCAATGGCAGATTGAAGTTATAGGAACCTAAGATTAGGAGACCTTAGAACTATTCACTCAAAAAGCCTTCAATGGTCAGTTGACTTTATAGAAACCTAAGATTATGAGTCCTTAAAACTATTCACTCAAAATCCTTAAATTACCAGTTGATTTCCTAGAAACCGAAGATTAGGAGACCTTAGAACTATTCACTCAAAAAGCCTTCAATGGTCAGTTGATGTCCTAGAAACCTAAGATTAGGAGATCTTAAAACTATTCACTCAAAAAGCATTCAATGACCAGTTGATGTCTTAGAAACCTAAGATTAGAGGACTTGAGGTCCTATTTACTCAAAAAGCATTCAAAGGCCAATTGAAGTCATAGAAACCTCAGATTAGGAGACCTTAGAACTATTCACTCAAAATCCTTAAATTAGCAGTTGATGTCCTAGAAACCTAAGATTAGGAAACCTTAAAACCAGTGTCTTTCATTTAAAAAAATAAAACCTATAGCGGTTATCATTAACTGATACTCTGTTACCCTCAAAATTGTTATCAAATTAGACAGTCCATCGTTCAAGATTTTCACGCTCATCCCATAAAGAGCAACTTTTCCCATAACCTGCCGCGAAATATAAAGAACTACTTTTTCGCAAATCTTTACTCGCTCATAGCAACACCACTGCAAACCTCAACTGACAGATACACAGTTAGACAAATACCAACCACTAAAGAGTGCCATCTTACATCATATGAAACATTTCACTATTGACTCTGCTTGCCCGCATCGACGAGTGCAATTTTTCATTTTGCCATTTTCAATTTGACTTATTTCCTACATCATGCTTTGCAACTAATATTTTAGCTCTTCGAATGCGAATCGAACATAACAGCAAATAGCATGGAACATGTAGTAAATGTAGCAAAGTCAACGCCCAAAGGTCATTGCCAACAATTCGTTCGTGTAGCTAAAACCGAAAATAGAAATCTCACTGAAAATATTGCGCATATTTTCAGGCGCCAGAAACCTCGCGCCCGTCTTTCACCGGCACTTTTATTCACTTTCACAGCAGCTCGTTCACTCATTCGCTGCCACCACAAATGTGACGTTCCTTTCACTGCGTTGCTATTTCATTTCCTTGCAATTTCTGTAGCGAAATTTCAGTAGTATAACATTTTTTGCCACTGCCAGGTTTGAAGCTGTCGAAATGGCCTGTCATTTGCCGCAGGTTTCTTTCGCCAACAGCATGGAAGCGCTTCCCCTGCCACACTTCAGCTCCTATCGAACAGTGAAGTAGACTAGAAGGAAATTCATTGTAGTTGAAGACTGTTTGAATGTCTGTCCTCTGCTTCATACATACGAGTACACTGAAAAAAATACATAAAAAATATGTATGTACACAGTGAGTTCACTCATGGCACTTCGTGACAGCCGCATGTGGCACACTGCCGTTGTTCCTGCGTCAACAGTTGCACTTAAGAATACTTTTGATTTTAGTTGGGAACAATTTTGTGCTCTGTGTTTGTATTTCTTATGTGTTTATTTTCCTGTGATTGCAAAAATATGAACGCTCGTATTTTCGTACAACAACAATTTTGTGCAAAAAATGTTAAATTTGCTGCTTCAATATTTTCTACTCTGAAATTTGTATAGTTTGGCATGAATTTCTTGGTGCTTTGGTGGTGAATAACGAGTGAGTGTTTTAAGTTTGAATCTGAATTTCAATGGTTTTAATAGATTTTCTTAATTAATGAAAATTTGTAACAAATTATAAATATTTTAAAATGTTAATTTAAATTTAATTTGATTTTAATATTATATTTTTTTATATTTTTACTAGAAAGACTTGGCGGCCTTGCACGCAAGCTTGAAGCGAATGGGCCCAATAAATCAAGTTTCTCTTAACCCTTTATATACTACATCAGATTTTCGTGAAAAAATAATTGTCTACTACTCATTTAAAATGCTTTCATCATATTTGAAGTCAAAAGAGATTTAAAATCTTGTTTCTCTATACAAATTGTTAACACAGTGTTGATTCCGTTAGATTTTGATTTTCAAAAAAGTGAAAAACATGTGTCGAATTTTTTAAATCTCTTTCATTTGAGAAAATTACTTCTCATTTGAGGCCAAAAAACTCATGAAATCATGTTTCTCCATAAAAAATGTAACACTTTGCTTACCCCGTTAGATGTTGATTTTCAAAAATATTAAAAATACGTATCCAATTATTTTTGATATCAAGTGTTTTCACCACTTTTGAAGACAAAAGATTTATTAAATCATGTTTTTTCACAGTTTCTCTAAACAAATTCTTAACCCGTCGTTGACCCCTTCAGATTTTAATTTTCGAAATAATGAAAAACATTTATCGAATCAATTTACATGTGAAGTGCTTTCACCAAGTTTGAAGTCAAAAAGCCCATAAAATCTTATTCTCCATACAAACTTTTAACCCTTGGTTTACCCCGTCAGGTTTCGATTTTCGAAAAAGGAAAAATACGTATCGAATTATTTCCCATTTAGAATGCCTTAATAATATTTGAGGTAAAAAAAATCATGTTTCTTCAAAGAAACTTTAACCCTTTGTTTACACTTAATTAAAAAACAAAAGTGAAAAACACATATTTAATTATTTTTGATTTTAAGTGTTTTCGCCAATTTCGAATCGGTTCATATTTTTTTCATAGTCTTTTTGTATACGAAACTTAACCCATTCTTGATCAGTTAAATTTTAATTTTCCAAAAATCAAAAAATACGTATTTTCAGATTTTCATTCGAAAAAGTCAAATTATTTCTTTCTTTATTTTATTTTAAGTAGCTTTACGAACTTTGAAGTCAAAAAACCCATTAGATCATGTTTCCCTATAAAAATTTGTAACCCATCGTTGACCCCGTCTAATTTAAATTTTCAAAGAATGAAAAACACTTGTCTAACTATTTTTTATTTCAAGTGTTTTCACCAAATTTATAGTCAGCACGCTCATCGGTTCATGTTTTTTCATGAAAAAACTATTAAACTAAAAACGATTAAACTAAAACTAAAAACTATATACCCCTATTCGAAACTTAACCCATTTTTGACACCGTTAAATTCTGATTTTAAAAAAATTAAAAAATACGTGTCTAAGTTTTTTTGATTTGGAATATTTTCAACAAGTTTGAAATCAATGGGCTCATTAAATCACGTTTCTTTATGTAACTTCCTAACCAATGTTTTGACCATTTAGACCCGGAAATTCTCTTTATTCCCTTTAGACCCAAATCCCGTCTTAGCGGAGGTTCATTTTCTAAAAATTTTAAATTTCATGTCTGTAGCTTCAGCGGTTTGGGCTGAACAGTATTGAATACTGACTGATTCAGTACAAACAATTCAGTCAGTCAGTCAGGACAAACAATTCAATTTATTATTATTATTATTATTATTATTATTATTATTATTATTATTATTATTATTATTATTATTATTATTATTATTATTATTATTATTATTATTATTATTATTATTATTATTATTATTATTATTATTATTATTATTATTATTATTATTATTATTATTATTATTATTATTATTATTATTATTTATTTCAACTGAAGTTAAATATTATAAAAGCCCACAGATGTGAGCATCTATATTCATTATTTTCATCTCTGTTTAAAAAAAGTTGTAAGTCCAATTCTTCAACAACCAGTCAAATAAAACGGGATATTTGATTCAAACTCACTCAACTTGTACCTCTCAACAATTACGCATCCAGCCTACAAATATGCCACAAATTTCATTCGCAATCCAACGTATAAAATATGTCAGAATTTCAGGAATGAATAAAGCTAGGCACAGCTATGAATTTCATTAACTTAAGCGAAAACATGCAAAAAAGGAAACAATTTTCAAAATATTTCAATTTTATGTTTTGTTCATCATTGGAATCCAAGTTTCCGCATCAATGACCTGTGGCGTTAATTCAACTGCTACTGAAATTCACTTATTTGCACCAACACTTTGCTATTGCATTATTGAGTTTAATTTCGACAACAGTGAAACTCTGCTCACTGAACACAAATGCAAGAAGGACTCGACAAGGTCAACAAATTAGCAAAAGCCAGCAAGTGCCGGTTCCCACAAGCAGACAGGCAAATCAACTGCTGACTCTAAGCTTCAATTATTGCAAAATACTTTTAAATGAATTGCTGGAGAGGCACCTGGGGACTGACTGGTTGGCTGACTGGCTGGCAACATTGAGTGCAAAGCACGCAGCAGTGACAGCACAATTACCAATATTCCATTTGTATTGACAGCAGATAGAAATGATAAACTGAATGCGAAATCGAGAAGCGTAAAGCGTAGGAAAGGGGAAATGAATGCAAACGAAAATGAATTGTAAAAGAATGGCATGCAATAATGAACCGAACCGAAGCGAAGCGAAGCGAAGCGAAGCGAGGGACGAGGGCAACACAGCAAATGAGCTACAAGCAGCTTATGAAAAGGTAGAAAGGAAACATGGCCAACAGCAACAACAACAACAATAAACGCCAAACATGGCAAGGACAAAATAGAAACCGAAGTTGCGAGGACAAACAGCAAAGCAACCGAATTGCAATGGCAAAAAAGTAAAATGCAAAACGCTGGCAACCATCAGACGAGTGAAAAATGTATGAAAGAGCGGAGGGAAATGTTGCCGAATGTTAAGCAGCGCTTTGTTATTGTTGTTGCTAATGATGTTAATGATGATGATGATGATGACGATGATGAAGCAGTGGCGGATTCAGAGAGGTTTTGGGGGTTGGGCCCTCCCTTTGGGATCGGCTTTAAAGCTACATACAAATTAAAAGGCATTTTTGGCATTTTATAAACATTAAAGAATTCTTTTTCGAAGGCCCCCCCCCCCCGAAAT
Organism: Melieria crassipennis; assembly: GCA_963668005.1. Lineage (NCBI taxonomy): Eukaryota > Metazoa > Arthropoda > Insecta > Diptera > Ulidiidae > Melieria > Melieria crassipennis. The sequence goes on along the minus strand of OY764963.1, from coordinate 98,219,694 downwards.
ATATTTCTGAATCCGTCCCTGTGCTGAAGCAACTGCTGGCGCGCGCATGCTGCACAAGGATATTTTTAATATCCGCCAGCGACATTATACAACAATAACAACAACGACAATAAGGGGAGAAAATACTTTGCTTGGTTTTCGCTTTTGCATTCGTTTTGCATTCTCCAGTGACACAAACGCGCTCCACGCCAACCAAAACACAACAGCAGTTTTTACAATTTTTTCACAACGCCCCCTTCCCCTCCCACCCAACGCTTCCTTTCTTCCAGTGCCACAGTGCTGCTTGCTCGTTGCTTGCTCCGCTTGGCAAAAATATGCATTCATAACGTTTAAGAATTGCTGTCATTATGCTTGGCAGCCAACAACAGCAACGCGTGTACAGCATTTGTTGTTGCATTTAAAAATGTTGCACTTAAATTTGCCAACGTGCAACAAACAACCAGCAAATCAGCATTGGCATTCATCGATGCATTTCCGCTCGTGATTGCATGCCGTCGAATTGACTTCATGGCGAATTGACTGGAATTTTCATGGGCATTCCTACGTCATGGCACAGTGCCAGGCCGTGGCGTGCAACGTGCAACAGATAACGGCAGCGGCAAAAAATCGCGGCCACTATGCAGCACCGCAGGCAACGAGTGTATTAAAGTGTATTGTTGTTGTTGTTGTGGATATTTCATTTGTATGTGGTTGCATTGAGGTAACGGTAACGCTGTTGCAGCAACCGGTTGTGCGTTGTTGGGATTATTGTTGCTCTGTTGGCTGGCGCCGCCAGCAGTTGTGCAGTTGAATGTGTGGCATGCAACATAAAAATTGGCTTCTGATAAAATTAAAAGACTAAAAAACTCAAAATAAGAAAATAAAAATATTATCTTTTTTATATAAAATATCCCAATTATTGAAAAGCAGTTTGAACAACTGAAAGCTATTCGAAAATACATTCCTTTCTATATGTTGTTTTTATTAAAAAAAATTTTTATTTCAATGCTGCAGAATAAATTTTAAATTTTAATATTCAGTCAGCCAATGGGAATTCATAGTTGGTCCTTTAATTTTATTTTGTTTTATTTATTATATTTTTTATTTTCATAATAAAATGTTTCAAATGTAAATTAACAATGCTTTGTACAATATTGAATTATTGCCTTAAAATATGCTAAGCAGTAAAATGTAATGGTATGCAAAACATATCCCAACCTACCTTCAAACTAGAGCCCGACCGAAGATGATATTTTTGCTGAAGCCAATGCCAATTAATCGGCTGCAAAACTGGCATTTAACTAAAACCGTTACCGAAACCGAAGGTGAATAACTTAAAAAAATTTGATAGTAAATGCAATTTCTTTTTTATTTTGTGAAAAATAACTTCACCTTCGGCTGTATTTTGGCCGATTATTATTCAAATGTGCGATTTTTGGCCAAATATGACCGCAGCTGAGGCCGATTCTTACTATTTACTACCGTTTTATCTATTTATTCACTTGCTTTACGTCATAGAAAACTACGCTTACATTAATCGGCGGCAAAACTGACATTCATAACTAACAAAAAAATTAATGTAAACGCAATTTATTTTTTTTAATTTGTGAGAAACAGCTTTACCTTCACCTTCAACTTCGGACTTCGGCCTGTATTTTGGCCGAAGCCGATTATTGGCCGAATATTTTTTGGCAGAATACAGTCGAAGCCAAATTAATCGGTCGGACTCTACTTCTTACTTAGTCACTAGAAAACTACGCTTACATTAATCGGCTGCAAGACTGACAATCGGCCTAAGCCAAAGCCGAAGGTAAATGAATAACTAAAAAAACATTAAGGAAAACGCGATTTCTTCTTTTAATTTTGCGAGAAATAACTTTATCTTCACCATCAACTTCGGACTTCGGCCGATTATTAGCCGAATGTGTATTTTTTGGCCGAATATGGTCAGTCGAACTCTACTTCTCATCTATTTACTCGCTTTACGTCATAGAAAAGTACGCAAGAAAGTACTCTAGCATACTTTTAGGTGTCCATTTCACTTTAGCCACCACATTCATCAAACTTTGAACTGTAATGCAACTAAATACTTCTTCAACTTGTTGAATTTCATTCACTCGAGACTTCTTACAGATTTCGTGATTCCTTGACTATGCAACAACAAACCAAACTCTTACAACTGGTGCAAAGAAAAGTCCACAGCAACCACTTTCGTCTCCTATTGACATTGTCAGCAAACAGCTTTGCTAAGTTCTCATAGCAAATTCCTCGGCTCCTTTTGTCTTGCACTTGTGTGCTTTTCCACAATTTACGCTAATCATACTCCAACTCTTAGCTCACTCAGTGAGTTTTACGTTTTAACGAACTGCATTCGACCAGGAACAGCGTTGCTGCGAGCACTGCGTCATAGACGCTTTTCCGCCCCAACAACATTCACTTCACTAACGAGTGCCGGCTGCACAGCTGCCGACAGGCCTTTGCGCTTCTGTCTGTCTGTGGTGGCTGATGAGTGTCCTTCAATTAGCTGCCCACTGGCGCATTGCAATCCATGGCGTCATTGGCTAAATTAAGGATTATCAAACATGCAATGGCGCTCGAGAAACGAGCGACTCATGCGGCGTCTATTATTGGCAATTTGCAGCCATGAAGCAAAATTGCAGCAGAACAGAGAAGTTGTTTATGAAATGAGCTTGAAAGCAAAAAGTTTTACTGCAACATACTCATGCAACTATTTATGAAATGGTTTTGCGCCAATTCATATGTGGCCAAAAAGGTGGTTGTGGTAATTAGTAATAATTTTCAGTGTATTACAAATCATGTTGAAATTAAAATTATTTTGAAAGTTGATAAATAAAAACACGTCAGAATATGAAAAACTTTATTAAGTTCAAACTAAGTAAAAATTGATTACTTCTACATACTTTTCTTTGCTTTTCTGACAATTTGGTTATCTCAACATTCGGTTTTTAAGAGCTGTTCATTGCGAATGGTTTTTCTTTCTCTGTGTTGTCATGTCCTGTTTGGGGCTCAATAGATCATTTCTAATCGTAGTTATGCCCCAATAACAGCTATCTGAGGCCTATAAAGAGGACATCCGCTGACGAATAAATGGTTTGAGTCGTAACCTCTGATTAACCTTTGGATCACCAGAGTGTTCCTTGTAACTTTTAAGGAGAAGAAGATCCTGAAGATCTAAATGTAAAGTCCACTACATCGGTCAGTTAGATAGTCGTAGTCATTTGAAGCTCAGATTAGTTTCTACCTTCATCTAATTTCAACTCACAACAAGACTTGCCACACTCTCTTCGACATCAAAATAGGCCGAGAAGTTGTTTTGATGAAGACGAGTGTTTCACTAACCCGAGCTGGGAATTGAACCTAGAGTCTCTGGTATGAAAAGCCAGCGCGTTACCCACTGGAATGTGGACTAGTTTTCTCTACTTTTTCACTGCGTTTGCAAGCATCGATCGAAATCAATTGAAGTTCAGCCCAGGTAGATGAGTAGCCTATCGCTGATAGTCCTCAGTGATGGGGCTGCCATCTATCGTCGCCTGAGGATGGTGGCGTTGTGTAGCCTAGTAAAGCTCTCAAAACAAAATCCAAATAAGAAATCTATCAAACAATACATTTTTTCCCATACATTGGAGATTTCTGATACCATTTTTAATTATGCTCGCCTTTCAAAGTCCAGTTTTGCTAATTACTGCAACCACTGTGGCTGCTTCACCGTTTAAGGTGATTTTTCACCATACTTTTCAACTGCAACAGATCCAATCACAGGCACTCGCAACCCGAGTTTTAGGGACTTCAAACCCCCCAAATATCTGTTTGCTTTAAAAATGTTATTGGGCTCAAAAGTGGTTTGCAGAACCAAATGAAATCCTCTGACGATTTTTTTTAATTATCCGAAGATTTCAAAATGTGGTTATATTAGCAATATTCCATAAGACATTTTTTAATTTTTATATTCGGACCCTGTATTTTAGAGTGTTTTTCTTTGAGAGCAACCATATCGTTGTGGCTGTAATAATTACTTAAACATTAAACTTTTTACGCATAACGAGAATTTGAATATTTCTTCATTTACCTTATCCAAAATTTAAAAAAACTATCTAAATTGAAAGAAAACGTCAAATTAAAAAGTTCTCTAATTTTTTCTGCTTCTTCTTCCTTTACTATGTCAAGATATGCCATTAAAAAAGTGTATACTTTAAACTTAAATATTCATTTTATTAATTTCGTATTTTTCCTTAAACTTCAAACTATTCTAAAGACTAAGAAAAAAATTGATTCTTGCAACCATAGAGGATGCAGACGTGCACAAAGTGGCATGTTGCCATATGGCAACAAAATAGCGAAAGGGTTAACAAAAACAAAAGTTGAACAGGAGCCAAGCAAAAGGCAGCGAGAGTCAATGCAAGTCAATAATTTAAGCAGAGCGAGACACTGGTTGAATGATGTCAGATTATGCAGTTTTTTTAAATTGTGTTTGTTGTAACTAAGCCACAAAATAAGCTTCGAACTGTGTTTCTCTGATGTAAACTGTCAAATAGACATAGTTGGAAAATTTTCACATTCTTAAACTTTAATGTTAGTGCAAGGAATGAGAAAAAATTTAGTTTTATTTATTAAATTTTTTATTTTATTATTATTTTATTTTATTTATTTTATTTAATTTTATAAAAAAGACGGTAGAGAAAAACTTAAAACGCCACTAGAAACTAACTGCAACTGAAAATGATAGAAATTCCAACTAAATCATAATGGCAATAAAGAAAAAGATGAATGCTTTATAGAAATAAGTTGAAGCAATGACAAAAGTTGGCAAATAACAAAAGCAATTTGACAACACTGAGTCTTTAAAGTTCTAATTGTCATTCTGAAAAGTTAGAAAATGGCCACAGCGCATCAAAATTCCTGAATACTAAATAATCCTTTGGGTGCAAAAAGTTGAAATTCCAACAAAATCCTAAGTAATACCAACAAAGCAAAAGAAAATTTCAGAGCTTCACCCCTTTCAGGAACAGCGCCTAATCGTTGCTTAATTATAAAGCAAAATTGAGGCAAATATTTCTCCAGCTACAACGCACATTCATTATATAGATTGCTCGCATTGCTTTCTTCAACTCATATTGCACTCAAGTCCGAACAACCTTGTCACAACGCAATCGATGCAGATCGAAAAAAGCTGCCCAAGTGATTGCTTTTTCTATTTGTGTAATAAATATTACTCGACCGCACACCGACGCCGAACAAAGCGCACAACAATTTACAATACAACGCACACAACAACAACGACAAAATTTGGAAATAATTTCGCAGTATTCGAAACACAAACCGAATGGAAGAGCGCACGCGAAATTATTGACTTGCCGAGGTTGTGCATAGGAGCGACATAAGGGACGAAGGGGCGGGGGTCGAGGTTGAAGAATGGATTGCAATTTAAATTTAATGGATTTTTAATGGCCATCTTTCATGTAGTATGCAAAGCAAGTCAAGTTATTTGAATGAAGTCATAAACTTGACATATTTTAGCGCATTTAAGTTCGCCTCTGCAAGTCTTGAATTAAGGGATTGTCAGCTGCTTTAATATGTGTTTTGGTTTTTTTTTTGCAAATTACTTAATTACTTAAAGAGTGCAAACCGGTTTGAATAAATGAAAATGCTGCCAAAACTTGTAAACGATAAACAGAAAAGTCTGCAGATAATCAAACAAAATCTAAACAAAAACAAATATTTCAATTAAGCTGTCACAGTGCAAGCGACAAGTTGGCCGCTGGCTTCATTGGAAATTTGTCAATAGTTATTTTCAAAAAACAAAAAACCGTGACACGATCTATTTAGCATAAAACTTTGTTTCGGAACAAATTTCAGTGTTTATATGTTTGTTTGTTTGTGTGTGTGTGTGTGTGTGTGCTACTTATTCTGTCAGACAGGTGACGAATTCCAACGAAGCAAAAAGAAAAAAACTTTTGAAATTTATTCATGCCCGAATTATTGCCACATTGCGTAGCAGAAGTGTCGCTGCATGTCAAACCACATGAAATAATTTTAACATTTGTGAAATTTCCGCTAGAGAAAACTTCAGAAACCCCACACAGTGTTGACACACACAAAAACACTAATAAAAATATGAATAATGTAACAAAAAGAAATGTGAACAGTGTGTAGCAACGTCAGACAGACGCACAGCTGCGGCTGTCTCAGCCACAGTCACAGCCACGACTACAGTCACACTTGACGCAAGCGGAAAGTTCTTGCTGATTTTGCAATTTCCTTGAGTAACTTATACCAATTTGCACACTTAGCCGCACGCAAACTAGCACGTCAACTTACACACACACACAGCATACACACAAATAGTGGCAGTGTTGCCAGCTGCAGCTGCACTAAGTCAAACTGCAGTCAACTTATTTACATAGATGCCAGCCATACGGGGGGCCCAGAAATTGTAGTACAAGAAAATTTAACTACTGCAGCTGTGACGAGCTGAAAGTGTCAGCCTGCGAGCACTGCAAGGCAGCACAAGTAAAGTAAGTAGCCGTCAGTGCTGACCGATTGATTTATAAACTGCGCTGTGCTTAATTTTTTCACTTTATATTCAAAATATGTTAATAAAATAAAATAAAATAAAATAAAATAAAATAAAATAAAATAAAATAAAATAAAATAAAATAAAATAAAATAAAATAAAATAAAATAAAATAAAATAAAATAAAATGAACTAAATAAAATAAAAAAAAATAAAATAAAATAAAATAAAATAAAATAAATAAAATAAAATAAAATAAACTGAATAAAATAAAATAAATAAAATAAAATAAAATAAAATAAAATAAAATAAAATAAAATAAAATAAAATAAAATAAAATAAAATAAAATAAAATAAAATAAAATAAAATAAAGTAAAATAAAATAAAATAAAATAAAATAAAATAAAATAAAATAAAATAAAATAAAATAAAATAAAATAAAATAAAATAAAATAAAATAAAATAAAATAAAATAAAATAAAATAAAATAAAATAAAATAAAATAAAATAAAATAAAATAAAGTGAAATAAAATAAATAAAATAAAATAAAATAAAATAAAATAAAATAAAATAAAATAAAATAAAATAAAATAACATAAAATAAAATAAAATAAAATAAAATAAAATAAAATAAAATAAAATAAAATAAAATAAAATATAATAAAATAAAATAAATAAAATAAAATAAAATAAAATAAAATGAAATAAAATAAAATAAACGAAAACAAAATAAAATAAAATAAAGTAAAACAAAATAAAATAAAATAAAATAAAATCGAATACAACCTTTCAGAGGAGTGAAAAGAATTTTTATAGACGGCTGCGGGAAGAAAATACAAGCGCAATCGATGAAGTGCCTGAGATGAAGAATATTGAAAGCTTCTGGAAAGCAATATGGGGTCAAGCTGGTGAGCATGCGGCAAACGCAACGTGGATTAGTAATCAATATAAACATGCTTAAAAAATTAATGTTATGGAAAATATCACACTTGTGGAGAAAGATGTAAGTGATGCCATCAAGAAGGCACACAACTGGAAAGCCACAGGCCCTGACAATATCCATAACTTCTGGATCAAAAAACTCACTTGCACTCATGTATATATGGCAAGGTGCTACACAATATTTCTCCAAGATACCTCACAAGTACCGAAGTTTTTAACCAAAGGACAAACATACCTGCTACCGAAGGACAAAAATAACACTAAAGACCCAGCAAAATATCAACCTATTACGTGTTTGTGTACGCTTTATAAATTATTGACATCGTGCATAGCAAATAAGGTTTATCGGCACTTAGAGACGCAGATTTTAATGTTGGCGATCGAGCAAAAGGGTTGCGTAAAGCATGCACAAGGCTGTAAGGAACAGCTACTGATAGACTTGGTTGTAATGGAGCAAGCTTATCATAAGCAAAGGAATATATTTACAGCGTATATTGACTATAAAAAAGCTTATGATAGTGTACCGCATTCATGGCTCCTAGAAGTGCTAAAAATCTATAAAATAGCACCAAATATCATAAATATCTTACGATATTTAGCCAATACTTGGGAACTTCTTCTGAAGTCTTCCCCAATATGTATTAGTAGAACCATCCTGCAAGGTGATAGCCTAAGTCCCTTATGGTTCTGTCTTGCGCTTAATCCGCTTTCCTCTCTACTAAATGCAACTAAACTCGGGTTTAATGTGAAAAGTGCTGATGCAAACTCTTACAAAGTCTCGCACCTTCTTTATATGGATGACATCAAATTGTACGCAGGATCAGAGCGTCACATAAATGAACTGCTTCAAATTACGGAAGATTTTTTTCGAGATATTTGTATGTCATTTGGACTGGACAAATGCAAACGGTTTAGTGTTGAGAGCGGAAAAGTCGTCCTGCGAGAGTTTCCGTTAGCGAGTAACGAAAATATAAACGCAATGGATGCCGATGATGCCTACAAATATTTAGGCATCATGCAAACAAGGAGAATCCATCATAATAGCGTGATACGACATGTTACGGACTGCTTTCTGCACCGAATTAAGGCTCTCTTAAAATCGCGCCTTAACGGGAAAAACTTGTTTAAAGCAATAAACACGTATGCTGTTCTGGTGCTAACATATACGTTCGGAATATTGAAATGGTCCGACACGGAATTGGAAAGCGTCAAGAGAGCGACGCGCACTTTGCTTACAAAATATGGAGCACATCACCCAAAGTCAGCAATTGAACGAATAAATCTACCCAGAAGCTTGGGAGGCCGTGGATTAATAGACATTCAGCACCTTTGCAAAAAACAAATCTCAAACTTGCGCCGATATTTTTTATAACAGGACACTGCGTTACACATAGCGGTATGCAAAGCCGATGACAAATATACGCCACTGAACCTAAAAAATGCGACGCCCCAAGACGAAGCAACAGACATCATGCGCATTGACAAGTTATTAGAAGAATGGAAGATGAAATCGTTGCATGGCAGTCATCCACATATGTTAAGTCAAGCCGATATCGACGCCCCCGCCTCAAATCTGTGGCTCAAACAAGCGGGCATTTATGCGGAAACTGAAGGACTCATGCTCGCGATCCAGGACCAGGTTATTGCAACCAGAAATTACTTAAAATATATTGCACGCGCTGAAATTAACAACGACAAATGCCGGAAATGCCAACAACAACCGGAAACGATACATCACATCACTGGAGCATGTGTAATGTTAGCGGCCACCGAATACTTGACGCGCCATAATAACGTTGCAAAAATTGTGCACCAAAGCCTTGCAATACGCACCAAGCTGCTAACAGAAGAACTACCATATTATAAATATACGCCCAGTGCAGTGCTAGAAAATGACGAGTTCAAGATTTACTGGGATCGCACAGTATTGACGGATAGGAGCGTTCCGCACAACCGACCAGATGTTATCCTGCTCGAAAAGGTGACAAATAACGCACATCTAATTGACATCGGAGTTCCCAACACACACAACCTACAGGACTGTATCGCGGAAAAAAGCAGGAAATATCAGCAACTGGCCCAAGAACTGAAAAAGATGTGGCAACTTGACAATGTAGCGCTTGTACCAATCATCATTTCATCGACAGGGGTAGTACCCAAAAAGTTAATGACGACACTGGAAAGGCTTCAATTAGCGGACAAATTTTTGAATATGCAAAAATCTGTTATATTGTCAACAACGTCAATTGTTCGTTCGTTTTTAGGTATAGAAAGTTAAATTGTATATATGTTTAAAATAATATCATGTACCTGCAATAGTTTTATGTATCTTGTTGTTAAACAACCGATATGTAATATGTAACCCTAAAGGAGTTAAATAAATCGTAACAAATAAACTAAAATAAAATAAAATAATATAAAATAAAATAAAATAAAATAACATAAAATCAAATCAAATCAAATCAAATAAAATAGCAGCTGCAGCAGTGCTCGGCCAGTGACCAGTTAAGACTGATATTTGCTTTTACTGTGACATTTGTGGAAATCACTAAATCTGCACCGCAACATAAAAATTCGTTTCTGTTTACTAGAGACACATATGAAAGTCGAAAAGTGTGTTTTTTTTATTTACTAGAGACACAAATAAAAATCCAATTTACAAGCAATGAGTGCGCTGTCCCTCTGAATTGGTGTCTTTAATTTCTCTCTCGCTCTGTCTCTTTTTTTCTTGCACTCAGCTGTCAATTGCCAAAATATTCGTTTTTGTGTACTTGGCACTTGACAGCCACGCTGGCGGATTTCCGTCTCGGTTTTCACTCAACTCTACTCAAACGTTGCTACATTGCTATTTCCATGCTTCTGTGGCTGTGTTCGTATCTACGTTTGTGGTTGTTTGTCTCTGTGTGCGTGTCAATATTTGCTATTTTGACCACCTCCGTGTCAATTTAGCAACACTACCCATCGCTTCGCTGTGGCAAGTGGCGGTGGCATTTATTGGATGAAATTTAATTGCATATGGAACGAATTAAAATTGAAATTCATTTTTTTGGAGAAGGAAGCTAGAGGGAGATTTAACGTTTATAAATATTGATGACGTTTAGCTGCTGCTTATGCACACTTCGCATCAAATATTCATGTGCTGAGTTTTGTACTTTTGGTTTGTTTGTTTTGTTTTTGTTCTGTTTTTTTGCTAAGATTCGAATACCCAAATACCCAAATACAGATTAAATTCGTATTTATTTATTCATGTTTTTTTGCGCCAGTGTTTTGTGAATTTGCGCATAATTTAATATTTTAATAGATAAATATAATGCATGACTCATGCATAAAAATATTTAAATTTTTATAATTTTTTGTTTATTTTTTAATTTGTTATAATTCATTAAAAAGTAATTAGGTATATATGTTTCTTTTTTAGTTACTTATGGAAAACTAAACTTAATGTTAAACTTAATTCAACATTTCATGTAGCAAGTTTATTTATTTTTTTAATTTCTTGTTTAACAAATGTTAAGTAAAAATAAATGAACACAACTTATGCAAACAAATTGTTTTAAAATCTTGACACAAATTATATTTAAGTTATTTAAAATTTTAATAAATCACATTTATGATTCGAACCATTTTATTGCAGGAATTTTTTTATTTTCAAAGTTTTTTATTAAATTTTTGTATATTCTTTGCAATAGTTATAAAAAATTTATTTCTGAGATCATTTTAATTTTTTAATATTTTAGTGAATCAATCTTTTATTCAAACCCCTTTTATTCCAGGTTTTTGTTTTATTTTTATAAAATTTGTTGTTAATTTTTTGCAGCATTTGAGTAAAAATATACGAACAAAATGCATACAAATATTTTTATTTCTGAGTTCATTTGAATTATTTAATATTTTAGTAAACCATATTTTTTATTTAAAAACCACTTTATTGCAGATTTTTTATTATTAATATTTTTTATTACATTTTTGAGCATTCTTTGCAAAAGTTAAAAGTAAAAATATGCGAACAAAATACATAAAATTTGTTTTTTTTTTTTTGGGATCATTTCAAGTATTTAATATTTCATAATTACATTTCTGAATAAGAAACCATTTTATTTTAACTAGAGCTTTTCTTAATTGTATATGTTTTGAATAAATTTTTGAATAAATGTTTTTTGCAAAATTTAATTGCAAATATACGAATAAAATGCATAAAAAGAAATAATTTTTTTTCCGAGATCATTTAAATTATTTCAATTAAATTTTTAAATTAAATTCAATATTGAATATTTTAATAAATAAAATTTTTTATTTAAAAACCATTTTATTCTAGATTTTTTATTTTTATTACATTTTTGTATATTCTTTGCAATGATTAAATAAAAAGTTACGAACAAAACACATACAAATTTGGCTTTTATTTTTTGAGATCATTTCAATTATTTAATATTACAATAAATTACATTTTTAATTTAAAAAAAATATTATATTTTGGTGTTTTTTTAATTTTAAATTTGTTTAAAAAATGTTTGTATATTCTTTGCAAAAAGTTAAGTAAAATCATTCGAAAAAAAACATAAAAATAAATATTTTTTTAAAGAGAATTTCTGATTTTCTCATTTTCTGAGATTTCCTTGGAATAGTTAAGTAAAAATATACGACGAACAAAATACATACAAACTTGTTTTGGGATCACTTCAATAATTTTATATTTCTTTATTAATTTTTTGTATTTTCTTTGCAATATTTAAGTAAAAATATACTAACAAGAACACTTAAATATTTTTATTTTTGGGAAAAGGATTTTATATTTTGATAAATCACATTTTTCATTTAAAAAACATTTTGTTCGCGAAATTTTTTTAATTATAGAATTTTCTATAATATAAAATTTTTCTTTATTTTCTTAACAAACATATTTTATATTTTTAACAAAAATTGATTAATTATACACGAACAAACTATGCGACAATTTTTTTTCTAGTTTTTGGGACAGTTTACAATTATTGGAATTATTTAATCTTTTAATGAATTCATTTTTATCTATGATAACATTCAGTTTTCAATTCAGAGTTTTCCAATAGTAAGTAACTTGTATGGGTGTTTTTTTTAGAGGTTTGTTTTTCGAATAGAGATAAAACTGGCATTTTGTGGTCAAATCTGGCAACTCTAATGTCATTTATGTTCAGTTTGGTTTGCCATTTCATCATGAACAGGTTGACAAAAGAACAACGCTTGCAAATCGTGCAAATTTATTTCGAAAATAATGGTTCAGTTCGCGAAGTTTACCGCAAGCTCCGTCCATTTTATGGTCGACATAATCGTCCATCAGAGCAATTAATTCGGTTAACCATGGGTCGTTTTCGCACTACGTTTACTCTATGTGATAATACGCATCCGCAGAGACGTCGAACAGTGCGCACCGAAAAAAAACAATTGCCGCTGTAGAGCAAAATGTTGAAGAGGACCCGAATGAATCGATTCGCCACCGTGCAAAGCAATTGGAGCTTTGTCCATCAACTTTATGGAAGATTTTGCGCAAAGAATTGGATGGCATGAATGTGGATGAGTTGTGGTTCCAACAAGACGGCGCTACATGCCACACAGCGCACGTCACAATCGATTTATTGAAGGAAACATTCGATGAGCGCATAATTTCGCGGAATGGACCTGTCAATTGGCCACCAAGATCGTGTGATTTGACACCATTGGATTATTTTCTTTGGGGATATGTGAAGTCGCGTCTACGCCAACAAACCAGAAACGTTAGGGGACTTGGAAGCCAACATTCGTGGCGTTATTGCCGACATACGGCCCCAAATGCTCGAAAAAGTGGTTGAAAATTGGACCTGTAGAATTGGCTTTATTCGAGCCAGCTGCGGCGGCCACATGCCCGAAATCATATTTAAACATTAATGGCATAAAATTATCCTTCCAATAAAGCCAAATTGATGGACATTAAAACGATTTTCTTGTGTTTTATTATAATTCGAAGTTCTATACCTCTAAAAAAAACACCCGATATTAATGTTTTTTCTATTCCGATTGCATATCATTAAAAAAATATTTTCAATTCAACATTTCAGCAAGCTTCCAAAAAAATTCATATTCAGTTTTCAATTAAGAGTTTTTCGTTTATAATTTTTATTAGTTTGTTTCTATTCTTATTGCACATCTTTAATGAATAAATTGTGAAAATAGTTTTTATTCAAAATTTCAGCAAGACTTAAAAAAGAATTTAACATTCAGTTTTCAATTAAGAGTTTTCCGTTTATAATTTTTATTAATTTTTTTCTATTCTAACAGCATATTTTCTAAATGAATAAATTATGAAAGTAATTTAAATTCAACATTTCAGCAAGCTTAAAAAATCAGAATAAAAATATATATCAATATTAGCTTTACGCAATTTTGCTTCATCCAAATGCTCCACACACACTTCGCTTCGTCCTTTTCATTGCATTATAATGACTACGAAATCCACTTCGAAACACTGTTAAAAGCATTTCACACACAGACCAGAACGAAAGGTGTTCATTATTTGGTCTGTTGGATTGACAGTTTGCAGATGTCCTCCCATCCCTTGTCCTGGCCGCCGCTCCACATTTCCCATGTTACACTCAACTCCATTTGTATCAACGAAGCTACTGAGTTGCGTTTAATGTTGTCATTAAGCAGTTGTTAAATTAACTGTAACTGGCCGCACTAATAACATATGCACAGAGCAACTGAACGAACCCACTGAACGAACGAGCCACAAGTTTCTCTGGCCAGGCAAACGCGCACAATTACCTGCCAAACTGCCGTACAATAACAAAAACCCTACGTTCAGCTAATTTTGGCTGTTCTGTCGATTTATGGCTGCCGGATATGTATGTGCGGCCGTGGACGCGTTCCGTTATGAAGCTGCAAAAAAAACCAATTAGCCAACGCTGTGAACGCTTCACGGGTCACGCACAATGAACAATGCAAAGTTCGTTTGTGCACTACAAAAACAACAACAACCATCACGAAAACCTAAGCAAAGCTCACATGTGAGTGCTGACAAATTGTCATAATTAAAGTTTGCCATTCATTTGGGTTCATTTGCAGGCGAACATGAAGCGCGTAAAATGTGCGCGAGTAGTGGCAAAACAACTCGCGAAGCTGTGCTGACATTTTGGTTTAAAATTGGCCACAATTGGTCGCATAAACCACAACGACGAGTGCCGGAAAATGTTTCCATCAAAATGCAAATTAGCACCGAAAATCCAACGACAGCTCAATTGTTAATATGTACACATGAGAACAATGAACAGTTGTTGTTGTGACAGTGGAGAGAAACGTGACGAAATTTGCAATTTGTGCGACGCACAGCACATTTCATGGCTGGGCTGTCACGGTTCGAGCATGTCAGATCAGGCGCGAAAATTTATACGAGCAGCATTTCAGTTGCATTCCATGGCACTAACTCTGCTTAATATCAATTTGCACTCACTCACACAAACACCAACACACACACACACTAATTAATAATTGACTGGCACGACAGCCCGCTTACGCGAGACTAAGGCCTAGCTACCCGCAACTACCCGTGTTGTGCGTGTGAATTTGTACGCGGGTTGAAGGGACCTACAGTTTTTATGCCGGTTCCGAACGGCAGGTTGGGAGCTTTATCATAGGCAATTTTTACTCTCAGAGGTTTGCCATTTCCAGCTGAGAGGACAGCCACCGAAAGAGAAAACGAGTTTTCCCGTTATTTTTTTAGGTGTTATTACAGGCAGTATTTGAACCTGAGGTTGCTGCCTGCGACTCGCGGTCCAACGCACTAACCAACTGAGCCACGGCGGCTGCCTACACACACACACACACACACACGAAAAATAAACAGCAAATTAGCTGCAACAAGTGCTTTCTGTTGTCTTTCAAAAGTAAAAAATTTGACATGCATTATGATTTATTTACAACAGCAACAAATGCTTGTACGAAAAGGAAGGAAGGAAAAGGACGTCTACATATATTGTTGTTATCTTTCAAATAAAAGTAAAACTTTATTTACATTTACTACTTGAAAAGAAAATCGAATTTGATCGAAGAGAGATTCTCAGTTAAATGAACAGACATGTAAATTAAATATGGGCTGCATGGGCAGACAAAACAAGCGAATCTATCTATATAGACAAAAGGGCGAAGAGCCAAACCAAAATGAAGTTTGAAGGACAGACAGATGAAAGAACATAAGAATAGATATGAAAACGTACGTTCGAAGGGATACACGAACAACACGAACACGAACAAACAGAAAAAAGATCTGATGGATAGAGGGATAAAAGAACAAAAGTATGTCGAGGATAAACGAGCAGAAATCCATTTGAACAGACGTAAAAAGGACATAAGAATAGATGTAAAAAAAACTAATAAAAACTAAAACACTGAAAAATGGGTAAACGAACCAACAGACCCAGAGAATGGTCTGACAGATAGACAATTAGGCAGATAGACAATTAGGCAGATAGACAGATAGATAGATAGATAGATAGTTAGATAGTTAGATAGTTAGATAGTTAGATAGATAGATAGTTAGATAGATAGATAGATAGATAGATAGATAGATAGATAGATAGATAGATAGATAGATAGATAGATAGTTAGATAGTTAGATAGATAGATAGTTAGATAGATAGATAGATAGATAGATAGATAGATAGATAGATAGATAGATAGACAACCCGACAGACAAAAAGACAGATAGACCGATGCACCGATAGACAGATAGATAAACAGACAATCTGTTGACAGATAGACACTTCGGCTGTTAGACACCTAGATATATATATAGAGAGACAAACATAGATAGACGCATAGAGAGGTTGTGCCGGTAGAAAGAGAGACAGATATACCGATAGACAAATGGACAAACAGACAAATAGACATTTAGACATTGTTGGATGTGATTGAGTCGGTTTCCCAGTATGTTTTGATACCAAATTTTAATACATTTTCCTGAAGAACACTTCTCCTTCTTATCATATTTCAAGCCCCATACCTCGACAGTCAACACACTGTATAGCAACAACAACAAAAACATGCCTGAAACCTGCTAACAATTCACTTAAACAACACCATTCAATTGCTACTTAATGTTTCACCACAATTCCTCCAACCAGCCCACCGACCGAAGTAAGCTTAAGTTGAACTTTGCGTAAATTATGACAACCCCATTAAAATACCAACCACAAGTTGCAATTTCTGCTCGACGCTCGTGCTTTGAGCGCCATAATTAATTATACGTGTTTGCATAAGAACCGCCCGCAGCACTCGCCACTCCCTGCTGCCGCGCACACCTGCTGCCGTCACTCGGGCCGGACGACACAACGGGTTGGCAGCGCTATTTTTATCTAGGCGGCCATCTTGGTTTCCCTTTCATTTTCCGCGCGCTGCCGTATTTTATTACCCATTCATCTTTGTCCCCGAGGCGCGACCCTTCGCTGCCGTCATTTGTCTTGCAACAGTCAACGCGTCTCGGGCACATTTTGCGCTCACGTTACGCGCTCTTCGCTCGGCTATTTTGCTGCGCTGACCACACTCCGTGCAGATTTTTGCACACAGCTCCACAACGGTCGACTGTACGCAGCGCCTCCATTCATCTTTTGTCTTGGGCCGTTATTGTGGCTATTGTTGTTGTTGTTGTTGTTGTTGTTCTAACCGCATGTCATATTAAAAATAAATCAATAAACTATCACATTTAGGCTTTGCTCGGCTCATTAAAAACTCAATTAGTGCGCAATTGCTTCTTGTTTGCTTCGTAACGCGAAGCGGCTGTGAAACGACCGCCGGTCAAGTAATCTCTGACAGCAGCTGCGCCAACTTGCATCGTGAACCGAAATGAAATAAGGCAAAACAGCTAACAACTTTATGATTGATTATTAATAATCCTTGACCGAGCGAAGGGAGCAAATGCGAGCCTGATTAGTTGCCTGACCGCATACGCAAACCACATCGGGTCATGTAAACTCTGAGCCCTGCAGCGAGCGAAACTAATGTTCAATGTGTGAGTATAAGAAAAGCCGCAATGCATTCTGCTTTCAGTATTGAAAACACAGGAAGAAACTTTGTTAATGATGGTGCAAAGGAGAATTTAATTATTGCTGCTGGCCTTGTTGACTTCGAAGCGATAGTTTTGCAGATAGAAATATAAGCTTTAAATTTATGGATTAAAGAAAATGAACATTATTTGGTAGTCGTTGTGATGAAATGATTGTCTGAGCAGTTACATCAATTAAATAATAAAATAAAATGTCTACAGATATATGAAGGTTTTTGTTCGCTTTACAATGAATTATAATTAGAGACCAAAAATGATGTTACTTTAGTGCATTCATATGTAAATTAATTTATGCTGCACTTTTCTTGACGAAACCAAGAAAGAAAGGCCAAGACCAGAACAGTCGTTCAGCTTCTACACTTCAGCGGTTTACTCAACTATGAATTGCAGTACCGCCTGAAATTTCGGTAGCACTGTCATTGCGTTCCGATTAGATGAATTTCTCTTTGGCATTAACATCTTCAGACTTTTGAATAAGTGGAAACCGAGAACGTTAGTCATCAACGCTTTCACAGACGAGTTGATTCCAGATGGCGCTAAAAATACGCTCAATCTTTGCAGAAGTGCAGGTACTACTCATTCAAAAGGTAGCTGAGGCCATGCCTGAACTCCGAGGGGTCTTTAGTGGTACTCGTTGGAAGTCCTTTCATGAGTAGTTAGATGAAACACTGATCTAATGAACTTCCATAGACACTTTTTCATTAGTGTCCCATTGAATTTTTGGTTCCGATTCGGCTAAAACAAATATGAATTTTGGCCAAATTTCGTTTTGAGAAATATGAAATTTTGATTTCGATTTGGCCGAATATTCGAAAAATTACCGACACATAGATTTTGTACGGCGTTCAAAAGTCGGTTGGGTTCGGACACTATATTTTTTCTTCTCCCAGACCCGGCCTAAGTCCTGGAACACACAACACTCCTCACACATTCTCGAGATGTCATTAGAATAGAAAGATCTACAAAATAGTTCAGAATATGCTACATAACCTCAAACTAGTCTATATTAAGGATAAGGTGGATAAGATTTACTATGATTCTAACAGTTCATTAATGGTCTATTTTAAGAGCTAAGAAAGCATTTTATTTGTGTACACCTATTATTTCATTACTGTGCCCCCTTCCGGACCAAAATTTTCTTCACTTTCTTCTGAACATTAACACCGTACATCTCCAAAATATAACAGTACGACGACTCCACTTGCCCATGTCGAAAATTAGCACTAACAGAATATTTAAAGGGACTATTAGAGAGATAAGTTATAGATGATTTCTATGTAGAAAGATGAAGCGGAGATAATTGCATACCTGCTCTGCTACAGAACTGTTCCTGTCAGAGATGTTCCTATCACAGAACTGTTCCTATCACAGAGCTGTTTCTGTGGCAAATCTGTTTCTGTCAGAGCTATTTCTGTTACAGAGCTATTACTGTTAAAGAGCTGTTCCTGTCACAGAGCAGTTCCTATCACAGAGTTGCTTCTGTCACAGAGCAGTTCCTATCACAGAGTTGCTTCTGTCACAGAGCTTTATCAGAGCTGTATCAGAGCTGCTCCTATAACAGAGTAGTTCCTGTCATAGAGCTATTCCTGTCACAGAGCGGTTTCTGCCACAAATCTGTTCCTGTCAGAGCTCTCCCTGTTACAGAGCTATTACTGTTAAAGAACTGTTCCTGTCACTGAGCTCTTCCTATCACTGAGCTGTTCTTATCAGAGCTGTCTCTGTCATAGAGATGTTCCTGTCATTGAGCTGTTCTTGTCGCAAAGCTGTTCCTGTCACAAATCTGTTCCTGTCAGAGCTGTTCCTGTCACTGAGCTGTTCCTATCACTGAGCTGTTCCTATCATAGAGCTGCTCCTGTCACTGAGCTGTTCCTATCACTGAGCTGTTCTTATCAGAGCTGTCTCTGTCACAGAGCTGTTCCTGTCACTGAGCTGTTCCTATCACTGAGCTGTTCCTATCACAGAGCTGCTCCTGTCACTGAGCTGTTCCTATCACTGAAGTGTTCCTGTCACAGAGCTGTTCCTATCATAGAGATGCTAGTGTCACAA
This sequence comes from Melieria crassipennis, assembly GCA_963668005.1. Lineage (NCBI taxonomy): Eukaryota > Metazoa > Arthropoda > Insecta > Diptera > Ulidiidae > Melieria > Melieria crassipennis. Next base: position 98,200,127 of record OY764963.1, on the reverse strand, counting down.
AACTTTAAGTTACTACTGTAAAAAACCTTTGAAATTTTCTTCAGCAACGGTCACACTTATATCCAGAAGTTGGACTGTCTCAAATCAACCAATAGAACATTTATCAAGGTTAATGCAAATCTCGAAGTATCTTTTTTGTAAGACTGATTCACATCAGCATGGGGCATGAAATTTATGAGATTTTACAGAGCTCATACATATCTTGAAATATCTCTAGTAAGACTAACCCACAGCAGCATTGGGCAATATAAAGTTTTCCTCATACTGATGAAATTTTATGACTGCACTTGACCACAATAGGCCAAGTGGACTAAGTTTTTTCAATCGCGTTTCGTAGTGCAACCCCAAATACTTGAACAAGTTTTGCCTAATAATTCGAAAGTGGTTTTTCAATTCAAGCACTTAAACTGCTCTTTTTATTTTACTGCAAATTTTCTTCACCAAACTCTCCAAACTCTGCAAGCAATTCGAAAATTCGTAAAATTATCAAAGTTTGCGCTGCAGGCAGTGAAACTGTACGCCTTCGGTCTACAACCATCTCTCGCTCTATCACTCGCTCTATCTCACTCGCTAATTGTTATTTCACTTCATGTAAATTTAATTGCAATTTTAGTTCCATCCGCGCGCCGCTCGCCGAAACGACATTTACTTGGCGCACAATTTCAGATTTACAGCTTTTTCGAGGACATGAAAAACAAGAGACGCCATCCTATTCCCCTCCAAGCAACAACATCGAAGCAATTAAATGCTACACAAGAAATAATCAAAAGTAGCTTAGGCAACAAATAAAAGTCAATTAACCCATCAGTGCCACAGACGCGCTGCCAACTAAAATGCCATATTATGAAATGATTTTGTCGGTCATAAAAACTGCAACCGAAGTGCTAAAGTGTTAACTTTACCAAAATTTGTTCCAGCAACAAATGCAGTCGAACAACAGAATGCGCCAAGAAAACTGGCAGGATTGGGTTGGAAGCAAGTCGCAGCTGAAGCAGTGAGGGGCCGGCAATGGCTGGCAGCGAGTGTGCGTTGAAGCGCTGTCAATTAAACGGCTGCGCGTGCACGGCGCCTTTGTTGCCACATTTCAATTTAATTTACAATGTTGGCCAACAACAGACAACAGACAACAGCTGCAAGCAGCCACTTTCACTCAGCCCTGCTCCAGCTGGACAATGGCTTAAGTTGTGCATTGTTCTCCCGGCAACCACTGCGGCAAATTAAAGTGTGAGCTGCAGTCATGGCGCACGCACTCGTCTAATTGCATTAAATCGTTCCTTTCATGTGCACTGCGTACGTATGATTGAGATTGAGTTTGAGTATGTTAGTGTGTGTTTGAGTGTGTGCGTGTGTGTGTGTTTTGTGCTGTTGTCTTGTCACTCCAAGTGCCAATTAAACTGACAAACAAAGGTGCTCACTGAACATTTGAATTTGTCAACGATTTAAAGTTTAAATTTTGCCAACATTTATTGGGCGAAACTAAAGGACATTCGTCCTGTTAACACTCAATTGCATAGGTTCGCTCGAGGCTTAGTAAAATATTCAAACATATCTTCAAATTAAATCTAGATAAATTTTTTTTTTTTAACAACAACTAAATGCAGTGTTTTAGCTCAGCCTTTTTTGTCATATTTTAAATTACAAAAAAAATTAAAAACTAAACAAACAAAAAATACAATAATTGAGAGTTAAACAACCATTATTTTCTTAAAGTAGCAAAAAATAAATGTTTTTCATGATTTCTCTTTGTAAAAAATATAAATAAAAAAAAAATATATAAAAAAAATATAAATAAAAAAATATAATATATGGTCATAAACCGTTTTATGTTTATTGTGTTGCAAATTAACTACGAAGTAATATTTTAAATTTTATGTGTTTTTAATTATTTGTTATTTCTTTCTCGCAAAACAAAAAAATTATAAATTTGAAAAAAATTTTCAACTAATCTATGCGGATATTTCAACTAATCTATTAAGAGTCCATGGACGTTTAAATTTCACTAGTTTATAGATATTTTTCTATGAATTCGATACACAAATACTAAAAGAATACGAAGAGAAAAGCAAAAGGCCTAAAAGTATGCTAAAGTTTTCAGTAATAATTTATAATGAAAATAACTAGATCTTATTTTATTTTGTATAAATTTTAATCGATATTAAATATAAATATAAAAGGTATTCCGGCAAAATAATAGAATCCAAGTTGATACAAAAAATTTATTGTTTCCCAAGCTGGTAAAACCAAATCTCTATATTTGATTTTTTTCCATTTTCACAAAAACACTTACATCGATTGACTCAAACCATTGTCAAGCAACAACTGTGCATCCAAAGTGACTGAAGATTTGTTGAGTACCTTTCAAAAGAGGAGCTAACAATTTCCCTAATTTTTGTTTACGAATGTTGAGGTTGGAAGCTTTTCAGACTACTGAACTTTTCAGAACAAATCTGATTGAATTGATGATGATTGATTTTATGATGATTTTATATTTTAGATTTTTTGTGCATTTATCATTTAATAAAATTTTAATGCATTTATTTAATGTATTTAACTATAAATGAAATATTACTGAAATATAAATGAGATTATAATGATGAAATATAAATGGATAAACTACATGTAAATCAAAGACAGACATTCACATATTTTGTACAAAAACTGTATAACTTGTTAGTCAAAGGCAACCTTTTTTTTGTGAATTAAAGGCAAATTTTGAATGTCAAAGGCAAACATGTATAAAAAAATAAAAAATTAATATATAAATTAAAGGCAAACATTTACGTACTTTTTGTAAATTAATAGCAAATATTTGCATATTTTATATAACAAATTATGAAAAAACTTATGAAAAAATGTGTATAAAAAAAATTTTACAAAAATTTATTTAAAAAAACACTACTTTATTCACATACATTTCAATGCAAGTATTAAGACTTCAGCAGTCATTTCAACATTCAAATGTGTGCATTATAAAAACTCAATTCCAATACGCATTCGACTGTTTTATATCACTGAATCTCTCTTTGTTTCTATCTCTCCATCTTTCTTTATCTCTTTTGCACTTTTAGCAATGCTCTCAACTTACTATCTAAAAAAAATATTTCATTGCTAGATGCATGAAAAGAACATCTATACCACTCAACTCAACAATATTCAATTTTTATTCATAATAAAAATGCAGTTGAAATAAAAGTTCCAATTTTACAAGCGATTTCGATTTTCACCAAATCTACTAAAAAGCAGACCGCACAATGTTTAAGCATTACGGTGCAGCATTTTTACAGCTGATTGCACACAATGCACAGACCCGCACTTACACAGACACATAACGACAATGAAAACGAAATCAAACGAAAATACAATGGCAAATTTAAGTCAAATAAAATATAGAAAAAAAATAGCATGCACATTGCAGTAAAAAGAATTTTACAACAAAATTGACAAAACTGCTGAACGAACAGTCGAACGGACGAACAGCAAACCAGCGCAATTTGTTGTAAATGCAATTTCGCTGGCAATGAAATTATAAACGCAAACGCGCATAACGGTTGCAACAGCAACAACAAATAGAACAAAAACACCCACTACCCACACACCCGGAACAGAAGCAGACCGACGCAATGGCCAGCGCCACTGTCATTGCACATTGCTGCCAATGACAGCACCAGGCGTTGCACAACAGTGCCAGCAACAACAACAACAACAACAACAACAACGACAACGGCAGCAGCAGATAATTCGCAACGAGTTTATCGCTGTCGCATTTCACAGCCGAATGGAGCCATCCAGCCATCGATAAATAATCGCATTCAGATAAAAAGGCAACTGCTGCAACAACAACAACAACGAAAATATCTATAAGCAACTACGCACACTTAAAATTAATTTAGTGGAAACATGTTTCTTGCCCACCTTCACTTCGTCATTGCTTCTCCTCGTCAGTGATGTTTCTTCTTCTTCTTTCACTTTGAGTCGTGTGTTGCACCGCTCTGAGACGCGTTGCAGGCAATAGTCTCTCAATCAGAAAATCAACTGGAAAATTGTGTGGGTGTTAATTTAATTTTATTTTGTTGCTGCAAGCTGACATAGTTTTCTAGTTGTTGCTGCAAACTGACTTTCTGTCTGGGAAGTGTAGAAAAACTATTTGCCACAACCTAACTTGAACAATTTTCGTGACCACTTTGACCACTGAATTGTTGTTGTTATTGTTTATAGTTGGTTATAAATTTCATTTTACTAGTTGTTCTATTTGTTGTTGTTGCAACTCAACTGTTCAGTTGACACTTGAGCGCAGCGTAATTGAGTTTGTGAGTGTGTGCGCTGAACAAAAGTGTTCACGTTGAAATGTCAACTGACATAAACAGTGATGGGCGGAGATTTTCAACAAAAAGTCAAAGAGACAGAGTGTTAAGTCATATAAGCAAGTAAGTGCTGCTGCTAGCTTAGTTCACATCAGAAAGTTTGAGTAGGAAATTGTTGTATAGTATACGAAGAGCACAGAAAAGCAAGCAGCCTTAAAGTATGCTAAAGTTTTCAGTGATAATTTATAATCAAAATAAGTAACTCAATTTAAGCCCATATACATATATACCGATATAAGGTGTTATTGTCTTCTACTTGTATGTAGCACAATTCTTGAGCCAATATTGTCAATACCCCCCAATCTACAAGCGGCCTAAAAGTATGCTTAAGTTTTCAGTGGCAATTAATAATCAAAATAACTCAATTTAAACCGATATATACGGAGATAAAATATCTTATTGTCTTCTATGGAGCAAAATTTATAAGCCAGTTTTCTGTATTTTCAACACCTCCAATCTACCAGCCGCCTAAAAGTATGCTTATGTTTTCGGTGTTTTTTGGTTATCAAAATTAGTTATTTATTATTAGAATTTATAAGCCAGTTTTCTGTATTTTCCACACCTCCAATCTACCAGCCGCCTAAAAGTATGCTAAAGTGGTCGGTGTTGTTTTGTTATCAAAATAACTCATTTTTTTACCAATACAAGATCCTACTCTCTTCTATGGAACACAATTTACGAGCCAGTTTTCTGTATTGTCAACACTCGCAATCCATCAGCATCCCAAAAATATGCTAAAGTTTCCAGTGGTAATTAATAATCAAAATGACTCAAATTAAACCGATATGTACTGATATAAGATCATATTGCCTTTTATGGAGTAAAATTTATGAGCCAGTATTGTCAATACTCTCAATCTACCGTGGCCTAAAAGTATGCTTAAGTTTTTAGTGGCAATTAATAAGCAAAATAGCTCAATTTAAGCCAATATATACCGATGTAAGGTCGTATTGTCTTCAGTAAAACAACATTCATGAGCCAGTTTTCTATATTGTCAAGACTTCCAATCTTTCAATGGCCCAAAAGTATGCTAAAGTTTTGTTTTATTTCATTATCGTATGAATTGGCACCCGTATATACCAACATAAGATCCTACTATATTCCATGAAGCAAAATTTATGAACCAGTATTCTGTATTCTCAACACCCCTAATTTACCAGAGGCCTAAAAGTATGCCAAAGTCTGCAGTGGTTATTTTTGTTATCAAAATAACTCATTTCCTATGAAAATCCTATGAATTTAATGCGATATATATCAATATAAGAGGTCTTATTGTCTTCTATAGAGCAATACCTCCAATCTACCAGCGGCCGAGTTATTTCGGTCTGCTCTATGCCAATCAAATCTATCAGCTCCTACTCAAATATTTTTGCCAATGAATTCAGTTTGTGAGCAGCACTTTGTGTGCTCATTTCGCATTTTGTACCCGAATAATCCTTTGACTGCTGCATCCCCCACCCCCTCAACTTGTATGCATTACGATCAATGTTGTTGCTATTTGCAATTATTGCCTCGTTTTGTCATGTTGTCGTTTGCCTTTTGTCTGCCCATCATTCAGAGCTCGTTTTTATGTGTTTATGTGTCGGCCCATGCAGCCAGTCAATCCTTTGTGTCGCCTTCGTAACGGCAAAGCATTCAAATCCATTTTCGTGCTTTTCAACTGTCGATGAGGATTTCCTTCATTACGTTGACGTTATGTTCGCTGAAGCTTCTTTGCCTTGATCCCGTTTTCATCTGTCATTTGCAACGACTGTTTATAGTCCATTCAGCTGCTGTTGTTGACAGTGCAATAAGCGTAAAATACACACAACGTGCCAGTACGCATCATGATCCTTGCACATACACATTCACGTTCGCAGTGGCAGCGGGTCCATGTCAGTTTAGGTTCGTGTCACTGGCGTCTACGCAACTGACAACTGTATAATGTGTGTACATTGGGACGTGTATTAACAGATACTTTTACCTCAGCCCATTAACTTGCGCACTCACACACACACACACACACATCGACGCCAGCTCGCGTGCTCGCTCAACGAGTGCGTACAACTCGACGCCGCTGCGAAATTATTGATAAGGCGTAGCATATTTTATGCGAGCAGTTGCATATTTTATGCGACTTATCCCAGCCAACAGAAACGAAGCTAAACCATAAACTGAAGGACCTCACGAAATGTGCGAACCACGTTGCAAACGATGCGGCCATTTGTAGCCGCGTAGCACTCAAAGTATGAGTGGGGTACGCGAGTGTGTGTGTATGTGTGTAGTGCGTCGAGTGCAAAGAAGACTTTTTCATAAATTGAAAATTTCATTCCATTTCATTTCCGGCACAACAAGCCACACGATGAGCCGAGCACACATGTAGCACAGCGAGGGCCGCAGTTGCTGTGCTGCGCTTTTGGCACGTTCGTGCGTTGCTGATTTGCACCTGGCCGGAATTTTGCGCATCCCCAGAATATGGGCGCTTCATTTCGTTTCTGCTCTTTTGTTGTTTCTTGTGCTGTAAGACATTTACAGCCACATACTTGAAGATACACATGTTTTCTCTGTGTGTTTGTGTGTGTGTGTGTGATAAATACCTGAAAGGATTACCTGCCTGTAGTGTCTGCATTTGTCATGCTGTGCCTTGTGTATGGAAATGTTTGGGTATTATACCGTTTTGTCACAATAAAATGTAAATTTCTTTATTGAATTTCTGACAGAAGTTGTTAGTCGGGTCACTACTTCACGCAGCTGGTTGGAGTTATTTTAAATTGCACACAAATATGCGAAAATAATTTGTCAGCTGTGGGCCTCGAATTCCTTTAAAGCTGGTTTGTATACGAATTTTACTTGGTTTGTAAAATAACTTTACTTGGTTTGTATACCAACTTTACTCGGTTTGTGAACCAACTTTACTTGGTTTGTATACCAACTTTTCTTGGTTTGTAAATCAACTTAAATTGGTTTGTGAACCACCTTTACTTGGTTTGCTTGGTTTACTTGGTTTACTTTACATAGTAAATCAACTTTAGTTGGCTTGTGAACCAACTTGACTTGGTTGGTGAACCAACTTAACTTGGTTTGTAAATCAACTTTACTTGCTTTGTAAATCAACTTCACTACGAACTTTACATGGTTTGTATATCAACTTTACTTGGTTTGTATACAAATTCAAATTCAAATCAAATTTACTTGGCTTATGAATTGACTTTACTTGCTTTGTAAATCAACTATGTTTGTTTTTTTTTTACCAATTTAAATAGTTTGTATACAAGGTTTATTTTACTCAGTTCAGTACTTCAGCTTGAATACCAGCTTTCGTTTGTTGGAATTAAACTCAGTTTGTAAATCATTTTTACTCGGTTTGTAAACCAACTTTACTTGGTTTGTAAACCAACTTTAATGGTTTATTTACCATCTTTTTTCACTCAGTTCAGTATTTTAATTTCAATACCAGCTCTACATGGCTTTTATACCAACTTTATTTAGTTTGTGAACTAACTCTACTCGGTTTAAATACCAACTTTACTTGGTTAGTAAACAATTTTTACTTTTTGTAAAGTAAAATGTTGTGTTGTTTGTAAATTAACTTAACCCAGTTTGTAACCCAATTTAACTTGGTTTGTGAATCAAATTAACTTGGTTTTTATACAAGCTTTACATAATTTGTATACCAACTTTTCTTTCGTTTGTGAACCAACTTTACTTGGTTTGTATACCCACTTTAGACTGTTGGTATACACTTGAACAGCTGGAGAACAAAATAATTTTGTATTTTTTGATGAATTAATTCAAAATTTTGTAATTTGTAAATTTTTTCTTATATGAAAGCAAATGTCAATATCCATTATGTTAATGAAAAAGCACATTAATGACTTAAATCAAGTCAAGTCTCAAATCCATTTACACCAAATTAACAGTGACACTTTTTTCAACATTAGCATACGAAATACTCGTTTAACAGCCACTTCACTCATTTGTCACCAAATTGACTGCTGCATATTTTTTCACAAAAAATTTTAAGCACCTTTTTAAATTATAAAGAAATGATTCTGAAGCAAAAACTCGCTTTGCATCAAATCAAAATCACGCTTTAAATAGAAAAAAAATACTTGTGCCTCATAAAAGATGATAGAGTATCGTAATAATTTATACAGGGACACATTAAAAGTCATAAACACACACATTTAAACACATTTACACACACAATAAAGAAACAACGGCTTATCACTTGCACACCTAAACAAACACACACATACACACGCAGACACACACTGCCAGCGCCGGAAAGCGCGCTCGTACATTCCCACCCGAACATAAAAGCCACGCCAAGCCAAGACGCCTAATCCCGAATAAAATTGTTAAGTAGCTTAACCAAGTGGAAGAGAACTTGGCCGCCATTGTCAACAGCAGACTTACATCTGCGACGCACACACACACACACACATCACGCAACAACACCAACAATAACAGTCAACCCGCATATTTCTTTTAGTCGCTGCACAGCGACCGCATTACGGCGTTAATAAGAGTTGAGAATTTCACATGTGCTGTCTGCCTGAAAGTATGCTAGCAAAAAACGGGTAAAACATCAACTTTAAATGGCATTTACTTGCCACTCGCCAATGAAATTTATAACCCAAAATTCAATGGCAACAAGCAGCCAAAAACCGGCCGCCTCGAGCCACAAACAACACAAACATACTAACACATATAAAGTCACACACTGACGGGGAGTTGGCTTTTGATGCTTTTCATCTCTATAAAAAAAAAAAAAAAAAAATTTGTGTGTGTGGGTATTGGCTGCATAGCATACAAAAGTATAAGCAGCCTGTGTAAATTGAAATTTATAGACCCTTTTTGGTGACTTCTCCAAAAAATACCTAACATAAATTTATAAGGAAAACTCAACTTGTCTGTTGACGCCTAAGTAGCAAAAATAATACCAATAACAACAACAGCTATGGTAGTGCAAAAGAGGAAAAAAAGTGAGCGCCTAACCAGACACACACAGCTATTTGTGTTCATGTGTGCGTGTATGTGTTATTAAACCGCATTTATGCCCAAGATTCACATAAAGGCAATAACAAAATTCTTGTCTTCCCAAACCGACTTACAAAGTCGTTAAACGTGTGGAAAAGGGGGTGTGGGAGTGGGAGAGGGGTTGGGGGAAAGGTGTGCAGCAATTTGTTGTGCCGGTGCAAATTGCCAAACGCATTGAAGCGAATTTCAGTTTATGCCTTTTGCGGTTTACCCATATGAAAATTCAAACTCACTGTAAATGCATCTGTAAATGTATCTTTAAATGTATCCAACCAAGAGCTAACTTTATTTGAAAAATATTGAAATTATGCCAATGTAAAAGGCAACTTTTCAGGCGTAAACAAATATGGCCAGTTGGTATGGACATCTTGTTTGTGAATTGGCAAAAGCACAACTATAAATATTTGAGTCATAAGCTTGGACTTCTCACACCAAATTTATGGGGTAACCATTGAGAAGCTGAGTAAGCCCTACTCACATTTATAATTTTGAAGAATATCGATTATTGACCCCAAAATATCTTTCAGAGTTAGTCTACAGACCAACAATTCAAGTCCTACTTATAGCGAAGATGATAACTCAGTTGATCTATAAACCAACATTCAAATACTTACAGAGATAATTTTAAGAAATCGATTACTTCTTAACTCAATAAAACTTTCAGAGTTGGTCTGTGAGTTAACAATTCGAGTCCTACTTTAAAGAACATCGATCATGACTTCTTAAATCAATCTAAACAGATTTTATAAATACGAAAAAACATACTACAAATAAAAACTAGTACTAACAAATTTAAATTTAACTAGAAAAAATTAAACAAATATAAAAAAGGACATTTCAAACTCTCACTAACTCCCTCCCTCTCTATTTCATTTGTAAATAACAATAACAAAATATTGTAAAATATTATTTTAAAAAATAAAACAAAAAAAATACAAAATAAATAGATACGAAAAAGAAAAAAAATTAAATGTAAATATTAAAAATAAATTAGTTTAGATTCATAAAATCAGAATTATACAAATTTCAATTCTTAACCCGGCATTGGTGTGGTGGGGTATACCATACCCCAGAGGTTGTATTTTTGTAAATAACACGGACATCAGTTTTATGCGGGCACTATTGCTTCTAGTAGCTGTTTATAACAGTCCAACCATACACATTTGCTGTCTAAAAACAACTTAAGTGTGACCAGCTTTGAGTCACATCCCGCTAAAGTTCATTGGGGTATGACATACCCCACCACACCAATAACGTAACTTTTTGTGTAAATGATTTTGAATTCAAATTGTTATTTTCGATGGTCTAGTAGTCATCGATTTGTTAAAAAATTCACCGTACGGAAAAATAAGAGGCAAATACCAACTGCCCAACTGCTACGTGCAAGAAAAGCTCCTAGTTTAGTATTCGCATTTTGTCGCCGTAGAAAACGAACGTCGTATGTTACATTGAATTTAATAGCACATACGACAATAGTTTTAATCGTATCATATGTTCCGAAAAATATCAATAATACACAAAAATATCATGATTCTGTAAATCCTTGAAATTAGGCGAAGCTGTACCGAAACGTCGTCAGTACAGCACTCGATGTTCGGTTTGTCCGAGAGCAAAAACCTTATACGACTTGCGAAAAAAGCGCTAATTTTGAGACTCTGTAATTCGCTCCTCTTTCAGGGTAGCTACCAAAAATTTAATGTCACATAACTATAGGGTGTTTTTGTTAGAGGTTTGTTTTTCGAATAGAGATAAAACTGGCATTTTGTGGTCAAATCTGGCAACTCTAATGTCATTTATGTTCAGTTTGGTTTGCCATTTCATCATGAACAGGTTGACAAAAGAACAACGCTTGCAAATCGTGCAAATTTATTTCGAAAATAATGGTTCAGTTCGCGAAGTTTACCGCAAGCTCCGTCCATTTTATGGTCGACATAATCGTCCATCAGAGCAATTAATTCGGTTAACCATGGGTCGTTTTCGCACTACGTTTACTCTATGTGATAATACGCATCCGCAGAGACGTCGAACAGTGCGCACCGAAGAAACAATTGCCGCTGTAGAGCAAAATGTTGAAGAGGACCCAGTCAGAAGAGGAGTCAGTTACCGTTAATGGAGACCGGTATAGAGCCATGATAACCGACTATTTTGTTCCCGAATTGGATGGCATGAATGTGGATGAGTTGTGGTTCCAACAAGACGGCGCTACATGCCACACAGCGCACGTCACAATCGATTTATTGAAGGAAACATTCGATGAGCGCATAATTTCGCGGAATGGACCTGTCAATTGGCCACCAAGATCGTGTGATTTGACACCATTGGATTATTTTCTTTGGGGATATGTGAAGTCGCTCGTCTACGCCAACAAACCAGAAACGTTAGGGGACTTGGAAGCCAACATTCGTGGCGTTATTGCCGACATACGGCCCCAAATGCTCGAAAAAGTGGTTGAAAATTGGACCTGTAGAATTGGCTTTATTCGAGCCAGCCGCGGTGGCCACATGCCCGAAATCATATTTAAACATTAATGGCATAAAATTATCCTTCCAATAAAGTCAAATTGATGGATTGAAATGATTTTCTTGTGTTTTGTTTCAATTCGAAGTTCTATACCTCTAAAAAAAACACCCGATATATGTATTTCATTTTTAAAACTGACTACGTTTTTGGGAAAATTATATACAGAAATGTTTTTAAACCCCATTATATGAAGTCAACTTATAAATATCGGTACTTTTCGTTTATTTTTGTTATATTTGATATTTTCTTTTACAAATTGCTTGCACATGAAGTGCTTTTGTATTTTCTTGCGTAAAAGTAAATGAAGAATAATATAAAATTGCTATCTTTTATATTTGTGTTGTTTCGTGAGGTTGCTGCTATATCAAGTCTTGGGGTATGTCATACCCCACCACACCAATAACGTAATTTTTTTCCACCACACCAACGCCGGGTTAAGAGGTTTCAGAAAAATAACAAAATTAAATCTTAAAACAACTATTAAAAATTAAGCATAACTATTGAAAATAAAATTATCACAAATCATTAAATCAATTTTTCGAGTCCAAATCAATCTATATTAATTAAAAATATAATTAACTAATACAAAATTAATTAAATTAATTCATGAAATTAATAATTCATTTATATTATTTAAATAATTAATTTATTAAAATTAAATTAATAAAATTAAATCAATCAAATGAACCATTTTTAGTATTTCGTAACTTTTAGCAGTAAACAAAAAACTAAAATTAAAAAATGATTTTGTAATTTATTTAAATAAAAATTAGTTTTTTAATCAACAAATTAAAATTAAAAAATTAATGTTTAATTTAATTAAAAAATTAAATTTAATTAGATTTTAGATTTAATTGAATTAAAAATTAAAATAATATAAAAAAAATTATTTTTAATTAAATTAATTAATTAAGTAACTTAATTAAAAATTGCGCATAAGAATTAAGAAAAAATCATGAAAATCAATACTAAAAACAAAAAAATTAAAAAATTAATCACTAAATTAAAGTAATTAATATACATTTATTTTCAAATAAATAAAATAAAATTGAAAAAATTATTTCAATAACTGAATTAATTTGAATTTATTTAGTTATTATTTTATTTATTTATTTATCTATCAATTGTAATTCATTAATTTATTAATTCATATCAATTTATTTTAATGGAATGGAAAAATGGAATAAATGACTTAATAAAGTTATTAATAATAAAATGTAATAAGTTAATAAATTCAAAACATTACAAAAAAATAAATACTAAAAATAACCAATAAAGACCTCACTATTAAAAATGTACCATATATATTAGATATAAAAAATTATCAAAAATTATTAAATCAAAATTAATTTTCGAGTCTTAATCAATTTAAACAGGCTTGGAAAAGAATTAATACAAAAAATTAAGCAAATTAAAAAACTGTATTCCGAAACTAAACATTAAAAATTAACACTAATAATGTAGAAATAAATATATAATTTTACACCATTTTTTAATTTAATATTAAAATTAAAAACAATATAACAAAATTTTCTTATTAAAATTAAATCAAGTTCGACTCTCGCACTCCTTCATTCGCTTATAACATACCCTAAAAGTATGCCATTCAAAAATTACCTTGAATTCCCTTAAAAACATGGCCTTCCAATGCCTTCTGACACCACTACTTTGTAGCATACTTTTAGGCTAACTTTATTAAATTCCTCAAAAATTTAAATAATGAATAGCAAGCAAATCAAGCGACTGCCACTGCTTAAACGTCTACCACCTTCTAATTGTTATATCCCCGAGCGCTTGTTTACAATTTCACCAACCACTATTAAACATAATCAGCTTAAGTACTCCTTGGGGATGTCGGTAGTTTGCTTTTCCCCGAAATTCAGTTGTGGTCATTTCGTAAACCCAAAACAGGATTTTAACCCAAAATGCCAGCACAAATACAAAAAACTTTTCAGCCCACTCTTCGCAAATGGTCAACTGGCTTATTTGTTATCTGCCGCTCTCGCTGCCACTTGATTGTGGCCAATGGCCAAACTTTTGCCTGACACATTAGTCTAGTTGGCTAATGTGCGTTCGTGCCACGGCAGCAAAGCGACCCAAACGGCAAATAACTAAAGTTTTTTTACACCACAACTCTGCCACACTGATCCACTCTTTGTGCCATTAAATATTTGATGCGCATAGAGATGCGTCGTTGTGTCACTCTGTTGCTAACAAATGGCAAATACTTAAGTAATACTTAAGTGAAAATGCATTTCTTCGAGTGTGCGGTGCGGCGAGAATAACTGGAATTGATGTGGCAAAGTTTTAATTTTTATTTACTGCACAGCCAAATGACACAAATGGATACTGATTCAGTTTTTGGCACTCAATTTTCTTTACTTAATTTTCGTTTTATTGAAACTAAATTGAAATTCAGTTGGTGGCAGCCAATCTAGTGGTCAGTTGGCCAAAAGTTGGCCAAGAAAACGTACAGTTACCAAATTAATTGCAATCATTTGTGCTTCACTTAAGGCCGCCGAATAAACGACAAAAGTGAACAATGGAAATTGCAAATAAATTTTCATTTCTTGTTGCTCGTAAAGTGACAATAAAAATCCAATAAATTATACCAAAAGTTAATATAAATAGTTCAGCAAGACCCAAAATATTATATAATACTCAACTGTTGTGTGAGCTTTGCTTCGCACCGTTTCGCTCTGTAACCACAAATTGCGAAACACTTAAAGTTGCTGGTAGCGCGCCAACTGGACACGTGGTTGATATGGGCAACGTTAATGACGCATATGAACACTTCATGGCAGGCAAAATTTTCAAATTGTGTTCGACACACACACACACAGTTTATTTGTGTAACGAGCAAAATCAGCGGCAAACCGCTTCAGCAACTGAGCTCAGCACGTAGCCACAGCAACACAGACACACACACACACACACACAGAGCCACTTTCTTGACCGCAGCAATGACCACTGTCCCCACTTAATACACACACACCCACACACTCACACATGCTCGTACAAGTACCAGCAATCGTTCAGTCATTGGCCCATTCAAGCGTTCAACCATTCGTCACTTGGCTCGTTCCACGCCCCGCTCGTCGCTGTATGCTTTCGTTCTATCGACCGTTTTCTGCAATTTATAGTCGTGGGTTAAGTTTTTGGTCAAAGCGCATGTAATGCACAGCTGCTGGCCCCCTTCTTGCTAGCCGACTGCGAGACCAATGCAGCATGCGGCCTGCATACGTTAACGATTCCACAGCCACTGGAAAATGTTAGTAATATTTCTGTAATATGCTTTTGAGTTAAGTGGATTTAAAGCCAAAGTGGCACTCGATGCATTTTACTGTGTTTGTTTTTTTGGCTACTAACAACATTTTTGCGGCTGTAAGCCAACCAAAACTGCATTTGCAGTTAGACGCAATGCTTGCGTGTTAGTGTGAGTGTGTGTGCATTTGGTTTGGTTTGAACTCTAAACGCTTCGGTTATGATGTAAACTCAACAATGAGCACCGCAAGCTAGAAAATTGCAATATTCCTTTGACAACGATGACTCATGCTGACACTCAACACAAAGAATGATACTTATTTGAAAAAGTTAATGCGGTTTTTCCGTTGCATATATTTGCGGTAATATTTGTGTTTAATGTGGCATGTCAACATTACAAATACAACTTGATTTGTTGGCAATTACATACAGAAATATTTACCTCAAAAACTCAAATCGTTCAAAGAATTGTTTTCATCAAATGTATTTAACTCAAACATTGAAGTTGTTGTTATATTTTATTCTAACAATGTTCTGGGCAGTGGCGTCCATAGGATTTCATTTTCGGAGGAATACGTTTTGAGCTCAATACCATTTAAAACCATATTTGTCAATCAAAATGTTTGATCAGAAACGGAATTTTGGAGGGTTTGAATTTCAAAACCCAATGATTTCAGATAAATTGAATCCTAGTTGCTCAAATCTGAAGCTTACACCGTGCGACAGCATTTTTCACACCCGGAAAAATCCTTATTTACGTGAAACTAGATACCAAGTATAGTAATACTGCGTACTCAGTTCTTGATTTCTACATTCGTTAGTTTTTATCCCCTTCAAAATTTTGAAGTCCTTTTAAAAGGGGATAAAAACTAACAAAATATAAAAAATACTTAACCTCATTAGAATATGGCGATATGTATATCAAATGAAAGAGGAAAGGCTCAAAAATTTAAATAAAATTAATTTTTTATCTATTTGTAACAAAAGGATATGAAAAAGGTCATTTCAAAACTTTAATCCTTTATATCCTTGAAAATTTACATAGAATTTTCTTGAAAAGTAAGTATGTTAAAACCCCAAATCTCCCTGATCATGTGTCAAAATTTCATTACTCTAACTTTATTAGTTCGAAAGTTATTATGCAATTCTAATGAAGTACAAAAATTATCAGTATTTTAAAAAATAAAAAGACTCAAAATCAATGAAGCGTGAATAATGAAATTTTTACACGTGATCAAGGAGATTTAGGGTTTTAACATACTTACTTTTCAAGAAAATTCTATGTAAATTTTCATGGATATAAAGGATTAAAATTTTTAAAGGACCTTTTTCATATCCTTTTGTTACTAATAGATGAAAAATTAATTTTATTTTAATTCTTGAGCCTTTCTTCTATCATTTGATATACATATCGCCATATTCTAGCGAGGTGAAGTATTTTTTATATTTTTTTATTTTTTATCCCCCTCAAAACTTTGAAGTCCTTTTAAAAGGACAAAGGATGTAGAAATAAAAAACTGAGTACGCAGTATTACTATGTGTGGTCTCTAGTTTCACGTTCATATGGATTTTTTCCGGTGTGAAAATTTTTTTTAATTTTTTTTCGCGCAGTGTTACTGAACTCAAAACCGTCCTTAATTATTTAATTTTTTTTATTTAATGTGTTATTTATATATGTTAAATTTATACATTTTAAATTTTGTTAAATAGTAATTTAATCCCTTTTTTTTAAAACATTAAAAATATCTATACCAGCTTTTAGACAAAATGCACTGGAGTACACAGTCGACATGATATAATGTTGTATGAAGATTCTTTATAATGGGTTCTCGATAATCCATATCATCTTATTTTATATAAGTTTTCACCAAATATGGAACTAAATGTCCTTACATCGAGTTCAAAGTCCACAAAAGTGCTAAGAAATTCAACAAATTGCTTCACAACAGCCCAAAAGTTGCTCTTAAGGGGTTAAAATCTATGAATGACTCCCAGTAGTTTTCTGTATTGAACATTTCTTCCGAACATACCTACCCCCTATCTCCAACCCTTAATGGTGCTCCCATACAAAAGGATGGTTTTTATAAAATGGGCTCCCAGGTTGTCCTTAGACTGACCCCCATTTATTTTCCATTTTAGATGTTTTTTTTCCAAATAAACCTATTCTCTATCTTCAATAACAGTAGCAATCAGAAGACTTTTAATTCAAATCCTTCGTAAGTCAAAAGATGAGTCTAAATCTTCAAGACACTCTTCAAGACTTCCAACGCGAACCCTTCATCATTTAAAAGATTTAATTTAACACTCAAAAGACTTCCAATGCGAACCCTTCGTCAGTCAAAAGATTTTGACTCATACTCAGTGCAGACTATTCTTCAATCAAAAGATTTAGACTGACACTCAGAAGACTGTCAGTTCGAATCCTTCGTCAGCCAAAAATTTTAGACTCACACTCAGAAGACTTTCAAAGATTTAAACTGGCACTGAATCGACGTTCTTAATTCCTAAACCTTCGTCAGTCAAAAGATTTAGACTTACACTCAGAATTCTTTCAAAGCGAATTCCTCGTCAGTCAAAAGATTCAGACTCACACTCAAAATACTTCCATGCAAACCCTTCGTCAGTGAAAAGATTTAAATTTACACTCAGAAAACGGATCCTTTAAAAACTATAATAGGAATTCGTACACGTAATTTTTTTATACCAACTCATTGTAAAAAGTTGACACATAGAGGCTGGAACATAGAGTCAACAAACAACAACAAATTTACCAATCATCTATATGCAGGCCCCGGAAGAGAAAATCTTGCTTTCTAATGACCGGAATGCACGGTTCCAGCTTCTCTCAAATCTGAGCCTTCAAAGATCCCAACTCCGACAATCAACACGACTTCTCCTTTTTTTGGCTGAGCTGTACAACAAAACTGACTGTATAACAAAAACTCCAGATATTTTAAAGCTCTAAAAACATATAAAAAACTTTAAAAGTCAAAAGCCAAAATTTTCGAACAATTGTTAGAAAAAGTCTCACTTTAAAATTTAATTAAACTCGTTCCAACTTTACTCAAATTTACAAAAAAAATTCACATATTTCAAAGCTTCAAATGTCCTTTTAAGTGTCAGCTAATATTTTCAAAGAATTCTCAAAAAATTTTCCGCTCTCAAATTTCACTCACTCTCAATTTAACTTCACTGTAAATAATAATTATGTAAAATATTTTATTAGAATTATTTTTTATTTTCTTATTCAATAATTAAAATTTATGCTCAAAATAATGCAAAATATTTAAACAATTATTTGAAAATTCTTAAAATTTTTATTTCAAAAACTGCTCTGTTAAATAATCGTATGGCCAAAAAACCCCACAACAAACACAACACGAACTCAACAACTCGCTCACTGCAAAGCGACCGCAAAGAAGGCGACAAATGAATTTGTTGTTTTCAATTCATTTTTTTCTGACTTTAGCCAAAAACCGCACGCAGCAACGTACAAATAAATCTTAATGTCAGCAGCGCAACAACGAAACAAAGCAACAACCCATCAACAATAAAAACAACAACTAAGCGCAACCACAAAACGCATACAAACATCGCGTATATTTGTGTGTGTGTGTGTGTGCGACATTTAATGCTGTTACGCATCAAAAGTATAAAACAAAAACAAATTCCTTAACACACACACACATAAATTCAGCAATAAACAAACAACAAAAGCGAAGGGGGAACGCACGAATGCGTTTGACACGTTCGCAACAGACTCAACGTCTGTTTGTATTTGTGTTTGTGTGTGTTTGTGTCAGAATAACTTTTCGTAAACGTTTAGTGACACGTTTTTGCTTTTGTCATGTTTATTGTTTTTTGCTAGGAAAAGTTAAAAAGCATTAAATAAGCAAAGAGCAAAACACAAATCACTCAAATCTGCCAGAAGATGGAAATACAATTTATTTATTTATTTAAATTTGAGGGGAAAAAATGTGAAACGAAGCAAAACGAATTTAGCAGTAAGCGAAAAATTCAATTTTATGAATTTCGAAGAAACATTAAAACACAATAAAATGCAGAATGGCAACTTTAACAGTCACAACAACAATGAGTATGCATTGCAAACTCTGCGCCAGTGACACTGACAGTGGCAAATTCCTTCTTCACTTGAACTGATTGTGCAGTGTAACCACACATGCAGCTTTTTGTATGTATGTCTGCATGTTTCTGTTTTGTGTGTTAGTGTTTATTGTTGTTGAGAAGAGCGCCTGTGCCCAGTAGGAAATGTTAATATTGTTGCAGACAGTGAATACACCTCTGTGGGGCATTTCAAATCTTTACATCAGCAGATGCTGACACCAAAAGCGGTATTCACCTGCCAGATGAGCAAATCAGCAACGATCTGATGCCTCTGCAGTCCACCAAGGACCCATTAGAGGTCCTACCAAGCTCGTATCGTGCTTTCTAAAGGAATCTGCCATACTTAACAGCAACTCAGGTCCAAAGAATGAACATCACCGAGTCGGTTGAATGCATGAAATGCAAAGAAGATGGTTTCAAGATAACCTTGGAGCGCATTCTTTGCTTCTGTTGGACACTCTTAAGACTGCGCCTTACTCATTTAGAGGCCCCACTCTTCTCTGGGTTAGATGAGGCCCCTAAGCAAGAATTTAAGTCGCTGCTGAACTTCACTACGAACAGTCAAATTCTCACCAATCACTTTCACGCCAATCTGCAACACTAAGAAGTTTTAACTGGAACCGTTTGGAACTGAAAATGGTCCATGAGTGGGTTAGAACCTGACTTGGCCAGCCATTGAGAAATTCAAAATTTATTTATTCTAACTTATTATTAATTTATTATTAAAAAATGTGTGTTTTCTATGAATGACTTGGCCAGCCATTGAGAAATTCAAAATTTATTTATTCTAATTTATTATTAATTTATTATTAAAAATTTGTGTTTTCTATGAATTACTATAAATGACCAGCCATTGGGAAATTCAAAATTTATTTATTCTAATTTATTATTAATTTATTATTAAAAAATGTGTGTTTTCTATGAATGACTTGGCCAGCCATTGAGAAATTCAAAATTTATTTATTCTAATTTATTATTAATTCATTATTAAAAAATGTGTGTTTTCTATGAATGACTTGGCCAGCCATTGAGAAATTCAAAATTTATTTATTCTAATTTATTCTTTAAAAAAAAAATTATTTTTTCTATGAATTTCATTACTTTTACTATTTTCGAATTTTGAAACTTACCTATTGGGTTCGCTGTCAAGAGCAGATGTGCAAAATTGTCACCATAACTTCACAGCAATGAGTGTCAAGAATCAACAGTACCAACAACAACAACAAAAACAGCAACTGCATCAAAAACAACAACACGCAATAACAGTGTCGACAATGCAAACATGTGAATTTGAATTTTTAATGTGTGTGTGAGTGTGTTTTGTATGCGCTTATGTTGACAAAACCAACGCTGACAGCAGCAAAAACAACAACAATAACAGCTACCGCATATAAAGCGTACGAAATTATACCGCAAATGCGCAACAAAACCTACAAGACAACAAGACAACAAACAAACAACTTGGCAAATATATCAACAGTGACAGCGAAAACAACAACAGAAGCAGTAACTGTTGATTGTATCACTTACACGGCAACCACTTATAAGTATGGTGCAGATACACACACACACACATACACACACATATGGCAGACGCATAAAAATGGCTGAGCGCGCGATAGCGACCACATTTTCATCGTTTCAAGCGCAACGCTTGCAGCAAGCAGCTAAAAGCGGGCAGTCACCACTCACAACAATAACAACAGCAACATCAAGCTAGCGCAGCCATATACGAATTTATACGCGCACACATACTCACACACACAAAGCTCTCCGCTGGGAGATATGCAAATTGCTTTTTTGTGTGATTTATTGCGCATCCTTGTGGAGTTTAAGTTTTTCCCGCACACATATGTACATACACATGTATTATGTACGCGTGTGTGGTCGTGCCACTTCAGTTTGCATGTGGGCGCCTGTGGCTGACACTAAGCCTTGCTACTTACATTAGTCAAAATATTCGTTTTTGAATTTTCATTTTGCCCGGCAACAAAGATTTCACAGTCGCCTGTCTTGACCAGCTGCAGGCGCACACCTTCTGCTACAACCTGCTATGTATGTCTGTGTGTATGTTGATGTATGTACAAATTTTTATTAAACATGTGCATACGCCAATGTGTTCTAGTGGCGCCGCAGTTGTCGCTGGTGCCGTTGTCTAATGTGCTGAAAATATTTACAAGTGTGGTGGTAGCGCAGCAGTTGCGGCTTTGCGTTGCTTCGCCTTCGTTGTCTCAGCTGAAATAAATCGCAACTCTGACAGCGTCTGTGTGCAGTGAAGCGTATGAGACAGGATCTTGCAACTTTATTAGACAAATTTTCATATTTATTTTCATGAATATTAAGTGATTTTAATTATTTAAATAGTTTTAATATTTACAAAATGTTCTTGTTATTTTCCTTTGCGTTGTTATTAAGAAAATGTTTAGATAATTTTTGGTCTTTTCTATGAATTTTTAATGATTCAGGATATTTTCTTGGCATTACTTAATTCGATTTTTGGTTGGTAGGTTGGTTTCAGTGGCCCAGTGGCGCCGTTTTTTTAGCACTATTCCTGTTAAAACGGTGATATATGGTTTACTTTTGTATTATTTTTCTGGACCATGTGACCTTTATATGTAGTCTGAGAGGTTGATAAAGGCAAGTAGTGACAGTGAGTTCACAGTGCCCTTTGCTATCTACACAAAATTTGGTTATAATGCACAGTGATTCGACTCCATATAACCGTAGGACAAATTTAGAAGGAGTAGTCTGGTCCTCATAAAATTTTGTATACTAGTTAATCATGGTCTGCTGAATTGAAATTTCCATTTTGTTGTTTTTCTTAAACTTTTGTAGTTTGGCAATGTCTGAGACTTAAATTTGCAATTTTCGTCATTTTTGGTGTGCTATAGCAACGAGTGTGTTGGCTAGATTTTCCAGATTTTACATTTAATCGGTAACGTCAATATTGATAATTGCGAAGAGTAACAGAAATTGTCTTAGGAACCTTTAGTTTTGCAATAAAAACGATAACAATAGACGTATGTTTTGCTTTTTTGCAGTTTTCTCAATTTTTCATGCTAATTGCATACTTTTAGGGATGAAAAAAATAAAGTTTGTAGAAAAATGGGTGTTTCAAATTGAATTATTTTCTCAGATCGGAAGATATCGGAGGATGTAATTACATTATCCGACAAAGAAAGAATGCTTCTTAAAATAAAAAAAAAATCCAGCAACATACTTTTACATACTTTTTAGATATTTTCCTCTAAGTTTTGCCAATTTTCAGATTTTTAATTTAGAAAAATATTTTATATGTAAAGTGAAGTTAAAGCCTAAGCATTGCAAATTTTGATAAAAAATTAAAAGCGAAAATGCCCAAATCAATTATTAATCTATATTGAAAGTTTTAGCAACCTCTACTGAACCATGTATTTTTTAAATTTTTTTTACTCAATAGACTAAAAAACCGAAAATATGTGTTTACAATTTTTTATGAAAAAGTACCGACTTTCAGCAGCTCTTACACTTGCACTAATTTTTTACGCACAGATTTTTTGGGGTTTTCTTAGTTGGAGTTTTGCCTTTCAAATGACATCAAAGGGGCCCATCCTGTCGCCCCTTGTTCAAGAGATCCGTAGAGCTGCTCATACTGTAACTGGGCCAAAGTAATCTGCTGATTTTGCAGTATACTCCATACTCAACCATCTACTGTTGGCTTAAGCAATGAAGTTCTACGAGCAGCGCTCTTGATTGAGCTTAGTGAAACGAGAACTGTCAAGGCTTGGCTCTCGTCAAGGCTTTATTCTCTCCTTCTGTTCTCGTCTAGTCTAGATGAAATAATAGCCAAGTTCAGTGCTTTAAACACAGCTAAACTATCGGATAGCAAACTGATCTTCGTTTTAAAGAAGGTATCCATCAATACGGTCCTACAAGCCTTCGTAATTGCAAGCACTGCAATGTTATTGTGTCTCGTCACCCAAATCAAAGTCACTCTGATTCGATGAGCCAACTCATCATCTCTCTGCAGTTACCCACTAGTCACTAGTACATGAAAATAGTAAATAGTAATAGTAAACCTCCCAGATTGCAAGTACTTTCATCTGGAAAACACTTGTTACAAAGTTTGGGAGTCGAATTGAGTCGTTCAGCCTTTAACTACTCAATTCAATATTAATTTAGCTTCTAAACCACTCATAAACTACTTTAAACTACTCTACACTACTAAAAAATTTAAGCCACAGTAAGCTGCTTAACTGTGCGTATGAGTGTCATTAATTGTGTGCAATATTAAAAACAGCTGCAAATTTGCATAAAATGTAGAAACGGCAACAAAGTGAGGCATGTTCAACTTAACGTATGAGTAACATTAATTGAAGCATGGATTTAGTTCTATTTTAAAAGGGAAAACTAATTAAAAACGTAAAATGTTGTGCAGCATGGCGTATGAGTGACATTTATAGATAATTGTGCAGTTGAACTATTTATAAGGAACTGAAAGCATGTTTAACGAGGCGTATGAGTAACATCAATTGAATGTATGAGGAAACGGCAGCGCTAATTGAAAAATAACCAAGTTAATATGCAAATTGGTTGGGCTTTTAAACAATTCAAAGTGTATTCAACTAGATGTATAACAAATACTTATTAAATACTAATTCGAATACTAATGTGAGTAATCTGTGCACTGTTGTGTGGAAAATTGTAGGTTATAGTTGAATTTATTGAGGAAAACTTATCAAATTTTCAGTTTTCCATTATTTTTAGTATGCAAGTTAAATTTTGAGCTTTGGCGTATTCAGAGACCTATAATAGAATTTCATGGCAAATATTTTGTGCTAAATTGTTGCCATAAAAGTTATGTTTTAAGGGTAACCCATAACCCATGGACCCATAAAAATAGGAGTTAGAGGGTTAAAATGTATCACAAAAATGTTTTTCGTAGTATTTGACATGAAATTGCTGAACACATCCCATGCCTAAAATGATTAAGTTTAAGGTTAAAATTTAAGAAAATTTTTCTAATAAAAATTGGTTTCCATATGCCGATACCGCATAAGAATATACAAAAGGGGTGAAATTTTGAGCGCCCCCGAAACAAATTCAGTCGTCAATACACGTATATTTTTTTTGTCCTTTTCCCCTTTCCCCCGTTGAGCTAATATGGTTGCAATCACTATCAGCTCTGATAAAAGTTATTTTCCAACAACTTATCGGGAAGGAAAAAGTTAATTTTCTAACGTGCTGAAAATTTTCAGGACGATACCAGCAATTTGATTCGATTTGATTGAGTTCGAACCGCCGCTTAAAAATTAAAAAAATTTTCTTTATTTTGGTATTGATTGAATCACGATCCGAAAGCATGTCACTAATCACTACACTCTTCCAACTGCCACATTACACTTTAACTTAAAAAAAAATTATGTAAAATCGTATGGTTCTGTTGCCTTTAATAACGCAGGCAAGAGAGATTTTTAGTATTAAAACCACGCTAAAACAAACATTTTCAAACATTTTCGGTAGCAAATATGATATCAAGAGGTATTGCGCTCAAAATTTGTATATGAAACCGCTCACCACACCAAAATGCAGGATTCTATTTTCAACATTATACTTTCACGTTTCTGAAAATTTCCATTTTCCTTCACATTTTACATTGTGGCAGTTGCCACCTCCGTCTAAAATGTTCCATATTCGCTCATTCATCTCGTGGAATAATTTTCTTAAGCGACGTTTCCGCTTTTAAAACACTCTAATGCTTTCCGCGTCGCGATAATTTGCCGGCAAGCATTAACTGAATTAAAACGCTTAGTCCTCCACTTCATCAGCTGCCTGCTTCACACTCGCTCTCATTCGCTGAGATTTGTGCGATACGCTTTTCGCCGCGCCGCGCAACGCAACAAAAGGCAAAAAAGCAAAAAACTAATTAAATAAAAATCATAGCATAGCTGCAGGCGCCAGCGCTGTAGAGCACCACCGAAACGCCGTTAATCTTTGGCAGTTTTTCGTAAAGTGCTTTTTCATTTAATGCCAGCCAGCGAAAGCCAAAGACAATCGGCCGTATGGAAGCGCCGAGGGTGAGAAAGTGAGCTGACGCGAATTGTACAAAACTGAAACGAGCGAGACGCATTGCATTTCATTGCGTTGCATTAATTTTGTGAATTTAATTGCTGCCTGCTCACGGATTCAATGCAATACATATAAACAAAAAACAAACAGCTGCAGCACATCGGCACAGCTACGCCACGCCACGCCACGCCACACAGTGTTGCGAGTTCATATAGCGGAGTGACAAAATAGAAGGAGTGGTCGTATATAAATGATATTTGGTATACAGTTATCGTATGAGTAAAGAACTTACTGTGCAAAATTTCAGTGAAATCGCACCAAAACTTCGACCACCTCCCATACAAACGGATTTGAAAAAACTTCATATTAACAATGAAAATTATCTTAGCTTATAAAAGCTACATTAAAAATATTTGTATTTTAATATAAATTTAAATTTAATGTGTTTAAATTTAAATGTGTATATAGATAAAATGCGCTTTTTTCAAAAGTCATTGAAATTAAAATCTCGATAAATTGCTCCACAGCTGCTCAGAAGTTGCTCTTAGAGGGTTCAAATCTTAGACTGACCCCCACTAATTTTTGCTCTTGAATATTTCTTTGGAACATACCTACCCCATATCTCCAACCTTTAATAAGGCTCCCATACAAAATCATCGTTTTTAGAAAGTGGGCTCCCGCTGCTCTCAGGTTGGTTCCAGACTTACCATATATAAGACTGACCTCCATTTATTTTCTCTTCCGAACGTTTTTTCTATACACAGCTAACCGCTATATCCAACTCTTAAGGTGGCTGCCACACAAAACTAGTAATTTTCAATGGAACTGGCTCCACACTTGTAAATGTATTAAAGTAAGCGAAGAAACATCGTATCTGTGAAACTACTGAACCGATTTAAATGATTTATTCAACAATCGTCAACATTGCTGAGTGCAAAAAATACAAAATTAATAAGGGTTCAAAAATTTACCACCAGAGGGCGCCTCCCATACAAGTGAAGTAGTGAATTTGTCAACTTTTGGGTTTGTACGAAAAAAATCAAAGTGTAGTGCCGACACTCCATTAAACCCTCTATTTCGAATATAATAATAATCGTAATTGATTTTCCAAAGCTATCTGCAACACATTTTTCCATCAGCAGCAGAGCATTATTTGACCGATTGCTATTGGCATTCAACCAAACTGTGAAAAATCGCGAACTTGCACTCAAGTCTTCACCAAAAAATGCCAATAACTTGCATTCGCGCAAATATGCGCAGCTGAAAATTTTACAGCATAATGTACATACTTGCCAAAACAAAATATCAAAAATTTTCAAAAGTGATATTTATATTTTTTTTTTAAATCGCTTTTAAAGTTTGGACTCACTTTTTATTCACTCGTTTTCTTTACTTCATTTTCATCATAACGGTACAGCTCAGAAGTGAGAGTAATCAGCAAAATGTTGATCTTCCCAGACCTAAATTATATGAGACTTACGACAATAGTAACTTTTAGGGGCCTGCTCATAATTTATTTTGAAATATTCAACCTCAAAGTCAAAGTAAAAATTTGCTGTTTGTACACAATTTTTATTCAACGCTGGAAGAGCGTACTTTAAGAGCTAATAACTTCTTTGTTATCCAATATTTTTTTTTAAAACTGGCGATTTCTCTTAATTGAAGTATTTCCAACCAAATCTCATACTCAGATTTTTGGGCTTATACAGTTGCATTTTGGCATTTTTGTCACTACTCGCAACACTGTGCGCCACAGTCACATCGAGCGTTCTAGTCAACGCAGCAGGCGACAACCGGCAAACGGCTGTGGCGTTCGTCTCGTATGTATTTCCGTTATGTTGCACGCACTATGGCTGTATGACGTTTATGAGATTACGCTGACAGTTTCAGTGCCAACGCATATGACAGCCAACAGCAGGCAGCCGGTAGTCAACGTGCAGAGCAATGTGTCAGTGTATGTGTGTGTGTGTGTGTGTGTGATTTTTTAATGCAAAACGCAAATGCAAAAAAGCATAAAACACTTTGCAAATTATGTCAGATTTTATGGTCGCCTTAATCCAACAACGCAGCGTTCGCTTTCTTCTTCGCGGCAACTTACATCTGTTTGGTGGTGTGTGTGTGTGTTTTACAAATGATTTAATGCGCACACTAAATTCCAACAAAAATTTTATAGCAACACATTTTATGCCTGCGCCACCCATCGGCCGATAAACGTTTAATGACAAAATATTTTATTGTGCCTCTGTTGATGGAACTACGGTGCGTATGAGTGATGGCAATGGATGATGAAGTTTAAGTTGAAGTTAAAGTTAAAGTTTAACTTAAACTTAATGTTGTTGGAGTGCTGGTAGTTTTTGTTGTTGTGTTTCTTTTTTGCAATTTGACTGATTGCCAGAGTTGTTGTTGTGCATACAATTTTCGCCCATCAGCCCAGCTCAATGAACTGGCCAACCATGGCAGCACACTTACAGTAACAACAATAACTACTAGTCAACAGTTGGTCTCATGTCAATCGGCGAATTTAATCTAGCTGAGTGCGTTGCCTGCTTGTTTTGCTTTTATTTGAGTTATGTTTGAATTTGCAAAAACTTTCATACGCTGCGACTTTTGAGCGCTTAAGCGACATACCACAAAAATAAACCCAACACCAACATCAGTTCACCTCGCTTTCCTTCTCACCTCCCCCTCTAACCTTCTCTAGTGCCCTGCACGTCCACACAGTTGACTTAGTCGCGCTTAAGCGCTCATCAAATTTCACCTCAGTGTTTTTTTTTTGTCACTTTAGTGCGCCGCAAAGGTTCGCAGCGCCGTTGCCTCTGTCCTGCGCGTTAAATTGTGCGAAAAAAATAAAATTGGATGATACGCTTTTGTGCCATTGTGCCGCAAAAATGATGAATTATGTCAACGTTGGACGCTGTGGTGGCCACGTTGCACGTTGCAATGCAGCGCTCGACACAAACTGTTCGCACACGTGCCACATCGCGTGTCGGAATTATTTATGAGCCACGCTGTCAAACATGAACACAGCCTCCAGTGTGAGTGTGTGTGTGTGTGTGTAAAATTTCAATATTCTAATGGCAGCGTACATGGCACAAAAGGTAAGGCAGCTAAGCAGGATAAAGCCGCATATTCGACCACAACAAATAATATATACTTACATATGTATATAATATATATATATATATATATATATATATATATGTACGAGTATGTATGTGTAGTTTTATGCCTCGGTCAAAGTCTAAGCCAATAGTCACCCATCAATCAAATGTTTATGTCTCTTTTGGCTTGGCAGCAACTCTGCGTGTCAACCATAAACGTCACTTGCCGAGTTGCATGCCGAGCAGTTATGTACATACGTCAGGTTTTGCACCTGACGTAACGTCGAAACTTTTTCCGCAACAATTAGTTTGATTAGGAAACTAAGAATGACTTGGTTTAATTTGCATACGGCGATGTCGTCTAAAGAGTTTATACAATCTGGTTTAAGTTATACAATTTTGATATAGAAATCTTACTGATTGATATTCAATTTAATCTCTCACTCTTCAAACTATTTGGTTGTCTCATTCATGTTTTCTTCATACTTATTTACTGTTTAAATCTTCTGTTCGTCACTAGTTTTATGGATTTTGTCTATTTTTACTGTGTTTTTATTTAGATTCACAATGTCCTTTTCTTTCCTCTCTCTTCTCCCTCTCTTTCAACTCTGTTTCAAAAATTAGATTTAAGTACTTTGTCCACGTTTTCATTTGCTTTCACAATCTTAGTACTTGTTTTTCTTTCTCTCTCCTCTCGGCTCTCTCTTTCATTCTGTTTCACAGATTAGATTTAAGAATTTTGTCCATCTTTTTATTTTGTCTCACAATCTTACGACTTGTTTTTCTTTTTCTTTTTTCTCTTCTTCCTCTCTTTCATTCTGTTTCGCAAATTAGATTTAAGTACCTTGTCCACGTTTTCATTTGCTCTCACAATCTTAGTACTTGTTTTTCTTTTCTCTCTCCTCTCGGCTCTCTCACTTTTTCTGTTTCACAGATTAGATTTAAGAATTTTGTCCATATTTTTATTTTGTCTCACAATCTTACGACTTGTTTTTCTTTTTTCTTTTCTTCCTCTCTTTCATTCTGTTTTACCAATTAGATTTAAGTATTTTGTCCATGTTTTTTATTTTCTCTCACAATCTTAATACTTATTTTCTGTTTTCTTTCTTTTCGGCTTCCTCTCTTCCATTCTGTTTCACAGAGTAGATTTAAGTACTTTGTTTACTCATGTTTTCCTTTACTCTCATAATCTTAATACTGGTTTTGCTTCCTCTCTCTTCACTTCAACTTTCTTCTTCCTCTCTTTCTGTTTCTGTTTCACAGATTTTGGTGCTCTCTTTCTTTCTCTTACTTGTTTTTCTTTACCTTTTTCATCCTCTTTGTCAATCTCTCTTTCTGTTTATATTTTGGCTACATTTTCAGTTTTATTCAAAATTTTATTTAGTGATCTCTCATTTAGTCGCTTAGTCATCACTTTTCTATTTGTTTCACTCTATCAGTTTCACTCTTAAAAGTAATGAGGTTTTTCTTTAACTTACTATTTGTCTCACTCTCTCAGTTTCACTCTTATGAATTACTTTTACTTCACTTCATCACTTTTACTCCCACTTACTCATTATTTGTCTCGCTGTTACACTTTCACTCTTACTCGTCACTTTGTTTTTTCAACTTACTCACTTTTTGCTCACTCTGTAACTTTTATTCTCACTCATTAGGTTAATTCCACTTCATCACTTTTACTCCGAACTACTTACTCACTATTTGTCTCACTCTCTCAGCCTCACTCTTACTCAATACTTGGACTTCAACTTACTCAATCTCTCGCTTTTATTCTCACTCAATACTTTTACTCCCACTTATTGTTTTTATACCTATGTACTCACTATTTGGCTCACTCTCTAACTTTCACTTTACTCATTACTTGTTTCCAACTTACTCATTATTTGTTTTATTCTCTCTTTCACTTTCACTCTTACTAATTACTTTTTTTCAACTAATTTCATATTTGTCCCACTCTCTCATTTTCATTCTTATAAATTACTTTTACTCCACTTCATCCCTTTTGCTTCTACTTAGTCACCATTTGTCTCGCTCTTGCACTTTCAGTCTTACTCATCTTTTTTCTGCAAATAAATCACTATTTTTCTAATTCTCTAACTTTCTCTCACTCATTAGGTTAACTCCATTTCATCACTTTTACTCCGAACTACTCACTATTTGTCTCACTCTCTCACCCTCACTCTTACTCAACTTACTCAGTAATTGTCTCAATCTCTCACTTTTACTTTTACTCTTACTTATTACTTTTTTACTCATTACTTTTACTCCAACTTATTCACCAGATATCTCACTCTGCCACTTTCGCTTTTACTCATTACTGTTACTCCAATTTACTCGTTATCAGTCTCAATCTCACAATTCTCACTCATTACTTTTACTCGACTTTATTACTTTTACTTCACTACTTGTCTCACTCTCACACTTATTCATTAAATTTAAAAGCTCACTCTCAGCACACTAAGAACTCACAATTATTCGTTCACCTGCTCACAATTAATCGCTCATTTTCTATTCGAAAACTTTTCAATATCTAAATTATTTTTCTCTTCTTCTAGTTGTGATTTCTTAAGACACTTAAATGAATCTGAAATTTATTCACCTAAAAGCAACATTTTCTAAAATCAAACACCAATTGCACAAACAGTGATAAACGCTAACAGAAAGAGAGAGAGCATGAAATGCTAGTGAGAAACACCAAATGAAAAGCAGAAAATAAATGTCCAGTGGTAACAGCGATAATTTAATTAATTCAACTATTAAAGCAAAAACCAGCAACGCACAAAACATAAAAACAAAACAAATTTAAATAAAACTATAAATAAAAATACTATTTCAAACAAAAATCAATAAAATAAGACATGTAAAAAACATTTTGTATGTAAAAGAAGAAGAAGAAAAGAAAGAGACCGCTATTCGAATGTTCACAGCTTTTGCCTGCTACCGCGTCTGTGCTTGCGTGTATGTGTTTGTCTCACTCTAACCAATGTCACATGCAGTCTCGGTGTGCGCACCAAAGTAGTCTAGCCGCTCATACACTCTCACACACACATACATATATAAGTATTTGTCTCACGCTAACTATCTCTTTCTTATGTCACAGTATATATTTTTATAAAAGTAAAAATCACTCGCTCGCTCGCTCGCTGACTCGATTGCTCAGTATTTTGTGTGCCTCCCAAATCAATTACTACTCGCTCCTTTTTATCGAACGCACCAACCACCCAGCAAATAATCAAACCAACTAACCAACCAATAGAACAATCAACCAACAAACCAACCAATCAATCAACCAACCAATCAATCAAAACACCACCAGCACCCACCACTTTAGCTTTTCAATTTTGTCAACCAGTCCAGCATTTGTGTCCTGCAAAGTAATCAACACTGCAAACGTGTCACCAGTCACCAGTAACCGTAACCGTAACTGTAATCGTAACTGTAACCGCAAATCGTAACTGTTAGTGTTGAATCGTACTCGTCACACCCTTCCCGCTCGCTAAATCCCAACACCACAGCACCACAATTGCACATTATTATAATAGACACCCCCACCACTATTACTACTACCGTATGGAGCGCGGCGCCAGCGGTGGTCATCATCACCAGCATGCTGCCGCCGTCGCCGCCGCCGCCGCCGCCGCCGCTGGCCACAGCTACATAGCCGCCGACGAGCACACGGGCAAGTCGTCGTTCGACAATCCCGCCACGAAGAAGAAGCCGCCCAAACTGAAAGCCATCAATCGCAGCATCTCGATGGCCATCGACAACTACGCGCCGCCGGGCGGCAGTGGCGGCAGCAGTTCGCCGCCGCAGATGATGATCGACGACTCGCTAATCGTCGAGCAGCCGCTAATACATCGGTCCGCGTCGCCGGTGGCCATGCGCTCCGTACCGCAGACACTCGCACTACCCGCGCACCAAATGCACGGCGGCGCCGTCTCACCCGCACTCTCCGCACGCCAACAGCACCAGCAGCATTTGCACACGTTCCAGCACATGGCGGCGCAAGCGCGCCACCACAGCCAACACCAACAACACCAACTCCAACAACAACAACAACAGCAGCAGCACTCGAGCTCGGCCAGTTCGCCGACCTCGCACGCCGTCAGTCCGGTGCCGCTGCCGCCCAGCCAGCACCAGCCCGACATCTACCTGGTCAGCAGCAGCAGTTTGGGCGACGATGTGGGCGTGGTCGGCGGCGCTGGCGGCAGCACGTCGCCGATTCAGTTCATCGACGATTACATGCTGCCGCCGACGCACCGGCACGCGCTCGCCAGCGCCACGCACCCGCTCAAGAAGAACATGTTTCGGCGCTCCGACACGATCGACGTTCATCCGGCTTCCACTTTTCAGATGAAGAAAACGCACTCGTTTCACGCGCAACAAGACTCCACCTCCGCCGCCATCGACCAGATGCTGCTCAGCGCCGCCGCATCGCAGGGCTCGTCGGCGTCGTCCAGTCGACGCACCAGTTCGGTGCGCGGCAACTTTCTCATGCCCGGACACCCGAGCGCGACGGCGGCCGGCGGCAAGGATCTGAGCCGCTCGCCGTCGCCCAGCAGGCGCGGCTGCCGCTCGCATCGCTCCTTCAACGATCCCGGCCGACGGCCCAGCACCAAGCCCGACTCGGTCATCGAATCGCAGATACGCCATCCGTCGCTCAACGACGAACTGATGGAATCGATGGACGGCCGGCCTGCGCTCTTCTCGCAGGCCAATCTGTCGCTCGAGAACGAACTGTTTGTGGAGTCGCGTTCGCGCAGCAACAGCCACACAAAGATGGAGGACGTCGGCGTCGACATGGCCGCAGCGTCAGCGGCAACGGCCGTGCAACGTTCCGCAGCGCTGGTGCGCAAAACATCCGGCTCGTTCGAGGATGGCACCGGCGGCCAGCACGGCGCCACCCACCCGCCCACCACATCCAGCAGCCTGAAAAAGCGCAGCGACCATCCGCACTCGCGTCAACACAGCTCGCACAGCCTCGAACTGGACGGTCGCCCGTCCACCTCGGCAGCGGCAGCGGCTGCCGCGCATGCGCACCCGCCACAAACACTGCAACTGCACAGCGCCGCCGCAGCAGCCGCGGCCGCCTATCACTTTAAGCGCGGCGCACAGCACGGCCGCTCGCTCTACCTGTCGCCCAACAATCTCGAGGACCTGCAAGTGCATCGGCCCGGCCTAATAGCCGCCGCGGCTGCCTTCCAGGGCACCAACGCCAGCGCCAGCGTCAAGCAGGCCAAGGCGCTGCACAGCGCCAGCATGCGATTGCGCACCTACAGGGAAACGCTTAGCGCCACCAAAAAATCGAAGAGCTTCATTGGCGACAGCGCCTATCCGCCGCCGGTCGTGCCCGCCGAATTCGAGCTTACTTCACCCCACCGACGCAACAGCCGGCCGCTGTCGAGCGCCGTCGGCACCGGTCCCGGCGGCGCCGTCACCATCGACGACATCAAGCGCAGCCCGCGGCCGCTGGCACTGACGCCCACCTCGTCGGCGGCGGCCACAGCCTTTATCGAAGAGAAACGTCCATCGTTCGAGCGCAAACCGTCGCTCACCTACGAGCTGAGCGACGCCGCCTTCGAGCAGGTGCTGCGACCCTTCCATCACAAAGTCGCCGGCCGCAAGGCGTCCATGAGCGGCTCACACAAGGCGCTCAAGAAGAAGTCGCTCAGCGACGAGACGGACGACGACGAGGAGGCGGACCGCAAACGCAAACGCATCGTCTGCATTGTGATGACTGTCTTTCTGTGTCTGGTGTGCGCCAGCGTGCTCGTCGTCATTGTGACGCTGACGCACTCGTCGGGTCAGACGCATCATCAGCCCTCGAAGAAGATCTACACGTTTGCGCGCGAGACACCTGTACACTATAACGGTACGACTAACGTTATGCTTTCTTACCCCCCAAAAAAACTTTTTGTTTTGTGGCAGCGTGTGCGGCGTTTGCTACACTTTTCACGCAGCAGTTTGCAACAACAACAACAGATTGATTGAAGCGCTATCAATTAGGACATCAACTTGGCTGTCGACGCCATTTTGTTAATCGAAATTCCACTCTCGGCTCCGAGAGGATTTCTAATAAGCTCCCTGCGCGTCATTGACAGATTGTAGAATTGCTGCATTGGCGCATTGACACGGCAGCGGCGCATAACTTATGTATGCAGATGACGGCGAGCAGTTGTTGTTGCAACCTTGTGGCGGTGCATTGTGTCAGTCACTCTCTCACACTCACTCACTCACACACTCACTCACCAACACCAGAACGCGCTCAGGGAGCGCACACGCCTTTATCAACACTCGACATGCAGTAGGTGCAACAACAATTACAAAAGAACACAACAACAACAACAACTACTGCAAACGCCCACACCTTACACGCTGCCGCCAGCGTCGCATTTTATTTTTAGCCCTGGAATGTAGGTTATCTGCCTGAATTGTTTGTGCATGTTGGTGACATTGCCTGCTCGGATGGCTTCACGATGCTATGCAAAGAAAAACAAACAACGAATACAAAATAAATAAAAAAAACTACAACAAAAGCTGCGAGAAGACAGAAGAGCGCAAAAAATTGCGCCATTGCACGTTGAAGTCACTTGGCAGCGCAGTGCCCACATGGCACAGAGACAACATGTCAGCAACAGCACCAGCAATAACAACAACTAATATTCAGCTTCCCTAAAACTACAACAACAACAACAACGCGCATCAACCACAACTACTACATAAAATAATCACAACAGCAACAATGTGTGTGTATGTGTGCTGAGAACAGCAACAGACAGCACAATAACAACAAATACTAGTGCAAAAAAAAATCCAAAATAAAAAACCCAATGCAACAACAATGCAAAAATGTGTGCAGTGTGCATTGTGCAGAAAAGTGAAAGCAGCAGTCGTCACAGAGCTGTCGGAAAGTTCAGTGTTGCCCAACAATGAAAAAGTGCACGTTTATTTTTTTTTAGCATTACCGTTATGTTTCTTGCTCTTACGTTTTCGCTCTTTAGTGCCGAACTTTTTGCTCAGCCTTACCACACTTTACTTTAAATCACTTCACTTCACTTTGCTTTGCTTTGCTTTACTTTGCTCTGCTAATCCTTTCAGTTGCAGTTGCAATATTTCTTTTTTTTGCTACTTGCATTTTTTCTGCAACCGTTATGCCTGCTTTATGTTTAAATGGCGCTACAACAACAACAATAAATTCGCTGCAAGAATTTATGCATTTCTTTTGTTCATCAAAGTCGAACTTTTTCTGTTCTTTTTTTCCAACAACAACAACAACAAATGAAAATATGGTTGTCTCAAGTTTGGTTGAGTGTTTGTGCCGCTGTCCAGTGTTGTCACAACCAGCAAACTTTGCCTTGCTGCATCTGTTGCACCATTTGCTCTGGCTGCATCCCCCTCCCACCTCGAGTTGACAGCAGCGACAGCAACAACCGCTGTCGCTGTGCGCGCATTAATGGTGCAGTAAACTTGTCGAAAGTGCTCAACGCGCAGAAAATCGGAAAAGCTTCGACTTCGCTTTCTGGTGCTGTCTTTTCTGAAGAATGATTGCATTCTTTTTTGCTGCGCTCAGATTTTTAAGTAGGTGTTAAAATTGTGAACATTAGCCACTCTGCTTCGTAACTATTGCGACACTAAAAGCAAGTGGGGTGAAGTTTGTGGACTCAATTAGAGGAGAAAAAACTCAAAGGGATTGACAGTAAGTTGTATGTGTTCAAAGAGATTGACAGATAGTTTGATGTATTCAGAGAGATTAGCAGTGAGTTTGATGTGTTCAGAGAGATTGACAGTAAGTTTGATGTGTTCAGAGAGATTGGCAGTAAGTTTTTTTATGTTCAGAGAGATTGACTGATAGTTTGATGTGTTCAGAGAGATTGGCAGTAATTTTTTATGTGTTCAGAGAGATTGGCAGTAAGTTTGATGTGTTCAGAGAGATTGACAGTAAGTTTGATGTGTTCAGAGAGATTGACAGTAAGTTTGATGTGTTCAGAGAGATTAATAGTAAGTTTTATGTATTCAGAGAGTAACTTTGATGTGTTCAGAGATATTCTGAAAATTCTATGTATGCAAAAAGATTTTTAACAAAGATTGTTGATTGCAGACAAAAGATTGTTGATAGCTTGCTTTTGTCAAACGCATCAAATCGGAAAACATTACAAAACATACAAATTTTTATTTATTTTTTTATAAATATAAAATTATTAAATTTATTATTATTAAAATTATTAATTAAATTTAAATTTTTTTTCATAATTTTTAATAAATCAAAATGTTTTTAATAAATCATAATTAAAAGAAATGATATATTTTTAAAAATTTGCGAATAAATAATAATAATTTTCAAATAAACTTTTTCCAGAAGATTGTCTTCGAATACAAATAGAAAGTGGAAGCGCCTTAAGTTCTTATCTTTAGATCTTAACTTGAATACAAAAGCTTTCCTAATTTTTTCAAAAATCTTACGACAGCCATGAAGGCTTTCTTGGGCCCTAGCGATTCCAAATACTCGTAGAGACCCGTTCATGAGATGACGAATATTTGGCAAACCTTAGCGAACGAAACCTGACAACGAAATTTCTTGCGATCCAGTAAACTCAAAACATCCAAAATAGTTAAATGTAATCTGGAGATATTAGTATGGATGTCAAAGCGTTTTGAATCTTTCGAACATTCCTACGATAGCTGGAGAAACCACACGCACTTAGATCTCTTTTGGGTTCCTAGCTATGCAAAGTTGGTGTCTATTTATGATTTAAAGTAATATTCTACTAGAATATGAGTGTTTTTGGCAAACATCAGTCAAGACTTATGTCCTGACAACGAAATTGCCCCCAGATTGATCAGAGGTTGACTTGAAATATTAATATGGATGTAAAAGCCCTTTTTAAGTTTTCGCACATCATACGACAGCCAGCGAGGCTGCAGATAGGACACACTTTGCACTGCACATTTTTTATCTCTCATTGATCTCTTAGAATATGAGTGTTTTTGTCCGAAACTTGAGTCCTTACAACGAAATTTCTTGCGATCCAGTGAACTCAAATGCCTCCATAGTGATCAAAAGTAGATTTGAGGTATTAATATGGATGACAAAGCCTTCTGAATCTTTCGAACATCCATACGATAGTCAGATAGTCGTTTTGGTTCCTATTGAAATTAGAAATCCATTTATGATTAGTAGTACTAATCCATTCAAATATAAATGCTTTTGGTTAACATCACACGAAACTCAAGTCCTGTCAATTAAATGTCGTTCTGTTGGATGAACTCAGATGCCGCCAGAGTGGTCTAATGTTATCTTGAGATATTAAATTGTATGTAAAGGCCTTTTTAATTTTTCGGACAACCCTACAACAGCCGGAAAAGACACACGTAGACCTCTTTAGAACGTCTTTAGACCTCGTAGAACATCAAGCACCTAAACCCCGGTGAGTCACTAAGCTTCATTAGATCGGTGGGACTAGGGGATGTTCTCTAAGAACTTGTAGGGGGCACAATAGATCACTTCTGGTCTCAGTGCAACAAACCCCAATTAACTGTATTCTATTATACAAAAAAATAATTATATTCATAATAATGTTCCTTTAAAATTTGGGTCAACCTCAGCAGAGACTTGAGTTCTAACAACAAAACTTCTTGCTCTTTTTATGAAATCCCAGAGTGATTTTTATGGCTCCCAGAGTGTGCCAAATATTGCCTTGAATTATTAATATCGATGAAGAAATCATTTCAAGTAACATTTACTTACAATCAGCTGATTGTTAGCTATGTATTAGCTGACATCTTTTAGCCAGGAAGAATTAAAAGTAAAATTTTTAAAACATTTCCTAGACCACTGACTGACATCAACGCCTCGGTGAGACCGAGTTACTACATGGGGATCATCAATAAGGGGATCAATAAGGGTCAAGTTATTGATCTTTTCAGGTTTTTTTTTAATTTTTTGTCAAGTTTTTAAATGCAATTTCATCAACTTGGCTCTTGTTTTTGATCTTCTCATATTTATTTATATTTTTGTGGAGTTTCTAACTGCAACTTAAGATTTTTTTGTATAAATAAATAATTACACCTAAATAAACATAACTTTATACTAAACATATAAGCGATTAAATTGTTGCCAGTTTCGTTATGCATTTTTGAAAATTATCTAAAAAATTATTCTTGACTATTTTATACGTTTTTAGTTAAAATAAACTTTGTTTTTATTAAAATGTTGGAAGTGTTAGTGATCAAATGCCTTCCTCCTTCTCTACCAAAAACTCAGCCCAAACTAGGCAAATTATTAATGCCAATGCATCGCATAATTTACATGTATTCATTGCATAATTTACAATAACAAAAAACAATATACTGCTGATATATTTAGACCCATTATACAATCATATATACATATCATATATTTCAATATTTGCTGAAAATTTTATGCCGCCACTTATGCAATTCAAATGCGCGCCAGCTGCCAACTTGAGCGCAAATTGCCCGCAGCCATTGTTGATATTAGCATAAAATTGCGCACATTATCACCTGCAGCTTTAATATTGATTGACCAATTATGCAACTACTGCGTTACATTACCTTGAATTGAAATTACACACACACACACACACATACATATTTACTTACTATGAAATTAGTCAATTATGAAATTTCTGTATTGTGCATATTTGGTTGCAAAATGGGGCCAAACATCCGCCGGGCCAACTTAGCACACTAATCCCTGCTGGCACAACTAATGCCGCAACTAATACCCCATCAAATATTCATATTTTCCCTCTATGCTCCTCTCGGCTTAAGTGACACCGCAACCGCAAGTCAAGTCAAGTCAGCGCGCTGCACATCACAAGCTGCCTAAATTTTTAATGAACTCAATTTTGCTGCCACTACGAACAGCTTCAAGACCACACGAAAGCATGCACATTTTTTCTGCAGTACTAAGCAGATGTACTGCGTACAAACATGTACTGCATACATGTATCTATGCATGCATGTGTGTTTGTGATGTGTGCCAATGCAGCCGAAACTTTGTGCTTCGTAATGCGTTTAAGCAATTTAAGCGTGTTTGCCCACAGGCTGAGTTATAATTGGTCTAAAATTATTATGCATGTGTGTGTGTCTCTGTATGCATACACACACACACACACATAGATGTATGCAAATGTTTGCGCTTGGCGGTCAGTGTTGCTGGGAACTTTTGAACGTCAGACCCAGATTGTGGAATAAAAAAAGCCAAAAATACTCGCAGCTTGAATAAATGTAATTAGTTTGAAAAAAAAGAAATCATTTCACTATGCAATGTTTGCCTCAACATAGCGAACATTTTACAAAAATCATAATAATTTTCGATTTCATTTTATGCAAAATGTTTGTGCTTGGTGGCCAGTGTTGCTGGAAACTTTTGAACGTCAGACCCAGATTGTTGAATAAAAAAAGCCAAAAATACTCACAGCTTGAATAAATTTAATTGGTTAAAAAAAATCTTAA
The DNA here is from genome assembly GCA_963668005.1 of Melieria crassipennis. NCBI lineage: Eukaryota > Metazoa > Arthropoda > Insecta > Diptera > Ulidiidae > Melieria > Melieria crassipennis. Next base: position 98,160,208 of record OY764963.1, on the reverse strand, counting down.
CTGCATTTCACTATGCAATGTTTGCCAACATTTTACAAAATGTACAAAATGAGATTCAATTCAAAGATTTTAATTTAGCATAAAAAGTTGGTATGAATTCTTCAAAATAACCAAAATGCTGCATTTGTTTAAATACAGGGTGGCGCAAAAGTTGTCACCCAGTGTTCTTTGGCTCTCTAAAATTTGAAATGAATGAATAAATCCTTCTTCAGGGATATTTTGGTTTAAACTTCTGACCAAAGAACTCAAAAGTAGACAAACAAAAGCAGCCTTGACTACAGTCTGAAACGCGCTTTTTTGCTTATAACGCTGTGAGAAAATTTTGGGTTAATGGAATCTGACCTGAAATCGGTCTAGACTGGTCAGTAGTACTGTAAAAAAAAATTCTGGTAAAAATTGATAAAAAAATTCTCTGTTTGAAGATTACAACCGCCTAAAGTTTGTGTTTGTTAGTGTGTTTCCATAATCAGCTTTTGTTTTATAAGTCTTAAGATATTCAACATTTTTTATTATTAGCTTTAACAAATTTGCAGCTAAGGTTTAAATGAACAAATTCTGTGATCATTCTATAACCAAAAATAATTGTACCTATGCGAAATTTTGGAACTTTTACTTCTGTACTGTAATGAAAGCAACAACACTATGCAAATAGCTAACTTTTGTAAAGGAACCCTGCAGCACTTTCATGTCATGCAGCACTTTATTGAAAAAATTGTATTCACAAAACCCACTGTTCAGGGCCGCCATATGGCACATAAGGTATGCAGTAAAGTTTGTGTGGAATGTTTTTAATTTTTATCAAAATTAACAAAACATAAAAAACGCTTCGAATAAACCGACCAATGTGCCCACTAATGCTGCCATCAAATATTTGCTGCTCATACTTGGACTCGTATTTTTTACACACTTTTTTGTCACAACATTTTCTCTCTATGCAATGCAGCTTTCATATCTTTCATATCAGCATTGAGCAGTGTCAAATATTCGGCAGCATAAATTCATGAAAAATTCCATAGTAAGCCTTACAACTTTACACAAAAAAATGCGTATATTTTTCAATAAATTCCAAAGCTACAAACGCCACACTGTGTCCGCTTTTTATGTCTGTACATGCTGCATAGTTGTTGTTGTGTCAATTTGTAGCAACAAACAAGCGATTACACGCTCGACACATGCAGCATTACCTGTAGTAAATATTTTCCGTACTCGTTGCTGCATAATTGCTAATATTTTTTTCGCCAGTGTTGCTTTAAGCGCTCCTTTGTGTAACATAACTTTTATTTTTGTGTATGCCATGTTTGAAACTATTTTTATTAACTTTTTCGTGCAGCTTTTACAGTTACCTTCTGACTTGCAGTGTGTGTGTGTGTGTGTGTGTAGTAGCAACCACATTTTTTTAAATTAAATTTTCAGTAATTTGTGTGCCGAGTTCGGACGGCAGAACGTGGCGTATGAGTAATTTGCGCTGACATATTGACACATACAATGCGGCGTATTTGCGAAACTTTGACACCTTAAAACCAACAGTGCAAGCAACAAAAACAACAACAACAACAACAGAAACATCAACAACAAAAACAACAATAACAACAACAACATCAAACACCAAACTGCCTTTGTTGTGCATCGCTCACAGCAGTGATGCACACAGGGCTTGTTTTTGGGGGGCTCAAACCCCTTCACATACAAAAATTGCTAATGCAAAATATACAAGGCCCCGCCCGCCAAAATGAAATCCTCGGTGCACCACTGGCGCACAGCATAGACGGAAAATTTAATTTGCCGCTCAACACAATGAACAACGTGTCAGTGTGTTGTTGTTGTGCTTTTGTGTGTGTTGATTTCTGTTTTTGTTGTTGTTGAGCGCATTGGCGAGCAGTGGTAGCAAGGCATATGTAATATTTTGTTGTTGTTATTACGTTTATTTTGAAAAATTGCTACCACAAGATTGGGCGCGCTTTAATATTCTTTCTGCCATGGACGAGAAATATGAGAAACATTTTTGCAAACATTTTCAATATTGAAATAGTTTTCGTTATATAGTGCAATGTGTTTTTTTTTTCTTTTTATATATAGAGATGTTTTTAATGAAAACACTGATAGTGCAAGTTTAGTGTTGTCAGAACATTCTATACTAATTTTTTTTTAATTTTTTTTGTTAAGTATTCAAAGCTTTACAGTTTTATGTTGACCTTCTTTCCTAAAAATTTTTTAGTCACTCTCGCATGTTTAAAGGAAATTTGTTAATGCTAAAAACACTTTAAAGCTGTGAGAAGAATTGAGGACATTTCAAATAAAAAATAATTAAACAAATATGTTTCATCAAAATTGGACGGGGTCAACAAAGGGTTAAGAGAAACTGAATTTATTGGGCCCAATGAATTCAGACTTGGAGAAAGTAAATAGTCAAAATCAAAAATAATTCAACGCATGTTTTCAATGTTCGAGAATCAACAGGACGTCTGCTGTTGATTTTTGAATTTGATTGATTTTTTGATTTTTTGTTTTTTGTTACAAATTTTATAGAAGTTTTTGTGAAAAAAAACATAACTTAGCATTAAATAAAATCATAGAATGAGTTAAGAATTTTTCAATGAAATCATAAAATTCATAACTAATATAGTTTACAAGTCATACAATTTTTTTTAGTTTTTAGTCTATTTTTAAGTATTTTTTTATATGTATTTGTTAGCTAAGTCTGTAAGGTTATTACTGTAGAATAAAAAATAATATCGATATTATTTTTATGTCAGTAATGTAGTAAATTTTCTGACCAGAAATATTTTCAAATTTATTTTAATTAAAAATTTTCATTTTATACTTAAAAATCCAAAACTCAAAGTTTGTGAAATTATTATGAAAACAACTGTGAACTCTTCAAATTAAATCGAATCGTTTAACTTGTCGTATTCAAAAGAACAAAACAAAAACAATATAATCCTATTTAAACAAAAAATTTTACAAAATCCTTCAAGTTAATGTTAAACTGGGCTTAAAGTAAATAGTCTGGATTGATGAGAGTTATAAAAAACTCATCAACAGACATTTACTTCAATCGCAGTTTCGACATAAGCCAACAAAAACTACATACAAAAAGCCAAAATCATAATGTGTTCAAAATATTAAAAAACTTAAATTAAAAAAATTTAGGTTATAAAATTCATGAGCAAATTTTTTGTTTCAACAATTCTAAATAAATAAAACAAATACAATTGAAAAGTGTACATCGTCTCGAGTGGCTGCCTTTTGTTGTAAAACTAAAAATTCTTTCTCTCCACACTTCAACTAACCTCAACCTCAAACTTAAATTTCTGCATAACCTCAAATGTTTAATGTGCAAAATTTTGCTCTATTTGTGTTCGCAGTTCGCCTGGAGAATGAGCGCCTTACAAAGGAAACCCTGGACAGGGGACGAGGTAAAAATTTCACGGAAGCGGCATCGCTAATGGCGACGCCGACGCAACTGAACGCGCACGCGCACCAAATTCCATAACAGATCAGCATTTTCGATCGCAGTCGAACATTAGAATGGCCGCCACAACTGCAACAACACGAACACGAACATGAACAGCGACAGCAACAACATGAGCAGCGCCGTCAGCAACATCAACAACAACAACAGCAACTGCGCAGCGACTATGCAGTAATGAGCTTTGTGAACAGTGCATTTGTGCGCATTTTGACGCGCATTCGAGATGCCGCCAGCCGTACAACCAACAGCAACCGAATGTCATCATCAGCATTGTCGACAACACGCACAACAACAACAACAACAACAGAAACCACAACACGCACATTGGACGGTTCGCAAACGACGCCAAGCAACGCAGAAAATGCGAAAATCTTGCACATTTACAGCAAGCAGCAGCTGACAATAACAGCAACAACAGCGGCAACCAGCGCAGCGACGGCGGCGGCGGCGGCGGCATTAGGTGTGACAACAACATACTGAAAGCAAACGCAACACGTTAGTGAAGCTCGTTAGTGGCGAATGCCAGCTCCAAACAGCCTTTCCAGCACTTTCCGCTCCCCGGCCAACCCCCTTCAACTCCTGCACTGCCCACCAGAAGCACCGCAGGCTTTGACTGCTCTGACTGTTGTTGGTTGTTGTCGCAAATGGCAGCCACAGCATCGTTGCGCCTTCGACATGCCAACACGTCCGATTCGCGTAAAGTCAGCACGCTGCGCTTGTAAATATTATCGCAGCGCATTGTTTGTGTTGAAAATGCAGCCAAGAATTTTCGCTTAAAATCTACTAACAAAAAAAAAACGAACGCATTAAAATTGTTGCCAAAACTATGCGAAATGTTTAACGACATGCGGTAAGTGGCAAATAACGAGCGGCAAAATATTGCAGCTTGTGCGGCGGACAGGTATGCGTAGTTGTTGAGCGGCAGCGCGCTGTAATTTTCTCCTTTTTGTAAGCATTGAATAGAAAATAGTTTGGCTAACAAATTGCAAACGGCAAGAGCGGTGCGCAATTGTTGCTGTGCGCTGATGGTTGATGGGGCGCTGGCTGGCAATGAACAGCAGTGAACTGTTGAAGCAAAGGTGACCAAATTGAATATGAAATTAATTTGAAATGACTTTTTCAACATTCCCAATCAAAATTAAAGCCAACTGACTGTCCAAGATGCGCTTTGACTATAGTCAACGTAGCAATACTTCAGTTTCCTTTTCATCTGCAACGATTTTCTGTTGACTTATTTATGGTATTCACAGTTCGCGGGAAAATTTTATTTCGGGCAATTTTCCCTAAAAAAAACGATCTAACTGTGAGCACCCCATTGTATATCTTTCAAACAATTGTGGAAAAATTATCAAAATAAAAATGCCTCGCTCAAATGGCAAACAAACGTTGAACATCAAATAAAGAAATCGTTCCGATAGTGGCATAAAGTACTCAAAAATTTCGCTCCGGAGGTTGTGTCAAAAAATTAATTTGAATTTGCTTTTTGACTATTTCAATAAACATGCTCAGCAGTGCGGCAAATTTTGAAACTACCGGTATCTGTGTTTTTCATACAAAGCAAAAACAAATGAGATACCATATGGGAAAATTCGGGAAAATTGCCAGGTGGGAAATTTAACATGCTAGATACCGCTGAACTGTGAACACCATAATTGTTTCTAAAACGAGAATTCATTAATAATTTCCAATTTAATCTGCCACTACAAAACATTCACTCGACTATGGCAACTGTAAACTAGTCTCAATTGTAAGTTTATTTCAATTTCCAGAAATTTGCAGAATTGAATGCTCTGCTCAATTGCAACTCAAGTCCAACGCTTCGTAGAAATGTGAACGTCGGCCGGTAATGGCTGAAGTACCTGCAAATACCTGAAATGGCATACCTAGAAACTATTAGACATTCGTACACTAATTCACTTGAACGAGATTGCATTCAATCTGGCAGCAAAAGCCAATGAAGGGCAGAGCTGCAACATTTCCTGGGTGCCCTATAATTTTGTATTAAAATGCGCAGCAGCGTGCAATGTCAGCGACTTCAGGCATTGCTTTGTTGCACTCACACTTTGACACGTCGACTGCAAGACAGCAACAGAGCAGCTTACAAAATCAAAGTGTACATTGCAAGTTGACAATGTGCGCTCACACAACAACAACTACAACAACCTTAAGAAGACATTGACAACCAGCCATTAGGGCACAAGCCACAAGCAATGCAACATGTTGTGCTCAACATTACTTGTACTACTTATTAGTTGTGTGTCGTTGTCAACAAGCCAAGTGCAGTTACGCCCAAATAGTTCGGCGTTAAATTGACAACGTGCTCTACACACACACACACACCCACAAACAGATAGTCTCCAGATAGCAGCAGAAACAAATAACGCCATCAATTTCATATTATTTCCGTTGGTTATGGTCGCACAAATGCACACACGCCTTGAAGTATGCAATGCCAACAGCTGAATTCATAGTATTGCAATATCTATCACCACACGCCAGGAAGCCATTGCCAAAAGGAAATCTATGAAAACTATTGGCTGTTGCACTCACTTCCTTGTCGTCGTTGGCCTCGTTGCTGGCCGCTGGCGCCAACTTCTAAATTGAAGAATTTCCCCTTCTGCTAAAATATGACAGCAACAAAAAAAAATTGCAAAATGAAATTCTACTTCAACCAACTGACAGCACTTGTGGCGCTTCTATTTACTTATACTAGACTTTTTTTAGTGCATACTTTGCAGCGCTTTGCGAATTTCTTCTTGTTTGTAGTCAATGTTGCGTTGTTTCCTTTTTAATGTTGTAAACTCGCACAGACACATGAATCTATGCTGCTCGTTAGTGGCTGCTAGCTGCACTGGAATGGAATGTTGGAATGTTGTGGTTGCGCACAAGGACAGACAACAAATGCAACTAATAAAACTTTGCCGGCAATGCAACACACACAAACTGCGCCAACTTCAATTGTTATTAAAATTGATTTCCATCGTTCTGTGAGGGCTGGTATTGAAATCTCTTTGAGAGGAAATTTATACTCAAGACAAATTCATACAAAGTGACGCTTGTTGGATTGTTTGAGATGACAGCCTAAAGATATGCTACAACATTGGGGCACATGTTCAGATTTGGAGCTTAAAATATGCTGAAGATAAAAGCTTTGGATGAAGCGAGTGCCTAAAAGTATGCCACATAACATGCTTTGCTTTAGTAGGTATAATTGGTTGGCTACGAATTGCCACACGTAGACACTTATTGGGTCTTATTGGAAGCTTAAGGGTCCTTATAAGGCAAACTTCAGGCCTGGTTGGTTGGTTCAAGTGGCGATGTTCCAACATCCAATTAACCCTTTCGGTACAGCTTTTTACTGGGGAAAGTTAAAATTTTAAATTTTACGTTTTAGGCTTCTATGTGGTTATGTTAGCAACATTCCATAAGAAATTTTGAAATTTTTATACTCGGACCCTGTATTTTGGAGTGTTTTGCTATGAGAGCAACCACATCGTTGTGGCTGTAATAATTACTTAAACATAAAACTTTTTATGCATAACGAAAATTTGAATATTTCTTCATATACTTCAGCCAAAATTTAAAAAAAAAAAGTATCTAAATTGAAAGAAAACGTCAAATTAAAAAAGTTATCTAATTTTGTCTGCTTCTTCTTCCTTCACTATCTCAAGATATACCATTAAAAAAACGTGTATACTTCTCTTCTCTCAACTTAATAATTCAGTTTATTAATTTCGTATTTTTCCTAAAACTTCAAACTATTCTAAGGAACAACAAAAATATAGTATCCACAAGTTTTTTACCTAAAACAGGCACTGAAAAGAGACTATGCCATATGGCATAGAATAACCGAAAGGGTTAACGCGTTAGCTCCGTTTTGATACCACTATTCCCGGTAGGTACCCTAAGGTATATTGTGTGGTGTCATCTGGGCTTATATGTATCCATACATATGCCTATATCCAGTCCGAGAGGTTAATGAAAAAGAGAAGTGAGTTTACGCTGCACTTTGCTATCTCTTCGAAAGTCTGAAATATCGGTTTTCCCAGCGTTTTCTATCTCCTTCTTGCTAAGGCCGGACCAGCGCAGAGGAAATGGTTAACGGTTTCCTTCTCATGCGGGTTTTCACAGCTGTGACAGCTGGTGTTATATGGGATCCCCATTTTTGCCGCGTGCTCTCCAATGGGCCAGTGGCCAGTAATGACTGCCGTCAGTTTTGCCACATCCCGTCTGCCTTTGTTCAAGAGCTCCGCGGTCCTGTTCTTGTTGTATGTTGGCCACAGTGATCTGCTGATTTTATAGGATTCCGTCCTCTGCCATTTAGCGTTGGCTTTGGCAAGGAAGTCCTTCGAGACCTCGCCCTTGATAGAGCCCAGTGAGGCGTGAACCGTCAACGCCTCGTTCTCATCAAGAGCGAAGCCTCTTCGAGCCAGTTCATCGGCCCTTTCGTTCCCGTCAATGTTATTGTGCCCTGGCACCCATATCAGGGTAACTCTGAACCGCTGAGCTAGCTCTATCAGGAGCTTCCTGCATTCCCGTACTAGTTTTGACGATAGAATCGACGATTCCAGTGCCTTGACCGTGGATTGGCTGTCGGAAAGTATTGTAATGTGGCTTTTGTAGGGTGTGTCCGTCAATGCCATCCTGCACGCTTCCCTAATAGCGAGCACTTCCGCCTGGAAGACGCTTGCTGTGTTGGGGAGACGGAAAGACACGTTTATCTTTAGATGTTCGGAGAAAACTCCTGCTCCTACTCCGCATTCCATTTTGGAGCCATCAGTATAGATTGTGGTAGTCAGGTTATTTAGGATGTTCCCTCTTTTCCATTCTAGACGAGAGTGGATACGGATATCGTCATTTTTCATTTTTCAAGGCCATGGTAGGAATTGCATAATCCGTCGTTGTAGGCAGCCACAATTTCACAATAAACTTGTGAAAGTCAACTTTGCACATCCATTTTTTCAACTTTCTGTTGGGATATTTGTGACTTTTTAAAACAAACAAAATTATAATAAATTATTTTTATATCTTATAAATCAGAAGTTTAATGAGTTCAAATGTTCAAACGAATGCAAACAAAGGGGTTAAGTAGGAAGACAGGAGTGGTTGGGCCATTGTGATACCAAAATCAACGGAACTTACGTTCGCTCACTCATTGATTCAGTTTGAGCTCCTTACGAAGCCTAGTAGACTGTGAATGTTCAGTTACCATGAATTGTCGAAGAAGAAGTTGCCCCTTAGGAAGGTAGGTAGGTTGTAGTGGCTGCCTCTGTATGCGACACACCTAGGCCTCTATATGGGCCCGAGCTAAGAATCGAACCTAGGACCTCTGGTATGAGAAGCCAGCGTGCTACCCGCTGGACTATCGAGGCCTGCTATCGAGTTGACCCATAAGTCTGTCCTCTTTTTAATAATGCAGAAATGCGTGACAATTTCATAGAAGTAGAAGTTCTTCCTCTTTCTTAAGGGTTCATTTACAATATTTTAAATAAAACATTCCATAAACCACAACAAAACAACTCACACAATTATTATTTCACCATTTCTAAGCTTTTTAAACAATTAGAAATAAATGCCATTTAATTTTAACTTCAAAACTCAATCGATTTTGTAAAATGGCTGCCCATAATTACACAAAAAATTTTTAGGCCAATCACCACCACCCACCCACCCTGAACAACATTAATATGCAACAGTCGTACAGAAATGAAATTTCAATTATTGACACCAGCATACAATCAGAAAATTGTATTTTCGTATTGATGAAAGCCAAATTATAACTCAAATTGTTTATTCACTGAACCAACTTCACGTTTCCGCTCTCGCGCCTCGAGCTCCTCTGACTGCACAGCGCACAGCAATATTTTTGTTTTTTGTAAAATAAATTAAATACCAACAAGTTGAAAAGATGATAATTGTAAATTTAATGAAAGCGCCACAAAGTGTGCGCAACACTAAAAATTATTTTAAAAAAATTGTTGAACAAATAAACAAAACAACATGCAAATTGTACACTGAGAAGACAAACAATTACTGAATATCCTACAGTCAAAAAAAAAAACAAAAACACAACAAAACAAACAAAAACAAACACACAAAAGCATGAAAATAAACTATGTGTAATATTTATAAATATGGAAAAAAGCGAATTTTATAAGTGCTAAGTAGCCAAAAAAAAACAATACACAAACAATTTAATTAAACAAAATAATTAACAATAAGTGTTGAAAAAAAATTAAAGAAAAAACCACAAAAAACTAGCAAAATGTAAGTTTTTGGCAAAACGTTTTTTGTAGTTAAGTTCCAAATGAATTAAAACAAAAATACACAAATAATTTAGTGAAAATTTAGTAAATATGCTAAAAAAAAATTAAGTAGTAAATAAGCAAGAAGAAACAAAGGGCAAACATGAATTGTTGAACTAGCAGGCAAAGTGAGCTTAAAAGCAAATCAAATGCAATTGAAATAAAAGCACAAAATATGTTAAAATAATTAAACAAAATAAAAATATTTGTTTGAATTGGTTTTTGGTTAGTTATTGAAAATTGATTTTTTTTAAATACTTTTTTATTTATTATTCTTATTATTATGATGAATTTTCTTTTATTTATAATATTTTAAAAAACATATTTTCTTTTCATGTCATTGTTTAACATTAGATAATAATTTTATATAATTTTATTTTGTTATTTTACTTTATTTCAGTTTTTATTTTGCTGTACTGTATTGTTTGCTTTTTTGTTTGTTTTTTTAATTAGTATTTTTTATTTTTATGCTTTATATTTTTTTACTGATTTTCAGTATGATAATTTGAAGAATAAAATAATTGCTAAAGAAAGAATTAATTAAAAAATTTGCGACTTAGTTATTTTTCCTTAAGATTCTTTTTATTTTATTTTATTTTGTTTTAATTTACTTTATTACAAAAAATTATTTCAAAAATATATAAATAAATGTTTAGTCTTTTATTTATTTTTACGTTTTTATTTATTTTATTGAAAGCGTTTTTTATTGATTATATATTTGTAATTTTATTTATTTTTTAAGCTATTTTTTTGTAATTTTGTTTGTTTCTTTTTCATTGTCTGTTTATTTATTTTTGTTTTAATTTGTTATCTTTTAGTATTTTAACATTTATTAAATATTTGTAAGTTTTTTTATTTATTTATTGTTTATTTATTGTGATTATATTTTGTTTTATTATTATTGTTTATTTATTTTTTACTCTATTTTTTAATTTTTTAATTTGTAATTTTATGCTTTTATTTTATATTTCTAATACAAATATTTTAATTATTTTATTATTATTGTTTCTTTATTATTAGCTTTTATTTATTTTATTGAAAAGTTATTTTAAAAATATTTGCAATTTTTTAATTAATTTTTACGTATTTGTTTTTATTTTGTATTTTTAATTTATTGAAAATTATAATTTAAATAACTTTAAAAATTAATATTTATACTGAAAATAATAAATAGTGAAAATAATAAATATTGAAAATAATAAAATATTCAATTAAAATAAGTATGATTGTCATACCGAATTATTTCCAAAGATTGCAAAAGAAAAAATAAAGGAAGAAGCCTAAACTGAGCATAGCTTAAAAACGAAGCACATGAAACGCAACAAAATTGTTATACAAAATCTATATTTAACATTCGTTTTTATAAAGCTGAACAAGCAGGCTTTTCAGTGTAGTGAAACGTGACAATTATGCGCGTGTTTACAAAAACAAAAGCCATACAAATAGATGGCGACACGCGAGAAGGCTTCAATTAAATTCATTATGCAACTTAATGAAGCAAACCAAAGCTGGCCAATAATAGTGAAATTCACAATTTTTGTATGTCAACAATTTATGAATTTGAAACCAAAATTGATGCTTTTTGAGTTTTCGCTTTGGTTAAACTCACAAATGCTGTTCAATAAAATTTGCATACAAGTAAAACTGGCGGTTTCAAACTAAACAAAAATATGAAAAACATAACCTAAAAATGTTTTTATTTTTTTCAAGTCGCAATCAAGCGAATTTTTATAATTTTGCTAGTTGTACGAAAAAGTAAAAGAAAACTATAAAAGTAAATGAAAACATATATATTTTACACAAGAAACAAATTATTAGGCTTAACCAAAGTTGTACACTGCAAAACATTTTCCAGCTGCATTCAAAGTGCTGCAGACACTTTTCCTATGGTACAAAATGCCGCTTGAATCTAAGACATCCTCAGCAGTCATGTTGATTTAGAAGGCCATATCTTTTTTTTGCATTTGTGTTATGCTTGAAATGAAGAAAAAGTGGCGCAAGTGACAACGTTTCATTTGATTTCATATGATTTACTACATCAGAGTCCAATATTGCGAGTCGTAGTGAAATAACACAATGATTGAAGTTGGCGTGATTGATTTTGGGTCATTAAGTTAAAACAAAATCAAATAAGTATTCTACACAAATATTCAAGTTGTTTAAAAATCAAATATTTTGGGTCAATAAATTTCAAAAAAAATTATCCCGCACAAATATTCAAGTTGTTTCAAATTTACAACTTCTATGTAATTCTTATACAGATGAGACTGACAGTCAAATGCCAGTTTATGATAAGCGTTTTTCATGAACCAAAAAATGTCTGCCAAGACACGTGACACACTGCAAACCAGAAGGAAGAGCGCAATGAACCCCACTCCGAACCTTTTAGTGTTAGAATAGAAAATCAATCGGTTTTGATTGAAGCCGAAATGTCAAAAACAACTGTCAAATATTCTGTTATTGACATGTCACTATAAGTGTGAGGATAATACAACTTGATTGAGACTGGAGTGATACAATTTGATTGAGATTGCCACAATGAGCCATGAGTCTCTATATTTTAGCATCTTCTCGTTGGCATATTCTCAGTTAGCACTTTAGTTATTGACATTCCTGGGGCCAAACTGACACTGAATCATTTGACATGTTTATATGTCACATTTCAAGCTGAGCTCTGTACAATAATTATTATTATTATTGTTAGGAATGATGCACTGCAACCATAAAGATCTATTATGCCCCCTTCATGGACTCACAGTGCGTCTGAGAGAAATTTTCGTATATCTCCTAAATCTCTAGAATTCCAAATCGCACCTCTTATGAGTTCATCCCCAGATGCTTCTTTCGACCATACAAAAGTGTAGAGCGTTCTCTTAGAATGTGTATTGCAGTTTCATTTTCATGCAAGCAGAACCTGCAATAATCGCTTTTACGAATTCCAGTTTTAACTGGATGATAATTTAACCCTTTCCGA